>OX387423.1:21999523-22705773 GCA_947563755.1 Lochmaea crataegi
AAACAAAGTAGGTACAACAAATTCTTAACTTCATAACTAGAAATAATTTTAGCTCTATGACTGCAATACAATATTGCAATGCGGTTTTCCTGAGATACAAGGCTAGGAAACTGAAATAACATTACAAAAATTTCAAGAAAAAGAACAAAAATTAAATTTTTCCAACATTATTGCGAAATTTGAGTACCTAATTTCACATGAATTGGATGTTTCAAAAGTTTTCCCAGCTGAAAATTTCAAGAAAGTGATAAAATCAAGTTTTGGATCAAAAAAATTCAAACGATTTTGAAATTGTATAAACGTAGATTAATGTTTAATTATTAAACAATGCGTCTATACTTAGATCATATCAGAATCGCATCTTTACGAAAAACCCGAAATAAAAATGCAATTTCAGGAACGTTCAACACAAATGAGAGTATATTATTGGTTTTCGACACAAAATTTATTGTATTTTCTAATGCTTACATCGTCAAAACGTCACTTATTGAAATAATCATTTCCTTAAATTATCATCCTGAACACGTTGAGTAGGTACGGTTTGGCATTTAACGAACGCCCAACTGCTTGTACATTTTGAGACAAGAAGCATCAACATAGTGTCCCTGATAGAAAAAGACCAAGGACGGCGTGGGAAATAAAACATAAAACCTGTGTTATAATGGGAGTATATTTTATTTTGATATCATTATTATTATCAATCAAAATATAAAGTCAAAATGACTCGTTACAGACAAAATATGGTAAAGTTTGCCCAAAATCAATTGTAGAAACAAACATGAGTAACTTTAAAGTTTGTATAACTCGCCCAGAGTAAGTTGGCACTTGGACTTTGGACTTCTGAGACGCGCGTTAGAACATCCAATCGCTCGAGACTCACTGAAATGGAGGACCCCAGTCTTTGTTTTGACAGCAAACGGTTAATATCGGAGTAATTCCAGTGGCGTAGTAGTATTAGAGTAGTTTTTAGTTACGGTAATTATTATCAGTATAGTTAGTTTATGGAAGGTGTGGTTTTAGCTTATAGTTCAGTTATAATTATTAGAATGGAGTTTAAAGTAAATTAAAAAATAAACCTTTAAGTGGTCAATGCCGTGAACTAGTGTCCAATCTATTAAGGTTTATGAATGAAGAAGCTACACGACAGGAACCCATTATACCTTTGGCCAAGGTAATTATATCAAATTAACCATGTTTAATACAGAAAACATAGGCTTTTGTTTTATTTATAAATTGGTTTCGATCTTCGTTCCAGATGCATATGTCCGTTGGAAATCGACTACTAAATCTGGAGACTATCATGACGAGATGAATTTTGAAAATTTCCAAGAATGGCTAAAAAAACACCTATTGCCAAATTTGTCCATGGGAAGTGTTGTACTGGATAATGCATCTTACCACAACAAACCTGCGAAATACATGGAAAAGGAACCTCTACTAGATCAAGTCATAGATGAGTTTATCATCGACATGGAAGATGATTCTAGTGAGGATGGTGACTCTGATTTTGATATTTGTGAAGACAGTCATGCTGAAGATGGTAGTTTAACCAGAATTTTAAATTTTGAATACATGGAAGGAACTTAACTAATTAGCTTAGTGAATAATCTTTTGTTTTTATCTTTTAGAAATTTTTAATTTTCATTATATTTAGTAATTTATTGTAAGCGTTAATATCTCATTTAAAAATATTTAAGTAAAGTCCGTCCAGAAATACAAGATCCTAACTTTGTAATCTCCTATTAAGATATTTGTAAACACCCTATTATTAAGTGATTATTTATGAACCCACAATTCAGGTAATATACCAATAATTATAACAAATAATTAAATATTATTATAAATATTTCTCAGCAGCCGGACGACTATGTTGAAGCAAAGTGCGAGGGTCGTACGAGAGTAGCTCAATATATCTATCTTTATTGAAGCAGTGTCTGTTACTTTTTGTTCGCACATATCTCAAGTGCCAACTCACACTGGGCGAGTTATACTTGTATTATTGTTGCGCTATTTGTTGATAACAGTAATTTCTTTCTTGAAATGCCACACAAAATTGACAATAATGTATTTAGCTTTACTGTATTGGCATTTCCCAATGAATCACCCTGTATATAAGAATTTATCTTAGTAAAAAAGAATACTCCAGCAAACAAGAAGCGACGCTGCTTATCCTTTTTTGTATGCGCATGTCTGAAATGTGCCATTTTTATAATAAGATACTTGTCATGCTTCACTTTGTCGACCAATTAGGTATATCGCCAATATTTAAAAATTTGATCATTTTCTCAGTGTATTTACTGTTATCTGTCAACGCCGGTCTCTCACGGTCATACATTTTTGTTACCCAAACATCAAAGAGATTGCGTCAGGCTTCGCTTCTTATTAGTTGGTGTATCCTTTGTTTATTCGGTGTTAGTAATATGAGTGAAACATTATAATAATAATAATAATGTCGTTTGACATACATGTTTTTTCTTCACATCCGTGAACGTGTTAAACTTATATCTCTAACGCTTTTTTGTTATGTATTAGTATTTATCAAAATAACGAGAATCATAATAGTTATTTATGCAACAAGTGCATAAAGTGGTGCTTTTTTTCACGAATGGAAACATTGCGTCAGTTCCATATGCATATGTTGCATACACTATTTTCTCTACAAGCAAGCAAAAACCAAAAAAATGTTTTATTTAGGTTGCTCTAAACGGACTAAAAATGGCGTCGATTTGAATGTTTATGTTTGTCATGATGACCACAAAACGCTAGGTAAAATGTCAGATGAGTGCAGTCTGCGGAGCCATTAGCGGAAATATTTAAAATTAGCGTTAAAAAAACTACTTATTCTCACTCTAATGTCACTTTTTTAAACTGTTTAACAAACACATATTTTCTGTACGAAATTCGATTAAAAAAACATCACTTTTATTAATGATTGTAGAAAAAATATGTTATTATTTAAACCTAAATAAAAATACCAAAATAGTCAAAAGTATCCTTATAGAATATTTCTAGCTTATGTTCACTGCGCCCTCTACTAAGGAGAGTCTAATACTGAGAAACTGAAATAGAAGGTAACATTTGAGTCACTGGTAAATATCTCTAACTTGAATTCAATAGCTGCGAAATACGCTGCGGGATGATATAGTATGGAGTTTGTCGAGCAGATGGCAGAGTCATTTTTTGAAATATTTTTGAAAGCCAAATGTTTAATTTATAGAAAATCAAAACTCTAGATTGTAATAATATTTCTGTTTTTATATTTATTTTTAATGGAAATATAAAACGAAGCTATTCTAATCTATTATTTAGGAAGAACTTATTAGAAATTGTATGTAGAAATTGATATGTTCTGATTTAGAAGCAATGATAAATAGCAAAAATAAGTAACCACTCAATCTCTAAAAATGCTGAACTGTGAATATTTCAATAGGTAAAACGATTTTTGTCATTTTCCCAACTAGAGCCGAAAGGACCGCAGTTGTCCTGAAATAGCATGATATATAGTACCCCAATTATGTACTCTGGATTAATTTGGGATGCTTGGTGAATGTTCCAAGGACAACTCTAGGTTTTCTATCAACATTCTCAAGATTCTTTTATCGAATATTTCTTATAAAAATATTTTTTAATGCTTTAATTTGATATTGCTCTTATTTCTGGAAACATTTAAAAAAACAAAAAAATGTACCTTAAATGTTTCATATATAGCCACATAGGATTAAGAGATTCAAAAGTCATCCTCATATGTGTTTAGGTTTGTATAATATAAATCCTAAATATATTCCGAAGATATTCAGAATCATCGTGAGGTTATCTTGTGCTGTTTAAGAGTTTTTTCAAAATCAAACTAAATGAATAGTATAACACTAGGACAGCAATCAGAAACTATGTGCTAGAAAGCAATATGTACCTACCTTAAATTTTTATTAAGACAACTTTTATGTTTTCAATCATTCCACATCATGAGGTACCTACTGTGTTTATACGGCGAACCTATTTCAGACTCACAGTTTTGCGCTTCTAATCCCGAATATTTAATTAACCTTCGTGTTTTATATTTATAGTTGATTCATAACCCCAATCAGAACCGATAAAATTTGTATAAACTCTACCTAAGCGCCTGGACTATATCCTATTGTGAATCAAAATGCTGTATGTATTTCACAGCTCCTGGACTATTGAACTTGTAAAAATTAAAGAGTTCATTTGGTTATATCTTTTCAATTTATTTAAGTATCAACATTAATGCGAAAGAAACATTGCAATATGTTGCTTAAAGCTACGTTGATTTCGTTTTTGATTTCTATAATTTTAAACATGTTTCTCACGCTTCCTGTAGATATAGGTGAGTGCATTTGTATAAGGTTGGTGAAAATTATCTCTAAAGTAATATTATAACAAGTGAAATATCTTCTGTATGTTCCTTGTGGTGTATTCATTATTCTTTTTGTTAATTATTTTGGGAACGCAAACCACAATCTTTTTTATATTTTTTTAATCAACGTTTTGGTAGCGATCCAGCTACCGTTATTGAGAAAAAATTAAGTTTTTAAATTCTGGTCCCTATCTGACACTAACGAAAAAATTCTACAACTAGACTAGCTGGAAGCTGGAATGCTACCGAAAAATGAGAAATTATTTTTGAAATTATTCAAATACAAAGTCTAGTCTATTTCAGATCAAAAATATTCTGTAAAAAAATGTCAGAAGTCAAGTCTTTTCAAAGTTCATTTACAAAATATAATGCACAAAAAAAAACAGCTACAAAGATTTTCTTTAAAAAAAATAGAAAGGGTTCCAGTTTAAATACCGGGTGTCCCATTATTTTTTCCAGTATTTCAAGAGGTTATACATGCGGTCTTCTTTAAATTAATTTTTTTGTTTGCTTTTTGAAATTTGCAGACGTATGCTCAAACTTTAATTCTGCATAGGATTCAATAAAACTCATACCAGTAGATAGGTGGAAGAAATAGCTTTTCTTTCATTGGAAAATATTCAGGGTGTTACATTTAAAATAGCAAACAAACAAAAAAAATGCCACTTCGCTTTTTGGTTAACTGGAAGTACAAAAAAACTTTAATGCGTGTAAACTAAACTAGTATCATTGTGAAGGTATTTCAATGAAAATCGCATGTATCTGTCTTTATTCGTTTAAAATTTATAAGCTCATGAAATACCGGAAAATATGATGGGACACCCAGTATATCAATTTTTGAAAAGTGAAATATACACGACGAGCTTGCACTATCCATAAATTGAAAACTAGCACGATTTTTATAAAAGTTTGTATATATTATGTAAGTTATTGCGAATTTAAGGGACATATTTTGACAGACACCAATTTCGACTATACCGGAAATGAACAGCTTCTCATTTTAAATAGAATAGTTACTCTATATTTTATCAACTTTCCAAGATATTATCTTTTTTAATGAAAACTTGACAGGCGTAGACTTTTATATTTACAATTACATTAAAAAGTATGTGGTCGATTTGAATATCTTGTCCCAAATAAAGCACTTGATATTGTTAGATCTTGTTTAAAATATTCAAATTTGGCGCTCTTACAATCATCCAACAGCTCACGCATGCGCGCCAATGGTAGCAGGCGCGAGGGGGGATATGACCTCCCCGCGTTTAAGCTAGGAAGTTGCTGTTTGACAAGGGTTGCGAATACATCTAAAAAGAATAAATTTAACAATATAGTAATAACTGACATTCACCATGTATCGAAACCGAGCAAGTGGTGGGGTATTAACAGGCTCGCTGTGTAAGTAATATAATGTGGTGTAGGAGATTCCGGGGAAATGGTAGCCCTCTAAGCTTTATTTAATTTTTCTTTATTATTATTTTTTCTAAATGCCTTTAAAACAAGGGAATCATTGAAATAGATCATCTTTTACTCAAATCTTTATTCAAAAGTAAACAAAAAATAATAAAACTTGTTTTACAGTAAAAAAAAAGGAAAACCCTACTTGACTATCATCACCCCAACTAGTTTGGGTAATGGTGTCATACGGCCACGATTACCCCAATAAACAGATAAAAGTTTTCTAAACACAATAATCGCATATGTATATATTTTTTTCAGTATCGTTGCCTTATGAGCCCAATTCCCACAGGAATTACACGTTAACCATACCTCCCCATTTTTACCGAATTCCCCGCACATTAAACATATGTCAGACTCATTGGCATATTTGTCTTTGTATTCGTCATCATTGTCTTCGTCTTCTGATCTTATTTCCCTGTGAGTTTTCTTATTCTTTCCTCTAGGTAACTTCATTTTCTTCTCAACGTCAGGGTTTTCTTTGTGGTCGTCAGTAGCGTCATGGAAAAAAACTCTTCTTTTATAGACCTGTTTCGCACTGGGTTTCGCATGTTTTTGTTGTGCTAATCATTTTTTGTCATCCTTTTCTTGGAGAACGTCTTTGTTTGGGGTGGACGTAATTATTTGGGAATGCTGTTTTGCGGTCTCCCTCCTAAAAAAATTAAAATTTCGTGGAATCACTTTTCAAAGTCTGAATATTGGGGTTCTAATGGCTCTGCTACTTCTCGTATGCTGGGGGTTGACCCGACTGAGAAGGTGGAAATATCTGTCTTTCGGGTGTTTCCTGACGTTCACGAATAACAGGAACGTCGTTGATAAGACTATCACAACCATCAGAGCTGTTGGTTCTTTGAAGTCTTCCTCAGCAAAGACGTCTGGATTATAGGGACATATTTCTGCAGCTTGGAACCCTTTTATAGCTGTTCCTGGAGTAGCTACCCTAATAAATGCATTATTGAAAATCTCTGCAACTTCAAAAGGGGTTATTTTTTCATGCGGGTGATTCCTCAAATTCTTACAGCATTAGGAATTGTACGCTGTCTTTAGCGGGCTTTAAAACGTAACATCAAGTGGCTGGATCTTATGTGACGTGTGCGGAGGGATGGACAAAAGAACAACACCGTTGGCTTTGCAAAATTTATAAGCTTGTAGGGTAGAGTGAGTGGAATGGTTATCCTTTATCAAGAGAACTGGATCATCCGGACTCGCTTTCACAAATTTTTGGAAATGTTCGAAATTCTGCAGGAACAGGTCTTCTGTGATCCACCCTTTGCCCGAACAAGTATAGAGAGCCCCTGCTGGACCCTCCTTTTGGAGTTGCGGATTCATTCTTCTTCGCACATTAATAAATTAATCATTGTGGAATATTCTATGGGCCTTGAAATTATACTTTGCTTGCACTTGTTCTAAATTATTAAAAAAATATGACGGCTTCTTCCAATATTAAAAGCTGTTATTCGATTTATTGATGTTGCAGCCAATCATCACCGGCACTTTTTGAATCTTTATTAAAAGGACAAGGCAGGCGATTTTTTGCAGTACATTCATAAGCACATTTTTTTATTTCTTGCCTGGAAATTCCGTAGAAAAGTTTTGAAAGATGAATAACACGCTGTGCTAAAAAAATTTCTTCACCGGTTAGCGCCCTAAAGAAGGTCCCAGCATCACTGTTTTGTTTCAATCGCTTTTGCAGGGTGCTTCTGGGAACGTTGAAAACTCTGGATACCTCCCTAACACTCCTACCGTTCCTAACTGCAGTGACAGCTGCATTTAGCCGGTCACATTTCCAACTCTCTTTTTCAGTTTGCCTGCGATAGGTCCTTGGCATCTGCAAAACGTGTTAACTATATCAACTGTGACTATTTTATTTTCTAATAAAAAAATTATTGATGTTTTCAATACTGATGGGGTAATGGTGACGGCTCCCATTACCCCATAGCGGCCGGCAACGATAACCCCAAAAAAACACGTGTTATAATAACAACAATGAAAAAATACTAATACACTAAACAAATTGCTACTTACGATTGGTTTCTCCGAAGTCTATTAATAACAAAAGAATACACAACAATCAGTTTCAGAAAAATCAAAACAATAATCTGAATTTCGAACCTATCAATTCAAACATTTGTTGTAGATTGCGACACCAAAACAGAAATTTCATGTTGGCCGCTTCAATTCAAGGAATCGCCGGCCTCTTGTTTAACTAGTTGAGCTCCACATACAGAGATGGCGCAACTGTGTCCTAATGTGAAATAAAAAGTATACCGGGATATTTGGGGTGGCTCCTATTACCTCGGAGGCCACCATTCCTCTGGGTACCCTACCCCTTTGCTAAAATATATTTTTTTGTGGGTATTTTATATGATGATTTAAACATTACAAGTCAAGTTTATCAAATTTCGGAGTAACTGTCAAAATGACGCGGATCCGCGCCGTTAGCACTTGACTACGGATCTTTCAATCATATGCTAACGGGCGCGGATCCGCGCCACCTTAATATTGAAATAGAAACTAAAACTGAAAAACAAGTACTATTTATTAAAAAAAAGAACAAAAACTGAAATAAATACATTAAAAAAATAACAAAAATAAAATACATTCTAAGTATCACATAATGAAAATAGCATAGGAACAAGATTGTAACACGTGTCAGAAAAAAGGGAAATGACAAAACTGAAAACTGTTACATACCACAACCTACTCCTTTAGGCTAATGTAGATAATATTAACATTAATTTTTTTCTATTTCTGTGTCGGGTAGGTAGCTTCACCCCGTAACAGGACGAGCTTAGGGTATTTTCAATTGTCAAGAGATTAAAAATTAAGTTATTACGGTAGTCAGTGACGTGGGTTGAGAATTTTTATGTTATTATTGAATATAAAAATTTAAACTTATATTGAGCTACATATTCTGAAACTCTTATGGAATTTGGCCAATTGATTGATTTATTGCTCCGCCGGATTTGTGAATAAACTATAACGTAATCTTTATCGTTTTAGGAGATACAGACTGCGAAGATTTGCTGCAATGTCCGGCTAATACCACTTATTGTTTGCAGAGAGTTGAAACTAGTGAAAATCAAAACGAAATTATCACTAGAGTTATATGCTTTGGATCCGATGGTAATACTTGAACTTGATTGTTTTAAAAAAAGTTCAGTATACTCTTTCTAAAGTCAATGTGAAGAGAGAGATTTTTTAATATCATTGATTGCAAACGACGCTCAATTGAGTGTATATATATCTTTTATGAATTATTAGATTCCCGCGATAAATCATCTCGAACTGTTTGGCCTCCAACATGCCACACTAATTAATTACTAATCAATTATATTTATAAGAGTTACTGGTCGTTCAGCAAAAAGTTGTAATAAAAACAAACCTAGTTGAAATAAAATATCTACTAGGTACTCTACACATCTAAACACAAATCTCGGCGCCACTGGCAGGTATAACTAATGTTGTAAATTACATTAACGATACAGCATAACTAACTAATTGGGTTACTTAAGTTCTTTTTTTGTTTTAGCATATTGTGAAGTTTAGTAACATACATGAACTTGTTTTAATTAATCATATTTTCCAGCAATTTTAAACGCCTTATTTCAATGATAACTAATAAATATATATCTATGTATTTTTTCCAAATATTTCCAAATTAACTTCCTGAGAACGTAACGAATTAAAAGTTTATGAAGTAAGGAGAACATGTGTATAGTGAGCTTAGCAATTAAAATGAATGTATCTGACAACCTTGCTTTTTTATCATGTCTTCACATTGACTTTGGAAAGAGTATACTTAATGCTTATTTTTCCTTTTGCTAAGTGTATTATATAAATAAGCTACACCGCTGTGGTAAAGTATATTGGCAAGTATGACAATTGTCCTAGTTTTATTTGCTCTCCGATATTTTCTACCTTTTTTAAGTATATATCTTTTCCACAAACCAAATGATGACTCAATTAATAATAACTTATTTTTTAGGTACTATTTTAAGCAATAACTCATCTGAAAGTATCAATCCCAATAATGATACCGACATTAGTGGCTACAGTTTTTTTTGGCTTGAGTGAAAATTAATAATCTTATGTTTTTTTTCTTATAAGGTGTTACTTTTATATTTAAGTTCACTTATTGAAATTATAATCATAAAAAGTAAACTATAAATCAACATAATCCAGTTTTTATTCACCTATACTCGTATGGGCACTGTTTTACGAAATTTATACCACCATGCATTCACGTGCAAGAAAAATTAGAAGGGAAGAATCAAATCTTCTGGGAAATCTAAGGATACAGGGTGACTTATAATCCGGAGTTTGATACCTCAGTTGTCTTGGGATATACGAGAAAAAGTTTTGTATAAAGTTTATTGACAAAGTAAAGCTTCATATTTCAAAATTATTTTCCAATATAAAGGATATTTAATACGGTTTCAGCATATCAAAGTTGTTTTTTTTAAATAGAACCACCTATATATCATATTTAATTTAAATTAAGTTTATTTTTCCCATTTCGGTAATTTGGTGTTTTACTAGGTTCTATTGAGTGCTTTTGAAGGTAAGCTTACTTTTATGAGAAAATCTTGATAAAATCGCCACCCTATATTATTTAATATCAAAACTGAGGATGAATGAAATGGTTATTTCCCTTTCCCCTTCCCCAGCTTGAAGAAATGTGGCATTGGTAATTTGCCACCAGCGCAACAGAAAATCATACTAACTACTTATTTCATGGGTTGCATTTGATTTTGACGACCCTGGATAGTTGCGCTTTGCACAGGCAACCCTGCCCTGCCCTGGGACTGGACCTGTTATCTTAATAACTATGTAGACAATATAATAATAATTGTGGTACAAATTTTAGAATCATGATTACCAAAATATGTAAGTGATAAACGCAAGTTTGAAAATATAATAGAGTAAATAACACAATTATTGTACTAAATATAATAAAGCATATTCACATGAATATTGAGTACACTTTATACACACTCATAACCTCTAGCATCACACTCTTTTGATTTCAAATAACGTTTAATACACTGTGATTATGACGTACCTACGTACTTGAAAACAATGATCTTCTGAGCTTTAAAACCATGTGATTAATCAACTATTAAGAGCAATAATAAATTTTTCCAGCCCACAACCAACCCCTAGGCGTATTGTTGAAGTCAACATTAGAGCAATCTCAAATAAAGGGCTTTATTTGTAAATTGTTTAGTTTTACTAGACTGAAAATTAATTTTGTTTGAAATCTGTTCATGGAACTTGCGGTTTAATCGATTAGAAATAAGGGGTTTGGAGATTATAAACCGCCTAAGGATGTAAAGTCTGCTGGAATAATGTTTATTATTTGGGAAAATTAGGTACCATTCGGATTGATAAAATTGAATAACTTGAATAAATTAAATTGGAAAGTATTTTGTGACCTGCAATAGTGATTACTTTCTGATAATAAAAGAAAACTTGCAACATAACCTTGAAGTTAACAACGTCCCGGAATTGGGACGTTAAGAAGATGGAAATGGCCGAAATTTTAACAGTTTAATACAGAATAATACAAATATAATGCAGACTTAAAAGTCTAAAAAATGCAGTAGAATTATCGCCTGTGAGAATCGAAGAAAATTTAGACCCAATCAACTACCCGATTTCAGAAGAATAATTTCCTGAAGCATTGCAAACTATGAAAGACACATCAACAGGTCCAGACGATATCCCTACAGTATTTTTTCCAAATCTTCCGTACTCTGACAAAAAGTAGGTAGGTATTTACTTAATTTATTTAATATCATCTGGAAACAACGAAAGTTCCCTGGAGTTTGTAGGAGAGCAATAATTATCCCTATTAAAAAACAACACAAGTCGTCACTGTTGCCTGAATCATATAGACATAGACCAATATCACTAACATTCAGCTTCCGTCTGAGTCCTTGTAACTGTCTTTAAATGTCTCTCACCCAATTTCAATAGCCTGGTTGAGAGTTCCTTGTCTACCTTGTTCAGTAAACTGTTTGTATGGAGGTGACCTTGTGTCAACCGCCATTTGAATTGGTGATACTTATCTAGCGATTTCCCGATTTCCCCTCTTATGCAAACCTTCGTGATTCTACAGAACGGTTCCAGATCTGAAGAAGGCTCTATTTAGCTAACTGAACCGCCAATTCATTACCTGCAATCCCCTCATGTTCCGGCACAGTGATGTTTCTTGCCAGCATATTAAGGGATTACTCACAGTTTTTTACCAGTTTAGACCTAGTTTTTGGATTGATAATAGCTTCAAGCAGAGCCTGACTGTCAGTGAATATTTGAATCTTCTAAAATGTTTAGCCAATAAACACTGGAGAGCACGGGAAAACTCTAATGATGGTAAGATCAAAAACAAATTATGGTTGCATTGCGTATGCATCAGACCAAGAAAGCTGTCTCTTATTGCCACGGCAAAATTTATGGTTCATGTAGGATGGTTGTCCTGCTCATTTAAGTCGAGTAGTTCATCAATATCTTGATAATGCATAAAGGAAAAAACAAAAGGCTAGAACTGATTATATAGTGAAAAATACTTATTGGGCATAAGTACTCGTTTGGTCATTCAGTGATCTCTACCAACCCATACGAATGCCAGAATACCTTTCTCACGACCTACTTACAGTTCTCTGATAAATGCAAGAAATTCCTTGTGTACTGGGTCTTCTAGCAAATCTTATTAATTATTTATATTACAAATTTGAATATTTTTCTCTAATCCTAATGATTGTTATATGGATATTCTTTAGTTAAAATGTATTTAGTACCAAAGTACAATAATGATAATAATGTTTATTAGCAAAAATAATATTTTACAATAATATAGTTTTACAGTACAATTACTAATAAACCAGAGTACCACAAAGCCAGTGGCTGTCCGTGGTATCATTTATATTTTATGTAATCGTAATATATAATATACTTAATTGTGATTTGTACGTCCAAAATATAAATGAAACTAATAAAATTAATATCTTATATTGCCATGTAATCCAACAAAATTATAATTTAACATTTTTTGCATGGAACACATAGTTGAATTTAACACAATTGAACATAATAACAAAGCAGTATAATAAATATGTATTAAAAATATATTTATAAAAAAAATCAACAATTTGGTAATATTGTCTAATAACGCAACAACAAGTTAAATGAAAAAGTGAGAAATTAGTTGTCTACTATTGGATAACAAATATAACTACTTTTTAAAAATGGTTTCACGTGTATGAATTTCTAAAATTTTCTGGTACAAAATTATAGAGACGAGGTACTAAATATATACTTGAAGTTTCTTTGTCCAATGGTTTTTGCTGCACTCGGAACTTGTGGATTATTATTTTCCTTAGTGTAGTATATGAATAAAAAATAAAATAAAAGTATTTTTTATGTTTAAATAAATAAGCAAGAGTTCTTTAAAAAAATGGTCTGAGGGGTAGGTCCTTTTTTTAAATATTATTTTCTTAAAATATTTCTGCAGTACTTGTAGTTTATCCAAATATAGATCTACAGCTCCGCCCCATGCTAAAATACCATAGGACAACCGAGATGCGATAAATCAAGAATTTTTGACAAGTATTTAAATCGTCCCAGAAAGGATCTTAAGATTTTGGTAACGCTATTTATATGATGCTCCCATCTTAAATGACAATCTAACATTACACCAAGATATTTTATAGGTATTATTAGTAAGTTTAATTTTGATTATGTGTTTTGTATGATCGTTATAAATTTCCAATTCACTGTAATCTGGCATCCCATTCTTATAACTACAAACAAGCAGAAACATGGTTTTTTCATAATCAATTGTTATTAAATTATAATTGAACCAATCAATAATTTTTTCCATGTCGTCTTCTATTTTTGTTTTTAGTCTTACCATGTCTCCCCTGTATAATATAATAATAAAATAAAGAGAATGGGTCCTAGCACTGTCCCTTGCGGAACACCACATTGCATAACTTGCTTTGAGCTTACTCAATCATCTATTTTGACATGTGTACGATTATGGAGGTATGATTTGAAAAGTTTTATAGCTGTTCCACGTATTCCTGAATCCTCCAAAGCGTCTAACAACTGTTTATAATCTACACTACCGAACGTCAAGAATACACCAATTGCCGGTTTCGTATGTGCAACCTTTTCATACATTTTTGTAATTGATACAGATATAGCATCTTCTGTTGATTTTCCCGTCTGAAAACCGAACTGGTTTGATGATAAAATGTTTTCTCCACGATCATCACAGAATCTGCCAATTCTGAAATTAAATTTGATTACTGAATGCTGGAATTCTCTCTCTTGATATTGAAGAAATATTCTGCAACACCTCTGCCCCCATGCAATTTAAATGTATTTACATTCTCTTTCTTGTAATAGAATAATATTCTCACACTGGTTAGCAATAATAACATTAGCCTTGACGCAGTTGATTGTCATCGTAGTGGCAAAACTTGAGTAAGTGTCAAAATTATTGCTGTCACATTGAGTGTTTACCTAATATAATCGTGATTGGGTTCTGTAATATAAATTATCTTTTGTTCATTTCCATTTAAAATCTTTGATCGTGGAGAAAGTATGGTCTGCTACTCGGTTAGAATGAAAATTCGTGATGATCGTTCCTCACGCTCACCTTCGGCACGCGCTCGGAACTTTCCACTCGCATCGAATTTTCATTCTAACCTTGTTACAGAATATACTATTCTCCAATTAGAAATGACTCTAATCTGACTTTTAAGATTTTCTCAAATAATTTTGCAAAACTATTAATTAAAGAGATTGGCCTATAGTTTGAAGGTACACTTTTATCACCTTTTTTATGAAGAGGCTTTATAATAGCTACTTTGAATTCAGAGGGTAAAATTCCAGAAAAATTCAATTTTTATGAATATCTCTCTTTGGACGGTTTTTGAATTTGTTTTGCAAGATTTGGTCCAATGTTTGTAAAAAATTTGTTTAATGTCTCGGCAATCTCTAATTTGTTTTTAGACTTAGTATAATTTAGCAATGTTAATTCTTTAATATTAGAATGTTTAGGATTAGAATTCTTTATGCTGTTTATAGTTTTCAAGATATTTTTTGAATGATGTTTATTTATTGCAATTTGTCGTTTATTGTATTTTAATATTATTAAACTATCCAAGTTATGTAATTTGTTTCTGTATCTAATCTAATGAATTTTTGTTTTAGATTTATATGTAATGGTTTTTTTGATACTTCTTATATAATCTGTCTCTTTCTACTATTGATTTCATTATGCCAGTTTTTATCCATCCTTTTTTCCTCGCCGGTTTTTTTGGTTGCCCAACTTTGACTGACTGTATGTTTACGTATAAAGTAATTTGCTGTGTTTAAAAAATAGGACGCACTTTCCAGAGCATCATTAATATTATACAAAATGAACCAGTCAAACGATTTTAAATCCGTTTTTATTTTTGGTGAGTTTACTGATTTTTGTAATTACATTTTATAAAGTATTTACTTCTTTTAAATACATTCCAATTAAAAATAGTTGCTCTATGATCACTCACTAATGTATGAAAAATATGGCCAAAGCCATTATCCAAGATGTTACCTGTACTAAGTCTAGCAAATATGTGATCCAGACCAGATTTTGAATTTCCTTGAATAAGGGTGTATGTATTGATTACAGAAGTAAAGTCGAATTCATTCATCACGTTAAGGTATTCATTAACCAGTTTTACTTTCGAAAGAAGGTTTATGTTAATGTCTATAACAATAATGTTTAAATGACTGCTACTTTGTTTCGATAAGAAGCCATATAATTCATCTACATAGTCATTATCATTTGTAGACGGAGGTCTATATAATGCTGATATACTGATCTCTTTATTTTCTTCAGTATTAATAACTTTACAGTTATTAACCTCTTAGATAAATAATTGTTCCATTGCATTTATTTATATCATCGGAATTGAAAATCATTTCGTATAACCATCTAAGTTACAGAGGTTGATGTCGAAATCATTTCTTGTTTCAGTAAGAACGATACAATCAAAATAAGTGGTGATAGTATTGAGGGTAGTCTCTAGGTTAACTGAATTTTTTGAGATACCTACTTCTGAAGTTTTGATGAAAAAGTGTAAAAGCATTTTGTGTTTTGTTGTCCTAATCGTACTCTGCTGTATTAGTTAACACCACAGTAGGAAAATCATTATAGCTATAGTCTTTTATAAATGGATCCATTAATATTAATGTTATAAATAATAATAAATACCAATAACTTCCAATATGGATTAAAATCTAATTTGAAGAACTACTTAAATTTTTGAAATCACAGTAAAAGGTACAATCAATATCTGATACATATAAGAAAGAGAGAGAAAATATCTATTATTTGGATGTTGAACCCGAGCGAGTTTGTTAAAAGTGTGATTTTTTGATTCGGCCTCAGTGACTTGTTCGTTTTGATTTATCCTAATAGGATTGTGGTGAAATTCTTAGGTAATTCCACCTGAGTTTATACAAATTACAATTAAAACTTCATTATTACGACCATGTGTTCCGTCTAAACAACGAAGCAACACAGTGTCTGTAATTTTTGTGACAGTTGTTAATAAGATGTCATAACGAACAGCATAAATGCATTCATTCATTCATTCATTCATATATTTGGGTTGTGCTCATCAGCTCAGGCACTTGAACTGAATCTTTGTACCATTTCCCCTGTTATCTACTTCCATTCCAGAAGCTTTGTGTCTTCTATAAAGGCCACTAGTTTGACTAGAGGGATTTTCAGTAGTTGTGATGGTTGTATAAATTCCTCTCCAAAGTGCTTCCGTCTAAGTTCTTGTAAGTCCTCACAGAAGCAGAGTATGTGGTTAGGTGTTTCATCATCAAGTTCACATTTTCTGCACATAGGTTCACTAACTTTGCCCATATTGTACAGATGTTTCCTCAAGGTGCAGTGTCCAGTCACCAGGTCAGTAACTGTCTTCAAATGTCTCTTACCCAGTTTCAGTAGCCTGGTTGAGAGTTCCTTGTCTACCTTGTTCAGTAAACTCTTGGTATGAACGTGCCCTTGTGTCACCCTCCATTTGAATTGGTGTTCCCTATCTAGCCAGTGCCCGATTTCCCCTCCTATGCAATCTTTTGTGATTCCTCAAAACGGTTCCGGACCTATGACGTCTCCTCTAGAGCCTTCTTTAGCTAACTGGTCCGCCATTTCATTACCTGCAATCCCCTCATGTGCCTGCACCCATATTAGAGACACTTTGTTGTCTCTTGCCAGCCTGTTGAGGGATTCTTTGCAGTTTTTCACCAGTCTAGACTTAGTTGTTGGATTACTGATAGCCTTAAGCAGAGCCTGGCTGTCAGTGAGTATTTCAATTTTTTGTCCGGTATATCCTCTTCTGATGTTTTCATCAATACAGGCTATAGCGGCAATCGTCTCTGCTTGAAACACAGTCGTATATCGACCAAGGCTAAAGAACATTCTCTTTCTAGGTCCTTTTATACCAGCCCCAGTGCCATGGTTTGTTTTGGAGCCATCGGTGAACCAGATGATTTCTCCAGAATTACCTGGGTGCATCACCTGTTCCCTAGATATTCACTCGCTCAGTGAATATATTCTCTGGTGTCATGCTATCAAAACTCATGTGAAATATGGGTTCGTCTAGTAATGTCCCAGTTGTATCATTGTGTCCTTCTCGAACATTGTTCGGGGACCATAAGTCTCCCGATTTCAGCCTAAGAATTGCCATCTTTGCCTCCGCCCTTATAAAAAGTTCTAGAGGAGGAAGTCCAATAAGGGCTTCCATTGATGCTGTCCCCGTGCTGTTCATTTTCCCGGTAATACCAAGAAGAGCTTGTCTTTGGATTGCAGTTAACATATTAACTGCAGCGGTCACTTCTGTCCTCCTCCACCAGACTATTGTTCCATAGGTGATCGTTGGCCTTATCACAGTTGTGTAGAGCCAGTGAACCACCTCAGGTCGTATTCCCCAGGTTTTGCCCATAACTCTTCTGCATTGCCAGAAAAGCCTAGTCGCCCTGGTAGTAATTTTTTCCAGGTGTGCCTTCCAATTCAGTTTGGAATCAAGGGTCACTCCCAGATATTTGACTTCTTTGGATATTTCTAGTTCTTCTCCGAACAACAGTACTCTACCCTGCGGGAGAACTCTTCTATTCGTGAAAGCAACTAGTTTGGTATTTTTTGGATTAACTGAAAGGTCCTCTGTAAGGCACCATTCCTCTACAATTCGCAGTGCTTCCTGTAGGACATTCATAACCACCTCCGGGAATTTCCCATTGGTGACAATCACTATGTCGTCCGCAAAACCCTGCGTTCATATGCCTTGATCATTCAACCTACAGATCAAGTCATCCACAACTAGGTTCCACCTTGAGGACATCCTTTAGTTGTCCTAACGGTGTATGTTTTATCATGCATATGTGCTGTTATTCTCCTATGCTCAAGCATGGATCCTATCCATTTGCATGTGTTACTGTTAATCCCTCTGTTTTTAAGGGATCTGTTAATTGATGACATCGATGTGTTGTCAAAAGCACCTTCGATGTCTAGAAATGCTGCAAGGGCTACTTCCTTATGATTCAGGCTCCTTTCGAGACCTGAGACCAAATTATGCAGGGCAGCTTCACCTGATTTCCCTGCTTGATAAGCCCATTGTAGTCTATGTAGAGGGATGCTCTTAAGCGCTCCTTCTTGTAAATACATATGTAATACTTTTTCCATAGTTTTCACCATGAATGATGTCAGACTGATTGGTCGGTAGGATTTAGCCTGGGTGTACGTTTCTTTTCCTGGTTTAGGAATAAACACCACCTTAGACTCTCTCCATGCAATTGGTATATACCCTAGAGCATGGCTGCTTCGAAGTATCAGAACTAAAGGACCCATTATGATGTCTAGTCCCTCTTGCAGAAGCTTGGGGAATATGCCATCCGGTCCTGGAGTTTTGTAGGGGTCAAATGAGTTTACAGCCCATCTGATAAGATGGGGTCTGAATATCTTATTCGTGAGTTCCCAGTCCTCTTTGGTTGCCTTTGTTTTGGCAACCGGCCTATTGTCATAGCTTTACTCTATCTTTACCGAACCTGGAAAGTGAACACTGAGGAGATGCTCTAGAGCCTCTGCCTCAGTATTTGAAAACTTTCCGCTCGGTAACTGAATAGAACCAAGTTTGTTAGAAGTATCCCTTTTGAGGATCCTGTTGATTCTGACGCTGTCAGGGACACCTTGCATGTCCTCACAGAATTCTCTCCAGGACTTCTCCTTGGATTCTTTTATTTTTGTATGGTATGTACCTAGTTTAGCTAGCAATAAATGCAATTTTCATGTACATTTTAAAAGAAAAGAAAATATATTTGTAGTTTATTTGTGTTCTTTTGCCTATGGATACCTTATAACTTCGAAGAAAGGGGTTAAAAGCATTACCCAATTCTTTTCAGATTGAGAATTTTCAAATAATTGTGTTTCCATTTTAATTGCGACACACTGTATAAAAAAACAGCCGACAATCTTATATAATACTATCCAAACAAACAGTCGATCAGGTGACCTGTACCTAACAAGTTTTGAAATTGGATCTAAATTCGAATCCAAATACGAGAGGAACAAACACAGCATCGTTAGCAAACCCTCCGAAGCTGGACAAATCGGGTAATTGGAGAATGGTCTTACGAAATACAAGAGAAAATTCTCTTATGTGGACATCATTTGTACATGAATATAACGAGTATTTCAGAATGCTGAAAAATGAGCAATAGAAAACAGTTTACGCCATGATGTGTTACGAAATATAGGGGAGTTCTATTAAATGTGCTTATTTGTAAATTTTCGCTTTAAAATATCTTAATTGCTGGTTATTAAATGCTTGTTAAATAAATAGGTACCTCTGCATTGTAGGCCACTTTGTTTTTGGTCCGATAAAAATTCTTTGTACCATGTTCAGATCACACTATTATTACCCCTTACAAAATTCAATAATATAATATGGAACCCTCTACAGCAGTTCTATGGGTCGGTCACGCTGAACGCAGAACTTCAGAGGCTCTAGTAAAATCGCTATTCCTAATGACACTCAGCACAACACGCGACAATTCTAGAAAAATAATGTTACCGAAGCGATTTGAAATTTTTTCAGTTAAAAATAAGCATGTAGGCCATGTGCTTAAAACCTGCTCAGTGGTGTTGCTTATATTTCAGTTTTATATTTATTATTTTCAGTCCTTTTCACGAACTAACATGTTGACAATTTTTTCTAATAGGAAATATTGAAAGCCAAAATGTAAGTATGTAATTCTTCACTAGTCCTAGTTGCTTTAAGAGATTTAAACAAGTATTGGTGCTCTTTTGTATGTTTATTGGTGTTGAATATCACCTGAGACATAAAAGAACTATTGAATAAGTCAGGCCGAAGAGTTCATCAAAGAACCCTCGCCAAACTTCACGGAGCACCTACTGAGCCAGAATAGGAGAACAATCAAGATTCTTGTTGGGCTTCTGACAGGGCACTGTAGATAAGATAAGATAAGACAAATATGGGGCTTAAGTGCTTCTATAAGAGCCTCTCCACTACGACCTTTGCAGATCTATTGTGTGTGCCCTTCTGTTATTCTAGAGTTCCTTATCTAGACCCGTCCTAATTACTAGACGGATGGCAAACTCCTCCATATATTGGGAGGGTTGTGGTTTTTCCTCCCCTATCGTTGAAAATCTCAGCCTAGTCAGGCCTTCGCAGTAGCACAGTATGTGTACTGGGGTTTCCTCATCTTCTTGGCAAAACCTACATATGGCTGTTTCTGCCAATCCGATGGGCACTGTAGACTTGACAAACACATGAATAACATCGGATTGGCACTCACCACCATATGCAGGTTTTGCCATGAACACGAGAAAACTCAGCACACATACTAGGCTACAGAAAAGGCCTGACTAGGCTAAAGTTTTCGTCGATAGGGGAGGGGAAAACCTAAACCCTCCCAAGATATGGCGAACCTGAGGTTTGGCATCCGAAGTCTAGTGATAAGGACGTGTCTAGGAACTCTAGCATAACAGGAGGTTACACACAATTGATCTGCAAAGGTGGTAATGGAGAAGCACATAAGTCCCATATTTATCTAATCACTACATTCACTATTTTCCACTTTTTTTCAGAGACTTGAAAAAATATGAGAGGGGAAGGGAAAACAAGAATGACAAAATACATAAAAGAAAAAGAAGGAAAAACCATTACAAAACCAGAAGACATAATAGTAAGATGGAAAGAGCACTTCCAAGCGCTACTAGCAACAAATCAAGTAGAAGAAGAAGATGAACCACAAAATCCAAACTTAAATAATGACCCGAATGATGGAATCTCAAAAGAAGAAGTAGAAATAGCAGTCAAAAGTTTAAGAAACGGGAAGGCACCGAGAGTCAATAACATTAAAGCGGAATGTTTAAAAATTTGGGAGATAGAGGAATTGAACTATACCAAATTATAAAAACCGCATGGAAAACTAAGACAGTACCACAAGAATGGGAAACACAAGTAATTATACCTTTTATAAAAAAGGAGACAAAAGCGATTGTGGAAATTACAGAGGAGTTATTCCTCCAGAACTGCTAGTAAAATATATGGAAAAATCTTAGAGATGAGATTAATCCTTCTTAAGGATCGAAGGTCAGCTAAATATATGGATATTCCAATCATTAAGCACGATTAATTCTTCTTTTTAGTTGATATGCACTTTTCAAAACCAGACTTCTCTCAATTCTTACTCAAGTTAACCAATATGAGTGTTGATTATTTCTAGGCTGTTATGCTGTGATTCTCTCTGGAATCCTAATCCGAACAGTTTCTACTTCAGCTACGGCAGCTGCCTTCAGTATTGTTGACGAATTATTCTTCTCGGCATATCAACCATCAAGTGAGCTTCAGTAAACTGAATATGATAGTAGAAACGTTTTGAAGAGAATTCCTGAGAAGGCCACGGCATAACAGACCGGAAATTATCGAACACATTGATTCCGGCTGTGAAAGCCTACATTCTTACAATAGGGGTAATTTTCCAATATCTTCTTTTCGACGATATGACGGAATTGATGTCAATCTGGATATTTTGTAGCAAATAATGTACATATTCTGGTGGCAACTTCATCACATTCACCATGTATTGAAAGCATATTTACGAAACCTTCACACTTTAATTCCCAGAGAGCATTACATGTCCCTTTATGGGTGTGTCAATAATCACAATTGACAATTAATTTTTTAATTATGAATGTGACATCAAGGCCTACTAAAATAAAGCAATTATCACGCACTATTAATAATAATGAGATGGGCATCAACACGACAAAAATAATTTAATTTTTTTTCACTCAATAATGATTAGGTTAGGTAAGGGAAGGTAGGCATGAGGTCCTTCACACGAACCTCTTGAAAAATTTATCGTATTCCCATGATAGATAGAATTTGTCACAAATTACCCTCTTTTAAACATTTTATCGTTCGTTCATGATATAAATTGTTTACGACTGATCTCTCATAAAAAATTTATCGCCTATGATAAAAGGAAATTTTTACAAATAAACTAACCCCTTATGAAAATTTTAACGTACGCCCATGGTGGATGGAAATTTTTGCTAATACATGAATCCCTCTCAAAAATTGTATCATATATTCATGGTATCATGGTAATTGAGAATTTTTAAAAATTTCAACGTACGCCCATGATATAGAAATTTTCACAAAAACTAATTTATCCTTCATGAAAATTTCAACGTACGCCCATGGTGGATGGAAATTTTTGCTAATATACGAATCCCTCTTAAAAATTGTATCTAGGGTAAATGAGAATTTTTAAAACGTATGCCCATGAAATAAAAATTATTTCATCTTTTATGAAAATTTATTCGTACACTCATGAGAATTGCCACAAATAAATCAACCCCCTTTGAAGATTCAATCGTACGCCCATGATTCGCGGTGATGGTTGATCGGTGACGTCACCAACTCATAAGTTCTGCTCTACCAAAAATCGCACAACTCGGCTGAAGAAGTTCTCACTTCAATAAATCGCAGTTTAAACAATGCACAGTATATACTGTGCATTGTAGACAGATTAAACTTTGTGTTGTATATTCCTCACTAACATTCTCGTCTGGAAAGTCGCTGATATAAGTGGTCAAGTTTTAGTTGAAGTTATCCCATTGGAGCAAGTCTAGAATATATCCCCTGTTTAAGTTGAGCAAATAATCCCAGGGGATTTTACCCAATAGAGGAAAAGGAAGAAGCCAACCTAACCTCTCTTATCATAGCATGGCGGCGACGGCATATTCGATATTGCCACGTTTTTCTATGAAAAACACTGTAGTGGAACGCCTCTGATAGTTAGTAAATAAATGGATGACCACTGGGGAGACACCGTCGTAGAGCCCGTACAGCCTGCAGCGAAACACCTTAGGTTACTAGGGTGAGTAGCATATCACAGCTTGCAGGCATTATACCAATAAGCACGAGGTATAATGTAGGTATGCCGTCTTTCGGATGAGACGTAAATTCGAGGTCCCGAGTCTATGGATGTTGAGCTCGATAAAGATCCCTACCGCTGGCTGGAACACTTGTGGATTCAGCAAAATTTCCGGTTAGGTTTCCATAAAATGGACTCATTATCAATAATGCTTAAACGTTAGTTCTTTAACGTGCTTGTTTCATTGAATTTTGTGTATTAACATTATTTTCTGAATTTTTGAATTATAAAAGGTGAATACTTTTCCAAATATGTTATGTCCAGCAACGTCATGCGAGTAATATTACTGCGTACTCCTAACGAACTCAATTGGTGAAGATAAATCGAACAACCCGTTGCTATGTAACGACCTGACTTGCTACTGGCATGCGCGTGCGTGTGTTCTTCCCTCTCACTTCGACTATTGACTGATATTGATTATCCAGTGGCGTATTGTCAGTGTTTGTTCATTTCTCAAAAATGAATCAATATATTCGTGTAAAGACATTTCATAGCCAAACTAGAGAGGTGATTGCTAATGTTTATAGGTAAGTAAGTAAGTAGTAAGCCATTGGAACGCTTATGACAGATATCGGCCATGTTTCCTCGACCCTTACCGTTGCCGCGTAGCTTCAAATATGTTTGCCAAACTATAGCTCTGTTCTGTTTATTTGATAAATAATTCTAATCTACCCTGTACATAATAATGTCTAGACACACTCCTTAATTTCAATAATTTACTATAAAAAACGATTGGTCAGTTATTTGATTTGTATACTGATCTAAAATTATGATTTATGACTTATTGACCAACTGAATTGATGAATGGTGATTCTGTCGAAATGAACGGAATATTAGTGAAGAGAACAGACCTACGGCAAGTGTATATATCGTGAGAAGCGTTTGCGCACCGTTCGTATGCGGGCGCTATAAATTGGAATTATAGAACTGTGATGGAAATCTCACGAATGTGAATGAAAATAATGATTCAAATAACCCACATCACGGAATGTTTTTGTGATACTTTGTTTTCTATTATTGTCCCTAAACAACGGAAATTTTGCTGTTGGGAGTAGGTACTTACATTTCATATTAACCTTTTTTCATTGGGAATATCAGATTCAAACTTACTTAAAAAACGTAATGCGTTTTAAAGAAATGCTGTGGACTTACAACATTTTTCAATAAGTCAGTCCTGGAGGCTCTGCTAGTTAATTAAAACGACAATTTGTCTTTGTCACTTTTAAACTGTCATAACTTTATTAATATAAATTGATAGAAAGGAGGCCTCAGATCTTGAGTTACGCCTTAAGCTATTGTACCTGGTGAAGTGTTACTTCAACATTCTCACGTATGATGTTTAATTTGTGTGTCAATGAGAAAAATACTAATCAATAAAGTGAAGCTAAGCTTATACATTTTTCGGATGGATATCGTGATACTTGGTTCTACGATTCATATAGACATAATTAATCATTGCTATTAAATGTTGTCGCTACATAAATCCACTATTGGAACCATTTATAAAGTAAACGTATTGAAAAGGATCATTATTGAACAACGTATCACAAAATATCAATTATTAAATCTCCCACATGTTTGATTGCCTAATTTGTTCAGTAGGGGAAAGGGGGCGAATGGAGGATTTTTTTTGTTTCTGCCGTTACACCTGGCAGAGATACACCGAGGTGAGAAACATCTACTATAAGGAAATTAGAAAAGCTAAAAGAAATAGCTTCAGAAAATTCTGTGAAGATATAAATACAACACCTGCTGCGGCAAGTCATGGCAAAAAGTAGGGTCAACACAGATATGGCTTTGAGGAAGCCAGACGGAAATACCGAAAATGAGAAGAAAGAGTGAAACTCTTACTAGAAACTCATTTTCCTGGGAGTAGCCCAAATAGGGGAGATAGTCCTCTCGAAGGTCATAACAGACCTTCGAGAGAAAGTACTACAATGGCTAAGCACATTTGTAGTAACGAACGGTTAAAATGGGCTATGAACACCTTTTCACCATTCAAGGCACCAGGAGCTGATGGAATTTTCCCAGCATTGCTCCAGCAAGGACAAGACAAAATTCTACCACATTTGGTTAGGATCAGTTGAAGCAGCTTAGAACTGGGTAATATACCAGAAGCATGGAGAAGGGCAATAGTAACCTTCATTCCAAAAGCTGGAAAAAGGGACACAACAAACCCCAAATACTTCAGACCAATTAGCCTAACATCGTTTGGCTAAGCACATTTGTAGTAACGAACGGTTAAAATGGGCTATGAACACCTTTTCACCATTCAAGGCACCAGGAGCTGATGGAATTTTCCCAGCATTGCTCCAGCAAGGACAAGACAAAATTCTACCACATTTGGTTAGGATCAGTTGAAGCAGCTTAGAACTGGGTTATATACCAGAAGCATGGAGAAGGGCAATAGTAACCTTCATTCCAAAAGCTGGAAAAAGGGACACAACAAACCCCAAATACTTCAGACCAATTAGCCTAACATCGTTTGTGCTTAAAACGATGGAAAAAGCTATTGACAATTATATTAGAGCGGAAATCCTAGAGAGACTACCTCTCCACCCGCATCAGCATGCTTACCGGGCAGGCAGATCTACGGAGACTGCACTGGTACAACTAACGGAGGATATCCGAGGTGCTCTAGACAACCAAGAAGCCGTAGTATGCGCCTTTTTGGATATATAAGGAGCTTTTGACAATACTCCTCATGAGGCTGTCAAAAGAGCATTAAATACAAGAGGTGTAGACAGCACAACATCCAAATGGATGTCGGAACTGCTCACCACTGGAGTAGCAGAGACGAGGACGAGCAAAGACATTGTCTCCATCTGCACAACCAGAGGATGTCCACAGGGAGGAGCAGCATCCCCATTAATGCGGAGCCTGACGGTTGACGAACTCCTGTGTGGGTTGACTGACCTCGGAATATCCTGCCAAGGATATGCTGATGATATTGTCATAACAGCCAGGGAAAAATTCGAAAATACCCTTTGTGACATCGTACAAAAGGGTCTGAACTATACAAATAGCTGGTGTAGGCAAGTGGGACTTAACATCAACCCCACCAAAACCATCTTAATAGCCTTCACTAAGAAAAGAAAGCTCAACCTCAAAACCATTAAACTTGATGGGAGCGAGGTTGAATGGAGACAAGAAGTCAAGTATCTAGGTTTGACTCTAGGTTTGAGTCTAGACAGTGAACTCCTGTGGAATAAACACGAAAAGGAGATTATATGCAAAGCAAAAATGGCTCTAATGGTGTGCAGGAATCTGGCAGGGAGGAATTGGGGGTGCAACCTAAAAATCCTGAGCTGGATGTACACTGCCATAGTGAGACCAATTATCACTTATGGAGCCATTGCGTGGAGTAGTAGAACTAGCCTATTGACAACGAGAGAAAACCTCTCAAAAATTCAAAGACTAGCCTGTATGTGCATTACAGGAGCAATGAGAACATGCCCAACGGCAGCCATGGAAGTTATTCTCAACCTCACACCACTACATATGGTGGTGGAAAGTGTTGCAGAAAGAAGAAGATACAGACTAAGTAGAGAGGGAATCATTAAAAAAAAACCACCTCCTTACTTCTTAGAAATCAGAAAACCTGGGACCTGCCACAAGATGGTATGATGAGAAAGTATAACTTTTCAAAGAAATTCGTTACGGAATTAAGCAACAAGAAGGAATGGGATCCAAATACCATTACCAGACTTGGAAAGAATGCCATTAAGTGGTGCACAGATGGCTCAAAAGCAATAGAAGGAACTGGGATAGGAGTGTACGGGCCAGGAACCAAACACTCTGAAAGCTTGGGAAAAACCCCGAGTATCTTTCAAGCGGAAATTCACGCCATAAGAAAGTGTGCCCAGTTCAATATTGATAAAGGATATAGAAGGCAAAGGATTATCATAATGTCGGATAGTCAAGCAGCCATTAAAGCACTGAGCTCTTGTGTAATCAGTTCCAAAATGGTGTGGGAATGCCTAGGCAAACTGAATGAACTAGGCGAGAACAATATAGTCACCTTACTGTGGATTCCAGGACACACAGGGATAGAAGGAAATGAAATAGCTGATGAACTAGCAAAGAGGGGGACTGGAACACCCTTTTGGGGGCCGGAACCCTTTTGTGGTATCAGCTCCAATGTAATATTGGAAGAAATAGGCAAAGCCGAAGAAAAGAGAAGATCTGACCATTGGAAAGATCTAGTAGGACTTAGGCAATCAAAGATTCTTCTGGGTGACTACAACCTGTTGAGATCAAATGAATGCATAAGTCAAAGTAAAACTGCACTAAGAGTTTTAACAGGCATCCTTACGGGACATTGTCGCCTGAATGGGCACCTGAAAAAGCTCAAAATAGTGGAGGAAGAAGAATGTAGATTCTGTGGTACGGAAGAAGAAACTTCCATCCACATACTTGCGAACTGCACAGCAATTCAGAATCCTAGGGCACAACACCTTGGAGATTACTGGATAGAAGAGGGACATTTACCTAAGTTGAAGCCTGCAGATATCCTAAAATTCCTCCGGGAAATAGGACTAAAGGAGCTACTAGTCTCTGAGACTTTCCTCAGGAACTAAGTAGAAGTAAGGGGGCACAATAGATCTTTTAGGTCTCAGTGAATGTCACCCCAATTTACATACATACATACATACATACACCTGCTCAGATTTTCAAAATATTACAGTAAATAAAACTTCAAACCTTACTACTTCAAAGTGTATTTACTAAAAATAATTAAACAAAATTTTAAAAAAATACGACAGTTTTTTCAGAATGCTGCGGGTGGCTATTATTAGCCACGGTTAAGAGGTAATAGTGGCCAATGCCAGTATTAACCCCATTTTAATTACAAAAATCGCAGATATATATTTTTGCCTCAAAACTGGTACAGTCTTTATGTGCCCAAAGACTACAAATACTACACTTGATCCACAGTTCTTTATTCTTGCCGAATTCGCCACAAATTGCACAAATATCACGATGTCACGATCATCTTCAACTTCAGATGAAGTATTATCTGTGATCTTCTGGGCTTTTAAGCATTTTCTTTTGGGTATTATTCGAGGAGTAGGACTGGGTTTTAAAGGAGTTGACTTTTCGACACCTATTTTTCGTTTTGTTTCTTTATCAACTTTAAGTCTAATTTGTTATTCCTCCTTTTTCCGCTGCTTTTGTTCTAAGATTGACTTCATTGGAGTTGACGTCAATATTTCTGAATTTTGCTTCCTACTGCTATTGTGGTTGGATCTTTTATTTCCAACTGAGTTCTCCTTCGAGCATCCTGGTATTGGCATTATGTCAACAAACGATAAGTCATGCTTTTTATCGGGTGTCGTATTTTCTGGATTCTCCGTAACTTCCTTCTTATTCTTTTCCTTATCTAGTTCGATTACCTCCTTCTCTTGATTTTGTTTTGTTGTTTGTTTTGTTCCTGAAGCATTTATGCAGCAAATAATTGTCGTTGTTTGGTCTCTTTCTGCGCTTGTTATGAAGCCGATTCTCTTTTGCCCTTTTTCAGCAAGTATTCTTCTAGGGTTTTGGAAAGTTGTAATGCCCGTCTCGTCTGCATCATATATTTTGGATGCTGAAAATTTATACTTATCCAGAAGAGACTTTAAATTAGAGAAAGATAAGTCTACTTCAGTTTTGTTAAACGCAGATATGCGGTTAGTGCTTGTCGCTTCCGGTTTTCTTAATCGAATACTTGGATTCCTTTTTAAAAAGCTGTTCAGCCAATCTCTTCCTGCAGCTACTTTTTCGTTGGAAAATGGATGAAGTAATCGTTTTTCTTCAGCATATTTATAGGCACATTTTTTTATTTCTGTGGGAGTTATCCCATAAAAATTTTATTACTTGCTCTGCTAAAACTTCTTCTTCTTCTTTTGAAAATACCGAATTTCGACGTGCCATTTTGCTTTATTCGTATTTGAAGTGTAGATCTAGGAATAGCAAAACTTCTTGCGACTTCACAGATACTTCTGCCATTATTTATTGCATTTATTGCTGCAGTAAGTTGTTGAGTAGTCCATTCTGCTTTGTCGCTTTTTCTCTTGTAAATTCGAGGCATCTGAAATATAAGAATTTATGAAGAATGTATTGTTCATGAAAAAATGGGGTGATAGTGGCCGGCCAACATTACCCCCACACACGAGGCCATTATAACCCCAAAATACATATTTATGTCCATAAACTCACAGTAATTAGAATCTTAAATTAAAACAAAAATTTGTTATGCAGGCTTAAACTACATTAAAATTGCAACATTTCGGTACGAATTATGTAGTTAAATAAATTGAACTAAGTGCTTTTACATACCTTCAAAAATCGGACAATGAAGCATCAATATCAACAAAAATTGACATTTCCAAAAATTTATGCTTACCGGCTGAACTTCTTCGTTGCTAAGGTACAGTTAGGTATTAAAAGTGATATAAGAATGGGCCTGTAACTGTTATACATATTTGATGGCTATTATTACCCCTATGGCCACCATTCCCCCACTTTCCCCTATAGTACAGGATTCAAATCCTCGGCCATTTTTTTTGTGTTCATGGCTGCACTGTTTATACGAAAAGACTAGCTGTCCTTATCAGGATCAACAGTCTCATCACAAGATCCCAGATCTCCTCTTCCATGCAGAGCCAACAAATAGGTTCAACTGATAAATAGGTTCAACCCTCTATATGCATGAGATTTCCTATGGTGAGTAGCCCGTCACCTTCGTTATTTGATTCCTACTTAGGTTCAATATTCCGCTAGTCAGCAAGGGTTTTTTGACAATGGGCTTAGTTTGCACATTCTCCAGTACGCCTGATATGTTATTTGCATCCACCAAGATATACACCCCCCATGCTACAGTTTTTGTTATATCAAATGCTGGTTCAGGACCATTGAACTTCGTTTCCGACCTTTTTCTTGCTAGGGCAGCCATTTCATTGCAAGCAATACCTTTGTGCTCTGGGCCCCACTTAAGTGTTACCCTATAGTGATTTGCCAGGATTAACAGTTTTTGTCTGGACCCCCAGACCATTCTAGATCTGATCTGGTGGTATGCTGGAGAGACTATCAGAGAAAATAACTATATTTTGGCTTCTATACCACCTTTCAATGTTCATTTGTACACACCTGTCGATAGCGATACTTCTTTGTATAAATCCCTATGAATCCTTTCTTTGTTCTCGTGATCTTGGTCGGGAAATTAGAGAAAGGTTACTGAATTGTTAAAGTGAAATCAATTCCTAGAATATGTCCAATTCTTTAAATTATTCTAGTTTGAATTCTTGTCTCGAAAAAACGAGACATGAAGAGACAACACATTTTTGAAAATATTCTAGGTTATTCCGAAGCCACTTAGGTTAACTGCATTTCTAAACTGATCCATTAGGAACTATTAATTTGTCAAGATTGTCATATATTTTCCACATGAAATAATTTTCATTTCGCAAAGTGTCTGGGTGTAATTTCTACGTTGCTAAGAAAAAAAAACCACAATACTGTACAGAATGAAAAAAATGTAATACACTCAAATTATTATTTTCTTCCATGTTCGCGGCATTCCCAGGAGATCTATTATGGCGAAGGTTGAATATTATTTGTGACATGAAAACAAAATTGCGTGAATTAACTGCAATAAGCAATAATAACAATACACCCTCAGATACATGCACACAATTAATTGAATTAAGTAATTTCGTGATATTTTTTCATGTTGGAGGCTAAAATGCAGGTCACACGTGCATTATCAAATTTTCTTCGGCGTACACAATATTAATACGATACAGAGTGTCATAGATAATTCTGATACATTTTAATAATGGGTTGTAATATATGATTATATCGATAAATTATATTATTAAAATGAGTGCATGTTTATAATTATTTGTCATATTAATTAGGTTAACCAGCGTCCTGTCAAATAAAAAGTGCCAGTCCCAGTGCAAACAAAAATATGGTTTTGGTCTTTTGGTATACACAAGAGTGATTATTTTAGAGAAAGGTGATTTTATTTGGCTTCAAGGATTGTCCTGTGTCTTGATAATGATAATAAAAAGTTTAGTGTTATAAAACTTTTGCGTTGCATATGTGGATTTGGACCAACTTTTGGTTGCTTACATAAAAACATCCATTTTTCGTTAGTTTAGTTTCATTACTATATCTCTTTGTATTTAAATAAACTAAAGTATATCCATCGAACAAACAGAGCGACCCAAACAACGATAGATGCGTGATCGAAGTATGATCACTATGCGCCTTAGCGTTTATTGGCTAAAATAAATATGCCCCTCTACGCTGGCTAATCGGATTTAACTGCAATCGGCCGGCAGAATTCATTGTGTTTGGTATACATCGGTACAGAGTTGGAATAATCAGTTACGTTTTAATGATTTGTGGTGTTATATTTTAACAGATCTTTAGTGTTTTAAAGTTTTAAATTTTTAAAATGTCGGATAATGATACAGCCGAAGAAACTGCTAATTTGTGTTTCCACAGTCCACCTAAAAAAATACCAAAAAAACTGCATTTTAATATTAATGAAAAAAATGTAATTTTGAACATTTACAAAAATGAAACTGAATCAAATCCTTTGTTGTCAGTTGATGAAATCGTGAGAAAAGTAGGAAATATTGCTGGAGTGTCTCCTTCAACTGTATACTCAGTTATGAGAGAATATAAACAAAACCATTTTTTTTTCGGGTTCAAAACCATACCCCTCACAAAAGAAAATTATTGATATGATAAACGATTTTGATTTAAACGCAGTTAGAAGGAAAGTACATCAATTTTTTTTTCCGGAACGAAATGCCAACAATATATTCAGTTTTAAAAGATGCAATTGATGATCCTGATCTACCAAATTTCAAAAGGTCCACATTTCACAAGCTATTGAAAAATTAAGATTTAAATTAAAAAAAAAGGGAAGAAATAGTTTGGTGCTCGAGAAACCAGAAATAGTATTGTGGAGACGACAGTATTTAATGAAAATAAGTGCCTATAGAATAGAGAATAGAAAAATTTATTACCTGGACAAAACGTGGGTAAACGCAGGCCACACTAAGTCCAAAATTTGGGTTGATAAATCCATAACTTCTCCAAGGCAAGCCTTTTTAGATGGCCTCTCAACTGGATTGAAGAACCCTTCAGGTAAGAATCATCTTATTATACTAAGGCCAAGCAATAGGTAAATATTTTTGACAAACATTCTAGTAGAAAGTGGATGGTGTCATCTTATAAAAGACATTACGTAGTATAATATTGATATGTTTTTAACACGGAAATGTTTTTCAGTAATTCAGGAAATGTGGAAAAACGTCGGTCATCTTCGGCCATGTTCCCTGGCGTTTTTGGCCGACCACTCATCATCATTATACTACACATCGAAAATATACGTTTTGTTGCTCTACATCTATACTTTTCAAAACCGTTTTAAAATTTAAAATTGAACAACCGACAACGCATCCAGACACGTTGCAAATCATCGAATCAAAAAATTATAATTGCAATTGCGCTAAAAGTAACGGTCACCTGGCATCCAAAACATGATGACACCATCCATTTTCTACTATACTATGTTTCTTTTTCCGTAGGAGCAAAGTGCCTCATTATTTATTCAAAAGTACTATAAACATAGGGTGACTCTTTCTTTTTTTCTATGTGGAATAAAATGATAAAACAGGTCGGTTTTACCAAAATTAAATCGACACATCCTGTATCGCCTCAAATACAATAGGGTCGTGAAATTCGGCACAATGGTTAAGGATTCATTAATATGATAAGCCAGTGGCCAGTGTCGTGCAGTCAGTTTAAGGGTTTTGCCGAGTAGGGATGGGTCTTACAGTTTTTTATTATGTTGAATAATTTTGGCCCAATTGAATGGTATCCGCAAAATCGGCTCTTAATACTGTAATAATTACTTACTAATAATATGATACTTGCCTAATTTTTGCACTATTAAAAAACCCGACAAATGGAACCATTCAGGTCTTTACCGAAAAATGTAACGCCAATGGTTTATTGTCGCTTTATGGCTATCGACCCTTTCTTGCGCTCCTAAGCAAAAGGAAATCTAGTAGTATCATCAAGTATAGAATGTTTATCAAAAATTACTATACTTGCATGCTCTATTGCTTGGCCTAGACTCTCAACAAACTGTGTGTGTCTGTGAGCAAGATAACTTGCGAACGGATCAAAGTATTGATGTAAAATCTACCAAAACTGCAATAGGCAGTAGATTCTTCTGTTTCAACTTCAACAAAATAAATTCCTTTTCAGACAAAGGAAAAAGGTTGATAGTATGTCACATGGGAAGCGAAACCGGTTTTGTCCTTGTGGGCCTTTGAGTCGAAGAAAACGGGCGATTATCATGAGGAAATGGACGGCAAATCATTTGAAAATTGTTTCAGTAACATAGTTCCGAATCTAGAAGAGAATTGTGTAATTGTTTTAGACAACGCCCCATACCATTCTATAAAGGCTGAAAAAAATTCCTACTACAGCCACAAAAAACGCCCTAATTCTAGACAGGTTGCGTTTGAAAAGTATACCATTTGAGGATAACATGGTAAAAGCAGAACTTTTGAGGATAGTGAATGAACATAATACAAAATATAATGAATACATTGTCGATGAAATTGCTAAAGCACATAATAGAATGGTATTGCGCCTTCCCCCTTATCACTGCGAGCTCAACCCAATAGAGCTTATTTGGGCGGACATCAAAAAATATGTTGCCAAAAAAAATAATACTTTCAAATTTGAATTAATTTTTATTTTAAAAGTATTTTTAGTTAAGCTGTTTAGTCTATCACCGACGAAAAATGGGATAATTGTGTAGGGCATGTAAGAGATAAGGTAGAGGTGAAAATGAATTAGTTGATAGAAATCCATTGATAATTAATCTTAATGATTCTTCTAGTAGCAGTTCTTCGGATCTGAGTAACCGGTCTCATTCATTTGACTTACATTCTATAAAAAATTATACTTCTTTCAAACACAATGCAATACCATGAGTCGTAGGGAACAGTTTCTGAATTTAAGCAATCAAAACGGAATCATTTTATGATTTACTTGATCACACAATATTTTTGGTCTACCATCATCAACGTCATAACAAAAAAGAGCTTTTCTAGCTCGTCAAACTTCTGCATGGGATAAGGGTATGCTTGCAATAAAATTTTGAACTATCGCTTGACCTAGCTATTCTTATTTATCTAAGGAAACTTCCTCTACATGTTGTAGGATTTCTCAGGTACTTTTATATATATAGGATATTGCCTCCATCTGCTCTTTGGTGCAAAAACAGTGTGAAAATAACAAATAACTATTTATATCCATATCTAGAAGTTCATAGATATCTCAAACATAGTTAAAATCCAATGAAGGTTTTCAAGGAAACACAAAGTCAAACCACAGCGTATACACATATAAAACACACTAATAAAATCAACGAAAAAATTCTTGAACACTGTTTACCATTGAATATACAATAAAAAACTAACCAGCTGTCCAAATTGTTTGTCATATTAGGTCACGTGATCTGTATTGCCTAGTTTGATAACTGCTGGATACGTGCAAGTTACATTAGGTAAAATGTTTACATTTGTAGTTCGATGGCACCGCAATAATTATTGTTACATATTTTGAATTGGACACAAAACAAGTATTGTTAAACTTACTTTGGTCAAGATAACATTCGGCTTTAATTCTATATCCTCGACGTCATAGCCTTTTATGAACCTTACCCTTCATTTAAAGGAAGTGAAAACTATTATATTACTTGGTTATCTTTTGCCAGTGTTGGGTCTGCTGAGTGATAAGCTGAGAAGGACCTGAAGGAAGAAAATATCAAAATTAGTTATAATGTTGAAAACACTACCATGGGTTCCACAGACCCTACTGAAGAAGTAATAATCATCCAAAGTGGAAATAGCGGAGGACAAACAACCACTACCAGCCTAAACATACGAAACATTTTCGAAATTGTGGGTTTTTGCAAGCATACCTACTATTTAGGGGAAAGGCGGGAGGTTTGGGACGATTTTCATAAAACGCATAGCTTCTCTGTTGATACAACTAAGTACACCCCAAAAACTCACCAAAATAAAGAAAAGACAGTTTCGAAATGAAACAGAATCTTTATTGTTGAAACAATTTATAAAAAAAATTGAAATTGACATTTCCAAAAAAAATGAAAAGCGGCCCAAACTTCCCCCTGGGAGGGATGTTTGGACCAGGTGGGTGGGTGGTTTGGGACAGATAAAAAATTAACGTAAATTTTCGTACATTTCTAGATTCTCCGCGAAATATATAAATTTACACAATCTTTTACTCGATGCGTTGTTTTTTGGTTCCTTCAATTTCCCCACAACTTGGTCTTGAGAAATTTCATCGATGTCCTCTTCATTTGGAAAATAGAAATTATTCATTTTTCCGCTCTTACGCAGGTATTAAACTTTCAGCTAGGATGTTTCAGTTTGGAGAACCTCTAAAATCTTGGCGATGTAGTGTACAAAGCTTTCCTTGCTACCGTCTACTTTGAATTTCACTAAAATATAATCGCCTACATTGAAAATCTTTTCCGAAGTGTTTACCTCAATAGTGTCATTATATTCATCGCTAGTGAATTCTAAATCATCACTACTATCTTTACACAGATTCTTCTCGTCAAGGTTTTCATAATCGGAAGAAGAGCTTTCCTTGGGCACTTTCATATTTAGCTTCCTTATTGCAGTTTTCTTCATTTGTAACTCTATCTTTCTTCACTTGCATAACTGTTGTTCTTCAATTCCATTTTTTACAGGGGTATGTGTTATAACTCTGGATATCCCATTTTTACTTCCACCACTTTTTTTGATACGTGGAGCTGCTTTTGGGAATGGCATAATTTTTTCTGGAGTAAACTTAGTTTCCTTGGTTGCTGCTAAGGATGATGGTTCAGCTTGTTCCGGTTCGAGTTCGGGTTGTTCAGGTTCGACTTGTTCATGTTGTCGAGAAGAGGATGTTGAGGAGTGAGCCTGCTGTTCTTGTTGATCCCGATCTGTCACATATGCTCCCAAAAAGTCATCTTCGGTAAAAGTATTTTCGTTAAAGGGATAGATGCCAGTACACCTAAAACCTTTAATTATATTTGAATGAGTACAAGCCTTTTCTATGGCTTCTCTAGAAAGATCAGGAATATCATAGATCTGTATGGGCTTTCCTGGTTGTCTCAACATCAGACTGTCAGCAGCCGCATTGAAATAAGTTTTAAAGGGACCGTAAACAGAGACATCTAGAGGCTGCAGTTTGTGGCTGCAGTGAGGTGGGAGAGTTAGTAGAATCACGTTATTTTCTCTGGCCATATTAATGAGATCAATTTGGATGTGGCTATCGTGATTATCAAAGATAACTAAGATGGGCCTCTCTTTAGAAGGTTTGGCGTATTCCAAAAAATGTTTTAAAAAATTAGAAAATTCGCACCAGCCGTCCAGCCACTTGGGTGAGCTGCCCCCCTACATCCAGTGGGTCCACCTTAAAATAAATTAAATACGTTGAATTACCAATTGTACATGAATAATTCATACTTTACCTTTTATCATAATTTCACGAAAATTTACTCTTGGAAATATGTAGAATGGTGGGATAGTTTGGCCAATAGCATTTATACTGCAGCACATTGTTACTAGAGTCCCCCGCTCACCGGAAGTCAGCTGACCAACTTGCTTGGATCCCTTCTGAATCAATACTTTTTAGGTTTATGAACTGTTGTTAGTCCCGTTTCGTCGATGTTCCAAGTATCTTCAGGTCTAATATTTTTATCATTCAAAACAGACTTCAAATTTTGATAAAATGCATCAACATTATTTTTGTTGAAGCTGGTGGATCTGCTAAGGCTAGTTGCCTCTGGCTTTCTCAAAGATATGTTGTTATTGCGAGAATAAAACCCCCGCAACCAATCCTTAGTGGCACTTTCCCCAGTATCCCACGCTTTCGGATAATTATTGTTGTTACTTTTTGCAAAATGATATGCAAGCTTAAGTGCCGCCTTACGATCTAGACCATAGTGTAGTTTCGAAGCCTCTATGTAGTATTTAGATAACATGGTTTCTTCGTCTTTCGAGAAAACTTGTTTGCTTGAATGCTTTGTGGAATAATCACTCCTTTTAAAAGTATTATTTTTTGAAAGACGTAGCATTGTGCTTTTCGGAATACCATACTTCTCAGCTGTAGGCCATATACCTTTTCCTTGTCTAACCTCATTGATTGCTTCATCAATCAGATTCTGAGGTAATCTTTCTCTATTACTCTTCTGTTTATATGTATGAGGCATGATTCAAACTCTGAAAAAATATATAATTCACAATTAACAATAGGTATAGGGAGGTTTGGGACAGTGTCCCAAACCTTCCTCATTGTGTGGTCCAAACCTCCCTCATATACACCATATTTAATAAAAATCCGAATCAAAAAGTTGATGTTAGATTTTAAGAAATCTAAATACGTCAATGATTACTCTATTTATGACATAATGTCGTAGCCCCACTATATTTAAAAAAATCTGATTATATTTTGTTAGACTAAAAAAAGTAATCTAAGGTGAAATCTTACCAGAATATGATAAAAACATAAATTATATCCTGCTGCACCAAGTCACAGTAACAATCCAAATGTTTGGTCACGCACGTGGTATTACACTAGAAGGTCAACTACTGCCGCGGTTTGTTTATACTAGAAGCAATTTAAGGCGGCAAATTTGAACATGTCCCAAACCAAACCCGTCCCAAACCTCCCGCCTTTCCCCTACTTTGGTATCAAAAAGTGCTGAAAACAGCTGAAAGCAAACATTAGTAGGTAATTCCATCAAAATCGCCAACAGATAGCGTAGTGATGAACCACCTAAAAATAACATCGTGGAAAAGGTATCCATAAATGATCTGAAGGAATGTCAGTAAAGTAGGTAATGGGGCATAATAGATCTGTTAGGTCCTAGTGAATGTCACCCCAACATACATATATACAAAGTAGGTAATGTCTTCATATGATTTTATACATTTATTGGAGAATGTCTTAAGTTTTTTATGGAAATTTAAATGAGGATAATTATCAGGACTGTTGATACCCTAGTTTTAGGACCTGTAACCCCTATTCATATCTTTGGACCTTCTCGAAAGAATTTAAGAGAGAATTTCGAAAACAGAAATACTCAATTTATTTATACCAGCTGAGATAGATAAATAATTAATTTCTTATGGTTTGTTATGATAACGGTTCATTGGATAAGGCTGAAGTTTTGAAAATATCTTTTTAAATCTTGGAAATAGCTTGTTTTTCAAAGTCAAAAAATTAAGAACAAAATAATTCAGTAGTCTTTCTTAGTAAACTACGGAAGGATGTAGCAAGTTCTTTTTCTCAATAAAACGCACACTTCGGAACGAATTGGTGAAATCGCTCTATGCATAAAACGCTTCTCTTCAGTTCCACCCTTCAAAATCAATTTTCATCGAAAATAATATCCCCATTAATAACGGTCGACATTGTGTTGAAGTGAGACTTTGGTACTCAGTCATTCATTATTGATAAGCAAATATAAAGAATAGAATGTATATGGTTATCTACGGTACACCATGTCAAAATAGAAATAGGTCACATCAAAACGACAATACTAGAACAGTAGCATCTTTCTTGAAAATCGTTGTTAGATGGGCATAGTGTTCAAGACCGCATGCGGCTTCACCAAAATGTAGGTCATAAATTTTAATAAAGCAGAACCAGTAACCTAAATTTCTGAAAAAAAGGAACAGCTTCATAATAAAACTTGTGTAAAGATACAGTAGCACAGTGACAGAGAACCCAAAACTTGAAGAAGGAACACTATTTAAATACATTCATTGTTATTATTCAATGCACGTGTATTACGGAAATTGTCATTCTTTCAACTTCGTAGACTTAGTTCTAGTGACAAAAGCTCCAGCGGACATTATTCGAGAGTTTAGAAAAATGATTAGTGGTCGATATGTTTTCGATTAGGTAAAAATTTAGGAAAATTAGGGAAAAATTTCATGTTTGGGGTCTAACTTCCCCGGAATATAAAAAGCATGCTTTTCTAACAGATCAAAGTGAGAACTAGAAAATAATGAAGTGAATTTATTACAAAAAGCGCGATGTATTTGATATTGATAATTATTCTAGATATATTGTGAGTAGTTACATATTTCTACAACTTAAGTTAGTAGCCGTACGTTTTTTGTAATAAATGAAAAATAGTTCGTACAAAAGCGTGAATATAAGAGAATGAATCGGTAGTCCTGATGATTCTGAAGTCAATAAAGCATCTGTTAGAAGTTTCCGTTTCATACCAACATACATACAGGTGAAATTTATAAAAGCAGGACAAAAACCACTGCATATAACCTTTTATTGGTGATTTGTTTTTATGTAAACTTACATTTTCGGGATCAAGAAAGTGAATGAAGTGTGTAATTCTGTGCTACAGCCAATTGACATTTTCCAAGTACGTCATCGTGACGAATTTCTGTCACCGGACAACCTTCAAACTAAATTCTAACAAAACCTCAAACCGAATAATACAACACGATAAAATTCATAACAATTGCTTTTTTACACTTTTAAATTATTATAGTATCAAACTAACTCACACTAGTACACAAATCTACCAAAACCAATTAACTTTTGTTCTCGATTTATATTTAAATCAGTAAAAAATGCTATTTCCATCCATCTTTCTGAAGGTTGTCCGTGATCAGCTGACAACATGGCGCGGGATGACGTCACTTGGAAATGCTCTATAGGGTACTAGATACCATTGATATTAACGGGAAGCTTTGGAGCTTTGTAACCTTTTAATCTTAATAATGACTTCAAGATGTTTAGATTCGATTAAGTTGCTTGGTGCCCTTAAATAATCTGTACTAGAGGGCGTTGTTCACAATAATAATTCAAGTACATCATTATTCTATAATAAATGTACCGTTATAGTAACACATAATAATTTTACTAAAGTTTGCTCCAGTACTTTTTCCTCTATCTTGTAAAATAACTGGTAGGGGTGAGTGGAAAAGGTGACTCAATAAAACTGTTATAACTTTTGTTCCGCTTTATGGATTTTGATTAAAAAATATAGCATCGCATTTGAAGATTCCCAAAAAAAGTTGAAAACAAAACAAATGTTCAATCACCGCCACCTAGTGACCGTTAACTGGAATAAAACGATGATATATTTTTTTATTAGACATTGAATTCCGTTCCTAAGTTTGTCAAAATCCATAAAGCGGAACAAAAGTTATAACAGTTTTATTGAGTCAGCTTTCCCACTCACCCCTAGCAGTTATTTTACAAGATAGAGGAGAAAGTACTAGAGAAAACTTACGCTTAATGAGAATGAGAAGAATATTTAAATTTTGTGGTACTATAACGATATTTTTTATTATAGAAAAATGATGTTTTTGTATTATTACTGTGAACTACGCCTTCTAGCGGTGGAGTAGTAAACTTGAAAATAATTTCTAGCAGTTTCTCGTATGCGAGTATGTCATACAGATTTTTTTCTTTCTCTAAGCTGTACCATAAATAGTTTCTGAGATACAGCGGGTTACCTCTCTTAATCAGACCTCCGGTACATGTAGACAGTTTGGCGAAAAAATTATCTTCCGCATGTTTCGCCAATCAATCTATCTGAATCGTACCTACGTTATTATGTGCTTTTCTGGGGCTCTTGTAGTTTGCACCTCTTCGAAACTGTTTTAAAATTACAATTCGTTACATATGCCGAAGGATTATGATTATGTCGGATAGTCAAGCATTAAAGCACTGATTTCTTGTCTAATCCGTTCTAAAATGGTATGGGAATGCCTAGGCAAACTCAATGAACTAGGAGAGAGCAACATTGTCACCTTACTTTGGATTCCAGGGCGCACTGAAATGAAATAGCAGACGAACAAGCAAAGAGAGAGGCTGAAACACCCCTTTGGGTGCCGGAACCCTTTGCGGTATGAGCTTCAATGTAATATTCGAAGAAATAGGAAACGCTGAAAAGAGGAGAAGATCTAACCAATGGAAATATTCAGTAGGGCTTAGACAATTAAGGATACTCCTGGGAGACCACAACTAGGTGTGAACAAATAAATCTCTAGGCCAGAATAAAACTGCACTAAGAGTTTTAACAGATGTTCTAACGGGACAGTGTCTCCTGAATGAACGCCTTAAAAAGCTCAAAATAGTGGTGAAAGTAGAATATTTAGATTCTGAGGTATGTAAGAAGAAACCTTCATCCACATACCTGCAGATTGCATATATATCAATCCAAGATCCTAGGCCACAGGGGACTACTGGATAGAAGAGGGACACTGATCCAAAAGTTAAAGCCTGCAAATATCCTAAAATTTCTCTGAAGGTCTCTGAAACTTTCCTTAGAAACATAACAATATTTTGTTTTCTCATTTAATTTCTATTGGAGTTTGAATAAATATTGAATTTATTTCGCTTAAGATATTTTCAAGACGATATCGTATTTTTATAATAGTTCGAGCCCAGTAAGGCTGTCACTGTCGAGGTGCTAGGAAGTGAAACCTATCATAAAACGGTGGCCAACATTTTATTTACCCTATACAGACAGAGTATTCTAGTGCAGGTTATAATCCTAATACAAATATCCAATGCAATAAAAACAAATCGTAAAATTGCAGTGGTTTACAATAACTTTATTGGGCTATATTTTGGGTGAGGTATGATTTACGGTGTGGTAGAAAGTTGTATCCATCAACGGTTTTGTTAAATAGATCATAAAGAATGCGGCTTACCTGGTAATTAGATCTCTAGACAAGAATTAGAAAGTTTGGTTACTTATTCAAAATATATAAAAATTGCAAATATGCACTGCGAACTTTTATTAATTTTCACATAAATTTGAATTTTATCAATTTAAATACCATCCCGAGTGAAGGAATTATGAACATTCTGGAAAAAGTAGGAAAACTGGAGAATTGCTTCGTTTATAATATATTTTTTATCTTAGAGCTTTTCAAAGAAACACAAAGTCAGACCAGAAAACCTATAATACACTTCGGTTAGAAGGTTAGCAACTGTTTTTTAAATTACTTAGCTGCCTAGTCAATTGTTTCAAATCACTTAAACAATACTTTCAGTTGAGAGAAGGGGAGACCGGGCTACAATTAACAGAGGTAAGTATTAACAGCAAATTTCTCTAAGAATATCCATACAGTGTCGGTCAGATGTGCTCCACGCGTTATTTGAGTGAGTTGTGTGCAGGTCGTTATTTTTAAGCATGTAACGAACATTTTATAGTTCACGATTCTTTGAATAGCACAAGAACTATAAAGTGTTATGATTACGTTTTTTGTTTTCCTAGTAGCATATTTTATACTTAACAATTCTACGTTTCATATTTTACATAACTATTGACCTATATTTTATAATGCTATTTAATAATCAAAATGTACCCTTGGGGGGGTCTTGTATTAACGTGTTAATACCTACCCCACATATGGGGTATGTATGGGGTAGATATGGGGTATGGACTAGATATGGGTTATTACCTATTGTCTAATGAACCAGTAGCTGGACCGTCATGCAGAAAGGTACTAGTGATTTTGCAGTTGAAATCATAAGACCTCTGCCAAAAGAACATAATATTAGAGAAATGAAAAAGAGAAAAATTACAACAAAAAAAAAACAGAACAAAGAGAACAAAAAAGATAAGGAAAAGGGTAAAGGAAAGGCTAAAGGAAATAAAAATGAAGACGAAAAAGTAGGAAAAGTGAAGAAAAGGATATTTAATGAAAGCAATAGCTCTAATAATGACGATGACTATTTTTGTATCATTTGCGGTGCCTCCTATCATGAAGATACATCAGGTGGTGAATGGATCCAATGTATCTCTTACAAGGACTGGGCCCAAGCAGGATGTATCAAAGGTGATATCACGTATTAATACCTACCCCAGACCTGTTAATTCTAACCCCAAACGTGAGGTAACAATTAACAACTGCCATTTTTCAGAAAAAGCTTTCCATCAACGGCATATTTTCTATTATGTTTGTTTTGAGATAATTACATATTACTTGAATGATTAAAACATCGAGTATCCTTGGTACGGTTTTAATGCCTAACCAACGATATAATCAAATACCACTATTTCTTCTTGACTGCAGTTTCTCATTGTTAAGGGAATTGTCCTTCTTCTATATAGCGCCCATAGCATCTTAGCTGAAATGGAATATCGATTAGTGGAGTAAGAAACCAATCTCTAATAAATCGTATTAATTATCAGACTCTTATTTTGTTAGACTGATTCTTGGTTATGTTTACGGCCTGTCAGTTATGGTTGACAGCTTGTCAATAATTTATTGCCATGGAACCATGAACTTGACCCTTGACCTAGCAGGTTCACCAACCTCTCCACTGAGGTCAAGGTTAAAATAACAACAATATTTGCTTAAAATTGACTGATAATTAATAGAAATATCAGGTGTCTTACCTGATTCGCACAGGAAATGCCTGTCTGTCAATGGTCTCGATGTTGTCACTTTGCCTTGCCTTGCCTTGCCTGATTAGCTTGACACTGGAAGCATGTGCTTTTAAAAATCTCAATTAGAGGATTTGTGCTAATAGGATTGTGAGATCCATAATTTGCATATGGGCCAGTAGTTGGTTATTTCTTGAAAAAGGATTCGATTGTGGATCTTGCCAATAGTGAATATTACGAGGCCGAACCATCATCAACACTTTTAATAATCAGTTAAACCAATTGGTTCAGCTCTCTCATTTATATATATATTTTTTATTTTCTTCATTTGACAAAATATATTGCCTATATCATGAGCTGCTGATAGCAACATTTTTCTTGTTTGTCATACAGTGTGTATCTCCTAAAATTTTGTAGTTTTATAAGTTTCACCTCTATAAAGGCGATGATGATCCAGACCGACGATATCCAGTTTTTTGAAATTATGACCGAAAGAATTAATAATTAACCTAGACTGTTTTTTAAATGGTAATGTAGTTGAACAAAACTGTCCTTTTTGGAATGATGAGAATTCAGAAACAATTTGGAGAAAACCATAATCAGTATCATGGGAAACTAAATGTTATGGCAGGGATATTGGTAGATTCTGTGATTGGTCTCTTGTTCATACCAGTAAATTTAAACGGTGATATATACCTCAATATACTGGAGAACACTATTGAGCCCTTAATTGTTCATAAACAAAATAACCATTAGGACGACGATGGCAATGTAGCTCAAGATAAAAATTTGTTGCATTTCCAGCAAAACGAAGCACCTTCCCATTATGCTGTAGTAGTTGGGGACTGGATGGACAATAATAATTATCCGAATAAATGGATTGAAAGGAATTGTCATGTTGAGTGGCAGCACAGGTGACGAGACTTGTATGTAGGTATGTATGTATATTGAGATGACATTCACTGAGACCTAAAAGATCCACCTAAAAGATCCACTTCTACTCAGTTCCTGAGGAAAGTCTTAGAGACTAGAAGCTATTTCCCAGAGGAAGTTTAGGATGTCTGCAAGCTTCAGCTTAGGTAAGTGTCACTCTTCTATCCAGTAGTCTCCTAGGTGTTGTGCCCTAAGATTCTGAATTACTGTGCAGTTCGCAAGTATCTATGTGGAAGGAGGTTTCTTCTTCCATACCTCAAAATCTATCTTCTTCGTCCTCCACTATCTTGAGTTTTTTGAGGTGCCCATTCAGGCGACAATGTCCTGTAAGGACCCCCGTTAAAACTCATAGTGCAGTTTTACTCTGACTTAGGCGTTCATTTGCTCTCAACAGGTTGTAGTCACCCAGTAGTATCTTTGATTGTCTAAGCCCTACTTTCCAATGGTCAGATCATCTCTTTTTTTCGGCTTTGCCTATTTCTTCCAATATTACATTGGAGCTGATACCGCTAAAGGGTTCCAAGAGTGTTTTAGTCCCCCCTATTTGCGATTTCATTTCCTTCTATTCCAGTGTGTCCTGGAATCCACAGTGAGGTGACTATATTGTTCTCGCCTAGTTCATTGAGTTTGCTAAGGCGTTCCCACACCATTTTGGAACTGATTACACAAGAACTCAGTGCTTTATTAGCTGCTTGATTATCCGACATAATGATAATCCTTTGCCTTTTATATCTTTCATCAATATTGAACCTGGTACACTTTCCTCTGTCGTGAATTTACGCTTGGGGTTTTCCCAAGCTTTCGGAGTGTTTGGTTCCAAAAGACTCACGAGTCACGAGACTTGATTTTTTCTGAGGGGTCACCTCATGTCGATTGTTTATGAAACTCAACTCAACAAAGAATAACTCAAGCCTGTCGTGAGTTTTCTAAAACAACATTTGCCATTTTAAAGATTTATTTAATTAATTAATATTTTTGTAGTTCTACCTAATTTTGTTTGGAAATTAATTTATTCGTTTTATTGTTACCGTTACTTGTACCGTTGGAGAGCATTTTCACAGATTTTCGCGGTTTGTAGGTGACATAGATTAGGTATGAGGGATTGATGTCAGTGCTATTATCTCTTATGTTATTCTAGTTCTCCCTCTCTAGCCTGAGAAGGGTTTGGAGATTTTTTTAACAATTCTTTTCGTTCATGAGATATTATATTTCATCATAAGTTTTAAAATTGACACTCTGTATGAGCTTTTTAGATCTTCGGTTCTCAGCTCATTATTAAATGTAATAAAAAAAATTTGATTCTGCATTTTTTTATTTGAACAATTTAAATTCTCAATAAATTGATTGCCTCAAAGGTCTAGACTTCAGCTGTTGGACGTATAATAATATAGTAGGAAATATTTTACAAAGAATCCGCTGCCTGTATATAAATATATTTACTTTTATTTTCAGTTTACTGATATCGGTATGTTTGGTGTCGGGACCAAAATCGGAACGTGTTTTTCACTTATTGAATCAATTATTGTCCGCTAAGGGTTGGCAGCCATGAACATGATGAACACAGTTGCACCCTAGAAAAAAAGGAAAATAAAACAATGAAAAGAAAAAACGCGGCGTATGTTTAACGACGAGAAACAAAATGCTGACGGCTATTTTTACAAATACTGTTTCACAAAGACTTGCAACAAAAGTACTTACAGCGTTTCCAGCGACTAAAAAACAATTTTATTTGGTTTTGTAGGTTCGTTAAGGTGTTTAAGAGAGCTTAATTGAGATGCTCAGTAATTTTGTTGACCTAAAAAGTGTAACAGGGTGGGACTGCATGATATTTATTCTATTTTTTCATAATTTTCCCGCATCATCAATAAAAATACGGAATTAAGCAACAAGAATGAATGGGATCAAAATACCATTACCAGACTTGGAGAGAATGCTATTCAATGGTATACAGACGGGCCAGGAAACAAACACTCTGAAAGCTTGGGAAAAGCTCCAAGTATCTTTCAAGCGTAAATTCATGCCATAGGAAAGTGTGCTCAGTGCAATACTGATAGAGGATAAATAGAAGGCAAAATATTATCATCATGTTGGATAGTCAAGTCGCCATAAAGCACTGAGTTTTTCTTCAGTTCCAAAATGGTATGGGAATGCCTAGGGAAACTCAATGAACGTGGCTCTAACCACTTCGTCACCAGTAGATTCCAGGACACAGTGGAATATAAGGACATGAAATAGTAGATGAGCTCGCACCTTTTGGGTGCCGGAGCCCTTTTGAGGTATCAGCTTTTATGTAATATTAGAAGAAATAGGCAAAGCCTAAAAAAGAGAAGATCTTACCGGAAATATCTAGTAAGGTTTAGACAATCAAAGATACCTACTTCTGGGTGACTACAACCCGTTGAGAACAAATGAATGCTTAAGTCAGAGTAAAACTGCCATTGTCGCCTGAATGGGCACCTGAAAAAAAACAAGATAGTGGAGGAAGAAGAATGTTGATTCTGTGGTATGGAGAAACCTTCATCCACATACTTGCGGATAGCACAGCAACCCAGAATCCTGGGGCACAACACCTAGGTGACTACTAGATAGAAGAGGGACACTTACCTAAACTTAAGCCTGCAGCCGGGAAATGGGTCTAAAGGAGCTACTAGTCTCTGAGACTTTCCTCAGGAACTAAGTAGAAGTAAGGAGGCCCAATAGATCTTTTAGGTCTCAGTGAATGTCACCCCAATATACATACATACATCATCAATGAATTGAATGTATACAGTAGATAAACTGTCTATTAGAAAGATATTGATAATATGAATAATGAAAATTTATATGGTGGGGTTTCTGACAGTACGTCCACAGGGCACGTTGACTCCGATTCAGAGTCAGATTCTGAAAATAGGCAATTTAATTCAATGGATCATACCCATTGTCACAGTTGCGGTCGGACGTCGGCTGTGGCCATCCCCATTGAACTAAACCCGGCTGCATATTTTCGGGAGCTTTTTTTTTCTACTCGTGGAAGTTGTTAATATCTTCGGTTTCTTTTTATTGTATCTCTTTTGATTTCAGGAGTATAGCTTGCTAACTCATGCTAGCTCATGATTGAATTTTTCAATAATTTTTATTTTCCTTGATTGCTGTAATCGATACAATTTTGCAAACTATATCAACATGTATTTGGATAGAATGCTCATAATTATTCTGAATATTTTCCTCCTGTCAAAAATCTCATGTAAATGGAGTGCAATTATCGCAAAATTGCAGCGAAAATTGTTTGCTCTAATAGATATCCAATGAAATCAGTTAATTTGAGGTCATTTGATTGAACACAACCAATCAGAACAACATGTGTTCAATCAAATGACCTCAAATTAACTGATTTCAGAGACAACCCTGAGACGCCCAAGTGCATGCAAAATTTTAGTTCGCAATACTCCTCTGGTCCATTGTGCTGCAAGGTGTAGGTAGGTGGCGCACATGTAGAGGTAAGGAGGGTACGAGAGCTTATTTTCCCGACTCGGCACCCCCTTCCTAGAACTATTTAAAAAAGAGCGCGAACTACGAAGCGATTTAAGAATTCGTTCGTAATACAGAGTTCTTTGAAAAATAATAAGACAAATCAACACAAAAAATTGTTTATTGATAAATATAGCGACAAATATGAAAGTGCGTAAACATAATACAGTTATATTATTATAATTAAATTGCAGTATTTGAAGAAAAAAATACAAGTACACAAGTTTTCTTTCATGCATTTGATAGGTAGGTTATCAGAAATAAAATTAGTCCGTTAACATACCTTCAATGCAAGATGCTCTTCATTTTTATTGTTCTCCAATGTTTCATTTACCATTTACTTGTTGATGATTTTTTCCAAGTATATTGCTAGGGAATAAACTCGCAGTTTACATGTACTCAAATTCAGGTAACTATCTTGTACTTCATTCCCACCGCTTCTTGTCACAATTTTGACCTATAAATGCATTAGAACTATTATTTTTTACTTTAAAAAGACCAAAAATATTCTTACTTTTTATCATTGGATGGGAAATAATGCATTTTCTCAACCTCTTCTTCACTATTTCCACACAGCAAACAAAGTTTTTGTGACATCTCAACTTTTAAGTACTTCAAACTGGTCGGAATTCTAATAAAATTAAATAACTCTATCAAAACAAAAAGTAACAAATAACGAGAAAAATAAAAATCAGATACAGAGCAACACAAACGTCAACCAAATATGGCGACAGGCGACACAGCAAATGTCAGATGGAATTGCAGCGCTGCTACCGCCACCTGCCTACACCTTGCGAGCTTTTAAACAAAGACATATTTATGCAGTTCCAATGTATCAGACAAAGGAGTCTTCTCATGTTCTCACCGAACCAATTTTCCTATGCACTTGTGCGTCTCAGGGTTGTCTCTGCTGATTTCATTGGATTCACTCTATTAGGTACGTTGCCATGGATACATTTTGATTTATTTCGATTTTGACGTTTCAAATATTTAATATTTCAAAATGTCACGATTTTGTCATAATTCTGACGAGAACATTAATTAAATTATAGAAGCTAATATACTATGTATTGTTTTCTATAATTAGCAAAAAATTTTCTCTTCGAATAACCCTCGAGCATTGATAAATGCTCAAAAATTTTATAACAACTTTCTCAAGCTTCTCAAGCAACAAGCTTTCGAAGTCTGTAATAAAATTTTTTCGAACAATTATCAATGTCCTAGTGTTATTACTACTGATAATTGCATTGTAGAAAGCGAAAGAGCCCTGCGATAATTGCACTGGGGACCGATAATTGCACAGTTCATATCCACGGCAATTTCATTGTACACTTTAATAATACAGATAAGTAACGTCAGTTTGACAAGTAATGTCAAAAATATTAATTATTAAAAATTTCTCATTTCGGTCGGGCTTCATTAGAAGCTATTGAAGAAAATATGTTGGAAAACGATCCAAATAACACAAAACAGAACAGAAAATACGTGTGGCGTCAGTTTATGAGCGTCTGTGCCGAGAAAAACTATACATTGGATGAAAAAACACGAATTAATGTTCTGGCAAAAATATTAACGGACTGGGCAATCAATATGCGTAAGCAGAATGCCACAGATGCGAAAAATGCCAAGGGAAAACAACTACAAACAGATCCAGAGAAGAGAAAGGAAAGTGCAGTTTTTCTGAAGTATGATGAATTCCAAAACATGGTTCGTAGTTGTGACGAGAATACCCCAGATGGTTTGCAGAGGAAGATATTTTTTGTTTTTGCTTTTGAATTTGCTTGACGTGGTGGAGAAGACCACAAGTGCTTAATTTCGTACTTTAAAGTATTATTTACGATCCTGTGTTTACTAAAACGACGCAAGGAGAAGAACAACCATGCGCTTCATTGAAATAGCTAATAAACAATAAAATCAATCCAGATTTGTGTCCAATTCGACTGTACAAAAATTTCCTAAAAAAGCGGGTTGGAAAAAAGACAAAACTACTTTTTCTCACTGTAAATCCCGCTTGGAAGTTGATCAAAAAATGGTATGCAGATATTCCTGATGGACTAAATACAGTAAGCAAATGGACTGTTCTAAAAGCAAAAGCTTCTGGTTTAAATAAGGAAAAATAAATTAACTCACGCAGTTTTTTAACAACACGCTGTCTTGCAAAATTATCGGTAATTTTGATGCACTTGTGCAATTACTCACGACAATTGGAGTTCTAATGCCAATTATTATTAATTCAGGAAGTGTATATGTCTAGTAACGTTTTGTTTCGTACATTTTATATGTAAATAATAGAGGAAGAAAAAAAGTGCTGGGCGTATTTCTGCGACTAACTATCGGTACATTATAATCCTATTTCAATATTTTTTTACTTTGGTGTACTTACTTATTTCATATACTAAGAAATTTTTGGCTTTTTCCGATTGAAATATATGGGGTTGACTGAGTGACTGATAGGGCTAATAACTCTTAAGCGAATCAAGAACCATTTATCACTACCAATTCAGGATTTTATTTTAACAAAAATGCTTGATAGTGTCAAAATACAGACATACATTTCCTGTTCTCCTCGTAACTCTTTAAGCACAATTAACTAGCAAGATAGAATGTGTTGTCAGGGAATTATCCTAATTTACGCCTCACATATCCCACTCTAACGTTACGATTGCCCCATTACCATTAATTCGGCATTATAAGAGAGAAGAGTGGAGAATGAGGTGACATGACCCAGGTGGTACATGTCACAGTAATGAGCCGACTAATCTCCCTTCTTAACAAACACATGTAACCAAATACGTCTCCGAGACATGCTGTTTTGTTAAATATTTTTCTCTATTTTCACACGTCTGTTTGTGAACAAAAAATTAAGTCGTGCGGTATGTGTTTTTTCTAACGAAATTAAGGTGACCAATTAGATGACAAGCGTTAACGGATGTGAGATCGTGGAAATGATAAAAAATTTTGTTCAATTAGTGAAAAGTAGAATTTTTTAACGTATTCATTTATTTTTCCTGAGACTGAGATAATATAATCGAAAACGGAAAACTCTGGCAATTTTAAGCATTTTAAGAAACCTTAATCACACCACTGTTCCGAAAGGGTCGTGTTCAAACTTTTTGAACTAATTGACAATTATTACGTGACATACGTATTGTACTGCTCGCAGTTGTCGTGGCCAATGAGGGATCAATACATGTCGAAATATCGAATCATCATTGGCCACAGACCATGATGAAAGTAGTAACCAAATGTCACATTATTGTGAAAAAATATATGGTTATAATAAGTAATTTATGTCAAACTTGTGTATAATTTGAGGGTAACAGAAGTTTTGATATCGAAGAATACCATAATAATGTACTGTAATGTACCTATGTGAAATACTTGATGTGAAAATATTTATAAAAATAAGATTTTACTTGAAAACTTATATTATTAGCAAGAAAAAACAAGCATGGATTTTGTTTATCAAAATGAATATAGTATATTACATAACGTGTGCGGAAAGTGACATTTTTCACACGAGTGGGAAATATTGTAGCTCGAGGCATAAGCCGAGTGCGACAATCACACGAGTGTGAAAAATCACTTTCGCACGAGTAATGTACAGTATTTTTCCTACGACCACGAGATAATTTCACCAAATAATGTGTAATCAACATCTGACATATTAATACACAAAATCTTACAATTAATGTCAACATAATTGATTTCAAGAAATAACAATAACTATCATTAGTAACAAAAATTTAATTAGTTATAGGTAGGTTATTACAATTATTAATTGGTGGGATAATTATAAAAATTGAAAGTAAAATTATTATTGCTGCAATTTGTAAATTATTGTAATGGTGTGTGTGAAAGATTAGATTGTAGATTTTCTTGGATGTCATGAGAAAAATTATTGCTTGTAATAGTGTTTGACGTTGATGGTTTTGGATTTATTGATGACTGAATAGCTTCTTCAGATGTTGCACGCACTGCACGTACAATTTTAGATGCAACATTCATCCTGTTTGTGGTTGAGTCATTGATATACCCCTCAGCGACAGCAGAGGATTTCCATCCTCCGTGTCTCTTAAGAGTGGTAATATCTCCTCCTGCATCTACCAGAATTGTAGCTGAAGATCTTCATAAACAATGACTAGTATATGTTTCTGGATGATCAAGTTTCAAAAATTTTGCAATTGAGCTTGGTACTGAACCTATTTTGTTTATTCCTACTACTTGCTTGGTGTATTTTTCATTTTTGTAGTTGAGGAAAAATCTCTTTTCATGTGTTGCAGGTCTTAATTCTGCATATTCTTTGTATTTCTGATAAAATAAATCTGTAATATTGAACTTTCTGTCAATCTTGTTTTTTGTATTATTAATATTAATTATAGCAGCAGAGCCTAGATCTTCTATATCATCCAAAGTAATTCCCACTAATTCTTGTTTGCGACATGCTCCCGAAATTCCGAAGATTAAAACAACCTAAAAATTAACAAGTGCCGGTTAGTGAAACACCTAAGAAAGTAAATTGTTTCAAACTCACCTTAGTTAACAGAAACTGATCGTCAGGAGCACTTATTATGAATTCGTTAATTTGAGGAGGGCTTAAAACGTTTGATTTCTTTGGTTTATATCCATCATTTTTTCTTTTTAAAAATGCCTTCACTTTCAGGTATTTAGCAACATCTACATTGTGATTTATGTACAAACTAGTGCGCAACATAGAGTAATGTGACCATAATGTATTTGGTCTTACTTTGTTAGATAAATCATCCAAGTATGCAAGAAGGACATTTTCTGAAAATGAATATTTAATTTCTTTTCTTTTTCTCCAATTAAGAAATTCTTCATATGCACGTTCGTATCTGGCTCTTGATTTTGTTGGTAGGATTTTTAAAGAGGATATTTTTGCTGCCTCGACGATTTCTGGTGGAGTACACTCACTGCCGCTGTAATTGTCAGTATCCACGATACACGATATTGTTATGCATGTCTGGGATACGTGGTTGTTGTAGATAGTTCCAGGTAGGTAGGTATATAAACTGACCTCACAATTAATGCGCTTCACATTCACTAATCAGAATAATTTTTTGACATTTCTCACAATTTGTCAAAGCCTGCTTTTTATATATTATAATAAATACCTACAACATGATTACATTTTCCGTTCATTATTATTCTTGGTTTGGATTAGTTGGTACAGCATCGGACTTCTGACGAAGAGTACGTGGGTTCGATCCTCGATCGCGTCCTAAATTTTTTTCAATCAAGAACATGAAAAAAATTTCACTTCAAATTTAGATATTACATAGGTAAATCTAATTAAAAATTATATATTTAACAGCTTGACAGTGGTCAATCTTAATAAAAATTATACATTTGACTGATTATCCGCATGCGTGCGGAAAGTTACTTTCCGCTCATGTGTGGAAAGTAATTCGCACGCTAGTTTGATATAAGCCACTTTCCGAGGTACTGTATAGTGCGATATACGTTACTTTCCTATGTGGTCGTAGGAAAAATAATCAAAATAGCATTTAACTTGGTTGGAATATAATAGATACTTCGTTAAAAATAAAACAATAAACAACAAATGCAAAAAAGTGATTGAAAAGATTGAAGTAATCAATATTTTCGGTGGTAATATAACTAATGTTACGATTATTATTATCGATGATAGGCCGAGTTAGAGCCGATGAAGATTGAACGAATGTGCAGAACGAGTTCAATCTTCTGATTGCTCTAATGAGTAGTATCTTCGATAATTATGAATCGTAGCGCGTGTTATTTTTGGGGAGAGAATATAGTGAATGTCATCAGATTAATTTTACGCAGCAATATTTTGAATGTCAAAACTGACAGTATCCATTTTTTTCATTTGAGTGCCATAATAATAAACAATGACGTAGTAGCATGCGGTGATAGAACTATTATCAGTCTGATAGCCTCTTACTACTCTACTTCAGCCAATTAAAATCGTAGAAAAAGGGTCAGATGACACATGAATTGTATTCTCATATATAAATAAACACAAATAACAAATGTCGATCAGTTGCATCAAAAGAGCTCTGTGAAACGGGCTGCAATCTGACCAATCACTAGGCAGCAGAAATGCCAACTTAAATTCAAATCGCTCCTCTTAGTTCAAAAACAAAGTATAATGATAAAATTAAAGTATAGGAGTCGAAAAAGGAGTGAATGCCACTCGCATTTGATGGTTATTAAGGCACTCGTATCCGTTACGACACAGACGCATGCGGCTCGTGTCGTGCCTTTTATATTCGTGTTTTAATAGCCATCATTAAAAGCTCATTGTATCTATACTACAAGGGTTGTATTTTATATTTTGCATATAGAGCTAGAAAAAAAAACAACAGTAGATAACTTTCAAACACTATTGTATTCCAAAGTATTCTCCATGTTGAGAAATGCATTTTTGTATTCTTTGGAACCAATTCTGGAAGCAGTTATTCCACTAGCTTGTTGGTACATTCAAAATAGAGTTTGTGAAGGCGTTGACTGAATCTTCTGTGGACTGGAATCTTTGCCCACAAAGTTAATTCTCAATTTTTTAAAAAGTAAAAAAATCGTTAGGACTTATGTCGGGACTGCATGGAGGATTATCCAACAATTCGATTTTCTCTTGCTTTTCGAGCTGAGTGGTAACTTGCATTATCTTGGTGAAGGATCATTCGTCGTTGGGGGTTGGTTTTTAGAAACTTAGCAATTACTTTTCTAAATGAAACTAAGTGTTTCTAATTAATTCCGCTATTTAATGAAAAAATTATGAAAATTTTAAGGTACTTATTGATAATTATTTCGATATTGAATTATCAATAAGTATCTTAAAATTTTCATATTTTTTTCATTAAATAGTGGAATTAATTAGAAACAGTTAGTTTCATTTGGAAAAGTAATATGAGTAGATTCCACAAGGTAAGGGTCCAAACAGTAAATTCAACTTAGCAATTACTTCTACAAATCGAAATGGACCAATCAGCAGTAACAGTTCTTTGACCTTGCAGAGGAGTTGTTGCTACATGACCAACTTTTGAGTTAAATGTCGCCACTATCATTTTGGAATCACTTCGAGAACGGATAACTTTCGTCGGTTTCGGTTCATCTTGGAATACCCAAACAGACTAATGACGTTTATTTTCGGGTTCATAAAAGTAAATCCAGGATTCATCACAACTGACAATACTGAATATATTTTTTGAGTTTCCTGCGTTAAGCCTGTTTAAAGTTTTTTGACACCAATTATCTCTAATAATTGCTTTCTGTTCTTCCGTCAACAGATGCGGTATCTAACGAGAAACTAATTTTTACAGATAATTCTTGATGTAAAATTTTTTGAATTGTGGTCTTTGAAATGCTTCCATTTCACGATATGTGACATGTCGATCAGCTTACGTATAACATCGACATTTTCCTGGGTGACTGCCATTGTTGGTGGAACTGTTCTTGGATCGTCGCTAAGATTAATCCGTCCACGCTTAAATTCTTCATACCAACGAGAAATTGTCTTCTGATGTGGTGCTTCATTGCCGAAAACAGAAGCCAACTGCAAGGCATTCTTGTTGAGACAACTGTCTTCGAAAATTGTAAGAAACTATTGATCGAAAATTTTATCGGCTTAATTTTCGACTTTAAAAACTCAGTTTAGGTACAGCTTTGATCGAAGCGGTCTGAAACTTTGGCGTTAAGTTAACTAAACATGACAGTTGATTTTGACATTTGATATTTGTTGACAGGCGCCAACTATGTTGTTATATGCAGCACTTAAAAGACAACCCTCCTATTTCACTTTTTAGTTTGATCTGTTATAGATTATTATTTATTCCGACCAAACCTTTGCTAATTAATGTATTAAAAAATATATGTTTCTTCATAAAACCGTCCATATTTTTGTTGTAACACTGGTACATTTAGCATTTCCCAGTATTTTCTATAAATAACTAAAAAATATGAATTTTATTCTTTGTTATCCCGTAAACTCGAAACTGGATACAAAAATGACAGAATGGGTTCTGTAACTTGTCTCCCATAATCCCGACTTCCCGTGATTTGTTTTAGGTAAACATTAATCTGACAGAGTGTCTTATTAATTGGATATATGTTGTAAGTGATGTGTTTTCGTATTCGATCAACGTTTACAAAATGTTTGGATCATTCCCAAGCTAAATATTTATGGGCGTCTATACAGGTTTAGAAAATATTTCGGTAGTTTGGATTTAAGCAATAATCTTAAAATGTATTTAGAATATGTATATGTAAATATACTTTTATTGGTATGGGTGGATAGTTCCTTTTGAACACACATGAAATAGTGAAAATAAAATTTCATAGTAAGTATTAGGAAAAAATTGGTAACACTGAGAAAAATTAAAGGAAAATTACCGCCAGTAGAGCGAGAATAAACTTTTTGGCGATTGATACTCAAAAAATAATGGCTGGACTCGACTTCCTTGCCGATATTAATTTTTAATACTTCCTCGCCGCGGTTAAAAAAAATCTCGATTTTCTTGCCGCGGTCAGCTTTGATGGGCCGATATGATATCGGACGTTTTTTTAGTGTTTATAAAGAATTGGGCTCGCCGATAAAATGAACTTTATTCGTATTTCAAGAAATACATTTTCTTACTTTTTCCTAACTGAGGATTAGCAGCAAAATTTTACTCTATTGGCGTGTTTAAAACAGTATGTACAAAAAATATTTATCAATTAGTAAACTTAGGTTATGTATTTAGCCTATATCGATTGAAACGAAATATTTGTCTAGATGTGCATATCTCTATGAACTGATATTCATACAACTGGACGAAATTTGTCACATACTTTAGTAATGTCTAATCGAGTTATCTGTCCATTTTGTAACTGTAACATTTGTTCACGAAGATATTCCTCCTTTATCAGCAGTAATTATTACACGGTTGCCAAGATCAGTTAGTTAGAAAGTGTTATGGATAGAAGACGTGTCTTGCTAGCGCTACTTCTCAAACGGAGAAGAGCAAGGCAACAAAGGGAGGCTCGATGGAAAATTTGACGTTTCTGGGTTCATTCTATGTTACAAACTAGATATTTGGAAGGCGCATTTTATATACAGTTTGACAAATTAATTGAGCACGAAGAAAATTTTTTCTCCACGATCATCACAGAATTTAACAATACTGAAATCAAATTTGATTACAGAATGCTGGAATTCTCTCTCTTGAGATTGAAGAAATATTCTGCAACACCTCTGCCCCCATGCAATTTAAATGTATTTACATTCTCTCTCTAGTGATAGAATAATATTCTCACACTGGTTAACAATAATAACATCAGCCTTGACGCAGTTGATTGTCATTGTAGTGTCAAAAGTGTCAAAATTATTGCTGTCACGTAACCGTAACCGTAACCTAACCTAACCACGCAATTGTTGAAAATACCCCCAATAATGCACCAATTTTTAATTTCGAGAACTGTACAAATATAACAAGTAATACAAAGTAGAATGTTTCTTGGATTATTGAGTGTTTACCTAATATAATAATTGTGATTCAGTTCTGTAATATAAATTATCTTTTGTTCATTTCCATTGAAAAATATATATTTAAAATCTTTGATCGTGGAGAAAGTATAGTCTGCTACTCGGTTAGAATGAAAATTCGTGATGCTCGTGGTTCCTCACGCTCGCCTTCGGCTCGCGATCCGAACTTTCCACTCGCATCGAAATTTCATTCTAACCTTGTTACAGAATATACTATTCAATTATTTTCGCATGACCTACAATACTTTCAGGATGTTAGTAGACTCTGTTTCACGTAAGAAGAACCTGTAACATGTCTATCGACCTGTTTCGATTTAATTTAATTAGCGCTCGTCGTCACTAGCCACATCCAATTATAGTTCTGTGATCCCAAACTCTTCTACCCTGACCGTTAGACAATTGACGTCTGCCAACGGACGCTTCCATTTTTTCTAACACCACGAGAGATACCCCTTTCCTTTCTGTTAACGACCGCCTAAGGGGAGAGATCATCTTTCGCTATCTTTCATATCTTAAGTACCTATCTTATGAATTTTGCTGTGGTAAGTTCAAAATCATAATTTATAATTAATAAGCTTCTTCTAAAGTACTGTCTGATATAATTTTCGTATGCATTCTTTATTTTTTTACAGAGAGAGACGAAATTAAATTCAACACGTGGTCATAAACTGTTCTTTTATACTAATATGGTAGTTTTAAGCCAAATATTCTTTTATAATTCACTGTTTTACTTTTATACAAACATTTTCAAGCTTTTTCAGTTGCGAAATAACTCTTTTAATTATAAAATAACATTTTTATAAATTACTGTTAACCCATAAAATATTCTTTCGTAACGCCAGTGCCGGTTCCATATATTTCCTAAGCACGATATTTTTTCATATAACTAAATAAATAATTTTTTGCTATGATTAGTTTCTTTCGGATCATTAGCATATTTTTTTAATTTAGCCGATAATTGCTATTTTCACTGTTTTAACATGGAACATATAATGTTGGAAAGCTTTCAGTAAATTAAATCAATTTTTTGACTTTCAAATAACTGCCTTCCTTTTCTTTAACCTGTAAAGCTGACCAACATAATGTGCCATTACATCCAATTTCCTATAAATCCCTGATCCACCTGTACTTCTAGGTAAGCACAGCCCCTAGGCTAGGATATAACCCTAGGCAAGAATTTAACGCCGAGAATATAACCCTAGGCTAGAATATAACCCCAAGAATATAGCCCAGGATACAACCCGAGGATATAAAGCCAAGGATAGAACCCCAAAATACCGCCCTAGAACAGAACACATCAGTTCAGATCAAGACCTGACTTCTTATCCAGGAAACCACTTCATCTAAGCTAAGTACCTATAAAAGTACAAATTCCTCTATTAAATTCCGTTGTTCATTTCCTGTGGCAGAATAAATTTGTTTTAACTCGGTATCTTTCATTTTTTTAAATCCTCAACTATAAAAGTTGAGGGAGATATCGCCCGGGGTGATTTTTAGTAACTTTTTTATTATTAACTTATTTAAATTTTGCAAGGTGTTTTTACCTTTTCCGCCTTAGTTTTTTGTAGTTTTTATCGATAAAAAGGTAGTGGCGCCCTCAACTTTTACAACCCTTCTGTTTTCCTTGTGTGACATAAACTTGGGGTCGAATCACCCTTGAGAGGAGTCTCTAGCCGGAGCCCTTCGAGCTGGTGCCCTTTGTGGGGTACAGACATTTACCGTTACAAATTGGCGCCCAACTAAAAGCAACATTTACCGTTACAAATTGGCGCCCAACTAAAAGCACACTTTTACCGTTACAAACCCTCTTGAAGTTTGCCAACTCTGTTGCGCAGAAAATCGGTCTTGTTTATCTATGTCACTTCGAAACTACCTTTTCCTGCCATTGGCGTAACAAACGATGTTTCATGCCGAAAAATTGTGTTCTATTTGCGAACATGTAAAGAAACGCGAATCAGAATGGATTAAAAAAGAACACATTTTTGATGATGGTGTAGATTCTCTCAAGTTTAATGTGAATACAGTATCGTCCGGTGAATCTACTTCAGAGGATGACATAGCAGTGGCAGCAGTAGGAGTAGTGACTTTGAAAGCAATTAATAGCACAAGTCTACTAGAAGAAATAACCTCAATTTTTATTCAGCATAACTAGATTCTAGGCAAAAACATGCAGTATAGTTATTTGAGTCAACCATATAACCAAGATGTCACCACTATTTTTCATAAATAAACATTTTTTCAAGTTCCTATTTTGTGTTTTTTTTACCTTTTTAAATAAAATAAGAACGTAATTGAGACTTAATTTTTGGCCGATTTCATCGAACATCGCCAATCGTTAATTGAAAGTATAAATATTTTAACGATAGGTACCAAGTATTTTCATATACCAGTGTCTATTGCATGTGAAAATATCTCGAAAAGCTTCAAAGAATTCCCAAATAAGTGTAATTTAAACTATACAAAAGTATGATAAATACATTTTTAATATTCTAATTTTGTGTTAACTTACAAAATGTGAAAACGTTACGCTACTGTTTTAAAATTTTATAATATGGCGCTGGTTTTGACAACAAGTTCGCGCATACGACTGCAACTTCAGATGGGTTCTTCTTGCGTGAAACGGAGTCTTGAACGTCTTTCAGCATCTATAAGGAAAAAAGACAAAAATTTAGATATTTTCTTCGACATCAAAACACTGGTTCCTAAAAAAAAAGCTGCGATTTGCGATTTCTTGCTACACGTGTGAAAACATGCATATGCGTAGAGAAATGGTAACGGAAAAAAATCGTACTGCATTTTAGAAGAACAAATCACGTGTTCACGCGATATCGCATCGGCGTCCATAGAAAATATGGTATCGCCTATGTGTGAAAACGGCCGATTTAAATGCACGTAGATTTCATGTACGCAATATTGCGACCATTTATCGCCCGCTGAAAATGGTATGGTAATGGTATCGTCTGAAAATGCTCTTATGGTTTTTCATCGTTTGTTAATTGAATTCTTTTGACCGATCGACTTCCGCTGCTTATCAAACCTCCTTAAACCAATCATTTTGCAATATCTGATACACTCCTAACTAAATTTGGTAAAAAAAATAATACAACATGTAAGACAATTTGTTTTTCTCACCCTGTTATTCTTAAAATAGTTTTCGTTTCAAGTAAAATAAATTAAATCATGGGTACACCCTAATATTTCAGAAATGCATTTCTCGACAATTATCTGAAATAGATAAGTAAAATATCATAATGTCACGTAGCATTCGAGGCCACGAAAGGGGAAAGAAAGGTTTTAAGAACGATTTGGGTTTTAGTTGCTAGAAGATAACTAAAGTGTTCACTTGAGCCAGATAAATTTAAATATATAAAATATAGTGTGTATTGTCGTGCATATCAGGAGTTAAATAGGTGAGTCTTTCTCACAGAGTAATTCAGTTTTGCCTGTTATTTGATATTTGATTTTAAAAGATATTTTATCACATAGAGTATAGTATATTTGCTAATTATTTTTAATAATTACTTTGTTTAAAGTTCTTTAATATTCAACGTTATTAAGAACATTAATTTGTTGTTGCATTTCCTATTCATCCAATCCTACTGCACTGTGGAGAGTTTGTGCCACTTGCAGTTTAACTCACATACCTATACTGTATTGTGGAGAGTTTGCGCCACTTGCGGTTTGTCCATTCCTGATACAGGGTGACTTCTCACGTCACCTATATCTCCTTCCACCCCCCTGTATTGTGGAGAGCTTGAGCCACTTGCAGTGTAACCTTATTTAGCTGTACTGTGGAGAGTTTGTGCCACTTGCAGTTTAACTCACATACCTATACTGTATCGCGGAGAGTTTGCGCCACTTGCGGTTTGTCCATTCCTGATACAGGGTGACTTCTCACGTCACCTATATCTCCTTCCACCCCCCTGTATTGTGGAGAGCTTGAGCCACTTGCAGTGTAACCCTATTTAGCTGTACTGTGGAGAGTTTGTGCCACTTGCAGTTTAACTCACATACCTATACTGTATTGTGGAGAGTTTACGCCACTTGCGGTTTGTCCATTCCTGATACAGGGTGACTTCTCACGTCACCCATATCTCCTTCCTCCCCCCTGTATTGTGGAGAGCTTGAGCCACTTGCAGTGTAACCTTATTTAGCTGTACTGTGGAGAGTTTGTGCCACTTGCAGTGTATTATTATTTTTCTGTACTGTGGAGAGTTTGTGCCACTTGCAGTGTATTATTATTTTGCTGTACTGTGGAGAGTTTGTGCCACTTGCGGTTTGTCCATTCCTGATACAGGGTGACTTCTCACGTCACCCATATCTCCTTCCACCCCCCTGTATTGTGGAGAGCTTGAGCCACTTGCAGTGTAACCTTATTTAGCTGTACTGTGGAGAGTTTGTGCCACTTGCAGTATAATATTATTTTGCTGTACTGTGGAGAGTTTGTGCCACTTACAGTAGTTATAATATTGTTTGTGGAGAGTTTGTGCCACATATTCCTTACATGCATTGGGGAGAGTTTGCGCCCCTTGCACCTTTCCTAATAACCCTAAATATTTACTATTAGGCATTTATTTTTGATCAAGTTTTAACTTTACTTTAGTACTGATATGCATAATCACAGTTCAAACACATAAGATGCACCTTGTATATTATTAATACTTTCATTAATTTTGGGGATTTCAACTATACTAATCGTTAGTTAAATAATTAATCATTATTTATGGCAAATTGAATACTCAGAGTGTTTTTCTATCTAATTCCAGGTACGTCATCTCGGTTGTTCAACCTACTTGGACCATGTCCACATGGACTGTTCAATTAAATCCAGGCATCACGTCCAGTGTCTTGTAAATAGCTACTTTCAACATTTAGATTTGTTTTATTATCTATATTATAAACAATATAATGTAAGTACACAGTAAGTAATTAAAAGTTAAATTCTAATTAAATATATCAATCTTTACAAATCACTCATTCTCCTCAAGTCAAGTTTTTCCCTCATTACAAACAAAAACCAGTCGCAGCTCTTGAAATAATTATAGTTCTTTCGCCATCAGAAGAGAGTAATAAAACCTAATTATGTATGCAAACTACAGCAACGGTGGCCCAAAAGAAATCAGTATATTTGCAAATTTTTCCATAAAGCACTAACAAATTTCTTTTAGTTCAGCGGTGCCGACCAGTATACCTGATATAAAAATAGACGACCCTTTTGTAATCGCCCAGAAACTAGTCAATAATCCTTGCATAAGCGTGGTTCTGGGTTTAATAAAAGGTGTAAGATAAAAGTAAATTTTTAAGTAGTTATATGTATATTGACAAATTATTTTATTTGGCATAATCAAACCAACAGATTTTAATGGCTAAAAAAGTTATTGATAGTGACATCAAATTAACCTGAATATTTCAGAAAGTTTAGAATATTTTTTAACAAAAAAATTATGTTAAGTTTTGCATCAAACTTCAAGTAAAAATATTAGTTTTTGTCAAAATGAAAAATAATTTATTACAACCTTTTAAATTTATTTATGTAATTACAAAATCTTCAAACAGTTACTCACACAGACTCTCATCGTTATCGGAACTACTATTGTTAACAACAAATGTTACAGGTGTTACGTCTGTAAATAGGGGTTGTCCATTTAATGTCACTTGTAGAATATTGTCCATTTCCCACATTTTCTTTTCTTCTTCTACTACATGCTCAATGCATTTGTCCCAATTGTCAGCATTTACTTGTTTTATAGAGTTTTCCAGCAGTTTCCAAATATCGTTCAACTTAAAAGTTGTATTTTTCCGAGCTACATCTCTTTTAACTTGCGCCCAAATGAGCTCAATTGGATTGAGCTCCGTGATAGGGAGGAAGGTGCAACACATGTGCTGCTGCAATTTCATCAACTGCGTATCGTACAGGAGGTCTATTCAACTGAATTATCTGAAGTAACTCAACTTTAAGTAAATCTTCACTACAAACAATCTTTCTTTTTCTTAACCATTCAACGATCTGAGGTTTGATCCATGACGAAGTAGGAATTTTTTCAATTTGCCGTGAGTGATACTCAGTGGCGGATTAAGTATTTTGCCGCCCTAGGCCCTGTCTGATAAGCCGCCCTTTTTGAAGGATGAAATTTTATTTCTTTGAGTCCGTTCATATTATTTAGATATAATATTTATTTCATAAAAGTATAATTGTTAAACAATACAAATAAATATTAACAACATAAATAACAGTCAGTTTTCTTAAACTATAATGTATAACTTAATTTTTAAATATCTTCTTTCTGGCTTTCGTCTGAGCAAAATCATCAACTATATCGTTGTAATCAATTTCTTGAACTAGTTGAGATTCAATTGACAGTAGTGCTAAAGCATTGAGTCTCTCTTGGCCCATACTTGCGCGTAAATACGTTTTTACTCTTTTCAAGGTGGAAAAAGATCTTTCTCCTGAACAGTTCGTAGCCGGAATACTCAAAAAAATACGTAGAGCAATGTCTACATTTGGATAAACATCTTGAAGATTTTGAGAATGCAAAAAATTGTATATTCCTTGCGCGGAACGAATATCTTTCGTGTTCATTAGAGAATCTTTGAGTTGACAGTGCAAATGAATACATTCATTCGCGAAAGTCTCTTCCAAATCATCAGGATACTTAGTAACTAATTCATCTGCGCGAATTTTTAATTCATTGGTATCTATTTCATATAAATTGTCAAAAAAATTAAATTTTTCGTGAAGATTATGATAAGCACTTTTACGTCCTGTCAATTGTACACTTAAAGTATCTAAAATTGGATAGTAAACGTTGGTTCGAAAATTTTCTTCTCCAGATAAAGCTGTTCTTTCATTTTCCCGTGACTCGTCAGCCTGAAGTTTTCGGGTTTTTTTACGACGGGTGTCATAGTGGTAATAATTTTGAACTCCAGATAGTGCTTTGGCTTTTTTTTCATAGTCAGAAAATTGTTTATCTCTCATATCTTGTAGAAATAATGCCAAAGAACTATATATTCTTATCATAGATGATAAATCAGCTTGAGAATCCTGAAGCTTCTTACTCGCAGCATTAAAGCGATCCAAAATTGCATTCCAAACAATTACTAGAATTGCTGTTTCTAGATGTTGTAATTTTTGCTGCAGTCCCTTAGCTTCAGCTCGCGTAGTAGGTTTTTCATCTTTGTTTTCACTAATAAAGTTTAGTGCAACAATTATTCCAGGCCACTCTTTTTCTAATGTGTAGCATGCATCATGTCGAGCCGACCAACGAGTTTGAGAAAGGCTTTTAAGTCTTAAACTTGTATGCTGTTTTAAAATTTCCCAACGATGTGTCGAAACGGTAAAAAAATTATATAATTCTTGCAAAGTAGAAAAAAAGTCAACTGCTTCGGTAACAGATTCAGCTGCACAAGTTCCCACTAAATTTAAAGAGTGACCAGCACAAGGAACATATTCAGCTAATGGATTAGTTGTTTTGATTCGTGCTTGCACTCCTGAATATAAACCTGACATGTTGCTTGCATTATCGTAAGACTGACCACGACAATTCATTATATTCAAACCATTATCCTCAAGAGATTTTAACAAAGCATCTTCAATATCTTTAGCCTTATGGCCAGTATTTGGAATGAATTCCAGAAATCTTTCGACAATAATTTCACCATTGTTACGTACATATCTAATAATTATCGTGAGTTGATCAACATGGGCAATATCAGGCGTGGAATCCACAATTACACCAAAATACTTAGCAGATTGCACTTCTTTAGAAATATGTTGCAATACTTTATTTTGAATTAATAATATAATTTCTTCGTAGATTGTCTTAGATAAATACGAAGTATTTCCACGGCCAGGGTGCGCATAAAATTTTAAATGTTCTGATAAAAACGGATCAAATTTAGCAAGAAGCTCGACTGAACCTAAAAAATTTCCATTATGGGGATCTCCAATTCGTTCTGAATGTCCTCTGAATGGCAGCCCTCTTATTGCGAGAGATTTAATTATCACAATTACTCGATGCAAAACTTTTTTCCAGTATAAAATTTCTTCATCGAGCTGCTCCATTAAACGTTGATCAACACGGCCTTGAACGACAGCTCGAGCTTTGAAGTGACTAATGTTAGTTTTGTGAAAATCAGAATTTTCATGAGCTTCAATGCGCGCTTTTGAGTTTTTCCAATCTCTAAACCCTTCACCAGTAAAAGCGTTTACTTCGCCACTCCTACCAAATAGTAAACATAAAGCACAAAATACTGATCCTTTACTTTCTGAATAAATTAACCACTCACGATGTTGAATTTCTCCGTTCTTTAAATTACGTTGGAATAAGCTTTTAGAACAAAACCTCGTTTTATCATTATAAAAATTTCGTGAATTTTTAAAATCCGTTACATTATTTTGTGGTAAGCCGTTTATAGTTATAAAATCTCGTGTTTCATCATTTATATTCCATAGAAAAGGATCACCACTCAATTGAAACATATCAGTTGTTGATTGACTTTTTTCCACATCTTCTGATGAAAGAAAAGTTGACGACGTTTTGTTTGTATTTGTATCTTGCAATAAACAAGGATTCGATTGTATTTCTTTGGTATCTTGTGCTGAAGTGTTATCTAATTCCGGCTAAAAACAAAAAAATCTTTTAGCCACGGACATTAATTCATTCATATTTGAAATTAAAATTTTCCCTGATTAGACAAAAAGATTAAAAAAAATTCAATTCTCAATATTTCAAATACTTACTTTCTCTAGAAGTTCAATTTATGAGAAATTATTTTTAATCTTTTTTTTAGTTATGTTTCAAAAAAAAACAGTGCAAGTGTATCAAAATACTTACGTCCGATGAACCTGATGCTTGCTGGTCATCACTTACAAGTTTTTCTGATCTTGTCATAAAATTAGATATTTTTGGAATTTTATTCAGTAAAGTTCCTTGTTTTGACGATTTTTCTGCTTTCCTTTTACGATATTCTGCACCGCTCAGTCTTTTTCGATAATCACTCATTGCTAATAAAAAAATTAAATTCAGAGAACCTCGACAACTTAGTTAAAAAAATGGATAAGTAATAATTGAATTTTTCAATGGTAAGAAACACAATAATAATATTATGAGACTGTTACACTTGAACGTTGAACGGCTTTCGTAAAACTGAAATAATTTATGCGTCTTGTATACAGCGCGATGCTTAGTTTTATGCGTAAAACAAAGCAAAGTCAAACCTCTGTCAATACATGCTACGCGCAGCGCTCTTGTTTTCTGTAAATATATGTAAGTTACATAATGTAACGCTCTCACTCTGTCACCCAAACTAATTCTTAATATCCATTGTGCACAATACTTTCACTTCACTACAGTTATTGAAATTACGATGACATAAATATAATCCTCCGACTAAAAATTATGGATCAAAATTTATGTATTAATACAGTATTATTCATACTCACAACAATATCACATGTATGCAACTATATCACATCAATCGCTCTAATATATATCGACATAAATATATACTCGAATTTTAATAACATTTTACAATAATTACGAATTATTGCTTTAAGCTATAAAAGTTCGTTAATATTCGTCAATATAATTCACAATATTACGAAAATGAAACATCAATTTCATTAAATTTTTATTTTCTTCAAATTGTTTTTATTTTTCAAAAAATTGGGTATGAAATGAATATATTCATTTATTTGATTCTATAGAAATCATTTTTAAGAATAAAAATATTTTTATATACAAACAAAAAGATGAATTTTAAATGAATATTTATATCAATTCATATATGAAACAACGGAATCATTGAAAACAAAATAAGAAAACAGTGTGCAATTTTAGAAGCGGCTTACATGTAAGATTTACTTTACTAAAGATACAAAAAGTCAACAGAGCTTTGAAAATTCTTCAAAAAAAGCTTATCAATATTCAATTATTTCTGTTATAAAACATTATTTATCAGTATTGCACTCACGAATAAAAAAGTTAATCAGAAAATGAATTACATTCTATTTCATAGAAATTTATTTGTAAATTTATATAAAAAAAATCAGAATAAATCCTTAAAATGTATTGTCGTTACATTATATCAGATTTAAAATTTTGACATTCTGAAAAATTTGCCGCCCCCCAAATTGTGCCGCCCTAGGCCCGGGCCTCACGGGCCTAGGCGGTAATCCATCACTGGTGATACTACCTAATATTTGTAACCGGCGGCGACATGGGGTCTAAAGTAAATATTTATAGTCTATCATTATAAATATAATTCTATAAATGTACGCCCATGGTTTGCTGGTTTCCGATAATTTTAATACTCTCTCCTGATGGCGAAACAACTATAGTTCCGATCGGTTATCCCAAATATGCAGAATTCACACCGGCGAGATTTATAGCAATTTTCTAACGCAAACACCTTTACTGACTCGCTATCATCCATAAGTTCTATAAAAACATATTTAACTGATCATCAAACAGTCCAAGTCATTCGCAACATATATCAAATTCTTTATGCTCAACATTTAGTCACTTTTACTGATCTGACTACCATCTAACCTAGGAATAACTGGAAATGAAACTGCAGATCTAGATACCAAAGAAGATGTCATTAATAACGTTACCATAATAAACACCGTCCAGAATAGGCAAAGATTGGAAGAAAAACGGCAATCGTCATATTATACGTGCCAGCTCACTCCTGAGAGTAACTTAACAGGGAGACAAGCAACGATCATTAGAAGATTAAACTTACGCATGGCTTTCTCATAATCTTAGATTACTATCCCATTTACCAAGTCTGTCATATGATCATAACTGTCAAACATTAACTAATCGACTGCCAACACTATCATTCAATCTATCTGCCAACACTACCACCCAATCTATCAGCCAACGCAACTGAAGCCAAACCTCGAAAAAATTATAAAATTATTGTTGTGTTATAATCTTCAATTATTGGTAAAACCTATGTTTTGTACCAATTGTCGAGGCACAAAAATTTCAAGAAAATTGGAGAAAACTAATACAACAGTTGATCCAAAGAACAACTATTGTGGCTATATTGGGTAACTTGGGCGCTTGGGCGATAATTAGTGGCCACTGAAGAAAGATGCCGGCATGAGAATTTTCTCAAGAATGGTTCGACTCCATGCTTGTGTTGTACTGGATATGCCACAGGTTTGTCACACCATAAGAAGCTTTAGGGCGCCATTACTTCTTAGATATCGACGAAAGAATAAAAATGAATTCAAATAAAAGAGAACTAAGGTGGAAAAGGTACAAACACCTTGTAAAATTTGAGTAGGTACAGATATTCATTAAAAAAAGTTAAAAACTCACGGTTACCTGGACATGTTCCCCTACAGCTCTTATAGCCGGGTAAATGAAGAAAATAAGTTAAAAAGATTTAAGACTTGATTTTATTTCCGCCCAATTGCTAAAAGACAAAGGAATGAGGCCTGTACTTTTTTTTGATACTTAGCTTCCTCTGGGAAGGGTGGACAGAGAAGTGAACCTGAAGGTATCCCAGTGATGTTGTCCTGTGGTCTATTATAGAGGTGTTCTGGAAGGTATCTTGCTTGGTAGATCTTCTTGAGAGGTATCATTGAGGTATCTAGGGGCTGTGTTTACCACAGCAATTTAGGTAGGAAGATGAAAGGGATGAACTATAAAAGATAATTAAATATGAATGTCTTCCCTGAAGACAGTCGATAGCGAGAAGGAGCTGTGCTCATGGCGGTCGGAGAAAGTTCAAAATGGAAGCGGCCGTTGACACAAGACAGTTGTCTTATGGTTATGGATGGGGACTTGGAAGAAGCTAATGAGACGTCGAAACAGACATGTTACAATTCTTATGGGTTATCGAAGGATCTTTGTGCATCAAATTTTGACTAAAACTAACCAAATCCTTATTATAAAGGCAGTTTGGTGAGTCAGTGACTTCTTGAAATGGAATAATGCTTCCGTAAATTGCTATCAATCAGTAGATTACTGTCAAGTTTTGAGCAGCCTGCGTCATTTGGTTTGGATTTGACAGCCATTGAAAATAGACAACTTTATGAACTCTAACGAAAATGAAAGAGTTAATTTCGGTCCAAATCTCTTACCAGTCATTTTCTTAGATTTGGGAACAGGAAATAGTCGCAGAATAATTCGGGAGAATATGCTAAATGGGGTAGCAGTTCGTAGTCTAATTTATGGATTTTTGTTGTTACTACACATGTGTGCAGTATCTTGGCAGAACAGAAATTTTGTTCCTCCCCAAATGTGATCACTTCTGCTTCAAATTAATATCTTATCTGTCCAGAAGCTCCAAATAATAATCGCCGGCGATTGTTTTATCCTTTTCATGGTAGACACTCGAAAAACGGTTGCCCTCTCCTTGTTGGTCGACAGACCCACCTCAGTTTTCTTTGGTACACGTTCACCTAAAGATATCCAATGTTTTGTATGTTTCTTGGTCTCTAGAGTGTTAAGATGGATACATGTTTCGTCCACGGTAACGGAACAGCGCAAAAACTAGTTTGGATTGCTGCTGACTATCACCAAACGCTCATTTGAAGTGACCACCGATTGTTAACCATTGAAATGTATAGTGCAAAGCCTCCTTAGTTTATATCAAAATATAATAATTATTGATTAGTAGGGTTAATCCAACCTGTTTTTCCTTCCTGTGTATCTAAATGTTGGTAATACAAAACACTTTGTTACATATACACAAAGTTATAACTACATTTCCAGTAGCATATATCAATTAAATAGTCCAACACGCTAAACGATTCGTGACTGGTAACCATGACACGATTTTTTGTTGGCCCAGTAGAAAATAATTTTAAATCAATAATCTCCCTAATTAAATCAGACTTAATGTTTCTTCCTGGTGTTTGAAACGGCGTATCTCGAATTTTATGGTGATTGACGAGAAAACCAACACAAAATGGTTCTAGTTGTGAAATTTATGACGTGCCATAAAATTTAGAGCACGCATAACAATGCGGTCAATAAATAATAAGGGCAGATGTCATTTAGAAATCGAGTAAAAATTTTAACAACTTTTAAACCTGCTGTTTTATACTAGCAAGGGCAAACTAAAATTTAACTCAAAAATAATAAAAATTTCAACAAAAAGACAAAAGTATTAAATACACAGTGTGGTCGGTGTTCTAGGTCATATTTATGGTCCGGTTTTAATTACGACAGCCCCTGTATGCTAATATCATGCGTTAAAAAGTAGTTCAACCACTGAAAAATGAAATAAAAATGGAATCTTTTATGATCAATTAAAATTAACTCCATCAAACTTTGTAAGTTTACTTTTGCTATTGAAAAAAAGGATATAATAAATCATTTTTAATGCCGCGTTCTTATTTGATAAAACTGGGTCCATATTAATAGTTCACCCCTAGCTCCATTTTATTTCAAAGTGATTCTGCTAATTAAGTTCCCCAAGTGTTGAGATGTCTTTTAAAAAGTGAATTTTTTAACTCGAAATTAATTTCAGCAGCCAGTAGCCTGTTTTTTAAAGGCTCCTTGATTGGATTCGATCGCTGCGAAGCCCATTTGCAGATCTTCTCTCGCAAGCAGTCCCTCCTCTTTCTATACTCTATTTGAAAAAGGCAGAGAGCAATAGACCCTTGTAAAATGACCAGTCCAAGGGCGTACCTGCTTGTGATTCTAAAAATCTCAATAATTGTGAATTTTATATTTAAATAATATCCTAAAATCATGATTGAAGTTCCTTTAACGAAAAATGGTTCTGACTCAATAATAGCTTATTTGGGTTTCGCCATTATTTCTGAAGTTGGAACAGATAAATTGTGGACAATTCTGCGAGAGATGAATTTTAGATGGGAAAAAGTAAACAGAAAGTAGCTTTTAATCGAAAAAGATGGAATTGTATGTTGGAGTCGGAAGTATTTGCGACCAATAAGGGATTTTTGCAATGAAAATGGAAAAGCAAAAAGACTGATAATTACGAACATTGGAAGTACAGATGGGTTTTTGAAAGATGGTTTGTTAGCATTTGAGTCAATTTACACCGGAGACTATCATGAAGATATGAATGCTGATGTTTTTGAGGACTATTTTTCACAAATGTTAACTCTAATTCCGCCCAGCACGGTAATTGTTTTGGACTACGCTCCTTATCATTCAAGGAGATGTGAGAAATTGCCTACCACCGCTTGGAAAAAAGCGGAAATCATTCAGTGGCTTTTGGATAAAGAAATTACATTTAAAGAGGTTATATTAAAAAAAGAACTGCTGGCAATTGTAAATATACTGATATGAAAAATTGTACACATTGTACATAACCGACATGGTTACTTTTAACATAAAAGCTTCAATAATTACAGAATATTAAAGGAAAACTATTTAAATGATTCAAATTAAAATAAATCAAACTCAAAGAAGCAATTCAAAATTTATAATGTACCTCGTACATGCATACAATGGATAAAGTCTAAAATTCAATTATATAAAGAAAACTCAAACAAATCACCTGATATCAAATATAAGATCCACCTTTAAACGGGAATGTTCATGGTTTTTATGTATTATCTTGAATTTCTTCATGTAAAATTAAATTTGTCCAAACGCATTACGAAATTTTATTCGTATTGTGGTAGAATCTAAAATAGAAAAACTTTTAATACAGTTATTAGATCTATGACACCTATGAAAGTATTTATCATCTGATGTATGACAGATTTGAACATAGAATTGTCAGCTAGAACAGGAAAATTACCAACCTAAATTGAATATGTCAAATACTTTAAAAATTCAATTAATAAAAGATTTAAACTTAAATAATTCATTTAGAAATTTAAAATATGATGCTTTCTTTTAAAAAAGATTAAATCTATCAAAGATTATAATAAAATCTATTTAATGAACAACTATAAGTTAATTTGATTGGACCTTGATAATCAAACGAAGAATTTACTTTTAGAGATAGTAGGCAGTTTGTTGCGAAGGAAGAAAAAGAAAATGGGTTGTTAGGTACTTGTTGATAGAGAAAGCGTCGTCCCTTTTCGAAAATGAATTTTCTACAAGAAGCACGTTATTTCCTTCAGTGAAAAAAGTTCGTAAATTTGATAAAATATCTATGTAATTAATAGTGAAAATAGTTTAACTAACCTTGTAACACGGTTCCTGAAGAAAATAAACACCGAGGGATCTTCGTAAGTAAATAAATTTAAATAAACCATATATTAAATTTCATCAAGAGGCATTCTGCATTGGAATTGTCTTGCTTCTCGTTTTGGAGGTTACTTCACAAAGGCCCAGAGCGGTCTAAAACAGCTCATTCATTTTTCAACATTAAAAAAGATAAGAGGTATTTGATAAACTTCAATTTAAAATGAAAAAGCTTACTTGTGTGTGCATATAAAAGGAACTTAGATATTTTGCAAATTCAGATACAACTGTATCGTCCATTTTGCGTTTCGTTTTGGCTTATTTAAAACGGTATCACTGTAAATACACTAGTGTATAAAAAGTTGCATAATTGCATGTATTAAAAATAATTTTCATTGTATGAATGTGATTGTTGAGTGAAAGACCATCTTAGTTAAGTTTCATTTTCCTATTTGATGTAAGAAATAACGTTTATCTTGCTAATTTATGTTCATAAAATTCATTTACATAAAATAAATTTAAAATTGTTTCATCCCAAGTATTATTTCGAAGTAATTCTTTTTATCAGTTGGTACAACTTTATTGAACACCTGTTACACATCACTGGGGCACTTTCAGGGTGAGTACACAGGACCGAATTCAGGAAAGTGTTTAAATCCAAATCAGATGTTAAAAACTTTATTAAAAATTTTATTTAAATAACAGAATTTTGGCGCTCATTAAAAAAGGAACAGTTATTAGATTTCTTACACATTAAACCCATGAACCCAAACCCTGAGAAGCTGAGTTTTCAAAAAAAAGGTGAGTACACTGTGTAGAGTTATTTATAATTGCAAAATTTGAAATTATTCCCGGTACAATAAAAATATGAAAAAATTATAAAACACAAAATAAAATATCATATCAATACATCTGTACCCCAGAGGTGAACTGTACTATTTCCATTTTTTACGAAAATCAGATATTCAGTGATACTGACATACCTTTTTACGAGGAATCAGAAAAAAATACTTTTAAAGTCAAATCCAAACAGAGTAACGAAAAAACCAAAGGTAAACTGAACTAAGTCACAAAGTCATTGAGAGGTAAACTATATCAAACGGAGGTAGTATTTTTGGGCTGCTGTTCTATCTCCATTAAAAGTGAACTTGGTATAAAACTCAAAATACTATCTCCATCAAAACAGCCCGATACGTTAGAACAGGAAATTATCTGTTTTCCCGTATTGTTTGCTTAGTCTTCTGTTAGTCAATTCAGATGATAGCCTAAAAGATCCGAATTATAACAGCACAGAAAGTAATGGGTGCAGCAACGCCACTAGCGATAATGAAAGCAGTGATAATTCTGAAGAAAACCCTGTTTTGAATGATGAAGTAAGTACAGTGGAAAAACAAAGTGTTCGTAGACCAAGCAGGAAACGTCAGAGGAATCCTGACAGCTGGAAATGCAACGTAAGGGAGCAGGGAGAGGTGGCAATGAAATCACCTCATGTTTGATGAAATATTTGGCAACCAACATTGGACAATCAACTGAAAAAGTAACAATTTGGTCCGATAATTGTCCGTGTCAGAATCGGAACATTAATGAAATTTTGGCTTACGCCGCACTTTTAAACCTAATTCCAACTTTGAAGGTGATAAATCACAAATACCTGCTAAGAGGGCATATTCACCTTGAAGTTGACAGCGATCATTCGCTTATAGAGAGGGCCAAAAAAAGATGCCTAAATTCCAGATTATAACGCCTTGGGATTGGCAACAACTTGTGAGACTGGCCAGTACAAGATTTACTGTGGTTAACATGTATATAACAGATTTTAAAGATTTCTTGACTTAAATTAATGGCACTGACGCACCCTTATTCAAAGAAAAAAATATGAAAACGGAAAAGAATTCAAAATTTCACAGGTGGTTCACGTGCAAGTTCGGTCTGAACAATCAGGCAAAGTTTTCTGCAAGACTTCTTTTGACGAAGAAGATTTTAATGTCCTGAATTTAAACCGAAATACACGGAAGTTTGTGACATTTCCAGACGAGATACAAGTAATTATTAGAAATGCACCAAAACCTATTGGGGAAAAAAGTATAAACATATTCAAAACCTATTAAAATGGGTGCCAAAAATGTTTCACGGTTTCCACCAAAATCTTCCTCATAATAATAATATTCCGGATGATGAAGATTAGTATTAGGATAGGTTAGGTAGAAAAAAAAATTAAAATTTAATTCGTATTTTTTACAAAACGATCAGAAAAAAATACTAACTCCTGCGCATTTCTAAAAGTAAACTGTACTAAGTCACATCTGCTGAAATTTTTAATACCAACTCCAATTTTTTATAATATTTCTTAGAGGTAAACTGTACTAAGTCCACTAAAACCAAAAATTTTTTTGGTTTTTGGAATTTTGTTTCTTTTACTAAGATGTTCATTTGTTCCAATTTTTAAGAAAAACGAAACAATAATTAACAAATAGTCGTCATTTTGGTCACAAGTAAAACTTTAAACCGCTCTCCTGTAAAATTTGCTAATTGGTGCTTATTACAGTTTACCTCTGGGGTATAGACATAAATATCCTTTTTCGGCAACCGTCCGGAAAGTACCTACTTCCCGGACTCTTTTTCTGTGACAAAGTAGCACTTTTCCGGCCTTCCGGAAAGTACGTATTTCCCGGACTAGGCCGGGAAGAATTACATCGTTGCTGTCATTCAAACAAACTGAATCCCTTTAATATTAGCAATTGTTCGAATTTCAATATAAATATTAATAAAAGCAAGAATTAGAATGTTAGTAATATGGGTAGATTCCACAAAGTAAGGGTCCAAACAGTAAATTCAATTAGAATGTTCCTAATTTTGTTCTAAAAATTAGTTTTTTTAGCGTTTTGTCATCATGACAAACATAAACATTCAAATCGACGCCATTTTTAGTCCATTTAGATATTACAAAGAAACGTGTTTTATTGATTTGTTATACCTACCACACGGTTGCCGCAAAAAAATGTACGCAACACGCACGGAAACTGTTTTTTCGGACTCGCAGAGTTCCAGGATTCGCCTACGGCTCGTCCTGGTATCTTGTCTACTCGACCAGGATAACAGTATTTTCCGGACTTGTTACGTAATATACTATTCCTGATATACTATTGACGAAATGGCAGAAAACCGGAATATTATTATACTTCGACTTCCTGCTTTCCATTGCGAGCTAAGCCTTATAGAGTTAATATGGGCTCAGGTGAAAGGATTGGTGGCAAGGACAAATACCACATATAAAATGAAAGATGTCCGTGCACATTTTGAAGAAGCTCTGGGACAAGTTAATGCAGAGAGATGGCGAAAATGCATAGAACATGAAATCAAAGAAGAGCAGCAAATGTGGAAATTAGACAATTTAATGGAACAAACCATAGAGCCAATAGTTATAAAGTTCGGACCAGATGAAAATTCATTAGATTTATCATTTTCCGATAACTAATATTTCGTGTTCGAATAATATTAATAACCCCGTGTTGTGAATAAGTTCTAGTTAATCATAATATAAATATGATTGATTATTATAAATATTATTATAATTGACTCCGTAATGAATGTATTATTATTAATTGATATTGTATTATATGGCTAGTCTTTGTCGCAATCATGTTTTTCATTTTATATCATACCTACTGACAGCCCTACCTAAAGGTACGGCTATGCCTGCAATTACAAGCGACCCGAAGATCGGATTTTTATTGTATACCTGCGTTGTTCAGGGTAGGCAAATGAAAGAATAAAGATTTGAATTATAATGTAAATGTTTTAAAATTCTGTAGTTTTAGTTGCCCACTCGGTAAGGGTTTTGCATGTTAAATTAGGTTTTATTACTCTCTGTCTATTTCAAACCGTCTGTAGTCTTCTTTTTCTTCTGATACAAAAAAATGGAAATATGGAATGTCAAAGTGTGATTGTATTTTCCTTAAATAAAGCGCTACCACTAGTAAAGAAAACATGTATTTTTATAAAAACAACATTTGACAATTGACATGTTGTGTATTTAGAAAATGTCTCTTAGATGTCACAAATATGGAGATTGTATTGAAAGGCTATTTAATTTCAATCACATAATTTTTGAACTCTATGCTCTCCACACATATGATTAGGTGATCTTGAACAAAAAACTAGTCACTATAGACCAGTTTAATTTGACACCTTATGTAGTAATTGTACTTTCATTAATTTATATTTAACTGTTAGTTATAATCTTATTTCCAACTACTCTTTTCAAAATTCTCTAAGAAATTCTAAGAAATCAAGGTAGTCACAATTGCCTTTTGAAATTATAACTTATACCTACAAGAATTGATATGACGTACTGACCTTCCTGTAATTTTCTAATGGTTTCCATTGATATAATCTATTTAATACCTGCATAATCTCAAGTGACTGAATGACTTCCAAAGATTAGCAGTAAGCTTATTTTACTAAATAATAATTATTATCTTTTTTTCTTGAAGGTCAAAATATTTACTTTGTATTATGATTTGTGGTTAGTTGTTAACAATATTTTATTGATATTCATGACTTCCATGAAGAGTAAATACTGCGAGTTAAAATGAAACTCGCCAAAAATGTTGACAGGATTTGGTTATTTATTTTTTAGATTATGTAATGGTACCTATGTAGTACGTCTTTTGTCTGTTTTAGTTTAAAAAGCTCACTTACTGTTGGCCTATAATTATTGTTTTGATCCATATTTTGTAGAATTTGTCTAATATTAAATGAATATATTGAATGCCTCTCGAACAAAAGTAATTAAAACTCAACTAATAGGACATGAAGAAAGGAGTTTATTCGGTCGTATAGGTGTCGTAATACAATGTAGAACAAAACTTTTCATCCATTTTTCTCAATAATTGCGGAAAATGTTTTCAAAATTCTCACAATATAATGTTAAAATTAGCCTATTTTGATACGTTTCCGCTTTTCTCTTTATGTAATTGTGGTACTCGCCAGTGCTAAAATTTAACTTCCACTGCTGCTATTGCTCATAGAGCGATCCACTTCAATTGCAATTTTTGAGCATAAATCAAGGATAGCGTTGGTGATAAAATTAAACCAAGATTAGTGAAGATAATTGTTGATACCTTCATGAAATCAATTAGTCCTTCGAAGAAAATATATTTAAGTAGGGATCTTTATCATTATCGAACAAACTACCTGAATACAATATTCGACCTGATGCTGTTGAACGCTTGAAAAGAGAATATGTTAAAATAGTTTTTCAATCTAAATAAACAGTTTTGAATTTTTTGACGGTATTTTTAATTTTAAACACCGTTTCTTCATAATAATTTCCGATATTATCACAGATAAATGGCAAAAATTGAAAAATCCAGTATATGACCAGTTTCATATGATGCACAACTTTTTATAAAAAATAACCTTTTTCCTCTAACGTTAATAATATAATAGTTTCACATAGTCACAATGTATACGAAATCGAAAAGAGCTCGCAAATTTGGAAAAATGGAAAGTTTTTGGTTTTGGTAAGACCCAGTGATATTTATCAGTAATGATTTAGTTAAGGACTATTTTTTGAGAGAATATTGTGGAGGACCTAACTAAGTGTTATCCGTAAGGAGTAGCGGATCCATAGAGTGTTTTGCCACCGCTTAATGTGTAAAAAACTGCATCTTTTTATTATTGAGCTAACTTTGAAATTTTTTTCAGTATTCATCTGATTACCCAAAATCATCGATCTAATATTGGCAAAACGATTGGTTGATTTTTAGTTTCGTTTTTAAGTATGTAGTTGTGGAAACTATTTTAAGTGTATAGGCCAGGAAATATAAGGCACATGAACATTATTCTGATTTTTTGTGTACAGGTAGTATAAACGATGTACAAGACGTCATGATGTTTCCAAAGTGTCCAATTAAATCTCACATTGTTTTAAAGTCAATTAAAACTGTCATTTTAACGATATTTTACGTTTTTCGCTTATATTTTTTCCCTCGGATTTTACTCCATTGATTTTTAACGAATCTAACATTTCTTTTTTCATATTAAACCTCTTTTCGCCCTCTATCAAAGTTGGTTAACATGTGACTTATTTTATTGCTTATCTATATCTCGAACAATAGGTAAAAAGGAGGGTCGTCGGCTTATATTGATTTACGACCTTCTTAGATCTCTGGTCCTACATTACATCATTTATACTACCTGTACACAAAAAATCGGCCGTACTAAAGCGAACAATGTTTATGGCCCTATATTTCCTGGCCTATACCAGGCAGAACGACTTGATTTCGTGCCCTCGGTCGTAGAATAATTTTTTAGTGAACACAAACTTTATCTTTGAGACTGATTTTTTAATGTTGATTCGATTTAAATCAAACTTGGAAATTTCCAAAAAAAATTTCATTCGCGGAAAAGAGCCATTTACATATTTTTTGGATTACATCCAAAATTTTTCAAAGGAGAAAGTTGATGATCGTATAATTTTCATCTACTCGAACCAAAATACCTAACATTTTCTTGATTAGGTGTGATTTGTATAGGATGAATACCCTGATTTTCATTGTGAAATAACCAGCCTGGAAATAATAATTCATATCTTCCTGCTGCCTCTTCTACTATAGTCTATTTTTTATTTTCTAATGCAAAACTTATATATTATTATGTTTATTTAATTTTTTTAATATTATTATTTGTATATTATTATTTAATTTTTTTAGCTCACCTGTAACTCGGGAATATGAAACTCTGACTCTCTTTGGGTTCCGGCGCTGATGAATTATTTTGTTTTATATAAATGTTAAGAATTTGAATCAACAATATTTGTTATGGGTCCAACAATTTTATTAGTTTTAATAAATAATTTTTTTCATATTAAATGTTATCAGGAAAGCATTCCTTAAACCTGACCACGTGATTTAAAATTTTAATAACTCTATGATCTGTGTTGTGAGTTGCAAACCGTTTAGTTTGAAGTGATTAAATGGTGTTTGAACAAACTGAAAGTTTCACTATTTAGATAAAATAAAATGCAATGGATCTCAATTAAACAATTTAATAATAATACCATGAGTGCATTTTTATGAAAAATTACATAAATATCAATTCCACTTTAACTAATAACGTAACAAAGAAAAACAATGAGAACACAGAAACAAACTAAACCGAAAATAAAATGGTTATTTCGATTTCGAGGTAAGTTATAATTTAGAATTCTATTAAAATAAAGCTTGTTAATGATTTTAATTCTTTTTTATAAATGTAGATCTGATTAAATTCTGATTCTGTTACGTTTATTGGTACCAATAAATATCACTAACCTTCCACTACACTCGGAGTACTGACTCGATGAAGGTTTTTCAATTTACAGGATTGCAATGTAGACTGGAATATTGAGAATTCAAATTCTCCTGGAACACAGGACCAACTTCGCGTCGTCTTACAGGTATGAGCCTTTTTCACTTTTTTAAATTTTGGCTTTCACTTTCTTTCTTGACTTTTTAATGCACTAACCTCAAGTTTTTTAACTTTCTAACTCTTTTTCTTTAATTTTTGTACTTTTTTTCAATTCTCAACAACTTTTTCTGCCCCTTTTTTAAAATACGGCCTCCCTAACTACCTTTTTTAAACTCAATAATCCTCGTTGCTAAGTGAATTTTTTTCTTATCACTTGATTTTTTTCTTCTTACTTGTAAAAATTCTTAAATTTTCGTATTTAATGTCTCTTATAGTCCTGTCTTTTCACTAATATATTTCTTCTTATCTTTTATACCATTAATAAATTCACAAATTTAAACCTTTAAATTGTCCTTTTTAAGAAAGATCCATGATAATATGAGTTAATCTTTAACATGTGATACAAAATTTTCTAGAATCAATAATTTAATTTGCATTCATGTAATCTTTTAAAAAATGCCCAATAAATCTATACTATTACTTGTCTTAAATAAACTCAATCTAATTTTTATTATTATGAACCTTTTTTTTAAACTATATATCAATCTTCCAATCACAACACAGCATTATTTATTTTCAAACAACAATTTCTGGTAATAAAATTCTTTGATTCTGGCTAATCGTTTAGTCTTTTCAAGCATGACAAATATTCATTGATGTTGGTGTCATCTTATATAAAGGATTATTAGATTTTTATCAAAATTAAGGTAAGTCTTTCCTTCTCATTTATGAATTCCTATAAATAATGATATTTTATAAAGATTTAATTCTTGCAATCGGTTTTATTGTAAACACAGTTGATTCAAGTCTCATCATCATTGACTGGTATTTCCCCAATTTCCCCACTATATTCCTTCCTAATTTCCCTATTTTTGTTATTATTCTTATTTCAATGATTTGATACCATTTCAATATATATATATATATATATATATATATATATATATATATGTATATATATATACATATATATATAAAAACCAGAAACTGGCAAATAGTCACGGCTGACTAGTCAAAAAATAAAATTAAGAAAGAAATCTTTTTAAGTAAAAAAATTCTTTCTTTCATTCACGGGGAAAGCAGCCAAAAAACACAAAATATATTACTTACTAAAGTGAACTCTTTTATACATTACCAAGCTTTCGGAAATCTTTGCTTCCATTTTCAAGGCTAAAATATTACAAAAAAGGAAAACAGGGTCAAAAATTTTTTTAAATTTCATTAGACAAATGTTATAACTTACTTGTAAGTGAGATTATAAACTAAAACTAAAGTAACACAAAAATACAAGAAAACAATTCATTTTTAAAACAATATTTAAAGTTGGTGTTATGAATTCATTATGACAACTAAATTATAATTCTATTTTAACTGAAAGTGTGGTTCTAATTCCTATCTACAATTGTAAAAACTGACATTTCGTTTTTTTAAATACGATTCCATCTTGTGGTATTTCGACTGAAGGTCTTGAAAAATAATTTGTTTACGAGGGGTGTTTACAAATTACTATGATATTATTATATGTGAAATTGTTATTTTTGGTGCTAATTCACAAAATTATTATTGTTAAGGAAATGTCCATTCATTAATAACAAAAAAATTGTGGAAATTATAGTTATGTGACCATTATATTGTTGACAGCCGCCACCTGTCATTTGTAAAATTATTATGGGATGACGAAATAAATCAGTAGTCAAGTAACACTCCAAAACCTCTCACGTCAGGTATTCCCAAACTACCAACCCATTCCAGCATTATATTATTGTGATGAAAACAAGAAAAATCCCCGTAGTGATTCAAAGGATTTCCACTCATATCTGATTTATTGTTCTAATTTTATGAAAATAAAAGATTCTTCAAAGAATATGATCTGGTGTATGGACTTCAACCTCTCACATTGAGGCCCGATTGGATGGAAATCATTTGCACCCCCAATAAGCTGTTCTTGTTTTATTATTACTCTCTTTTATTATTACTCTCTCGTTCATAAAAAGACTATAGTGTAGAGTTATGGAGTATAGTATAATACTGAAATCTCCCTGATTTCGTCCAAGCCCATTATCTTCCCTAAACATCATATACATACAGGTAACCTTTTTCCAAGTCTTCAATAAAATGTATTCTCTAAAAAAAATAAAATGTTCTTTTTATTGCGTTAGGCTGATTATCTTTATTTTATTCTACAAAGTTACAACTCCCAACAACAAGCTTTAGATAAACAATTATCCAAGCATGCAATGTATTTTATACAATTTTATGGATGTATATTAATTCATTATAATATTAAAACGACTACTTCTACAAGCAACATTAAACATACTACCGTATTCGCTCATAAACGATTTATGGGTGCAATAAACAAAGTTCTTTTTAAAAATATTTTAATTAGGTGTTTTATGTGTCCTCACATAAAAAAAACGTTTGAAAAATATTAATTCTGACTAGATGTATGCTTCCTTGAAATGACAAAAAGATGTATGTGCCATAAACGTTTATATATAATTCGGATGGTACTGCAAGGGTATGACATGAGAGGTTTAAAGGGTTTTGACCAATTTGAAATAAGTTGGAAATACTTTATACAGAAAATTGGTTACTTTGAATAAATAGTTTAGTATAGTTCAACAACTTCTTGTCAAATCTTCATTGACAAGACATTAGATTTAATCCTGTATTTTCAAATTAATATCTTATTAATTAGGGTAGATTTGTGGTGAGTGGGTCTATTAGGCCATCCACTGCGACTCGAGAGCTTCCTTGCAAAACCTCAATCAGTTTATTTGATGAATGATATTTCAGGTCTGAAGGCGAGAAAGAGAGAGAGACCCTGGCAAACATCAGATATCTGATTCGGACCATGGCAGGACGGCCACAAAGTATATGATCTGCTATTTTATCATCCTGCCAGGCAAAGACGGCACGTCGGATCCTTCTGTCCAAGTCTTACTATATCATGATTCAGGCGACACTGGTCTGCTAGACAACGTGGATCATGCATAGTCTAATACTTGCTTGAAGACATTCTTTGAACGATGTATTATGTACGATGTGTTCTCCTTACAGTCCAGGTATTTAATGTTTGTTTGGCAATGGCAGGTTCTGGTCCGATCAAAACTATATACTGAATGCACCTTCTTTTGCAAGTGGCACAATGGCCAGGGATTTAGACCAGAGACTTTTCCAATTGAAAAAACTCTTTTTTAACAGCTTCGATGTCACACGGTAAAAGCTTTTGATGCCACTTAGCTGCCCGGAAAAATATTATTGTTTTATGTGTGAGATTGGTTTCCTCCATCGTCTGCATACACAAATCAATGGCTTTCCTCTTGCAATACAGTTGCATAGGTTCCCAGGTAGGGTAATATTTTTTTCTTAGGTCCGTATACACCTATTCCAAAGTGACCTTGAACCATCTGTATACCAACATTTATCTAATCTTATCAGTCCCTACTCACGGAGGACCCAGTCATCTCCATTTGGAATTAGAACGGTATAAGGCAGGTCGTAGTTCACTGTTAGAGGCTTTATGTCGTAGGTCATTCCCAAAATGCTGTGACTTTTAGTGTCTACCAGCAGTCTACTATGCTCCGTATAAGTTTATTTTGTGCATTCGGAAATATACGCAATTATTTATGTTGTCCATCTAATTTCTCTTTCCAGATTGGCATAGAGAGGAAGTCGGCTCAGAAGCATTTCCATGGTTGCTGACGGTGTGATGCTAATCGCACCAGTAATTGTCAGATAATCCAGCTTAGTTTGGGCCGTTAGCTCTTAGGCTTTTGACTACTAAGCAGTAACTCTATATGTGGGTATCTTAAGTGTCTTCTAATTTCTAATTCTTCTGGTTCTTGTTTCTTATCACAAATATGTAGTATTTCTAGTTCTGTGTTTGGAGTTACCATACCTGGGCTCACATGTGATGGTCTCGAATAAGGGTAACCGAAAAATCTTGCAAGCCAGAGCGGACAGAAGAAATGGAGTCAATGGCGTCAATGCATATAACTGCTTTTTTCTTTGCAGAAGAATATCAAAGAACTCTGGAAGTAAATGGTTGGAGACCTGTTTTGATAACTTTATTAGAGGAACACAACGGACCCCTTTATCTGTTTCAGAAGTATCACTGCGAAGTACCTGGTCGTATTTAGTTATATTTTTTATTAGTTTGAATAAAAATGCTGTTTAAGTATCAAGCTGGGAGAATCATGCATTAAGAAATTGCTGAGACATAATAAATTGTGGCCTTGCTTTATTCTAAGTGGCGTAGAGGATGCTGAAATTGATAAGGTAGTTTTTCTACTCCTGTTTTATAATATACTTATTAAAAGACTAAAATCTGTATCATAATATGATATTCATTATGATACAAATTTTCATTATGATACAGATTTTTAAGCCAATAGGAATGCGACATTCGCACAATATTTAATATAGCCATGGATACCTGGTTGACATTTATGAAATTAATTATATTAGGTGACACTTAATTTGACAGCTGTCAAATAATTTTGATTTTCAAAAGTAACTATATATGATAATTATTAATTAAATAATTCTTATTAATCGGAGTAGAAAAAATATTGTATGCAACTTTCATGTAATGGCCATTAATACACTCGCATATTATATACGAAACTCGCCTGCGGCTCGTTTCGTATCCTACAACATGCTCGTGTCTTAATGGCTATCATTACATGATCGTTGCATAAAATACTATAATAGGCTATTATTATTTAAAGAAATGATAAGCATGCGTATTGGAACGACAATGTGCACTTCGTTGTGCATTATTCGTTAGCGGGATGACTAGATTCAAAAGGTTAGGTGAGACTTTTGACAGTTTAAATTTGAATTTCTATCAAAGGACAAATTGTCAAGTGACTTAGTGCTAAATTAGACCCAATTTTCCAAAACTATAAGACTGTTATCCACTATTACTTTTCCTAATCCTTTATAAAATTCAACCCGTTGCGTGTATGTATTGGTCTAATAATTGCTTTATGTCAGTCCTACAACTTTTTATTGATTTTGTAACAAAAAGAGGCAGTCGTAAACCGTAGGAGTTGTTTATTCACTATGTAATTTTAAACGTGAAACATTTGTCAATAATGGTTAAATTTTTTATGGTTTTTCAGGTATTTATCACATTTTGGTCAAAAATAACGAATAAAAATAATACAAAAAGCTTTATGGGTCTCTCGCCTTTATTTAATACCTCTATTGTGCTTATCTTTGTTTTGCTTACGTGAACACGTACGTGCTTCAAAACTTTTAATGTAATGTCAAATATCGTCCAATCACGTAGCAATCCAATTTCAAATAACAGTGATACAAGTGATATATTTTCGATGAGACACTCCGTGTATTAAATGTGCATCTCTGATGTGCATTGTACATGTATCATGTATTGGAAATAGAGTAGAACAGAAAAATACTGATATCTCCATTGTTTTTCAAGGAATCTTAATGAATCTTATTTCAGATTGAAGCTTTTTTAATGCTCCATCAATGTACATAATAATTTATTGTAAAAGTCATTGGACCTGCGTTATATTGCATTTGACAACTAAGTTCGTTTTAAATAATCATCCCATGGTTGCGGAATTGCATATTTCTGAAAAATAATTACGACACATGACTTCTCACATCGGAATCTTCCAACAAAACAAACAACATAATTACGGGTAATGCGTAATATCGTACAGGACGAGAATCAATTGATTTTTTTTAACGTCGTAATTTGCAAAGTAATAAGTTACAGATTTCGTACACGTCATTTGTGAATTTGAAGTAATAATTAGATGTACCTAATTCAAAGACGTCATAATAATTGCATGGCTTTTTACATTTGTTTATTATTAATATTCTAAAAAATGTTTTTTTGCTCATAACTTCGAACCTAACCAATATTTTTTTTCGACGTGCAAAATCTAGTTTTGTAGGTCTCTTAGAGAAGAAGAAAAAAGTTCCCTACGTTTTTTCTGACAAATTGAAAGGAAAAAAGATATAGGTACACAAAAAACGTTATTTTCACTGAAATTACTCCTTTCTTACCTTGTTAAACAATTTTCCGCTACGACTTCAGCGGACGAGGTGAGTTCATACTCTTTTACATCTTTTTTACAATGCTCACAACTCTATATTGCCTGGACTAATCAGTTAAATTATCACAAAAGATACTGTTAAATTTGAAGTTGAGCTTAAAAAATTATAATTTCTCATACCCTCGTATTTCCTTATTCCTTTCGACAAGTATTGATACATCTTACTTATTCAAGTCGGTCGAAATCGTGCTCTAAGGTATTAGCAATCCGTCTTAAAATGACTTTTTAATTTTCAACAAAAGTGGTCCGGCATGTGTTCTTGTAAAATTGTGATTCAATTGTCATGTATACCCAGAATGATGGGCATAAACTCGTGCCCAAGACAGATTAGTGGCCTATTGTGAAAATAGGGCATTTCCTGTCCTCTGCTGGTTGATCAAATAGTAAGGCAGCTGTGACGCAAGTTTTTGTTATTTTGTTGTCTTGTTCAGAACACATGACAGTGGTATACTGTCATATTGATCCCTTTTCTTGAAATTTATGTTTTCCAACAACAATACTGCATACTTACTTTTAAATGATTTGTTTTTAAACGGCGTTGACAGTTTAAATATGTATTTTTTATAACAAATTGCACATATTGAAACATATTTAGTATGCGATGTTCAAAAATTAATTAGATCAATGTTCCATATCAAATTTTAGTTTCAACTCAAGTGCATCGTAATGTTTAATTTAATTATTGATGTACAGGGTGATTCATTAAGGGTGGCGACCGGTCGTATCTCGAAAACCGTACGTCCTAGAATTTGGGGAAAAATTCATTGAGGAAATCGGCACTAAAAAAATAATTAAAAACGTTTTTGAGTCCATAGTTTTTTGCCAGGTGGCGCAATCTATCACATACAAAATATAACTGGATTTCTTGCAAAATATTCTAGGGAGCTGCTCATAACAGAAATTTACGAGAGGCACCTACACCCAACTGTTTTAAATACTCAAAATGCTATGCACAAATCCAGACTTTCTATAGTGGAATTAACACTGGTCCCAATTTCAGCAAGGAAAATACTTCGAACTGCTTCCCGAATCCTATCATTCATATCCTCACGTGTACTTAGACGTGTTTTAAAAGCTTTACATTTTGAGTATTTAAAATAGTTAGATAGTAGGTGCGTTTTGTAAATTTCTGTTATGAGTAGCTCCCTTAGTTTTGTTTCATTTTGTAATGATAATGAATATTTTTGTGATGCGTTTTTACATGTTATTTTATTTTCAAAACAATTTTAGCAACATAATTTCTCTTACAACTTACTGGGTGGGGCAACAATCATCAACAAACACCAATAAATGCCAATCTCTTTCAAATGACAAGAGATATCATTTCGCGGTTTTGACAGGTTAATAAGTCATCTTATTTACCTTTTTGTAAGCTGGTTAAAGTTATAGCATTTTATTTGAAATTTCTCAGAAAAAATCATAAATAGAGATAGGTGTTACTTAACGCCCTCTAGTTGCCGATTGAAGAATTAAAAGTGTTGTTATTTGTTTCTGGAATCTACCTTCAATTCTCCATGCATGGAGTCTATATTTTTGAAAATCGGGAAGGCATATGGAAGTTACAGTATTTTTTATGTCAACGAAAGAACACTCCCCCCACCACTTTAGAATAGGTGATAGAGAAAAATGACTTTAACAAAAGTTGTAGAATAAGGCGGAGCCTATGAGAGTACTATATTCTAGTATAAGTAGGTAGTATGTGTGCGTAATTTTTATGTTTAGGTTTTAGGTTCCCTCGTTTAAATATCCTACTTATTGTCCATATTTATTCGCTTTTGGAGAATTGAGATACAATTAATTTATTTTATCCTGCCTAAACTCCAATGTTCGCCTATGGTTTATTGCGGTTTTAGGGCCCTTACCTGAAATCGTGCTATCAATATGATAAAATATATTATAGTTTCTAAAGTTGATATTTTTCACCAACCCTAATTGGGGAATATTTTAAAAATCCACTTATATTTTTAAAAAGAATATTGACCGAGCGTGAACTTACATAGTCAGCAAGGTCCGTTCATGATATTTGATGTTTAATATTTGAAATGCCAAGAGATCGGCTTATTGGTCTACCCGGTACATTTTTTCAATACTAATAGTAATGCTTAAATTTGAGATCAGAAAGAAGCTGATGGGTTACTTTCCTGGTGACTTTTTTTTATTCTTGTTCTTCAAACAGAATAAATTGCACGGGCAACTTTTCTTTTCGCCGGAAGAATTCAAAATAAGCATTCAGAATACATTTTAGAGGGGAAGAGATTAGAAAATTGCTTGGAAAACACTGCAGATATTATTTCAAGAAGCAATAAAGCCATTTTTTCAGGAGAAACATCGGTTATTATCTATAAAAAAATTGAATTGCTTATTAAAAATCCATAAAAAAACCTACATTATCGAACAGTGATTAATTACAGAACGTCAGCATTTGCATTATTACATTAAGTGCTTTGGGAAGCTTAACATTTATGGTGGCAAAGTAACTACTTTTTTGCTTAATTAGCTGTTTCACTCGAAAACAATTAGCGTGACTCGTTTTAAATGAAACAAGACTGTTCAACAATTGAAAGCGTCTGAAGTAAATAGGGGTGTTTGGGGAAATAATAGTTAAAACAAATTTAAATTAACAAATGGAGGGTGTAAAACGGATATGAAAAGGAAGTGTTCAGAGTCATGTATTAGGATGAGGATGCGGGTCTACTGTAACGTAATAGATTTAACGCACTCGGTTATGATTAACAAACAATGCACAAAAATATCATGAGAAATATAATAAAGTAGTGAATCTAATTATGGCTTGCTATTGATAACTGTTGTAGCGGGAAAATAATTCGAATTGGCGATTGGATTAATTGAATAAGTTTTATTTAAATTGTCTTATTTACACATCCATCAAATTGTATGTTTACGATGCAGCAAAGTGATATGATGGAATTCACATTCAGATCGCACTGCTAGATGTATATATTGAACAGTTTTGTCTGAGTAGTATGCCGTAAAGGTTTCAGCAATATGTGACTTTCACAGATCCTTCGACATGTGTGACTGGGTCAGAAACCTTTTCCAGAAGTTTTTTTCCAGGATAATTCCCTTATTTTCAATTTCTCCCACTTCGCCACTCCTCAGATCTTCTGCAAAATATTGTAGTACCATCTTTGTTCTGACGAACAGGTATGTCGACTATTAGGAATTAAGGCTCACAAATGAAGAGAGCCCGAACCTGATGACTTCATCTTGACAAGCTCAGCTTTCTTCGTAATATTCGACCGTCTAAACTTCTTTGAAAACATATCTACGCTAGTAACAAATATAAATTGTTGATAAGTACACTTTAATGAATTTTCTGTGTTTCCAAAATTCGATCAAACGTCAAAGTGGATCACGCAGTATATATAACCACTACAAACATGATACTTATTTACACTATCGAAACATTTCATCCCTTATTTCCAACTATCACATAGCCGAAAGAATTGTTCTCAGTATCCACCAGCAAATTGATATCAGTTCCTTAATCCCCACCGGGAGCGCTACGGGGGTTCCCCTATATACATCTTTTAATTATTTCGTTTTATTTAGATTTAGCTCCGAGCTACAATGGGTAACAAAAGTCGGACGCTTGTTAGGCGACGACTGTCTGTTGTTTATGCCGCGTGTCGACTGTTTTGGGAACGCGATTACGCATACTGTACTTTTTTATCTGCTTTTTCTTTTATGGCACGTTAAGAGGGGTGTTGTGTGTTCTATAAACATGTTTTAATGATGTACTTTTTCATTACTGGTGTAACTGTTAAGGGGCTTAAAGGCAATTATCCCTTCAAAATTCGCCATTTCTTGAGTTCGATGTACAATTACTAACAATGACATGTTTACAAATGCAATCACATCATTTACTTTTTTTATTCCAAACCAGCGAAAACCGTTCCTTTAGTTTGGAGTATGCCATACCAAATATGGGGTATGTATTCTATACTTTATCTGAGCTTAGTGAAGTTTGTGAAATAATCCATGACTCTTTCTTTTTTATTTATTCATATTGGGAAATAATAAAAATAACGAGGTCATTGATTCAAAAATAACATTCTTTCATCAAATGATGTTTTTGATTTCAAAACAATCTTTTCAAAGTTGGATTTAGTATCGGGTATTGCCTCCTCTTGCATCCGCCTTCCCATGCCAAAAATCAAAAGTATTAAATAACTTAGTGGAATTTGCTGCATTTCTTTCTGATGAGCTATACGTAATTCTTGTAGAATTCTTAGAGGCGGAATTCGTTTCCAAGTTTTTTTTCTTTTAGTAGTACGTGCATTATTGGTCTACAATCCAGACTTTCTGCAGGGCAATTCAGTTTTTCAATTCAAACCTCATTGCAACGGCAATGTTGAGGCGTCCGTTTTCATGCATAAAAATGAACCTATCATACTCAATAAAGCCAGTTTATGAGAAAACATTCTTGAAGGATGTCTTCTAAGTACCAAATGTCTGTATTCTTTTGATTGAACTCCACAAGTTCTTTTCGCCCTACTGAAGCTATACCTGCCCAAAAAATCACTGATTCTCCCTCAAAAGCTACATTTTTCACCAAATAAAATGGTGCAAAACATTAATTTCTTCGCCTGGATGATACAGTTAAATCCGTGTTTAGTCACTAAGGAGCACAGTACTCAATTGCTCGTTAGTCCACAGTAAATATTAGATTATGTAAATCTACTTACATTCATTCCAGAAATTTCCTGAATATGTCCACTAAGCTCAGATGCATAGTTGCAGCACGATTTATTAGAGACGTAAGCCGTAGTAATAATTGGGTGATGCATAATTTTTCAAAAATATGCAATCTTTAAAAGATTTTTAAGTAAATACTATTCCTCTCCAGTTTGGAAGGCCAGTTTGCAAAAAACTGACTTCGAAACACTGTGAGTATATTTACTTGTATTGTATAGACTCATTTGACACTTTTTCTGCAATTTCTTGAATGACAAAAAGATTTGTTAAATGTGTGACGTCACCGGCTCTCTCCGTAATTTTTCACAAACCATGCACAGAAAGGAATGCTTAAGTAATACCTAATTCAAGAAAATATTGTTTGGAGGATCATACTTGGTGTAAGCTTTTCACTGAAATATTTCATTAAATAAGCAATAAGCAAAAATCAAATTATTGCATTTAATAATATTTCCCAAATTGTTTTGTTTTTGTTAAGAAAACCATATGCATTTTAAGTTAATTAAAAGTGTACCCATCAAATCTAAGTCGTGAGTAATTCCACACAAGTTTGGCTGTCAGAGGCACCACCAAACTGCGCATAAAAATAGTCCCGTCACATCATTGAATTCCCCGGGACAGACGATTTTCTTACTCTTAAAGTTTGGTCAATTCTCAACCGTTAGGGCTAATTTATTTACCTACTTACAAAGAAAAAAAAATTATTACTAAATGAACCTATTATGATGAGAATATTTAAATAAAAAGAAAGGTGAGCGGTCGTCGGACCGCCGACAGAATCTTGCTTCTTATGCACAATAGAATGCGAGGTAAGGCAATCCATCAATAAAAATACGCGCAATAGAATGCAAGAACATCATTATCGTCACTTCTAAAAGGAATGTGCAACAAAACCATTTCTCGATAGTCATTGAAATTATTGGCCATATTGTAATTGTGATATCTTATGACCTTTTTTTTTAAATTTTAACAATTATTGACCCTTTTTGACAATTATTGATAATTTTGACAGTTTTGACAATTATTGATCATTTTTGACAATTTTTCAAAAATGTTGACCATTTTAGACCATTTTTGACAGGATCTGACAATAATGAACCATTTTTGACAGTTTTTTATAATTATTGACCATTTTTTCAAAATTTTTGACAATTTTTGACCATTTTTCCAAAATGTTGACAATTATTGACCGTTTTTTCAAAAACTTTGACAATTTTTGACCATTTTTTAAAATTTTAACAATTATTGACCATTTTTTACAGGTTTTGACAATAATTGACCATTTTTGACAGTTTTTTATAATTATTAACCTTTTTTTCAAAATTCTGACCATTTTTCAAAATTTCAACCATTTTTGACAGTTTCTGACAATTATTGACCATTTTTGACAGGTTCTGACAATAATTAACCATTTTTTTAAAAATTTTTAGAATTTTCAACAATTATTGACCATTTTTGACAGTTTTTTATAATTATTGACCATTTTTTCAAAATTTTGACAGTGGCATGCCTCTCTCTCTCTTTCTAATGAGTCATCGCGTGACGAACGCTATTTCGTAACATCACACGTTTCACGAGTTCACTAGCCTTCCTAAGCAAGCAAACTTGAAATGAAATAAATTGTGTTATTTTAGTACAAACTAACTAGATCTAAAATTTGGCCCATTCTTTGTTCTACATAGAAAATTGGATATTCAAATTTAACGATATAATAAAAACAACAGATTTCTGATTTGTATTTTCAACCTTAATTACTTTCATTTAAATTTTAGAATTTTTTGCATACATTTTATCCCCTTTGCATACGTTCACTAAAACGCTTATGATGTGGAATAATAGATGTTTTGTGTGGTGGGTATATTTATTTTTGTTTGAGTTTAGATGAAAGGGGAATGGTAATGTATTTTGTGGTGGTGGACGATATTAAAACAGGGCTAAACAACTATTGTATAAATAAATGCAAACAAATAGATTTTTAGCCTTCAGGCGAGGATACTTTTACAATTTATAAAAATAATGCCAAAGTAAACAACGAAACTATAGCTGGAATAATTGAACAAAGTACCTAGATGCGGTTTGTTTCGAAAAAAATATCGCATGAGACCAGAACTCAACGGAGAACTTGTAGTTCCAGAAGCTTTGACAACTGCAAAAATATTTTGAAAATCTTTACTTCTTTGAGCAGTATTGTTTAAATACTTACTAACAATTATTGTAGAAATAAAGTATTCATTTGTTCCAACAAGTAAATTTGACTATACGTCCCACCAGGAAAGGACAATTAGATGTTTTGGGAAAACTTTGAATTGGAAAGTTACGAAAATTTGGAGGTTTGTTAGGAAGTTAGTATTGTTGGAATTCTTAAAATTAATAGTGTTCAAAATATATGCAATTGAATCTTGAAAGCGAAAGATGAAGATATCTGCAGAATTGCAAATTGACAACAAACAGAAAACTATCTTGTAAACTCTTTTTCCTCCTACCCCTGGAGAAATTACACAATTTCCTCCCTCATATCAGGAAGGAAACTTATACTTCCCACCCTAGAGAGAAAAGTACTCAATTTCCTCCCTCTTATTTTAACTATGTTGTAAATGATGAAACTTGAAAATCTATTATATTCAAATTGTTACTGTAATTTCAACATCTGTTATATCCTGTATTCTGATAAAAATTAATTATGAATGTTACTTCAACGTTAGGTTTACAAATAAAAATTTTAACTCCAGGATTGCTAGATACGTTTTTTGACTCACTAATAAAACTAACATAGTATGCTGTGGCTCACTGACAGTAAACATTGCAGTTGACTTTTAGAGTGCAAAGTTGTTAAGTTTAATGAACTTTATTGACTTTTTGAGAAATGGAGAGCGATTCAAGCGATTTTTAATTTACAAATACGTCACATAATAAGTATTAGGGAACAAGCCAACATAGCCATAGCCAAAAATCTAAAGACAGGTATTAAAAACATTATATATATATATATATATATATATATAGCTGTTTCCTAAGTAATCTAAAATATTGTAGTGGGCGCTTCGTCACTCCATTTTAAGACGAAAAACGAATAAAATTTTTATCATACGGATTTTTTGTGTCACGTTAACAACGATGCCTGCGTTTACTATGCTGAAATGGCTGCACTTTTTGTATGGATTAGAGAATGGTAATGCCTTTTAGGCTAGACGTATGTATGCCTAGCGTTATCCAAATAATCGTTTACCATGTTCTGATAGGTTTACCAAGATACATATTCGTTTACAACAAACTGAAACTTTTGCTAAATCAGAGAATATTATTGAACGACCCAGAAATATGATAACTCCACAATTGGAAAACCAAATTATTGACCAATATCCAGAAACGAGTACCAGAAAAATTGCTGATGAAGTAAATGTTAGTAACAGTTAGTAATATTCTAAAAGATAATTTATTGTATCTTGTATCCATATCACGTTCAACGTGTTCAACATTTGCTACCTATTGACTATCCACTCCGTATACAATATTGCCAATGGATTTTAAATAAAATCGCAAACAATCCCAATTTTGCTGCCAATATTCTGTTTACGGATGAAGCCAACTTTTCAAGACATGGCATTATGATTTTTCATAATGACCACATCTGGGCAGATGTAAATCCACATGCCATACGTGTAAAACTATTCCAACAAACATTTTCTGTCAATGTTTGGCTTGGCATCATCGAAGATTATTTAATAGGAACATTTTTCCTTCCTGCACGGTTGACCGGTGAGACATATCTTCATTTTCTAGAAAATGAACTTCCATTCATTTTGGAAGATTTACCTCTTATTATTAGAAGGCGCATGTGCTTCATGCATGACGGTGCTCCTCCACATATTGCAGTGATTGTACGCGAGTTTTTAAACAACGTTTTTCCAGACCATTGGATCGGACGAGGATCTCTTCTAGGTCACCTGGACACAATCCTCTGGATTTTTGTGTGTGGGGATATCTAAAATCGCTCATTTACACAACCCTGATATTAAACTTAGGAGATCTTCAAAATCGTATCATACAAGGCTGTAATGTTATTCGTAACAATCCTGGTATCTTCGAACGTATTCGGCAATCCATTAGACGTCGAGCCGATACTTGCATTTTGGCTGGAGGTGCACATTTTGAACATAAATATGCTCTGAAATGTACTATTTTTTCTTTATGTTCAACGCATGTTGTTGCTTCTAATAAAATAATAAAACAATTCAGCACTCTGTATCTCATTAACTACAAGACTTATCACATATGCTTAGAAAAACTTTTCTTCTTAAAATGAAGTGACGAAGCGCCCACTACAATATTTTAGATTACTTAGGAAACACCCTGTATATAATGGGTTAAAGACAACAAAATAAATAATAATTCAGAAAAATATTTAATAAGTGGGTAGGAGGAAAAATTATATATATTACACAGGAGTAAAGTCTTTTCCTCCCTTGAACTACATCCTGCAGAAGTAAAAGTAGCACTTTCCTCCCTAGTAATATAAATAGCTATTTTGCCACAGTACAGAAAAAAAAAGTCAATTTTTTGGTTTAGGTACTGTCAAGCTTTCTTTAATTACTTCTACACGGTGTCCACAAAAATAGGGCCAACTTGCATATAAAAAACTGATCATAACTTGGAAATGTCAAATGGAACCCCACTATTATTTTGGACGCCATCCAAAGCATTTTAAATAAGGTCGATCCAAAACACAAAATTTTCTTTAATTCATAGTTTCTCCAGAACTTCTAATTGGATATTTCTGTACAACAAATTGAGAAGGATGTATTGAGACAATCGGTATTATTTATTCATTGTTTTGTACAGTTATTTTTCGGTTGAAGGTAAAATCCCAAATTAAATTAAATACCCATTCACTTGTTCACTCTCAGTTTGATGTTTTGACTTTTACAAGCTTATTTAGACATCAATAAGAATCGATAAATGCTTTATTGGAAAGATCCGTAATAAAACACTCCCTCTAATCCTCAAGTCAAAATATGTAAATACCTCTCAGTATTGTAGTAATTCACAATGTTTTTGTATTCCTGAATTAGGATTAAAAAGTTTAATTTTACAACTGCAATTGGGGTGGTCTGTAAAGGATTTTCCTTATAGAAATCAACAAAATTTTATAGTCAGCGACCATGATCACAATAAAATATTCCTGGAAAGTGAAGGTTAAGCTTAAATACGACAAATGTTGGATTTAAAATATTCATTGAACTCGCAGTATCTACAAATACTACCTACCGTACTCTATTCATGGAAAAAATTAAATTCTTAGTTAAAAGTTGGCCATATTTTTTAGTTTTAATTTAAATTGCTCAGTTTCTTGCATGAAATCGTTGAATGAATAAATAGACTCAATCAACGATGAAATACTAAGTTTCTGAGATACAGCGAGTTATCTCTCTTACTTACATACCAGTTACATGAAAACTATTTCGACGTTAAACTAGAACATGCACGATTCTCATTATAGTAAAATAGCGGATTTTAAGACGCTGTCTTGTGAACCCCTGTATTTACAATGTTTGCATGTCTTTCAATATGCAACTGCTAAATATAATAATAATTTTAGTGCTTCTGAAACAATGTTACATCAAGGTACAAATATAGTTCAATAAAAAATATTTAAAAAGGTTAAATTAATCTCAAATACTATAAACAAAGCATTATTCATTTAAGGCAAAAAAGCGTAATTTCAATATATTCCAAATATACTACGCAATTTTCTTAGCTTCAAAAACTGTGATATTATTTAAGGTATGCAGGAGTGAGTTCTCCTTTTCAAGGCAAGGGATATTTCGTTTAATTGTTGTAAAAATTGGACAATCAAACAGTACCTATGGGAAAAATAGTTTCCTTTTCATAGTATTACAAATAGTACAATCCAGTTCGGGGTCAATAATTTTTCCAATACCATTCAATACAAATTTAATTTTAAAATGGTTAGACATACGCAATTGCGGTAGGGTCGAGTTGTCTCCGAAGACCGGCAGGTAGATTTCTATTAGGGTCGACTTGACTCCGGAAAAGCGTCGAGATGTCTCCCGTTATTAACACTTTATTTGAGGAAGATTACTTGCCAGAATTTCACTTGCCCCAAGTATTGATTTGTTTACGTGTAATGTTCCTTGCCCTCACAACTAATTATTAACTTGTTCTTGAAAAGTTTCTTACGTTTTTTGTCTTGTTGAAATAAAATATATTTTTCATTCATTTTTGGATTTTAAAAATGGTGGAATAGAAGAAAGTATACCTGAATTGAATGGGAGACAACTCGATCGAAACGTCCGATTCGGGAGACATCTCGACCCCGACCAGCAATTGAACAAGAGTACCGTTAACCTGGATGGGTAATTTTAAAAGCAGGTAAGTGCTTGGTTTACAAGTGGTAGGAAAGGAAGTATATAAATACATGAAAGAATAACGAGACTCTATACTGACATCTGAGTCATGTAAATATGTATAATATTTGGACAACCAATCTTTCCTCTGTGATCTAAAAGAAGGATGATTCAAATTGTTCCATCAATTACAATTACAATCGATATCAACGAAGAACTGTTTCAACTGAACTAACCAGTTATACTTCACATCTGTAGAGTTGACCAAACGCAATCGTTGTTTAAAACAGAGCTTAGGATAGCGATGATTATCCATTGTAATTATTGTTTGTATCTAGTTAAGAGACATTTAAAAAATATTAAATGCAAACTTAACTCTTCTAGTCTCTAAACGGATGATAGCATCTGGAGTATTGACAGGAGTTAAAAGAACTCTTTTCAGGAATATAGCTGAACTCTTTCTAATATATCTAAATACCTTACGCCCCAAACAGAAATACAATTAAACATGACACTGAGGGAAAGTGACTCCTAAGCTGAGGTTAATTTGAAACAGCGAAATAAAATACGAATATAAAATGACAAGCAAAAAGAAATGCGGTACATAAATAGGTAGATATAATACATGACAAGCAAAACAACAAGTACATAATCAGATCAAGATTGTCGTGGTGTTCGCTTAGCATTACAGAATACCGAAAAAGATTAAGATGTCAGAGCAGCTTATTTGCTGTTTTGTAAAGACCATGAGCGGTCTACTTGAAAGCGTATCGTAACAAACACCTTCATTTATTTCCTTCTAGTGACATTTTACATTCGCCACGGAGATTAAAGCGCCACACGTGACAATTGCCGCCGAGGCTTTTGTCAATTATTACCTTTTTCACTTGCAAACTGTACCACGGTACCAATCAGAAGCATTGGTACAAATCAGAGGCGTTACAAAGGGAATGTATGTTATATGATCTTCTCCTTGAATTTAAGAAGTTAATTTACTTAAGAAGTAGTATAATTAGTAAATTTAATTCTAATAAATATATTGATCATTTTTAGTTAAGTGAGAAGTATCTTTTGGATTTGAAAAATACTTACCCTTAGATCTTGTAGATAAATTGATGGTGGCTAGAAACCCGTTAGAGCAATAGAATTTTCAAATAATATGGGCAGAATTATCCTAGCGTCAATAGAAACAAGATGATTTCAGACTAGGGTGCAGCTGAATTTACTTTTCTTTCCGCGCCACATATCCTATTTTTTTATTGTTTGACATTTTTAGCGTTTTGAATTTTTTTTGAGAAATTCAGTTTGGATAAAAAATGGCGGTAGATTGAAATTAAAAATCGATGCTTGGACAAATCGAACGGTGTCTGGAGTTCTCTCAAGGATAAATTTATATTAAAATCATCCTAAATCAGTTGTTGTACCAAATAGAACCCATCAAGACGTTTAAATACTATAATGTCAATCAGATTACTCAACTGCCAGGTTCACATTCATGGAAGTTTGAAATAAATGAAACCTAGTCTGACACTCTATTCAGCGGACAGAAAACGACTGTTTTCTCCCCAACAGTCGCATTAGTCTGATGTCTATAAACAACACTCACGACTGAGCATGGCCTTGATTATCAGTTTTTGATACATGTTGCATGAAAGAAATGTCAAAAACGAATGTTCAAGGTCATGCTCGGCCTTGAGTCTTGTTAATGAAGGTTTTATGAAAACAGGATACAAACAATAACAATGCAAAAAGGTTGTTGCATTGGCCCTTCAGTAAGATATGCAGTGTAAGTCAGTATTATGAAAGCAATTCATCCTTAGAAACTCTTTAATTAAAGCATTGAACGGACCAATTATCAGACAACATATAGATTATAAATGAGAGGGTAATTAAAAATTTGGTTAGAAATTTGTAGATGTATTGCGTAGGTATAATTCTATAACCCCAATATATTTCATCAGTAATGTGACCAAACATATACTAACATATCCTATCCCATCTTTAAGTTTAAAATGCGGCGACCCTGGTCAAATTGATCGTTTCATCGAAAACAAATTGAACTTGAACAAAGCAATGGTGAACACCTTGCCTTTTTTTAAATGTACACAATAATACCTTCATTTTAAAGAAATATATAGAATATAAGCCGAAAAGTCGATTTTGGGAGCACAATGCCAAACTAAGTATCGGCTTTTGGCCTTGTCATCATCCCGTCACTAGCTAATCTGAAGTTTTGTTAAACATCAATATTCGATAGAAATATCGAATCGGTTGTGAGGTTTTCGACATTTCGATAATATTTTTTTATAACAAATATGCTGTTGTGTGGTATAAAAAGAGGGCAGTTTATCATATTTTGTATAGATGGCTTATTTTGACTAAATTCTATTATTATGGGTATCTTTTATTTTGCACTTCCCAGAGAGGTAAGAGGAGGAAATATTCCATTTATCGAAAAAGTTGGAAAATAGAAAAGTAAAAATAAAAATGAGTGAATGATCTTTCATAGTACAACTAACGCGATAACATCCAGATTGGTGGAGGAATTCCAGAAAGAAGTAAATGAACTGGCAGACCGCATTAAAGTAAGATTAGTATGGGTGCCGGAACTTAACGATATTTCTGGAAATGAACTAGCTGATGAACTCGGAGAAGAGGTTCAGCTATGTTGGATTAAAAATGGGTACAAAGTCAACATAGACTACAGTGGAGGAACTCTCCAAAGCATGAACACAGTAAGACCTTCATTGGTGATACATGTGTTAAACGGGCCGAATAACTACTAAATATCAGTAGGAATCAGCTAATAATCATTACAGGTTATCTAACAGGCCATTCCCCGGTAAAAGACCGACTGCATAAAATGGGGCCGTATAGGGGGGATCTCAGCTACATACTTTGTGGTATAATATCAAGAATAAAGAAATTAGGGGCGCAATAGACGGTAACCCATTATCTTATCTGACTGTGAAGCGGGCAGATGTAAATTGCAGCGCTTGGTAATCCTTAATCCGTATACCTGATAGGAGTTGATAATAGAATCTGTAAATTGCAGCGATGGTCAAATTTGAGATTTTAATCCGACTTGTAAATTGCAGCGATTAAATTCTTTTAAGAATTTCACTAAACTAGGTTTTATCGAGAAGGGCAAGGAAAATCATTGAAGAAGCTATACAGTGTTAAAAAAAATGGCTTCATCAATGATTTTCCTTGCCCTTCTCGATAAATTAATCAATGATCTGTTTTAATCAAGACAGAAATTCTAAATAGTGGGGCATAGAAAAAATTATTTATTATTAGTGGTACTGGGTATAAATAATCTGCGGTTTGTTTCAAGTTTAACTCAGTAGGTTTTCATAAATTTTGCCGCTGCAATTTGCAGGTAAGATCAACGCTCTTTGTTGGCCGTGCGCTGCAATTTACATAGTTACTACGAACCCATACATGACCATTCGCTGCAATTTACATGTAAGGATTATAGAAACTCTGACCGCCGCTGCAACTTACAATCGCCGTGTGAAGCAATGGACTCAAGGAGATAAACAATTTTCGGAGATTCCAACGTGCCACCTGAAACATATGGCACACATCCAACGTACCTATATCGTCTACTTGAAGGTACGGGGATAAAAATAAAGGATGGAAATCAGCCCAGTCATTTTGCGATCTTAACTTACTTTTCGGAGAAGGAACAATTAGCGGAAGACAATGTCGGGAGTGGTTTGTACGTTTCAAATCGGGTCGACCATCGAACAATCTACTCCTTACTCCTCCCGAAATGAGTGGGCTGCTTTCCATTATTTTTCCTATTGGTACAGCTTATTATGACAAATGTTCGCTGTCTTTTAATAATCAGTATTCTTGTTCCCCTGCTTTCTCTTGTACTTTGCAAGATTACATACATGTCTGCCTGGAAGGCAGTTATTCACAAGGAGTAAATATTGTGTGTGCCGAATTCATTGGAGCTCTTCCTCTGCTTCCAGTTTTATATTCGGTCGTAAGTATACAAAGTTTCCTGATTGATTGGTTCAAGATTTGCGTCGTTTGAAATTATTGGATAATAAAGGTTTTGTTTATATGATAATGTATTTCAGAGAATGTAGTGAAATGGTGTGCTAATTTGAAAATAAAATGATAAATGGAGATACCTACACCTTTATGTCAGAGCATATCTGAGAATATCTGCCTAGAACAAAATGTGACGGATATTTTGAAACTCTTGAAATAGTTATTTGTGTATTTAGAGCGTGAAATAACAGATTGTCGTTTGAGAAAGAAGCGTGGCGATCTTTCGAAAGCGGCAATTTTACTTTACGCTCGAAAAACATATATAATTTTTTCTACAATCTCTTTTAATAATTAAAACAGTTTTTTATATTATCTTAGGTTATAATAGGAGTGCTGAATAAACGTCATTTTCGCTATTCATCATGATTAACCTTAAAAAGATCTACTGATTAGGGATGTTAAAAAATAATCGATTTTCAGAAAATCGATATTATAAATTACGTTGATGAAATAAAACAAATTGATTTGTTTAAATCTTCATTATTTAATTTGAACTGACGTTCAAATTAAAATTAGTGACGCGTTTCGCTACACAGTAGCTTTTTCAAACTTTATTTTTTGTTTTATTTCATCAGTAGTATGGATCTTCATCAAGTAAAAGCCTCATCTATTCAATTTATAAATTACGTGTTTAAATCGATGTTCGGTAACGGCTCGTATTTTTCAAAAATTTGACAACTTTTGACGATTATTGACCATTTCTCAAAATTTTAACAATTATTGACCATTTTTGACAATTATTGTCCATTTTGACTGCTTTTCAAAATTAATGACCATTTTTCCAAATTTTTGATAATTTTACGACCATTTTTGACAATAATTGTCCATTTTTAACAGTTTTTAACAATAATTGAGAATTTTTAACCATTCTTGATAGTTTTTGACCATTTTTGAAAATTTTTCAAAATTTTAGACCATTTTTGATAATTATTGACAGTTATGGACCATTTTTCCAAATTTTTGACCATTTTTGACAATTATTGACTATTTTTGACCATATTTCAAAATATTTGACAATTTTTCATAAACTTTAACAATTTTTGACAATTATCAACTATTTTTCAAAGTTTTGACAATGTTTAACAAGAATTGTCCATTTTTGACAGTTTTTGACAATTTTTGACCATTTTTGATAGTTATTGACAATTATTGGCCATTTTTGACAATTTTTCAAAATTTTTGAAAATTTTTCAAAAAATTTTACAATTTTTCAAAAATTTTGACAATTTTTGATAGTTTTCTACAATTATCGACCATTTTTCAAAATTTTGACAATTTTTGACAAATATTGACCAATTTTGACAATAATTGTCCATTTTTGATAGTTTTTGACAATTATTGACCATTTTTGACAATTTTTGACAATTTTTGGCAATTTTTGGCAATTTTTGGCAATTTTTGACAATGTTTGACAATTTTTGACAATTTTTGACAATTTTTGACAATTTTTGACAATTTTTGACAATTTTTGACAATTTTTGACAATTTTTGACAATTTTTGACAATTTTTGACAATTTTTCGAAAATTTTTGAAAATCGACCATTTTTGACTATTTTTGATCATTTTTGACAATTATTGACCAATTTTGACGATAATTGTCAATTTTTGACAGTTTTTGAAAATTATTGACAATTTTTAACCATTTTTGATAGTTTTTGACCATTTTTGACAATTTTTCAAACATTTAGACCATTTTTCCAGATTTTTGACCATTTTTGACCATATTTCAAAAACTTTAATACTTTTCGAGAATTATCAACTATTTTCCAAAATTTTAACAATTTTTAACAATAATTGTCCATTTTTGGCCAATTTTGATAGTTTTTGACAATTATCGACCATTTTTCAAAATTTCAAAAATTTTTGACCAATTTTGACAGTAATTGTCCATTTTTGATAGTTTTTGACAATTTTTGAAAAATTTTGAAAATTTTGACAATAATTGACAATTTTTGACAATTATTGACCATTTTTGACCATTATCAAAATTTTTGACAATTTTCATATAATTTTATTTGATTTTTAATCTGATAAATTGTTAAATATTCACCAATTGAGTTAATTCGGAGGGCGTGGTTCGATTAAATAAGCGAGCGAAAAAGATTCATTTTTAGCGCTAGAGCGTAAAGTAACAATCCTCGGCATTTGTCGACTCTACGATTCCATTTGAACACAGTAATTAGTCATTTTACGCGCGACTGTAGAAAAAGTATATGTATATACAGTGAGGACATAGAGTCCGCCCCCCCCCCTCTAACTTTTGAACCGTTGGGTATATAGTGATGACATTTGGAACGATAATACATGACCCCATTCTGCATTTTTTAACACATCAATGACAGCTCTGAATGTCAAAGTGATATTTGGCATTTGGAATATTTTTTTTAAATGGAAACGGGGGTCGAGTAATACCTCATTTTGAAGGTCTTTTTATGCTCAATACATTCCCCAGATTTGAAAACATGAGGTTCTACGAGTAAATTCTTCTCTGACATTGTGAAGCATCTGTGGCGTTATTCTTGAACAAACATCCGTGATTCGTTATCTAAGTTCATCTAAGATCAAGGAGCCGTTTTATACACTTCGGATTTAATATATCCCCAAAGAAAAAAATCTAGGGGCGTGAGGTCTGGCGATCGAGCTGGCCATTCGGTAGGACCTCGACGACCAATCCACCTATCTTGATAATTCCCATCAAGGTAATTTCCGTCTTGCCTAGAATAGTGAGGGGGGCTCCGTCTTGTTGGAATATCACCTCTTGAAACTCATGTGGATTTTGGGCAACAACAGCATCAATAAGGAGAGCAATTATATTTTGCAACATATTCAGGTACATGGGTCCATTAAGATTTCCTTCTAAGTTTCTGGGGGAACTGTGTGTGTCCCTCCCGGAAAACATGGGGGTTTTCATCACTCCAGTACCTACAGTTTTGAGTATTAACTCTTCCGTTTAAAAAAAGGTACTTTCGTCACTAAAACAGATATTCCGCAAATAGTTTTGATTCCCTGTGATTCTTCCTGACATAATCTCACAAAATTCGAGTCGTCTATCAGGATCATCTTCTGTTAATTCATGCATAATTTTGATTTTGTATGGATGAAATTTATGGCATTTTAAAATATTTTTGACAGAAGTACGCGAAATATTGCATGCCTCGGCCACGTGCTTCGATGGCTGTTGGGGATTAACAACCATTTCAGCTAAAACCTGGACTTTTACATTTTCCCGAATTTTTGGCCGCCCAGACCTTGGAGCGTCTGTAACCGAACCAGTTTCTTGAAATTTTGAAATTAACTTACGTAAGAATTTTCTGCATATTTTTCGTTCAGGATAACGTTCAGTGAACATACGAACAGGAGAATGGTAATTTCTATAATCTTCGCCAAAAATAATAACCGCTTCAAATTTGTCTTGTAGGGAACGAGCCGTTGTAGACAATTTCGAGCTAAAATTTACTGTCAAACCTAAAAGCAGGTATTAAAAAACATGACAGCAACAATCAACAATGACACCTAGTAGGTAGTACACAAATTTACAGTTATAAACTAATATTACTGGTTTTTATTTTGAAACTATTGAACCTCATGTTTTCAATTCTGGGGAATGTATTGAGCATAAAAAGACCTTCAAAATGAGGTATCACTCGACCCCCATTTCCATTTAAAAAAATATTCCAAATGCCAAATGTCACTTTGACATTCAGAGCTGTCATTGATGTGTTAAAAATTTCAGAATAGGGTCATATATCGTTCCAAATTTCATCACTATATAACCAACGGTCAAAAGTTACGGGGGGGACGGACTTTATGTCCTCACTGTATATATTCAATTCACAGATACAATTTATTTGAGTTTGAAGTTAATTTTCAGTTTTTACGCAAGTGTATGGAACGCATTTAGCTTAAATCGTTTAAATATGCCATTAAACAAATCTGTTCCTACTCAACACGCAATTACAAATATGCAATAAACATTTAAATAAAATATCCGGAGATATAAATTTTAATTTATGAAGTGGGAGCTGTTTATATACGATAGTTATTCTAAAATCACAAACATTAAAAGAAATTAGCACACCAGACATAAAAACACGAAATTGATAGATACACTCAATTTGATTTATCAGAAATAAAAATATTATTGGCTTGTTAGATCAAAGTTTCCACCGCGATGACATAAATAACATCAATAATAAAAATTTGAGAGAAAAAAAAACGATATGTACCTCATAAAACATCTACTTAAATGTTAGAAGGGAATCAAGTGACAATTAGCTGGTATAGTAACAGCTGCCAATGAAATCGAAGAGACAGTGGCGGTCCCTTTACACTTTCACATAGAAAGACTAGGTTAATTCTAGCAAATCGGTATATTATTCATAATGTGTGGCACGAATAACACAAAATAACAGTTTTCAATAAAAATTCCAACATGACAATGAAGCTGATGCAGAGGTATCTTCTGATGCCATCCTTGTTATATCATGAAATAATCGATTTTATTGCTTTCGGTCTTTTGTACTTAATACCAATTACCACTCTAGAAAATCCGAAAAAGTACCAACGTCTTCTTGCGGAAAAAACTGATAACATTAATTAGCTTACTTTAAGTAAGAAGCCATTTCGGAAAGATATGCTGAAAAAGAAGCTACTGGGGATTGTAGAGTTGAATACATTTCTTCGTACGAAATCGCTACAGAACCTCTGATGCGATAATTACGCTGAAGCAGTGTCGAACGCGGTTAGTACTTGGATGGGGAAACACCGTTGTAGAGCCCGTACAGCCTGCAGCGAAACACTTTAGACTACTAGGGTGCAGTTTAGACTATCATGGTGAGTAGCATATCACAGCTCGTAGGCATTATACCAATGAGCATGAAGTATGATGAAGATTTATGCTGTTTTTTTATGAGACGTAAAACCGAGGTCACGAGTCTATAGATGTTGTTGGGCTCGATAAAGATCCCTACCACTGGTTGGAACACTAGTGGGTTTGGCAAAATTTCCGGATAGGGGTCGGGGATTAGCCTCAGTTGCAGAAATGGACCGACGTTGATTAACCGAATAAAAAAAAAGAAATATAACGGTACTTCCTCTACCATCATATCACTGTGAATTAAACACGATAGAGTTGGTGTGGATTTGAGTATAAAAAATCTGGAAAACGGTTGACCCTAATGGCCATACCTGCAACTTCCCGCTAAATTCAATTTTCAAACGCATGCGATTTTGTCGCCAGTTGCGATGATTTTTAGGCTCTTCGAGCTCAAAATTTTAATTTTTGTGTTATTTTGAGCTCTCCGAGCTCAAAGATAAAGCTATTCGATGCTTTTGAGCTCTTTGATCTCAAAAGTTTTATCAAAGTTCGATGAAATACGATTTTTTAAATTTTCAGACTGCTATAACTTTTGAATGAATCAACCGATTTTCACGCGGTTGGCGGCGATCGATGTAGTTTTTTGGAACAAAAAAATTGATCTGATGAAACATTTCGGAGTTATTACAAAAAAACACTTTTTTTCGATTTTTTTCGACAACGATATCTCACGAACGCATCAACCGATTCTGACGCACTTGGTGGCGATCGATACGGGTTTTCAAGGTTAAGAGCTGATTAGTTTTTGAGGTCGATCGGTTCAACCAATTCGGAGATATTTTGAAAAAATGAATTTTTCACTTTCTTTACAATTTCTCGAAATCTACTGGTGCGAATTGGTTCCAACTTACAGGAAATCTAAGTTTGGCGAAGCCCTTTCGAATGACACCAACTGCGATCAAATCGGTCAAGCCGTTCAAGTTATAAGAGGTTTACATACACACACAGTGCGTCGAAAATGTGATTGGAATAGAACGAATAATGTGAGCTGATAACATGCTAAAAAATATTGTAGGGCTCCTTATTATTTTTCTGGACTTCAACAACGGAGTACTGGGAAAAATGATCAAATGAAGATTCAAAAATTGTTTTGTAAATGATTGATATCTCAAATACTTGCTTTATTCTATAATTTTAATCATGTTTAAAAATTATCATAGGGACTTATTATTCAAATAAACTACATGTAGTAACGCCGCTGTCATATTACTTCGATTCATCAAACTCGTCTTTTTTAGTACATGCAAACTAGGGCGATTTTTCAGATTATTTTTAAACTATCATTGTAAGTTTACAATACAACCTTTAAGTTATCCACCCTGTTCAATCGATACTGTGATCGCAAATTTATATTATAAAAATATTTTCTAAATTGATTCTGGGAAAAAGGTACATTAAAGGTTGAAACACAGCACCTGACAAGCATCGTCACAGCACCGTCGAGTGGTTAGCTCGACGGTTGTGTATGGGCTCACTTAACGCATCGACACGGGATCAGCACCGCGGCGATACCCGACTATAGGCTTCACTTTATATTGTCAGAGATATTGTATTGGCACGCCGTCCGCAAAATATTCTCTCTGAGAAATGTGTTGTGGTTGAGGCGTTGACGTGCCTTGTCTGTGCTGTGCTGATGTTGTTAGGTATGCGCGCTTACATTTAAATACACATAAGAAATAAAATCTGCTGGTGATGAATAGTTGCTCTTCCTATGAGGTGCTGATAAGTGAGTTTCGACCTTAATGCTTGAAATGAAATAAAATAATTATGAAAGCGGAAAACAACAGAACAAAGTAAAAAAATACAGTCAAAAATTTATTGTTTAAGCGTATCTTTACATTTTATCCATTAGAAGTACTTAGCTTTAGGACCACAAAACTCTATATGGGCCTCTATATCCGTGAATTTTGTTTTTGAAACTTGTACGCTCTCATCAGAGAATGTGTTTGAGAATAGAGAATAGATGAGGTCCAATGAAAATTGTAATGTTCTCTATGTGAAAAATTATTCTTGGATGATCCTTGTCAACTCCTATTTCTCTAATGGGTCGGGATAAAAAAAATACATGTCTTCTTATACAGTATGTAAAAGCCATCACTCTTGAATTGGCAGCTGGTTTTTTTTATCTGCCTTACATGACCAAACTCGCGAAACTGCTTCTCTATTTTACTGATTGTTCCTTGGGATATAGGCGGTAAATCAGGAAATTTCTCATGAAATAGGAGAGTTACTTCCTGTTGTGTTCGGGTTTTATCTCCGTAACCAATCGTTTGTAAAACTGTTACTTTATGCATTTCCGTTAATCTAACCATTTTTCAGACTAAAATTATGATACTGACAACTTATGTATAATTACAAAACAATTTGCTAAGGCGTCTTAAACCAAATAACGTTGGTGGATACCATCTAAAAAGCACATGCTATGGTTTTTGCTTACTTTCTTATTATCAAGACCTAAACGGGAAATGAGTTTTGCGTATATTGTAATAAGGTTTGAGTATATTATAGCGAATTTCGGTAACCACTTGATTTTATTTTATTTTAACTGAAGAGACCTTTCAAACGATATTCCAGAAGCCTATACTTCCCATTTAAAAAATTGGGGGTTGTACCTTTCATTCGAAGGGGGCTGAAGGTAGGGATCGCATTGGTACGTTGAAGAATGTCAATTTATAATTTAAATTTGACGTGCTTCGGGATTTTATATAAATATGTACAGTAACCGAAATAATGAATTTAGGTATACCGTTTGGCTTTTACACATTGTATATTGGTGAAGAGAGCTTGGTCATTTTTTGAAACGCGTTTGGTAAACTTCAATCACATGAAAAGGTATGACTTTTGTTCATCCTCACGAATCACTTTTACCAACTTATTGGGTTTTTCACAAGGTTATTATGCTTCATTTTCTCCTGTACGACTTTGACATTGCATTGTATCAATATTTTTTCAATTAATATTACTTCGTCACTCTGTGTAATTCATAACAAAAACTAAGGCAACTTTTTCCTCTATCGAATGTGATCCACACAGTAGATAGTGTAGTGAAATGTTTATAAAAGATAATTTTATCATGGGAATACCCTTTTTCGACTTTGCTTCTACCCAAATAACCCGCCTTTGAGAAACCTCTCTAAATAAGGCAGTAAATAAGGGATGCTGATGACTAAATCCTAATTCCCAAAGCCCCCAATAACTATAAATATTGCTCAAATTGAAACGTGAATCCGTATAAAAGTTGGGAGTTATGTCTGTAATACGAGAAATATCGACAATATTATTTCAATAAGCTTGGGAGTATTTATTATACGTTTACACTATAACAAATCTTACAAGTACGGTGTATGAGTGTGAAAAATTGAAAAACAAAATTAAATTATGTAAAATAAAAAAAATTCACGTACTAAGGAACTATTAATTTAATATCGCCCGAACAGCGGTCGGTTTAACGTTTTTGGCATCTAGTTGTAGAAAAATTAGACAGGTAAACGTTGCCAGTGGCGTACAGCATGGATGAGCAAAACATATCCTGCCCAGGAAGAATATATTGTTCATCCTGATATTGTCCATAAGGATTGAATGTGTGATACAATATAACGCATTTTATTATAATTTGTTTAAATAATTCGGTGTTGAGTTGGCCTTGAAGTCAAACATGTGTAATAAGATATATCTTGTAATTTAAATTGGCTGGATGCCATATTTAGAAATATGGAGAGTATAGTAAATTTTTGGTTGGCCCGTTTTCTTTGAAGCAGTGTACCTATAAACCATATTGTGAATAGGTTTGTTCCAACAGGCATTTATAAATCGTTCTGGAATCGTATCGAGTACTGTATAGTGCGCAAACTCGAATTATGGATGGAACATCAACTTTATCACCCCTTCCAGAAGGTACAGTTTTTGTACCGTCCCAAGAACGATACTATAATCAGTTGGAACGTGAAAGAAATACAGCACTTGCGCGAACGATACCTAGAACAGCTCTATCGAAAGTTGGAACAAGTGTTTAAATTTTGAAATATACTCCAATTCATTTTAAAATACTTCTATATTTTCATTGGCAGCATTAATTGAATAAGTTGAAACGGTACCTACCTAAGATTCTGTATTTCCTTAATGTGAATTCTTGTAGTAGGCTTTTGAATTATTATTAAACAACGTCAGTTTTCATCATCAAAGTGTCAGTTTGCGATAAATTATATCAGTGTTATAACTAAGATTTAGATAAGCTTATGTTGCGGTTCTATCTATTCATATCGTAAAATCGTTATAGGTATCGTTAAATCTGTTTCGTAAATGAAATGTTAACAGATCAAAAATAAATAGAATTCTAAACACAGATCTGTAAATATTTGAGATTAGTTTTGCTTTAAACGGACAACTTCTTTGGTTGTATATTCGGTTTTTATCACCAAAGTGATTTTATTCCCATCCAAAATATATATATTTTTAGGAAGTCTTATGAACGGTAGCAACTAGTAGTGTAGGCTTTCTATATTTATACATCATATTTCATATAGGTAGGTATTTCATACGAATTTTTGCAGTTTTTAAAAATAAACTAAAAAGACAAAGAGAACCTTATAAATTATAAATCTAGTCCCACGTGAACAAAGCGCCGTTAGCGGAGACGTTCGTTTGTATTATGTCATTCGTTGGTTACTGTTGTCAATCATTAAAAGTGTTGGAGTAAAATTTGAATAATTCATAATCCTAATTCACAATTTAAGTTTTCCATATATACCCCGTATATTGGTATCAAGTATCAAAACATGTTTAGACACAAACGTTCCAAATAACAGAAATCTGTTTTTTTTAACTTATGTCTTTGTTCTTACAAAACTTTAACAAGTCAGCAGGGACTTTTGAAATACGCCGTCATGGGAGGAGAACTGCCATAAGACACTTTTGTGTTCTTTGTCCTTTATATCGAAAAACCACAGGCAGCCCTGTTAGATTTCTATAATCTGTTATTGACTACCTTCTGCTGTCCTTAAAAACATTTGCATCGTAGAACCTTTCAATCATATTATTTTTTGACAGTTTTACTTTCTGGATGATATCGATGTTGCCGTCAACAATATGGTTGGATGATAGATTATGAAACTACTTAATACAATTTTAAAGGAGAAAAAGTGTATGCGACAACGAAATGTAAATATAAACAGAATCGATGATTTTTCAAACAAGTATAGATCGCAAGGAGCTCGATTGGTTGTAAAAACTGAAACTATTACTGAAGGTGTCATAAAAAATACGCCAGCTGTTTGCGATTTTTGCGAGTCCAAATTTATTTACTCTATTCATTGTTGATATTCAATCCTTCTTTTACGATTACGGAAGTCATGTTCTATACTCTGCTCTTACAAGCAACGGAGTGTTCCAAAACAGTATCATGCATAGTGCACGAGTTCTCTCCGACTCTCTATGGATGTACCAAAGACAATTAATTCTGCCGGCCGATTGCAGTCAAATCCGATTGGCCAGCGCATGGAGGCATATTTATTTTAGCCAATAGATGCAAAGGCGCATGGTGACCATACTTTGATCACGCATCTGTCGTTGTTTGGGTCGCTCTGTTTGTTCGATGGATATACTTTAGTATTGTTACAGTATTCGCCAGCTAACTTGATGTCCCAGAAATTACCAACTAAGAGAGACAGAGTAATAGTGCCCTGCCTACTCGGCTGCTATTGGTGGTAAAATTTTGACAAACGCCAATTGCATCGAACCTTAACAGGTGTTAAGATTTTCAGTAGCGTAGCGTCACACATTTATTGTTTCTGCTTTGTACAATAAAGTGTTTGTAAAAATGTCAGCCGTGAATGAAGAAAATCGTAAATGTACTGAAGGACAAACTCGTCAAGTGATATATAGAGTGTTTAATTATTTTAAGACATTAAAAAGTGATGAAGATACCTTAATAAACGTGAAAATTAAAACATCCCAGGCAACAGGTAAGCCAGCTAGCTAGCAATATACCTAGCTTAAATAATTTCCCATTATCTTGTGTTTCTTTTATGCCCATTACTACTTGGAAGAAATTATTTAGTTCCTAACAAATTTTGATTATAGTCCGCCCGGAAATTTAAGATCCTAACTTTATAATCTTCAATTAGATAAATAACATGTTATTGTAATGGGTACCATATTGTTAAAATATTATTTATGTACTCAGAATTCAGGTATAAAGCAGATCCGTTTCTATTAAAATCAATATACCAATAATTATAACAAAGAATTAAATAATATTTATTAAGCTAGGATCATATATTTCCGGACAGACTTTACTTTATTAATTGTACAAGTTGTGTTAATTTGTAACAGAAAGCGTATCCTCAGAACTTGCACGGCACTGTTTACAGTTATCGGATGGGCGGCGTCAATAGCTCCCTAGAAAGCATTTAGGACATCAAGTTAGCTGGCGAATACTGTATATGATGTATATGATATGATGTATATGATATGGTTATTCTTGTCTATTTTGAAATTGTTGTTGTGAGGAAATAGAAAATATTACAGAAATATACTTCAGAAAATAAGCTAACAATTAATTTACAAAATACCAAAAGGAGCAATTCAAAAATCTAAATTTGAATTTCACTATAACAATCAACCCGTAGTGAAGTCGTGAATAAATATATCTAGATGTAACAATGTCACCTTCTGGTGTAATTCATGAAATGTCTGCATAAGCAAAGATGAGCAAGCCGTTGGAACTATCGTCAATTAAATTATTTGAGACATTGGCTTTATGTTCAACTCAGGGGCTGTATTTTCGAGATCACTCGTGTACAATTCGTGTACGAAATTGAATGAATTTCGGACGAAAATCGGTTATCCGTATTTTCAAATCACTTTCGAATGCTTCGTGCCAAGGGCGTACCCAGGATCAAAACTATGGCAAACCATGGTCGTTCAGGTTGTAACATTTTATCACGGAAAAGGTGAATGAAACCCAAATTTTAAGAAATTTATGTATAGTTATAGCAGTGCTTTATCAACTAAGTTATTACAATTATTTGCTTGAAATAAAAATTTATTCTAGTTACATATGTCTTATACTATTATCATTTGTTTTGGATTTGTAGAAAACTTGTTCAAAACTCTCCTGATTTTCCTTAAAGAATTTTCGATGCTCGCTCATCAAACTCAACCCAGTCAATCTGTCCTCTCCCATTGTAGGTACTTCTCAGCCAGGTCTTTACCCTTCAAATGGTATTGAAAGATCGTTCAACAGTAGCCGAAGTGGATGGGAAAGCACCTAAAATTAGGAGTGCATGCCTTGTTACAGGGAAAAAATATTAGCCCCCTCCAAAAGTGCAGCCACTTCAATATCCTTTTTGTCTCCTGCTAAATCTTTCTTTTTCCACAGATTATACCACAAATCTAATTCTGCATAGATATCACCCAACTCATAAAACTCCATAAAAGATTTGGCATTTTTTTCCAGATCTTTTGAAGTAATTTTTAGCATGTATGAAGGATGAAGATGGGATAAGGCAAAAGCAGGTGTATTTTCGTGTGATAATCAACAATGATAAAGTTAAAGAGTCAAGATAAGGGATAATCAACGATCGTCTCCAGTATTCAATGGCAGTCTAAGATAGCGGATTACTTCTGTGTATTTCGTGGAACTGTTAACTCAACGCCTACTTTTTCCGCGATATCATGTGTAATTTTTAATCAGAAACATAGGTATTCAATCGACCCTTCTTTATGACATTCCACAGGATTTCACCAATATGTTTCCTCGCCATAATCAAATCCATATTTTTACCTTGTAGAACGTTCACAACGGGTTCCAAAAACGCAGAGTACTTTGCAATCATGACTAAACAAACCTTCGATGGAAATTGGTTTAGTAACTGCACAGTGCAATTGATAGGCAAATTTTCTTGTAGCATAGTTTCCTTCGATCGAGAGATGTTCTAGCGCATTGACGATTTCATGGAAGCTCTCTGAAAACTTTCTAATGCTCTTGTATTTCTCAGACCATCTGGTCTCACAGAACCTTGATAATTTAGGAGCCAAAGTCCTGCGGGCTGTGTCGACTCACGGAAGAAGGATATTGTATCCTTAACTGTTGCAATTAAGCTTCTTATTTCCGGTAGTTTGCTAGCATCATTGACCACAAGATATTGTTTGTGGCTTGAACAATGAAAAAATAAAGATTTATTGTACTTTTTCTTCAAAATGGCCTGTACACCACCTTCTTTTCCAGCCATCGTAGAACATCCGTCAAATCCAAATCCAACACAATTATCTGCTGAAAGATTCTGATCAACTAAAAAACTCTACAAATTCCTCTTTGATTTTTTCTTGATTCTCATCATAAAACCGCAATCCGATAGAAAGCTGTTCTTTTCCAGCGATATCTGCTGTTTCATCGGTCATTACAACGTAAGCTTTTGCTTATTTACAATCTTCAATGATTCTTTCTTTGACAACTGCACCACATAATCTCATTTAGAATTTTTGGTGAAGTGTAGACTGCATTTTTTCGACATCTATCCAAGTGGTTCTTCACATCACCACAGTCAGTTCTCAGATTTAAAAGGCCAAAGAAAATTTAATAACGATTAATTTTTTAGTTTCTAGTGGGGGCAGCTGCCCCCCCTGCCCCTCGCTGGGTACGCCCATGCTTCGTGCACGATTTGTTTCGCATGTGAGTATGCACCTTTCCAATATCTATCATACTTCGTATACGATACGATTATAACCTTATTTCTGTTTTGTTATGTGTTATATTGTGTATCACATCTGAAATGAATAAACATATAACTGATTTTTGAAAGATTACAACTTTCTTGTGCTTTATTTATTTATGAATGACACATTATCAATATGTTTAAATACTTGCAATAGGATGAGTGGAGTTTAAGTTGGGCATTTATGATAAAGGATGTAGGTACATCAGTCTAATAAAACAGACGTCTGCGGGGAAAGCAATAAAACAATTTTTTTAGGTAGTTTAGTTAAATAAACATTTATGTAGTATAAAAACGAATTTCATTCCTTTCCTTCTTTATTACAACTATTTATCTGATGTATATGTTACAGTCAATATATGAAATTAGGCATTATATATACTGTTTAGCCGGTATATATATATATATATATATATATATATTGCCTGAACTTACTCCGCTATACAGATACATTCAAACACAAACGGAACATAGAGATTTTAACAGAACTGCTTTTGAACTAGTCGACCAACATGCAGCTTCAACAGATTAAAAACACGATTATTACAATCGTTTATTTGGACACCCATAACATATCGTACAATTCCCACCACTCCGTATTCTCAACTATGGGCGGTACTTAATTAGCGTTAGACAGTCAGTAAACAGCAGTCGGTGGATGAGAGCGTTGCTTTGTTTCAATTTAAAGAATCCTATTTTGTTTTATTTACGAATTTATTTTTATTTTGAAAGCCGTTATTGCCAAAAGAAATCAAAACATATCATCTTAAACGAAACATTAATTGTTAAAGAGAATCGCAGTTCGCACACCTCGCACATAACTAACAAGTTTTGGAAGGAGAAGGGGCGGGGTTTCTTACATTGGTTCTGAATCCAGCTGTCCAGATCAATACTTGATATTTATTGAAGTGAACTTATAGAAATGTTTTGTTGGTGGACTATTTAGATCGGACATTACATTAAATCCCTATGTTCCGTTTGCACTTGAATATATCTGTATATGAAATACGGCACTATAAACTGACTAGGCGTGATTAAAACGCGCATAAAAAGTTAGCCAGTTGATTTTGTTCATTGTTTTTAACCGCCAGGAGATTTTATAGTTGTAGTTTTTATCGAGAAGGGCAAGGAAAATCATTGAAGAACCATAGTTGCTTATTTCACGTAATAGGTGAAATAGGTGCCCACACCGAGAAAAAGATTTATTTGTGACAATGAAAATATGATTATGTCAAATAAATACGATTTTCCATATGGCCTAACTAATATTTAATTTGTCGTTAAGAAAGGATTTGTTTCAAGTTCGGAAAGTAATATTGTTGATTTATAAAAACATATTCATTGTCATTAATAAAATGAATTATCTATCGAACATATATTTATTCTTGTACAAATGTGTCATATTTGTCTGAAACATATTTGTTAAGTTATAATGACTAAATATTTATATTAATCTTTGAAAGCATTCAAATTAAAATAAAGTATTTTTCCAATAACAAATACTTATTTTTGCAGGCTAACTATATTGTTTTATTATAAAAAATGTATTCTATGGCAGAATGACATTTCTTTATCATAAAAAAATGTATTGTCTCGGTAAAATATTTTTCTTTACCATAAAAAAATATATTGTCTGGGTTAACGATATGTTTTTTATTTGTAAAAAATGAATCGTCTCAGCAAATTATATTTCTTTATTATAAAAAAATGTTTCTCAATATTTACTGCTTGAAAAGTATCTTATAGTTAAACAAATGATATACTTCTTTGTTAGAAACAAATATTTCTTCTTTGAAAAAACTATTAATTTTTATTAAAATTGAACATATTTGTCATAAACAAACCATAATTTTTGATAAAAATTATATTGCTTTGTGTTAAAAAAATATATTTTCCTAAAAAACCTATATATTTATTGAATCGTGCATATGGAAGTTACCCACACTATTTAATACACTGAACTTTTGAAATGTCTCCAAATATTTAGAAATATATTAAAAGTTCAGTGTACATTAAATAATAGTGTGGGTAACTTCCACACGGTTCGCTAAATAATTGGGTTATTTAGGAAAATATATTTTTCACAAATTTTTGTCTGAAGCCGTGTCCAGATTATGTCGAACAACAAAGTTGACTTTCGTTTTGTATGTGTGGACAAGTCGATCGACACTGTTGACTTTCGTTTTGTATTTGTGGACTAGTCGATCGACACATCGTTAAATTGTTAATTTCATATTATCTAGTTTTTATTTAATTCCTAAATGAGTGACTCGGATGATACTGCAGTAGCGGCTGCTGCAATTATTATCATTGCAGTTGTTGGAAGCTATAGCAAGATCGTCGTGACCGCCCAAGCATATTTTAGGTAAGGCCCAGCCTAGTTCGAGATCTTCTGATTTACTAGTTTAAATATTGATTAAAAACTAGATAATATTAAATTCCGAACTTAACGATGTGTCGAATGACTAGACCACACATACAAAACGGCGATCAGCATTGTCGATCGACAATCTGGACACGGATTAAAATCACAGTATTTTTATGACAAATATGTTTAAATCTAATAAAAATTAATGGTTTTCTCTGAATAAGAACTATTCTTTCTTACAAAGTAATATATCAGATTTCATTTTAATTTATTTATGCATAAAACTGTTTAGTAGGAAAGCAGGATAGGTATTAAAAAAACTTGTACTGCTGAATATTTTGATCTATTAAAATGAAAATTATACATTTTTAAAATGAAAACCATACATTATTAAAATGAAAACCAGATAGGTACATTTTTAAAATGAAAACCATACATTTTTAAAATTAAAACCACATACCTACATTTAAAATGGAAATCCCATACATTTTTAAAATTTGAAAAACATTCATTTTTTTTATGATACCAAACTCAAATTGCTTGTTTTTATTCTCTCCAATAAAAATAACAGATTGTTTCCAAAAACGAACACCATTAAATTTATACCACTTAACTTCAAAACTATTCAATAAATCTATGTTTGAATTTATATGTATCGGTGGTTCAAAGCACACTGTAGTACCAATTTCAATATTATCAGAAAGAGCAGTTTTATTAAGTAATCTAAAACACAGTTTTAACTGGTATCTATGAGCCAATGTGCCAATGTATGAATAATATTAATTCTGGACGTTACAACATGAGCATTACTTTTCCATATTTATGAAATGCTTCAAACCTAATAGACGAAACATACCTTTACGAGGACCTATATTCTCAATAATTGTAGGATATTGAATCAAAAAGTGATATTTTGGCTTAAGATCTTCATTAAACATTAAACTATTATCTATTATTAAACTCACTTTTGTCCAAAGCACTTTAACCACAAAAACTAATCTGTAAACGTGCACAAACTCATCTAATTTCACTGACTGACGCCAAACGTGAATAATAGGGTGGGGTGAGAATTCTTTGTGTTAACTGGCACAGGTAGGCTAATGTGATATCTTACGGGTAAAGAAATATGTGATTTGGATCAAATAAGTTTTTTTCTCCTAACAATTAATGTACAATTATACTCAAATACTTATTTTTTCGGTATAAAGTAGATCTAAATTGAGGCTAATAATCTATGGGCTTATTTAAAAAATGTATATTTCTGTCAAAATTTTAAAATGATTTACTATGAATAAATAATTTGTTGTTCTAGAGTGATGGAATATTATACAAGATGTTATGTTTTTTTCTGGGTAATAAAAACAATTTTTACCCAAATAGCATCGTTATATTTTATAACAAAATATTATATTCTGCTTCGTAAACGTTTATATAGTTTCTGAAGAACAATTGTATAAAGGTATGCATAAAGAAGAACAAATTTCTTTACATTAAAGAAATTACACTTGAATAAATGATTTTTTTACATTAAAATTTTCCAATGTTTTCACGTTAATAAGGTTTCTTAATAATGAATAAACAATGTTACTATTAAACAAAGGGGGGTCAAACAAATCAGTTTATTTGTCTATAAATAACTCTTCTCTCGGTGCAATACACGAAATCGGCAATTACACGATTTCGGCGTAACATATATACGGCGTCTTTTCACAAATTGACTGTAACATATTCAACAAAAAATAATAGTAATAAAATAAAAAATGTGTTAAATGTTAGTGATTTAATGTCGATAAATAGTCTTAAAGATCTCTACTTTTTGTAAGGGAGAAATGGAATGGCCTAGAGAGAGGGGCGGATGTATTTTCGACACCAAGTGGTCAGAACGCTCTAATCCTATAGGTAGGTTCTTTCAACACTAATAGCTAAGGTTTGTATTTTTGACACTCGTGTAATCTTGTAGGTTTAAGGTGAATTCTGTGACGATTGCAATGATGTTGCATGTAATATATAAAACAATAGGTACTTAATATAATTTATCATAATATAATTTATCATATTATAATTTATCCAGGGCCGGATCTACGTATGGGCTTAATGAGCTCCAGCCCAGGGCCCCCGGATTCCAGGGGCCCCGAATAGTAAAATAATAATCCAGTAAAAAAAATACAAATCAAAAATATATGTTTAATTTTCCCGCATAATATTTTTTTTAGAAAAATGGCAAATATTTCGTGGATCCCCCGGATATCGTTGGGTGCATACTAGTTCACTCCCGCGGTCAGTTGGGCTTGTTCATCCTATACTAGTTCGCTCCAAAGGTAAAGCCTGTTCATAGTTATAAGAAAGTAAATTAAGCGGATTATTGAAGGATAGCTATTAACTAACAATGACATGAAATTTATTACCCGATTTTCGTAGTTTTAGAGAAGGTAGGCTATGGTCCGTACCCATTTAAAATCTTTATCCTATACTTTATCGAATGATAATTCATTTTGTTTGTCATTTTACCTTGTTTCAGAATAGAAGGATAAGTAAGTTGGGTGAGTTTCGAATGAAAGGTAGGTAGGTAGTAATTACTTAAACGTCTGTATAAATGTCCTTGGCGGTTATTTTTAAACTTAGTAACTATTGATACTTCTTGTTGTGTTCGTGTGTTATAGAGCTTATTGTGGTCGATCGTGTGATAGTTATGGAAAATATGGAGCTTAGTGTATATCATCCAATTACCCCGTCGAAAAGTAGAAAACACCTTTCACTTGATACCAAGGAAATTATTTACAACGTTTATTCAACTCTTATGGAACGTGGTAATGTCAGTAAGCAGGCAGCAATAGAAGAAACGACGGCACTGACGAGAACTCCAGCATCAACTGTATGGAGAATTGTGAATAATCCAATTTCAACGGGAAAGAAGAGAAAAGATGCTGGAACTTTCGCGAAGATCGTTGGAGGTGACCAAGACGTAATCCGACGTAAAATCTACTCGATGTATGAGGAACAAAGTGTGCCAACATTAGATAATTTGATGAACAGGCTAGAAAAAGATGAAACTGGTATACAATGCCGCAGAACAACGCTATGGAAGTGCCTTCAACAAATGGGTTTTAGATTCAAGAAAATAGACAAAAAGCAAGTTTTAATGGAGTCCAGTAGAATTCAAGGATGGCGACTGGACTACTTACAAAAAATCAGGTTGTTCAGAGAACAGCAGAGGCCGATTACCTATTTGGATGAAACCAGGTCCGACACATACGATACTCCAGCAAAAGGATGGATTGACTCTAGTGGTAGATGTAAAACGAAGGCACCATCAAACAAAGGTAAAAGAATAACAATTTTGCATGCTGGATCCAAAGACGGATGGATTCCCAATGCACTTTCATTATCGGCGAAGAATATAAAAGATTCTTCATTGGATTATCATGAGGACACCAGTGCTGATTTGTTTGAGGATTGGTTTAAAAATAGATTCATTCCAAATATACCATCGAATAGCGTTATTGTCATGGACAACGCAAGCTACCATAGCAGGCAGTTGATTAAAACTCCTTCCTCAAATGATTCAAAACTACATGTACGACAATGATATTTATTTCGACGAAGATTACACCAAACAGCAGTTGTTAGAAGTTCTGAAAAGTTTGAATATCAAAAAGGAATACGTTTGTGATAATCATGCGCAGGATTTGGGACATACAGTTTTAAGGCTTCCACCATACCATTGCATCTTTAATCCTATAGAACATATGTGGAGTCAATTGAAATCTGCTATTCGTCGATATACTCTTTGCCCCACTATTAATACCACTGTACTGAAACTAATAGAAACCGAAGTTTTCAATATCCCTGTAGAAAGTTGGGCAAACTCCGTGTTTCATATTGAAAAAGTGGAAAAATCATATATCCATATTGCAAATAATATAGAATTAATCATAAGAACCGATGACGACAGCGATAGTGATTTAGATATATTAAGTGAATGAACATTATTTAATATTTTAATTGTATATTGTATATTATATATTATAATGTTCATTAAGTGTCACTATGAAAATAAAGTATATTTACACTAACCAAAATAATCAATATTCTGACAAAAAAATACTACGCATACTTTGTGCAAGCGACTAAGTACGGACCTGGTCGGTCATATTTCAATTTCATCTTTTCAAAGGGTACTTCCTAATAGGATTCAGTCAGTCACTTTCTTAAATCTATGAACAGGCTTTAGGTACTATACTAGTTCGCTCCGGCTACCTGTGACGTTCTCGTGACGGGGATTAAAATGTGACCGTTGCCGCCGCCGGCTGGAGCGACCAATATGTCCATTGTCCATACCTACCTGCTCCATACCTAACCTAACCGTTGACTAATAACATAGGATTTCCCTTTTCACTCAACATTTCACTAACTTCTGCGGAATTCATATTTTTAAATCTTTTCAATGTGATCGATATTTTCACCTTTACTCAACAACTAAAACTTTCCCCATAATGAAATTAAAAGAAAATACTTACTTTTAATTTCATAACAAAATGTAAACCTTCTTCCAGTTATTATAATAATTAGCCAAAAATCCCAACCAATGAAATTAAAAGAAAATACTTAATTTCATAAGAAGATTCAAAACCTTCCAGGTATTAGTCATTATCCCAAAATCCCAACCACCCCTCATAAAATTCAGTGCGGGAGCGAACTTACCTATGATGTTTTCGGCTAGGGGGGATATCGTTAGCCCAGGCGCAAAGTCGCCGTCCAGCCCTGAATTTATCATAATACAATTTACCGTAATATAATATCTATTTTGATTATGTATTATTATTAACATAATCGTTTATATCTGATTGTCTTTGTTTATTAAGAATAATAGGATATACATTTAAAAAAATCTAATCTAGTTATGTATTTGAGCTGCAACTGCAACTGCAACTTTTGAACAAAATTTCCTACTGGTTTCAATTTCAATTTCATTTTTACTTCTTTATCTTTTATTTTATGTGGGATATGGGATAAACCGTTTTTTATGTTTGTATCAATTTGAAGTTCTTGGAACTTTTGGATGAAAACTCTTTACCGCGTGTGCTATTCACTACCGAAATTGACATTTTAAAATCACGCAGACACTTTTCTGTTTCAACGATTTATGAAGAAATAAGGCAAATATAAAATATTTAATAACATAGCAAATATATTTGTTATCTATTCTATCATTAGTAAATAACGGGAAAAATTAGGTGACTATGTAGGTAGGTATAAGTAAATAGTTCAGGTAGGAATACTTATAGGTATAGTGTCGGAAATTCAAAGTGGATTATCAGATCCTTTCGATTAAACAGGTAAAGAAAGTTTTTTGGTGTCGAAATTACGCCCGCCGAGAAAGAGTCCACGTTCAATTTATCATAAGATTTCTGTTGGTTTTTATCAATAGATACCTACACCTAACGCCATAGTATGTTTAGAGGAGGGAGAGTGAAAAGCTTGATAATATCTCCAAATTATTTCTTAATTGGCTGCTTAGGATTCTGGCCATGGATGATGCTAGATACATCCAGTTCTTTGCTTTTGTTCGGTCATCCAATCCTTGATTTATATCATCGTGTCAGGAACAAATAGATATTTATCAGTTTGTAGCAGTAGCTTCCAGTTTCGCTTTGCGTGACCACAATTTTTATAACCGTTATGGGTATAATTATTTTGTAGTTTTCACGTATTTATCAGCAGTATCTACACTAAAGTATTAATATAATGCGATATTTAGTATTTGCAACTCTTCTCATTTCGTTGTTCCGGAACGCTGCCGTTTTAAAATGTATTTTATCTATAAAGTATGTTTGTATAGGTCGCAAGCATTTTGATGTAGGCAATTAAGCTTTCACGCAATCATATATGTTTTTTACATTTCGCCTTGGTCGAAACTGAGAAAAACTATGTTACATATCAGTACCTCGGAGGTAAACTGCACTATGTAGTTTTTATCAACTTTTCAGTAGAGGGATTTGATTTATTGTCGATTGCTTTCCTACATGTTTTATTATTATATTTCGGCGAACAATGTATTCGGACCTAATTTTGCACATAGCGTAACAGCCATTGTTTAATAATCTAATGAAAAAACTTTCTATTTTTTTATTCTACAATAAAAAATGATAATTTTATGCGACATAGTGTAGTATACCTCCGACAATCCTATTACATTCTTTAAAAACTTTTGACACTATGAAAGGTTTTTGACTAAAAAATGCTTCAAATTAGAAAAAAACTTTAATAAAAGTATTAGACAAACATGAACATTATGAACAATAATATGATTTGACTGAAACTTAGTCATCTTCATCTTCGGGATAATCAGCTACATTAGTATTAGTTTCTATGTTTTGATAAAATGCATGGCACTCGCTTGGAACGAATTCCCAAAGGTCTATTAGATCTTAGTATTTCTTTTCCGATATTGGTCTAGGAGTCTTTCTGAGTGGATTCAATATTGCCGGAATACTTCCTGTTCTTCTTTTCAAACAAATATGCTTGACATTCGTATCTGTTTTTACGAATAAGTGTTTATAGTACAAAACCCCAATCTTTTCTTGTCGGATTTGGAACTGGACGCATTGTGAAATTTGAAAGGCTTGCTTATCACTATCCAGTTTCCTGTTTATGAAAGGTGACCTGGAAGTATTGTATAGTGACTTAAACGATTTAAAATTATGCAACTCCATGTTATGGACGATGCATTTATTTGAGCATTGTCTTACTAACTTCTGCCAATGAGTTGGTGTTAAAATAGTTAAGGTATTTTGAAGTAAACGTTTTTTTTTTCAATTGCAGCATGAATGGTATCTGCCTCCATAAGTATGTGACCTTTCATCAAGAATTTGTGGTTTACTTCTTTAATTTGTGGCCACTTCGTCACGATCCAAAAATAGCAGCAGATGATCATAATATTCTTATTTTGGCCGTAACAGGCCGCTAGAGGAAAAAAGCTCTATGTCGACATAGAGTTCCCATTTTAACAAAATGGAACAATCCATATCGACATAGTTAGTCTAGTCTATAAGCTTAAAATGGTGTTAATTCTACATACTGTTATTAAAATTATGTGGTTTGGCTCATTCGATCCGGAATAATGTCTAGATCATTGTGCCAAATAATTAAATTAGCCCATAAATAATTCCAAAAGCTATAAACAATTAAACACTTTCAAAAAATAGTATTTGGCTTCTAGCTTATTGTTCGTAAATTATAAATATTTTCGAAATTTGAAAAAAAGATCCTTAAAGAGGAGGATATTTCCAATAAAAAAGTTCGAACTCCCAGAACTCTATCTCCATTATTTATAATTTTAATTTGGCTCATCCCAAATATGCTTTATTATGTAGCTGCGACTGCAAATGGATAAGTATTCACGGAAATAAGTGAATTTTATAACAGCTTTGTTAATTTTTTTATTATGGTAAAACTATCGACTATGAAATAGTTTTAAAGTGCATGATTATAAAACAACAATTTACTTTTAGAAACGAAATTGTTTCCAAAAGCGCTTCAATCAAATTATTTTCTCAAAGGTACGGGAAGCAATTTTGAAATTTAGGTAGATACCTAGATACATAGGAGAATTAAAAATATCACCAAAAGGTATCTACTAAAAAGCCAATATAAAACATTTACCATTAGACCAAGCAAACTGAAAAAATTAAAAATAAGTTTTCTGGAAAACACAATAAAAATAAAACAAAAAGGTAATACTTCAAAACAACCAATTTTTTCAAAAAACTAAACTTTTGTAAACCAAAAAAATAATTATTGGCTAGGTCTCCTTTTTATGTAGATATACCTCTACCTACAATCGTTTTCCAAATTTTTTTTAAATTAAGTTTTCTAAAAATGAAAATATTTGCAAGCAAGTAAAAAAACAGGTAGGTTTTCTAGGTTTTGTCAAGTCCCATTACGTAATTTTAGAAATCCTTGAACTTAATCTTAAAGCCGTTACCAACGGAAAACACATTCATTTAACATGGGTTAAGGCACATGTTGGAATACCACAAAACGAAGAAGTGGACCGCTTAGCAAAAAAAGCGAGACAATCTGGACATAATATAGAACTGAAAACCCCTGTGTGGCCGTAATTGGCAACAACGTTACTCACAAATTGAAAAAGGAAAATATTACATGACAATTCAACCAAAAGTGCGAAGGCGAAGAAAGCCATGGTTTATTAATAGTACAATTATAGACAATTGATAAGAACAATCTGACGACTAAGTAATCATATTCAGCTTATAGGAAAAAATTAGTCTATTAGATAGTGACTATTGTTTATGTGATGAAATTGCCGATTCGCAACATATTATATTGGAATGCCCATTTAAAAATTTAGAAATTAATACACTTTATCAAAACTTAAGTATGCAACAATTACAGTTTCCAATAAATTTAATAAATCTACTGATACTGGAGTATAATTCAATATATAGGTAATATTTTATACCATTATATAAAAACTACTAACACAATTCTGTGAGTAGCAGTGCTACCTCTAAAATAAAATATGTACACCTGAATGATGAAAAAAATTAAAAAATAAATAAATTGAAAAAAAGGAAAAAAATAATTAAAAAAAAGAATAAAAAAGATACAATAAAAAATAAAAAAATATAAAACAAATGGATACTAATAAATAAATAATAAACAAAAATAATAATAAAAAAAATGAACTGAAAAAAAATAAATAAAAAAATTAAAATAAAAAAAAATTTAACTAAATTGAAAAAATAATATTAATATAGATATTCAGGTAATTCACTAATAACCATTGTTGAAAACAAAAAAAAACAAACAATAGTATTATGAAAGTACAAAAAAGAAGAGCCAATTATATGTAAAACATTTGCCTGGCCTTTTGGTTTTATCCAGTGCCATCTAATGATGGAAACAAAATTCTAGGGATTTTTATAATCACTCTGTAAAATCGTTTTCATGACAGTACCTAGTATCTACCTATGTGAATGTAAAAATGTGCCTATTAGGTGGAAATAATCCTTTTTCATTGAATTTACTGTTTGGACCTTACCTAATCTACTCACACCTATTACTTTTTTAAATGAAACTAACTGTTTCTAATTAATTCCACTATTCAATGTAAAAATTGATGAGAATTCTGAAAAATTATTGATAAATATTTCGATGATATGCAAATACCGAAATAATTATCAATAATTTTTTAGAATTTTCATCAATTTTTTCATTAAATAGTGGAATTAATTAGAAATAGTTAGTTCCATTTAAAATAGTAGATAATACTTTTTCAGTTTTTATTTGGAAGGTACTCAAATAAAATAAGTTATTTTTTCTTCAAGCGTATAATAATATCTATATTATTTTCGGCAACACAGATCATAGAAATAACCTATTCTTTTACTAGTAAAATAATGAACGCTCATTATTGTAGGTATACTAGTAACAACATAATGAGAAACGATAACAACGTCTTATTATGGGCGTAGTAACCAAGTAACCAGTTTTGAAAAGTGTATTGTAAAAATGTCTCAAGAAGAAGAATTTCAATGTACACCTCCGGAATTAGTCGAAATAGCTAATTCCACTAATGAAACACTAATTCCGACGAAGTCACGAAAAGTGTATGATTTTGCTTATGAAAAATTTATAAAATGGAGCAAATATTGTAGGAAGATACACAGAAAATGTTATGCTTGCTTATTTTACGTATTTGTCAAGAAAATTTAAAAGTTCGACACTATGGGCTAAATATTCAATTATTAAAACTCAATTAAACATCAAACATAATGTAAAAATGGAAAATTATACCAAATTAGCTGCATTTTAAAGCGACAAGGAGAAAATTATACCCCGAAAAAATCAAAAGTATTAACAAAAGACCAATTTGATGAATTATTTTTGCGCTTGAGGAAAAAATAGTATATGCCACTCGGAGCAGAAGACCCATTATATGTTTCGCCCAGTTTGCACAGCCTCGGCAGTGCAAGAATCGGCTCAACAATAATGATAGCCTTCAACTCCTAGTAACATAATGTACTATTATGGTTAGGCTAGCAAAGTTTCTTTCCGCCAATTTAGAAAAAAATTGAAAGCTAATTAAGCTAGCTGAATCCTCACTCCATTTCTTTAGCTGCAACTTACTGACTTACGTTTGTTAGAAAATGAATAATAGGTACAAGTAAACCTAAATTAAAGCTTTCAAATTCTGACTTGACGATTTTTGCCATTAAACCCCTGCAAAAGTAGGTAGACACTCAAAATTGTTTCTGAGAAAATAACTATATCACTGAAGAATACTTCAACAAACATTTCTGTACTACCTACCAATTGTCAACGAAATCAATACTCTAATTTACAATTGTCATTCAAACAGCCAGCTGAAGTTTTCCAAAGAATACATCTCAACGAGTATAGAATAGCCCGCATTACTTACTAAACAGACACCATGCAGTGTTACCAAATGTTACCAGAAAATTTACAAAACAAACACCGAAACACCCTGAATGTCAGCAAACAACTTAATACATCAGCTATCCCTACCAAGAAAATAGGAGGTAACCACGCCTATGAAGGCGTGGAGTAGGTGTTCTACGCTACTTATTGGTTATATACTATTGGATGTAACATTTGGGGATATTCGTGCGTTGTGTGCCCAAACCGATCCTACAATATTTAGTTTGTAGTATACAACGTCGAGAAGAGGTTGTGTGTTCGCTAAGAAAGTGTTTAAATTTTGTTAAAATATGGTGAAAAGAGAAGATACAGTGTTAATAATACCTACAATGGCTCGTACTCCTTTAAAATCGTCGTTTTCTATAAGTTCTATTCTACCAGAAACGGCTTTAGAAGCACCGAAAAGTCCGGAACAAACATCCAGTGTTCTTCAAATATCTGAAACAGAATTAAGTGGTTCAGAAAGTGATCTTGACGTTACCGGTGATGATGACGATGATTCTTCAAATGTAGACTGCGCCAAATCGGATGATAGTAAATCTACAGACGAGAAAAAATCCAAAGAAAAACCTCCTTATAGCTACAACGCCTTAATTATGATGGCTATAAGAAACAGTCCGGAAAAAAGACTAACATTGAACGGAATTTATGAATATATTATGTGCAATTTTCCTTACTACAGAGAAAATAAACAAGGATGGCAAAATTCCATTCGACATAATTTAAGTTTGAATAAATGTTTCGTTAAAGTTCCCAGACATTACGATGATCCTGGAAAAGGAAATTATTGGATGTTGGATCCTTCCGCTGAGGATGTTTTTATTGGAGGTAGGTTTCTATTTATTTTTATATCTATTAGGTATTGCTCAATAATTCTTTGTGGTTCATATGTTTACGTAATTGATTATATAATATTTTTAGAAAATATAATCTATGCCAAGGTATACCTATTAATAATATCAGTGTAATTTAAATAATGATCGATATTAGAAGCTTCCCCACTTCTTATTTTTCATTAGCTTTAGCAATTTAGTTGTCCAGAAATATATTATCTAGTATAACAGAGAACTTTTTAGCCCAAATATTTTAATTTCGATATTATAGTTTGTAGTTCTGTAGTTTTCTGTGTATACCATTAACAAACGGCAATGACACCGCAAATCAATTTCTTCATCACAACCCTTCTCTAAACCTTCTAATATTTTTACAAAAAAAAAATATAACAAGTATTAAACAATATTTGTTATTTTGTTTGATCTAAAAATACTAAATAATTCTTTATTACTTACAGGTACTACTGGAAAACTACGCAGAAGATCTACGGCAGCATCCAGATCTCGTTTAGCAGCGTACAAACGAACCCTATCAATGTACTCGCCTCTCCAGCCCATCTATCCAGGATTCTACCCTCCATCACCAGCTCTTTTAGCAGCAGCAGCTTACCAAAGGTATCATCCTTACATTACTAGTATGGGTAGTACAGCTATGCCGACTGTTTTGAGACCTTCACCAGTTCAGCCTCAACCAGGACATCATCAACCTTTTAGTATGGAACGATTGTTAGCAGCTCCTAGTATGGATTTTTTCAGACCACCATTGGATTTGTACAGTAATTTTAGATTACCACATCCACCTAGTATGTTACCACATCATCATATGACGTTATCACCGACCAGTAGTTCTAGTTCGCCGGAACCTAGAGCGAGTCCTGATACTTTGTTTAAACCTGTATCGGTGATGTCGAGACATAGTTAGAAGTGTGTTAGATTGCCGGAATAATAATAACCTGATGACCGTACAAAAGTGAAATTATGTAAATTTGAGGTTATTATTATGAACGGTGGAATTGTAAATATGTTTTTTAATATTTATTTACGTACAAAGGTATAGCAACTTATAAATTATTAATTGGGCACAATTTGCGAGTTTAAATAATATTACACTTACATTTTGTTAATAATATTTCTGTATTTATTGTGAAAAAACGTGTGAATAGATAATATATCTCAGAGTTTTCATAACAAAATGAATTTTCTTTTACATTTATCGAAATATTTTTTAATATTAAAATAAATAAAGTAGAATTATTTTCACTAAACTGGGATTAAAATAGTTAATAATTCAATTAAACGATTATATCATTTACACGTTTCTATTTTATTTTAAACATGGAATCAACTGGACGTTTGTATTTGTTTGAATAATTTCATATAAAAATATTAATATTGCGGTTAACCAAACTCGGAACGTAGGATGAAATTCTACGAAACTCCAGGTATAACCTGCCCCTCTCACAACTTAAGAATTTACTCATATTTTCATGAAATGAAATTTTATAACTGATAATTTTGTTGAAATTTAACAGATAAATACTTAATATTTGCCCTATTTTTAATCATCTGATCTCGTTTACACGTCCATGAAGCTTATATGTGTACTTTTTGTAAATTTGTAAATATTAAAACTTTCCCATTGTGATGTTAGTCTTAAGGAAAATGTACAGTATTAAATTATATAGTTGAAAATAAAAAATATTAAATTTACCTATATCGTTTTTTAATTCTTATTTAATCACCACATCTGTAGTTAGCAACTGATATTTTGAATTATATGAAACTACTAAAACCTAGCCCTGAATCCTTGGAAATGATAGGTAGGTATGTAGCTTGGGGTTTATTATATTGATGGTAAAAGGTTTTTATGGTGTTTTGACCAGTTTATATTGAAAATTGACGGGGATATACTACTGTAAAAATATTCAAGATCCTATAAAGTTTGTATTGATCAAATAATGACTGTCAGCTCAAAAAGCTTTTTTCTGCAGCCGTCTCGAAAATAAAATTAAGTATACTCCAATGTTTGGCTGGTAAAATAATATTTGATGCTATTATTAAAGTTTATTTAATTATTCTATTATTTATTTTTGCTTCGGAAGATATATTTCCGAATTTTTATTTTTCAAGTTAAAAATATTTTTCACGATCCATAGTTGACCACCTTTTCTATGAATATTTTAATCTGATTGTGTAAATATAAAAAGAGTTTTCCTTTGTCTCACCTGTAGGTACAGCACCTACCTACTTTATGTCATTTTTATATTCACATAATGGGATTAAAATATTTATAGATATAATAGGAAGTGGTCATTTCGGGATAATCATTTTTAGTATTGTCTCAGAATTTTAGTTTGTAATAAACATTTCACTTCGAAAGTAATCTTGTGTTTGAAACTAAGTATGTGGCGTATGTGTTTCAATCATTAAAATATCGAAATTATACCTAGTAGGTATAACCGATGCAGCAAAAGAAACATGTAAGTTGACCAAAACTCCAATATCCACAATTAAAAACATTATCAATAAGCCAATACATAAACGAAAAAAAACGAAGTGATGTGTAATATATAGTTAGTTTACTTTTACTTAAATTGTTACTATGTATTTTTGTGATGTTTATTTTCAGTCGCCATGTTCAATTTTGTTTATTAAAACCTATGGCAAGGTTTCATTAATTTTATTACAATTTAATAAACAAAATTCTGTGAAGAGTGAAGAGGGATCGTTTGCTTCGTCCTGAGAAATTTAACACTGATCCAAACTCTCTCACAGCTTCAAAAGAATGGAAACATTGGATCCATACATTTCAAAATTTTTTGACATCTGCTGTCACCTTGACAGAAGAATCCTCTGAAGCAAGTACTATAAAATTAAATATCCTTATCAATTACATTGGTACTAATGTATAAGAACATATATCTTAGTGTTCTTCTTATGAGGAGGCACTGAACATCCTGGGAAAAATTTATATTAAAGAAGCGTATCTTTCATGTTTGATAACAGGGCGTATGGAAAGGTTAAGAATGATAAAATCCTACGCTGGCGTCTAGAAATGGCTCCCTTTAAATACGATATTATCTTTCTTCCTGGTGTTTTAAATCGAGCTGCTGACGCCTTAAGTCGAGTTAGTTCTTCCACAAGTAGTCTAATTAAGCTCTCTGAAATGCATGTATCACTATTTCATCCTGGTATTACTCGCATGTACAATGGCTCAGGTCAAAAAAATTTACCTTTTTCACTTGAAGAAGTTATAACTAGTTCTTGCCGCATATGCAATGAAATTAAACCCAAATTTTATAAAGTACAAAGTACACACATTAAATCTACAATACCATTCGAGAGACTTAATATAGATTTCTAAGACCCCCTTCCAACTTCTTCCGGAAAACCGTATATGCTTACGGTTGTAGACGAATTCTCCAGATTCCCGTTTGCTTTTCCTTGTTCTAGTACTACTTCTTCTGAAGTTATCAAGCATCTCAAACAACTCTTTTTTATTCGGTACACCTTCTTATATACACACTGATCAAGGTTCTTCTTTTATGTCCCGTGAAATTAAGTCCTTTTTAGAACTTCTGGGAGTTGCTACGAGCAGAACTACTCCATACAATCCCCGTGGAAATGGCCAGTGCGAACGCTACAATTATTTGGAAAACGATTCGATTGGGTCTTCAGTTTCGTAATCTTCAGATGAATCAATGGGAACAAGTACTGCCTGAAGCTCTTCACTCTATCCGATCGTTAATATGCTCAACCACTAACTCTACACCTCACGAAAGAATGTTTACCCATCCGAGACGCTCAATGAACGGAACCTCTCTTCCGACTTGGCTAAGTACTGGTCCCGTTTTAATGAGAAATTTTAATCGGACAGGCAAGAATGATCCCATGGTTGAAAAAGTAGAGCTTGTTCATGTGAATCCTCTATATGCCCAAGTACGTTTATCTGATTGAAGAGAAACCACCGTATCTCTGAGACATCTAGCCCCTCTTCACGATAATGTCACTCTACAAGTTCCAGAAGAAGATTCTCCTCTGGCCGCTCAAGATCTACAAACAATGGCTGAGAATGAACAACCCCCAAAAAGGTCCACTGTTACTCAAGATCCACGAACTAGTGTTGACGATGCTGTAACACCTCCCAGTCGTTTAGTTGACCATCCAATGTCCGAACCGAATACTGTACCTCACGTGCAGGATTACGATATCAGTAGACCTACTAGAGCAAGAAGACCTGCATTCCTGAAGGATTACATTCATTAAGTGAGGCGGGAAGAATGTAGTATATAGTTAGTTTACTTTTACTTAAATTGTTACTATGTATTTTTGTCATGTTTATTTTTAGTCGTCATGTTCAATTTTGTTTATTAAAACCTATCGCAAGGTTTCATTAATTTAATAAAACTAATAAAACTAAATGTGTTGACCAAATGCAAAAGGATATAATTCGAATAACGATATGTCCTATACCAGAATCAAATACTACCCACCCTAGATTGTATAAAAAAGCGGTTAATTGAAGACGATACACGGGGACTTTTTTATTCTATTTACTGCCGGCTTTTTTGTTTTATTTACAGCCAGCGTTCATGCACTACTCACTTTGTTCCTTTTCGTCTCTTTTTCAATGTCATCAGTTATTATTTAAAAAATGTATCTTTGATACCTTCCACTGTTTTGCAGATACCCTATATAGTACAAAATGTTTTAAAAAGTGGCCATTATTAACATTTTTCGATAACATCTGCCAATTAGATGAAATAAATCAAAGCGTATTAGGTGGGCCACCCTGTATGTTTCAACAGTTTAATTGGTTCAATTTCAATTAATTGATAAAAGTTGAATTTGTTCTTAAAAAATTTCGTGATTTTTTTTACAAAATAAATTTACAGACTGCGGATCTCTTGATGTTTACTGTAAAATGAGGGATTTATAGACTTTTATTATTAAATCCCTAAGGCCAGATACCGAGTCAACGAAATATTGTGAAATATATCTAATTTACCACTTTACATAAATCATACCAACAGTTGGCTATTTTCGGGACTATTTTTTCCATTTTAGAAACGATACTTCACTTTGCTTTGCAATTGAAGGGTTTTTATTAAAAACCACCAATGTCAAAAATATTGAATTTGTAATAAACAAAAAAAACTTAAAGTAGTCAATATTATCTTGTTTCTGTTTTTTGAAATTTACTATTTGTGAAGGTATATAGGTAGACTAATTTTTGTTTTTTTTTGTTATATTTGGTTTGACAGAAAAAAAGTAATAACCCTATGACATTGGTTGTTTTTGATTAGATACTCATAAAAAATAGTAAATATAAGTGCTAAAAAGTTTTATTTTCAGTAGTAATAACCCAAGAACATTGATAATTGTTCGAAAAGATTTTATAACAGATTTCGAAAGCTTGTTGCCAAAAAGCAACAAGCTTGAGAATGTTGTTATAAAATTTTTGAGCATTTATCAATGTTCGAGGGTTATTCGAATAGAAAATTTTTTGCTAATTATAGAAAAAAATACATAGTATATTTGCTTCTATAATTTCATTAATGTTCTCTTCAGTATGACAAAATCGTGACATTTTGAAATATTAAGGCTATGGTCCGAAAGTAACTAACCGTAACCACGGTTAACCATTCGATTGACAGAATGAAACTGAAAAATCTAGTTGTATTCGGGACACAAAACCGGTAAAAGTACGAAAAGAAAATAAAACCATAAATATATTCCCAAAACGACCCCAAATTATATTTTTTTTACTTCAAAAAACAGTTTTTGGAATTTTTGAGTTGTTTTTAAACATGTACAATCGGGCTGCTTTTGTGTTTCACCACCTTCTTTAGTCAAGTTTTGATGAAGAATCTTCAGATGATGACTACAAAATTCAGAATTTTGTCACCAGAGTAGTGGAATTGTATAGTGATGGAGAATTTCAAAAGAATTTTCGATTGTCTAGACTAACACTTGACCATATGCTGTTGTTAGTTAAGGACAAACTGATTCCTGATAATAACATGGAAAGATATCCTGTTTTTGGAAAAAAATCAGTTTTGTGTTTCTCTTCGATGGTCGAATAATCAACAAATAATAAAAATCATAAACAATGCATGACAAATGACGGTCGAAACCAGAAGTAGCCGGGCTCCTAAGGCTGGTTACTAGTTTGACAGCTCATTAACCATATGTCAGGAAACCGTGTTCCAAAACTAACCAGATTTTCAGCAACCACTACTTTTTAGTTACTTTCGGGACCGTAAACCCCAAACCAGTTACTTTCGGACCATAGCCTAAATATTTGAAAAGTCAAAATCGAAATAAATCAAAATGTATCCATGGCAACGTACCTAATAGAGTGAATCCAATGAAATCAGTTAATTTGAGGTCATTTGATTGAACACAACCAATCAGAACAACATTACACTGAAAACAGCCCATGGTCTGTTTTCAGTGTAATGTTGTTGTGATTGGTTGGGTTCAATCAAATGACCTCAAATTAACTGATTTCATTGGATATCTACTAGAGCAAAAATTTTTCATATTAACAAATAGCAAACATCAAATATTTTTTACTCACATCCATCACTGTTGTCATCTTCATCAATGTCAACACTGGTGGTGGCTACTGTGATTGTAAAGGATTGATAAAATGGAACACTTTCTGGTTTTTTTTAAAAGGTGACTAGAATGGTGAATCACTAGAAAGCATCACCATTGGTGATGTTTTTTAGCTTATCAGCACTGATTTGGAGCTTTTTGTCATATAATGTTTCCAAACAAAGTTTTCCAATTTTCTCTTATTTCTAACTGCACAGTGCGTCCATGCACCGCTATATGTATCTCGAGTTTTGATGTACCTACTGTGAATCAGTAGACACTTCAATAAATCTGGCTTTTCTCGAAGATAAACTTGGCCTTGGGATTTTTAGGAAATAAGGGAAGCATGCTTGTTGAATGTTGCAAAAACATATCTTGACGCATTTTAACAATGTTTTTCTTTTTTATTTTAAAATAATTTTAACACATGAACTAGTACATATTGAAAATATACCATTACGTGGTTCTTATTTTGACCATTAGCACCTTTTTTGCAACATCTTCCGTGTAAACATACATACTAGCTGAGTCATCTGAATGCCAAAAACGTAATACCATAGTTGACTTTTAAAAAAGACATCACTGGTTCTTATGTGTGGCAATGGAAGATTCAGCTCGAAGTCGAATGATATGGCCATGCATCTGCCTGCTCTGGCTTCTCCTTTGTAATATCTCTTCAACTGTGTAAATTTTTCGGCTTTTCGCAAATGAAGATCTTTTTCAATCATCAGTTGATTTTTGCAAGGTGTTTCATCAGTAGATTCTATCTTTGATGTCAGTTTGTCACACTTAGCACAAGTATCAGTTCTTGGAACACCAAACGAAATATTGAACTCGTTTTTAAAAATATACAAGATAAGAAACATTAACTCTTATTTCGTTTAAAAACATTTTTCTAACGCTAGGTTCCTCGGGCAAATAAACTTTATTAGGATTATCGCACCGTGAGTAATGAGATTGTCTCCCTATAAAGGATGTTATGTGCAGCCGTATTAAATTTAATACCGCTTCTGGTGTTTTTGACATGCTTGCCACGACCATCCAGAGGAATGCCGTGTGACATACTTTTTCTTCTTTTTGGTTAAGTCTTATTTTATAATAAAACGCAACCGAATGGTCAAAGCTGGGGCCGCCGTCATCATTGTCACCATTGAAGTTACGTCTAGGTCGTCTCTGTTTTACATTTTTGAATGAAATAAGACCGGCCAAATAGCTATCCTGTTCATTTTTTGACGGAAAGGAATTAAATGTTGTCAATAAACTTGCACGCTGATCAGCTCCTATGCTTTCGAAACACTTATAGCGTTTACATCTGGAACAAAAAGAAAAACCGTGCTACGAACTGAATTTACTATTTTAACTAAAATGATACCCACTGTAAGTTCTAAAACGAATCCTATCAAAACGATAGCCCACAAAAAATAAAAATACATAATTCTTATTTTGTGCAAGAACTTACCTACAATCCGGCCCTGTAGCTCTTGCTGGTTTAGCAATACCCTTGTGATTGATATGTGCATCTCCAGCAACTTTTAACTTTTTTATAACATCACCTTTTCTGCTTTTTCTTTTAGTAGGCAAAGCAACATTTGAATCGGGATCTCTCAAAATATTTGATGACATGTTTAAATACTAATATGCAATGCAAAAAATGTATAAAACAGTAAAAAACTCAGTAAAGGCCCAAACACGTCGACCAAACGTGAAATGTACAAATAAACTAACATTGAATTATAGAATTATTAGAAAATACTACCATGGTCAACTGACGTTGGTTGTTTTTGATATTTCTCACTGTGACAAAGGCTGTTTTTGCTATAATGCTGTATCTTTAAACCACTAGAAATAGCTGACATCAGTAGTTTATATCCAACAAAATTTATTATAAAGGCTATCGTTCTGCTTAGCTGGCGATAAAAATTAAAGTTTCCTGAAAATATGACATTGGCTGTTTTTGATAAAAATCCCTCAATTGCTTTCTGTTCTTCCGTCAACAGATGCGGTATCCAACGAGAAACTATTTTTTTACAGATAATTCTTCATTTAAATTTTGTTTAATTGTGGTCCTTGAAATACCCAATTATGCTCCAATTTCACGATATGTGACATGTCGATCTTCTTGGATCAGCTTACGTACAGCATCGACGTTTTCCTGGGTGACTACCGTTGTTGGTGGAACTGTTCTTGGATCGTCGCTAAGATTAATCCGTCCACATTTAAATTCTCCATACCAACGAGAAATTGTCGATTGATGTGGTGCTCAATTGCCGTAAAACAGAAACCAACTGGGCAAGGCATTCTTCGAAAATTGTAAAAAATTATTGCGCAAAAATTTACTTGGCTTAATTCCATTTTTCGACTGACTCATCAACTGATCTGATCTGAAACTTTGGAGTTAAGTTAACTAAACATGACAGTTAATTTTGACATTCGATATTTGTTGACAGACGCTAATTACCGGTTCTTGCAGCCTTTGAACTTGATATATTGACTTATAAAATATTGAAATAAAGATTCACGCATCAACTCTGTAGCTTCTTCCATTCCAAGGGTTGATTTCTTTTCCCACCTCTTATTACTGTAGCTCTTATTACGGTAGGTACAAGATCATGTATCTATTTACTTTTATTAGTTTCGTATTTTTGCTACCGATTCTCTTTGGTTGTATTATCAAATTCTTACTTTTTATTGTAAACAGATGCTTTTAAAATTGATTTATAAACTTTATATAGCAGGTCATAACATTTAGATTCATAAACATTGTGGAATTTGACCAACTATGGAATTATTGCGGTCGAAACATTACAAGGACGACAACCTCAATTTGTGAAATTTTATAGCTTCTTAAGGTAAAGCTGAACAGAGTCGTAAACTTTATGACATAATTAAAAAACACCGACAGTCGGCTAGGTAGGAGCCGATTTTCTATATTTTCTGAAAATATTGAACTTCTTAGAAATATACTTAAACTACTTTATGACTTCCAATGAGATACCGACGTGTTTAGTCAGTCATTTTATAGAAAACTAAATCAATATATTGATGTTTATCGACCTCCACCCAATCAACGAATTCGTGAAACTATTCAAGAGCAATGCCGGGAGAGCCTCTAGTGCATTGATTACCAAAGTGGTCCAGGTGGACCCCCCAGGGGTCCACGGGAGACTCGACGGGGATCTTCGTTTGGTTGACAAAAAAATGGGGGTTCACAATTCGTAAGCGGGGGTCCACGAAAATTTCTGGTTTCCATAGTGAAGAACTAAAATGTTGGCTTGATTTCACCCATGAATGTAGGCAGATACTATTTTAAGAAGCTCAGAGTAGCGAAAAATTTGACTGATATATTGCACCAATCGCTTCAATTTGTGATTAATGCAGTTTGCGATAAAAATGATGAAGACTTCCAACGATTGCTCTTACATACCAAAGTACGCTAGTTGTCGAAAGGTGCATGTTTAACAAGATTCTAGTCACTTTTCGAATCAATTTTACAGTTTCTGGAAAGTAAAGACCCAGATATACTTAAAAGAAAACCTGATCAATTTGAAAGCAGACATCGTTTCGCACACATATTCCTAAACCGCCACTATCCCAAAAAGCTAATTCAATCAGAAAAAGCATTTTAAAAGTTTCAGTTGAAATGAAAACGAAATAATGTTGCTTTATGTGGATAAAGTGAATAAATTTTTTTGCTAAATTGAAAAAAGGGATTTCTTTAAGCGACTTAATCAAACAAAAGTGAAAAAAGTTGTGTATTTATTTATTTATTTATAATATAGTGTCACTTTTCCGTTTATTTTTTACAATATTTTTAGGACTTGCCAAATTATTTAAGAATTTGTCAAAAAGCATTCGCAGCAAGTTCAGTTATTGTAAAATTAAAGTCGTTAATTTTGGACTTATAATAGAAGGTAGAGACATCGCGTTTAGGTAGAGGTAATACCGCCTGTAAATCGTAGCACGACACGACAAAATTATTTTTGACTCCTTTCTTATCGGCTTCTTTCTCCTTTCGGCTCACTTCCTTCTCCAATAGATAATTTTCGTACTTCTCTCTGAGCTCCAACTTGTGATTCTCATCAGCGGATACCGTATGAAGTGCACAACTCACACTGGTCCTTCTTTGATACAAAGAAACTGTTATAATCGTCTTTAAATATTTTTCTATAACTATGAAATTGCCCTGGCTGACGACCATCTTTTCAACAATCGTCTTTGTAATCCCTGTACAAATCCAAAAAATTTTACCACCGTCTATGAATTCCGGAGTTGTTTGTTTCCTTAAATAATGACTTTCAATTCGCGGCACCAATTCGATATGTTTCTTTATTCCATCAATTGTATCTTGGATAATCTTCAGCTGTTTTCCATCTTTCCCGCGCATTTCGGGCTCAACAACAGTTTTAATGGGCCTGTCATTTATCCCAAGAGTATTCTTAAAGAATCTTTTACATACCCTTATATTGACTAAGTGTACCGTCAGATAAAAGGCATGCTTTGACTTACGATTACTGATGATCATTTTATTGATATTTTGGACAAATGACATTCATACAGCCGGAAATAAAGTCCCTCTGCCTCGACAAACTAGCTAAACCCCAATAAGCCTAAAAAATGTTTGCTCTCTGCTCTCCAGTAATTTTTTTCGAACATTTAAGACGGCATTTGTAACCACAAGTGTTTTTGCAGCAATGACTTTCTTCAATTTTGATAATTAAACATACTCCTCGCCAAAATCCCGAAGGGTTTTAGCCATTTTCTTCTTGGAAATCTGCCATTTCCGTCTTTTTTCGGGAGATATTTCTTTAGTTCCTTGCTCCGAGGCAATTGATTCATTACCGGACGACTGATTGCCTTCTTGCTCTACGACTGCTCGAGGGGGAAAGTATTCTTCATCTTCATCGGTCTGAAATGGCTCTGTCTCGGATGATGAAGATTCTGATGTACTCCAGCTTGAAGTACTAGAAGCGCTCGATGAAACTAGAGTGGATGATTTTGATACTTCGGGCAACTAGTTAGATTATTTCGGACAAGTTCCTGTAGAATACGTAGGAATCTCTTGCAGTGATAAATTATCTACTAGGGGGTAGATGGTTCAGAAGACCTGTTTATATTAAATGAAAGTACATTCAAGTTTCCACATGGTGTTAAAGGTGCCTTCGCAACAAAAATATTACAATCATGCTGTTCTTGGTCATTAGTTTGAAAACCCGAATTTTTATTTTCAAGCGCAAGCTTTAAAATGATATCCCTTCTGCGCATATTGCCCTGGAAATAAAAAAAAATCGTAAAGCCTTAGCGATTTGACGCAACAAAACTGGAAGTCCCAAAAAGATTGTAATTCACATAAAACAAATAAATCTCCTATATTGAATAAACCTTAAATAATTAATAAGTACGTTAAAATAGTTTTTTAAACCCAAAAAAAATATTTATCATAATTTTTTTTTAACTTAAAATATACACTTTCTTAGAGGAATTACCCAATGGACAGCAAATAAAAATAAGCCGTTTGTTAGAAGTAAGGTCATCGAATACTGCAAAAATAAATTATATTAAACGTTCTAGGTATCAAAAGTAAACATTCAATCCCTTGTTACGAAATGAAGCCTTTCGATCGCCAAAACCTAGGTTGGAATGAATATTATATACTAGAACAATCTTAGACGAAATATTATTTAAAAAATACAAGGTCGCTATAAAAAAACAACAAAATATTGTGTGGAAAGATGACACTAAACAGATAAACTTCTACTCAAATAATTAATTTCAGAAAAATAATTAGCGATAAAATGTCTCTAAACAAAATAATGTTATTTTTCCCGAAATACCATTCATTTTTTGTATTTTAAAATGCCTCAATACCGTCACTAAGCCGAAAATAACACTACTAAAATAACAATTTGTACTTTTATAGTACTGGCTAAACTGACACTAAACGAAAAATGTCACTTTTGCACAAATTATAGCATACAACTAGCTCCGCAGACTTGTCGCTGTTGGTTTAATGTCACTGTTGCATGCGGCTCACATGTAGATTCCACAAAAGCTGTAGTGACACTTGCGCCATCTAAAGATTTCTGAAGCATTATTTAAAAAAATTTAGTATAATGACGTTATTGCCGCTAGGGTTTAGGACATTTTTATTGCAAAAAGTACATTTACGAAAACTTTTGTATAGTGACACTTTTGGATTACATGTGCGGTTTATTTGACAGATTTGTTTAAAAAATTTAATGACATTAACTTACACTTACAAGGGGACAGCCTCAATTTAATAAAAACAAAGAGTGTAATTTTAGCTATTCTTGGAATGTAGCAAAATAATAATCGGCGCGAATTTTCCCAGTTTTCAAACTTGTCACAGGTAGAATGCTTTGATGAGGATATTCAGACATACGTTCAACATTTAATTGCCCTGCATGAAGACTTGAAAATCAGATTTGAAGATATTCTGTCGATGGAAATACCACCATGGATCATAAATTCATTTGATGAAACGGAAGTAGAGAATGTGATATTACAAAGGAGCTACTAAAGCTTAGCACTAATGAGGAGCTGAAGGTGATATTTAAAAGAGGGTATCACAACATTTTGGCTGCAAGCAGAAATACCCGAACAAAATTTGCTGACAATCCATCAAGTACATCCATTTTTTTTACTACTCCGAATGGGAAGTTTCCTGAATAAAATAAGTGAGAATTGATTGGTTTCTTGTGCTATGAGATTTCAAAAAAAGTAAAGTTGTTTGGAATCACTTTTTTGATTCGCCAACTTCACTTTTTTGACATCCATTCACAGCACAATCAATTAAAAAATTAATCTTATTAACCAACCTTTTTTAACTTTTCGAATACTGTTAATTCGTGGTTGCAACGCAAATTTCCATAGTTAGATCTAATCTTCACATTTTTTGTCGAGTTTTGAGAATATTGTAGAAATGCAGTGGGTCCACCGGAACCAGCAAAATTTTGAAAGTGGTCTATGAGAAAAAAAGTTTGGGAATCACTGCTCTAGTGGTTCCAACGTTTTTTTTTGAAGTGAAAACTTCTTTAGTCGCGCTATTTTTGGGTGAAAAAAACATGGATTTTTCGTCATCGTCACTTTTTTATGCAACACACAATACTTTTGGCTATGCAACACAATCAACAATGAAGCGTATATAGTGTTGCATAAATAATCGTCACGCTTTCCATGAGCTATATGTATACTGTGTATATATGTGATCTTATTTTATAAGGGGTAATAATTTAATTGTAAAAATTTCCTTCTACCTTAGGCGTATGAAAAATTTTTTAAAAGGGATTAATTTATTTGTAGAAATTTACTTCTTCCATGGGCGTACGATGGAATACTTAAAGAGGGTTAATTTATTTGTAAAAAATTCCATTTACGATGGGCTTACGATAAAATTATTAAAAATGATTAATTTTTGTTGTTTTCACTTCTGTCGGCAATCCCATGACTGGACTCTACGTTTTTTTTGTGTAAAGTCCAAGGAAAAAATATTTGTACGAAACTCATTTGGGCGTCCATTAATTACGTGATGAATTTTTGAGGATTTTTAGAGACGATCTGATAAATTTAATGCAATGCTCGAAGGAACAAGAAATTAAGTAAGAATTCAAATAAAATAAAAAATTGTAAGTCTTTGAAAGCTGTCATCTTCATAAAGTGATAAAACGCATTTTAAATTAAATCCAGAGTAAAATGGATTCTAGTAAGGTAAAAATAGGATTACTTGAAGGTAGAGAGAGCTGGACTACATAGAAATACAAGCTCTCTTTTCTTCTGAGAAGTGTAAAAGGCGCGATGGACGTCCTTGAAGGTAGATTAACTTCATCCAAGTCGTTAGAAGCAACACAAGAAGAAAAATGCAAGTATGAAAAAGATGTTACATTTTTCAATCAAACGGATAATATTATTAGCTCTTACAATAAATATGACTCAAAGATTGGAAAAAGTCACGAGATTTTCGACCACTAGGGAAGTCTGGTTGGAGCATCATCGTTTGTATGATGGTAGTGCAATAGATAAAACCTATGATATCTGTATGCAATTTTTTAGTTATACAATCAGATGGCGATGTTGCTACTCATACATCAAAAACTTAAGAACCTTTGGAACAATTTGCATAGTGAAATTTTCAAAGATAAAGCAGTTGCTGGAAATAATTGAACTTTGCCAGATATTTTGCTTATTTGTAAAATATTAGAAAGTTTACCACTAGCGAAACGGAATCGAATACTTCTTATCCATATCCCGAAGCTGTGGGTGTTCTTATGTACCTAATAACGTGTACACGTCCAGATATAGCTGATGCTGTTAGTGTTGTATCCAGAAAATTAGAAAATCCAAGTCAAAACGACTGTATGAAAGTTAAGAGAATATTCCTCTATTTGAATGGGACAACAAATTATGGTTTAACTTATATGTGAAAGCCATAAATACAACCTCAGTTAACAAGCTATACAGTATTCGCCAGCTAACTTGATGTCCTAAATGCTTTCTAGGAAGCTATTGACGCCGCCCATTACAAATTAACACAACTTGTACAATTAATAAAGTAAAGTCCGTCCGGAAATATATGATCCTAACTTAATAAATAATATTTAATTCTTTGTTATAATTATTGGTATATTGATTTTAATAGAAACGGATCTGCTTTATACCTGAATTCTGAGTACATAAACAATAACTGTGTGACGCTACGCTACTGAAAATCTTAAGGTTCGATGCAATTGGCGCTTGTCAAAATTTTATCACCAATAGCAGCCGAGTAGGCAGGGCACTATTACTCTGTCTCTCTTAGTTGGTAATTTCTGGGACATCAAGTTAGCTGGCGAATACTGTAGTGATGCTGATCATAGAGGTGATATTACTACCGGAAGATCGACATCTTTATGCTGGAGCAGCTGTATCTTGGTTCAGTCAGAGACAAACATCAGTAGCTAGCCATATCGACAACAGAGGCAGAAATAGTAGCTGCAAGTGACGCTGCACGAGAAATAGTTTGGTTATAAAGAATATTTACGGAATTAACAGACGTTAACTTGGTTCCGACACTACACCTCGACAATGAATATGCCATAAGATTAACACAGAATCCCGAGTTTCATCGCCGGACTAAAACATGTTATATTTTTGAATTCCACAACAACAGAGGATTACAAAAATTAATAATACTTATAGTCCAAAGCATTGGTTTGTGAATTGGTGACAAATGTTGTATAAGAAATTTTTAATCATGAAATTTTATTGAGAGGACTGGACTAATGACTTTTTTTTAATTATTTTAAATAATTAAGAAAATACATTCAAAAATTAAATTAAATGTTCAAAGTGCATGCCGTTGACTACCTGGCAATAACCAAGCCGGCTTCTAAATTCCTCCAACACTTTATTTAATGTTTCCCGGCGAATGAGTCTCACCTCATGAAGAATTCTCTCTTTTAAATCTTCGATATTCTTAGGCCTATTGAAGTACTCCTTAGATTTAAGATACACCCCAAAAGTTAAAATCAAGGGGGGCTACATCTGGAGATCTTGCTGGCCACTCTATAAATCCTCTCCTACCTATCCTCCTGTTGTGAAAAAGAGTATCTAAATAATCACGCACTATTAGCGCATAATGTGGTGGTGCGCCGTCCTGTTGAAGCCATATCAAATTGCTAGGCATGTTTGGATTTTGATTGTCTGGATATAACGCGGCAATGGCTGGAATATTATCATTTTCTAGCATTTCTAAATATTTTTCAGCAATCAACGTTCCTTCAATAAAAAATGGTCCCAAAATGTTGTTGCCAACAATTCCTGCCCAAACATTAACTTTTTCAGGATACTGAGTGTGGGCCTCCACCATCCAATGAGGATTAGTGTCTGACCAGTATCTACACAGTTTTGCCTATTGACAGTACCATTTAAACAAAATGTTGCTTCATCTGAAAATACCACAAGCGCTACAAATTGTGGATCATTATTACATCGCTCCATCATCACTTCACAAAATTCCATCCTTCGATCAAAATCGTTGTTATAATAGCTTTAGACAAAAAAATATTGCATTTATTCCAACCTAAACGTCCTCACTGTATAATAGGTCCATTTGATTGAAATAAAATTATAATTAGACACAGTCATTATTTTATTACGAAGGGAAGTTTTTCTAGTAAGACGATCTGATAATATAAACACTCCCCCCCTCTAATCTTAAGTGAGATTTTTCAAAATTTGTGTTTTGGGTGTAAAAGCGTTGGATTCATTAAAAAAAAACAATTTGTTTGATTACTTTCATTTAAGACTGGCAAAGACTAGTATTTGAGAATAGAACCGTAATCTTGTGTCAGATTTTATTCAAGACTCGTTTTTTATTTTAATTTAAATTAACTTTGACGCAATTTTACATCGTCATCTGCTAGAAAAAAATTACGTGATATTTGCCAAGAACCCCCCTCTCTTCCAAAGTGAGATTTGGTAAGATTCGGCTCGATCCCCTCATCCCCCCCTGAACACCTAACGTAATTAATGGACGCCACCTTAATAGCTTTATTTTTTGTCTTATTCGTCACTACGAAACACGCAAAAAGTTGTGTGATCTATTGTAAACTGTAGTTAACTAATGACGTAACTATTACTGACAAAGTTGTTGGTTATAGTTTCCCATAGATATGTACTAAATAAATTAACCGACTTAGTTATATACTAGATCTCACAAATTTTTTTGGTAAAACTACGTTGCGAAACATTTTTTACATGTTTGGTTTTTGATGGGATCTCATTTTTCCCTCCGGGAGTCTATTGAAAAATTTAGTGTTAGGAGTTGTCAAGGGAGTGAGTATTTAGGGGATGATTGCGTTTTAGAAATGGTATGCAGTATCTTTTGTCCCATTTATGTAGGTATATCTATTCGTTTATGAGATAAATCCTGCCTAAATTTGAAGATTATATATCTGCAAGAAGTACCTACCTTAGAATTTTCATCAGTTGGTGTGTCATTAACAAAATTGAGGAACCTTTACTATATGTATGTATACTGTGGTGACATTCACTGAGACCTAAAAGATCTATTGTGTCCCAGAAACCAGTAGTTCCTTCAGACCTATTTCCCGAAAGAACTTTAGGATATTCACGTACTTTAGTTTGGATAAGTGTCCCTCTTGTATCCAGTAGTGTCCTAGGTGTTGTGCCCAAGGGTTCCACAGGTATGTGGATGGAGGTTTCTTCTTCCATTCCACAGAATCTACATTCCTGTTGCTCCACTAGCTTTTTAAGGGTCCATTCAGGAGCCAGTGACCTGTTAGGACACCTGTCAAATTCTTAGTGCAGTCTTAATCTGACTCAGGCACTTATTTCTTCTCACTTGGTGTTGCTTCCTAGAGTATATTTGATTGTCTTAGCCCTTTACATATTACATTGGAGGTGATACCGCAAAAGAGTTTCAGTCCCCAAAAGGGTGTTTCAGCTCCCTTTGCTAGTTCATCTGCTATTTAATTTCATTCTATTCTAGTGTGTCCTGGAGCCCACGGTAGGGGATGATGCTGTTCTCGCCTAGTTCGTTGAGTTTTCCTTGGCATTCCCATACCACTTCAAAACTGATTAGCGTTTCAGCGGCTAAGAAAATCTAAGATACTCCTGAGAAATCACAACCAGATGAGAAGAAGTGAATGTCTAAGCCAGAGTTTTGGCAGGTGTCCTGACAGAACAATTTCGCTTGAATGGGCACCTCAAAAAGCTAAGACTAGTGGATAACAAGAATGTAGATTCTGTAGAATGGAAGATGAAACCGCTATTCAGGATATTTTGGTAATAATATTCAAGCTACCCCTTTGGAATTTCTTACCCCCCGTGCGCAAACAGCATCAACCTCTTATGTTTGGTTTCCCGAAAAAATGTTTCAATTCATTTGACTAACAAATTTTTTCTTGTTCCGTATAGAAGTCATCAGAGACAACTATTAACAGGATTTTTGGGGTTAGTATATCCTACACATGAAACCAAATTTGGTAGTTACTAATTTCCAGAATTCTTGTACTGTTTTTACCTTACAATGATCCTGCTTCAATTTCAGTTAAGAGTAAATTTTAATAATATTAATAATTCTTAGTTATCTTTAAACACATACCATACTTCTGTAGCGATCAGTTTAATGATTGAACAATTATTATCGGTGTCGCAATATATCGAAGAAATTAAAAAATTTCTGTGCCAGTTGAAACAACGTACAACAATAACTTAAAACGCCCACTATATTTTTCCAATTAGTAATTAAAGAATAAGAACACGTAAATAAAATATTGTATAGAACGGTCAATTGAGACCACCGACAGTATGGTGTTGGAATTTATTAGTTAGGGCAGTTAAGAGTTAATGCGTGTAGGTAGACGAGCATAATGTATATCAGTCAGAGGTCAATATTTATACACAATATGTACCGTGAGAGTGATTCGTATATGATGATTAGCTGAAAAATTCCACCAATAAAACGAAGGGGTAGGTTTTAACAATCCATGATACTGCGAAACTCACTGTTAATAGTTGTTTGTACAAGATAGGTACATATTATAATACCTTTATGATACGAAAAAGTAGTAAACTTTAGTTAACTGGAGTAGATTAAGTGAAAAACTACTTTTGTATTTTCTTTGAGAGGCATTTTGTCTTGTTAACTGTATCTAAACTCATTATATTTTGTGTTAAATAGTCGTATACCTCAAAGCGGTAAAAATTTCTATCTTTTATACAGTGACACTTTCAAAATAATCTGCCAAAGTGGGTAAAAAACATTTAACATGTATAGTATTTAGTTTTTGGTGGAAATTTTTTGGGTTTTCGTAAAAATAGGTATGTTCAATGATTTGTTAAAACCTTATGAAGCCCCAATCGGTTAACAGCAATAAACTGAATTATGTTTAATATATTTGTTTATTAATGAAGATAAAGATTATAGGTAGAAGTATTAAAATACAGCAGTGATGTAGGTAGAACATTTACCTACCAAAAATGTTAACATACCTACTACACGGCTTTGTCAGTTTTCCTATATCTGCATTAGGCCTGCCGTGAGTATTGGCTTTTGTTCTCTGTCCTGCTGAGATTACTTACCATTCCAGAAATTTATGTGCCACACTCTTTCTTGTGGCCATATTTATTGTTGACTTTGCGACGCTGCACCAGGATTTCGGTCTAATAAATGGAACTGCTGAGTCTTGTCTGGTCGTTTCATCCGCCAGATCGTTGCCATTATGACCCTCGTGCCCTGGTATCCAGGCACCAAGTGCGCTCAAGGCCCCAATGCAATCCCATACTAGCTTAGAATTGACCTCTATGGAAACGAGTGCTCTCAGTGCAGTTGGCTGCCTGTTAAGATGGCAACTGAACGATATATTTCTTCACTTCCGTTTGGAAAGTTTTGACGTCGTCAGATAGGCTTATTTGAATAGCTACCCTTTGTTTAAGCCCTACGATTCCGGCTCCTTTTTTTTTCTGGGCCGAGATGGGAAACTCATGTTCGAATGGGTCCAGGACCCAAACAGTGTTGGACTCATCCCCAAGGAGATGCCTACCAACCAAACCCACCTCAAACTCGCCGTTACCCTCGCCTCGGAATCACTACCCTAGCATACTTCGAGACGGGCGGCGGTCCCTCGCACACTCTCCGCTCACATCGTCGTCTTCTCCCTAACTTCCACTCCTACCTCTCATGCCATATCGAGTCGTTCTTCCCCCCTGACCATGCTCTCTACTACGCTACTTACCTCCATCCATTCCTCCTCCCCCCTCAACATTATCTCCAACACATTCTCCCAATACACCGCCTCCCCTAGTTTCCTCTCCAACTTCTTCAGCACTTCCTCGTTCCTTCATCATCTGAACACATGCCCCACATCATCCTCCACTCCACACCTCTCGCACACTCCAGTCTCTCTTTTTCCAATCTTGTGGAGGTACCCTACTCTCGACCCATGTCCAGTGAACACCTGTGTCAAGAAGTAGTTAACCTCCCCGAATTTCCGATCCATACAATCTCTCCTATTCCCAATCGCTCCTTTTAGCGCGCCCTAATACTCCTCCCACCTCTCCATTTCCTCCTCCATCCATTCCTGTACTTCCTCTCTGGTCGCACCCCTCCAGCGTTTATTTCTGGCTCTAGCCATCACGTCCAATGGGTAGGTCCTTGCCAGCACCGCTGCTGCCAGTCCACCCACTGTCCTGTACCCCTGCACTACCCTTAGCAATATACCTCTCTGCGCCCGCAGGAGTGGCCTAACCCTCGCATTCACTCCCGCTCTTTCACCCCACACCTCCGCACCGTACAGCATACTCTGCTCTACCGTCCTACCAATGATCCTCCTCTTCCACTCTCCCGGCCCCTTCACATTACTCATCAATCTCCCCAGCCATGCTGCCCTCACTTTCCCCTTCTCTGCCGCCTTCAACATGTGTGTTCGGAAGGATAACTGACTATCCAACCACACCCCTAGGTGTTTCACACACTCCTCCATGCGAATTCACCCTTCACCATCACCCCCACTTCCCTCGTCTTGCTCCGTCCCTTCACTAGCAACCCCACCGTCTCATCTTCCGCCACTTCTAGTCCGCACCGCTCTATCTTTTCCTCAATCTTCCTACACATTATCTCCCCCTTTATTTCTATCTCCGCCTCTCCCTGTGCCGTACATACCAGACACACATCGTCCGCATACACCGTGATCTCACATCCCTCTTCACATACTATCCCACAAACCTCATCAAACACACACTTCCATAGCGTCGGTCCAAGAACCCAGCCCTGGGGCACTCCAGCCTCCGTATCATACCTCCTCCCTCTAGTGTCTACTATCACACGTCCCGTCAGGTAGTCTTCCACTAGGTTAACCAAACCCTCCCCCACTCTTAGCCTCAGCAACGCGCTCAACACTGCCCGTTTGCTGCCACTGTTGAACGCGTTCCCGACGTCGAAGAACACGAGTAGGGCCAATTTCTTGTTCCTCCAGCTGCCCTCCCTAGCCCTTTCCACCAAGCCCATCACCCTGCCCAGCGCCGAGATGCATGATTTTCCCTTCGCAAACCCGTGCTGGTTTTCCCTAAAACCCCCATTCCTACCAACTTCCTCCTCAATCCTATCCTTTATTATCCCCTCCATCAATTTACCCATACCACACAGCAGACTGATGGGCCTGTAGTCCCCCGCCCGCTTGCCCTCTCTACCCGCCTTCTTGAGTAGTATCACCCTAGCTACCTTCCATCCTTCTGGAAACTCTTCCTCCCTTAGCACCCTGTTGAAAAGCTCACAAAAGTACTCCCCATTGTCATCCAACAGCCTCTTCATCATATCTCCCCTCAGGCCATCTATCCCTGGGGCTTTCCTTACTTTAATGTTCCTTCCCCCCTCCTGTACTTCCCACTTCTCTACCGGCCTTATCCCCCTCATTTTCCCTACCCCCAATGGTCAGATCTTCTCTGGTAGTAAGTATCTCTCAAATACCCAACTTCTTCACACTCGCACCCATTACTTGAACTTCATAGATCCTTTTAATTCGGCCAAAAAAGCTAAGAAAACCTATAGGGGACTGATCCTTGTGACAGGTAAGAAAGAAATGTGCACAGAAGAACCTTGTTAAAATGAAAGTATTTAGAAGTGCTAGGAGATATGATGTGAGGAATAAAAGTAGATAAAAATTTATCTACATATTTCAATCATGTTTAGTAATTATTATTCTTTTAATTCAAAGCCACTGGTAAAACATACTGTTTACAACCGTCCATCGCATCAATTTGTTGTTACATTTGTTAGTTCTTATTAATGTAGGTGTACAGTGTTGGTCATGTTGGCCTGCAGGTCAATTAGAAATTAAATAAATGTTGACGTGCTTCTCCGATGCGACATGCTGGCTGACTCATTTATTGACCGATTCAATTGTTCTAGATTGGGAGAAAATCGTTTCGTAATTCGTAATTGAAAAAATTGTTCTTTGTTTAGTTTTTCGTTAATTTTTATATCATGCATTAGAATTAAAATTAAATTTTCGAAATAGTTTATTCCATTGTTTGGGAAACAGTCAAACATTAACAAAAACTTGTTACAATTCAGGCCTGTTCTTCTTTTTTCATGATGTATGGGATACATTAACCTGGGATTAATTTCAAATTTTCTTAAGTTTCGATTTGTATCTTCTTTTCCAGAAATGAAAGTTTAATGGATTTAAATTGCTGGTCCAGTGTTCAGCAAGGTTTTATCCTGGAGGAGAGCCTCAGAAGGAAACCAAGGAAAACAGATTGGGACAACTATAACACCTTTCTGAATGAAAACTTGGCACACATCCAGAAGAGAGGCAGGGTAAGACACCATTCTGACCTGAAACATGAGCTTGAGGACTTGAACAGTAGGTATGTGCCCTGGTGGAATAAGCATATGTCAGAATTAAGAGCTCAAACTCGGGGCCTCTTTACCTAATAGAGCAGAATGCACCGGAATCTGACAGAGATACACTGAGGTGCGAAACATGTTGGTACCACAAAGATATTTGGAAAGATAAATGAAATTCTGTGACGACATAGACTCTATACCCGCTGAAGCAAAGTTTTATAAAGTCAAGACCAATAGTAGGGTAAACACAGATATGGCTTCAAGAGAATGTCTAGGCACATTTGTAATAACGAAAGGCTAAAATGGTGTATGAATATACATATACAATTATGCTTTTATAAGGTCTAAGTTCAAATATCCATGTCTTTTTTGTTATTGCCTTATGTTAAAGCTTTTAAGTTGCTAAGTTTCAAGTGAAATGCTGTTGATACATCGAAACTTGATTACGTAGATCATATGGCTCAGTTGGATTAGAAAGAGACGCAATTATATATAAATTTACTAAGAGTGTTACTTTTGCTTCGGAAGGAGAAAGAAAACCCCGTTTTGGTATATAAGTCTAAGACGTTTAATTCATAACATTACCTAAAAACCTTTATTAAATATTTCAAATTCCTTCTAAACCATCTATTCATCTATCTATAAGCTGTAAAAAAATATAAATAAGAACGTATTACTAGCAGAGCGGCATATTTTAATGAGGTGTCGGATTAAAAATATTACATTGAATGACGGATTTAGACTTGTTATGATGAGACCCATCAAATGTCATATTCCAACATATCACACACCTGTGTACCACACTTGGGAGTCTAATTTTAAGCTCCAAATTCAAGAGATAATCTTTTAGTGAAATATAATGCCATTATTAGAACGACATATCAACTAAGGGGATTTCATATAGTTTACTATAAATAAATTTTCTTGGCGAACAAAAAAATCTAATAAACGAGAATCCTTAGACAGTGATAGTTGAAGTTTTAAATTTTAGATTGTTTTACGTTCAATAGGGAAGAAAGAAATAAGGCTGATGAACAAATTCAATAAAATCATGCCTCCAAAGATTTCATACATTTTCAAAAAAATCATAAAAATTGGTATGATTTGACAAGTTAAATCATTTTAAATTGTAACCGAAGTGTCAAAAGTTCTTCGTTGTACTGTTAAAATTTTAAAAAGAATAAAGTTTATGATTATTTTATCTTCTACTACTACCTACTACTATATAATATACTTCTTTTATCGAAAAATAAAATTATTAATTTTGAACATATTTTTTTCGTAAAATTGTGACTTGTTTTTAATTCTCTCATGAAAACTGATTTGAGTAATAAATATCCCAAATTTCATTTGACTTTCTGGAGGTGGTTTCCAGATGAACGAGCCCCTTTGAATTATCCTAAAATGTTCACCACCACATTTCCCGTTTCTATGGACCAATTTATCCGTTGCACCATTGACTAGTGTTGCGGTTTATATGACAATAGCTCCTAAATATGATTTATGAAATATTTTATATGGGGCAACGACGAACGGCCACCCCAAAACAACAGAAAACACTGATGTCTGTTTGTGTAAACACATAGGCGTAGTTAAAACACGTTTGAAATACATATAAAATGTTAAGAGCATTTTTTTATAATTCACACTTTCAAATTGTAAGATCCTAGTGAGTCAAATACATTTTTTCAAAACTGCAGCTTAGGTACATAATTGTTTGATATCCTTATTTTTGCAACTGTTACTGAAACTAATCGATTATATTTAAAAAATTAGTAATAGTGTAATAGGCGGCTTCGATAACTTCTGAGATAGAACATTAAATTTTTTCATTTTTGATTCCACATTAACCAATGATCCTAAAAATGAATAATAGTTGTGAGAAAAAGTTTCTAATCGCTGCTGTGCCTGTTCGTTGCAGGAATTGTGGACACTGTCTTTGTTGAATGAAATAAAATCCTTTGAACAGAAAGATAAAACATGCTCAGTTGTTCATCGAAAATAACGCCCGTGTTTGACGAGTATAGATATAAAACCAAGTTACTAAAAGCCACTAGCGTCATCGTTTCGGAGAGCTCTGTCTCACTTCAATATACTATACATATAGATATAATAGTCGATCTCTTTCAACTATGACGCTAGTGGCTTTTAGTAACTTGGTTTTATCTCTATATACTAACATCAGTCAAAATGCTTGGGACGTCACCAACTACGTGAAAACTAAGCTTGTTGATTAGTTAAGAAAGCTTCGTGACTTTCTAGAATAATACTATAATGAGTCTACGTACTGAGAATACTAATTAGATCTTAAAAAGCTGCAAATACAGAGCCCAAAGCGATTAGCAAAACAATCGACAGAAGTCGAAAACGAAAATATATCAATATTGCATCACCTTTACATTGGTCAACTCCAAAAAACTATTCCTAGATTAAAGGATCATCAATCTTAATCTTACTGACAAATTTTAAAATTACACTCTTCACTTCAGTTTCTCTGGTCTGGATCCCTAGCCATTTTAGTATGGATGGCAATTAAAAAAAAAGGAAGATTCGACGTGCCGTCATTGTCTGGAAGATGATAAAGCAGCAGAGCATATACTCTATGTCTGCCCCATCGTGGCTCGAATCTCGAATCAGGTTTCTAATGATCGGCAGGGTTTCTCTCTCGCCCTAGGACTCGCAATATCCATTCTCCAAATAAACTAATTGGTTTTGTTGTGAAACTGAATTTGTTTGATGAAATATGAATTGGAGTGAGCCACAATAGACTCTTGCTAGTGTTGCAATGGAGAGGCTAATAGACACAACCACTACAACCTAACCTAACTTTAATAATAGTCATTGCGTATGCCAAGGGAATTGGAAATTGCAGGCGTCTGAGTGGAACGGGCGAGTCAGTGAGAGTCATAATCTGATAGCAACGCCTCCTACCGGTACGAATTTTAAATCTAAACCATCCAGGGACTCACTCACACTTACAAAAATTTTTATTCAACTGGTCCAACTGATTTGGATTCTAGTGATATTAAGTACATATGCTTTGTAATTTGGAAGTCTATTTAACAAATTGCTACGAGGTACAACACAAAATACAAATTGTACGCCTCTGTTGACTCCCTTTAAATGTGGTGAACGCACCCTTCGGATTGACACGGTTGTGAGAACATACGTACAAACGTAAACCCAACTATGTAAACCATAAATCATCGGTAATATCTATATTCTACAATTATTGAGTTGATTTGCATATTTCTGAAATATATTTTATAAGATTAATGGTCCAGTCAACAAGAATAAATCGGGCCGAAAAAATAAATGTCGGTGATTGCTTAGTGAGGTTCAAGATGGTCAGTGTCAAATAGACAATTTGATATATAAATAAGATAAAACGATTCACATATGATTAATTCGAAAATTTCTTGTAAAGAAGCGTTAAAAATTATAACAAATGTGTCCGTCAGTACTTGATGTTAAGGAATGGGCATTGTTGAGTGGTCACAGAATTGTAAGTAGCCCAGTTGGAGTTTGAATTATGTATATACAATTATGTACTGCCTTAATGAGAATACGTTTATTATAATTATACAAAGTTAATATTAATTTATATTGTTTAATAATAAAATAATCTTGTTTATAATATATATTAATTCATTAAATTATGGTTAATCTCAATTGGTCTCTTTGTATCAACTTTGGTATTGACACTGTTATAAGAAAATCATTCCAGGCGGAAATCTACGCTATCGGCACGTGTTTGCAAAGGAACTCTCAGCTAGTCAGGCAGCATGTTCCCAGATCAGATGTAGACTGGTCTGGAACTGCCAACAAAAACTCTTAACCCTGGCAAACCATAATAGAGAAATACTTAAGTGGGTCCAGGGGACCAAGGTATTATAGGCAATGAAACTGCAGACACCCTAGCAAAGGTGAAACTGCATTCACTGGTCTTGAACCAGTATTTGGAATATCAAAAACTGCTACACGTGATTGTACATCTCGGTGGATTCAAACCAAACATCAGATGTACTGGAGACACGTGCCAAAACAGAAACACATCAAACTCCTGGTCAAAAAACCCTCGCAGTCGCTGACTAACGAAATATTAAACCTCAACAGGGGCCAGATCAGGAAAGTGACGGGATTACTCACCGGCCACTGTACCCTAAGGAAGCACATGCATATAATTAGAATATATAGGAAGGAAAATATCTATCGGTTGTGCATGGAAGAGGAGGAAACTGTCTCTCACATTATCTTCGAATGTGAAGCACTGTTTCATTGGAGATGTAGACTCCTAGGATTAGAGCACCCAAGAGAGCATGAGTGAAAAGACTGTTGAGCCTGATAAGGGCTACTGGTCTCTTCATATAAACGGTAGAACCAAGAGCACAAAAAGCCTAAAGGCTGAGGTGCCGAGGTCTCGAACTGGTTTTGCCGAACCAATCAATCGGATCTTGTGCTAAAGTTTAGGATTTTTGTTTCCTGATAGTTAAAATTATGATTACGAGTATTACCCAATAAAAATACTACGCTAACGTTGGATAAAGATCCGCTGGTATAGAAACCAATTTTCTCATTCATATTTTTTTTGTTACATCTGCTGGTTGCTGGCACAATGTATTTAAGTACGTTATTTTTAATGCAGTCCGTCTCTTGATACTATTGAACTATTAGTCAGAGCACACCGGTATTGTTGGTCTTCTAAAAAAACTTCAGTTACACTGAACCAATCACTTCCATCAAAGAAACATCTGACGAACTGTCTCTTTAATATCACCGATTTGTAAAGACGTTTTAAGATACACATTTTATAGCGATTGTTAAGATATTGAAGAGTTAAGCTGAAACCGCGGCCTGTTTATCTGATCGGTACTTTATTAAAGTAATGTTGTTATAATCGCGGTATCTACGTTATTGTTTGGTGAAAACCTTTAATATTATTGACGTGTGTGATCCCACAAAAAAGGCAAACGATTTGCCTCAATGGACATACTTTAAAGACTGCTTTTTTGTCGAAATTAACCGCTACAATGAACTAAATGCTTTTTAACAACAGTTTAGCTAAGGATCCATTAGTTTACAGAAGACGAGTAACAATAGAAGGAAAAAATAGAAGTGCTCTTCAAAATTAAATGGATTGTCTTGAAGAATTATCGTCAAAATTTTAACATCTAAAGGGTTACATCAACATACCACTCTTCTTACAGTTCAAACTTTAAAATAATACGGGACATTTTTATACAAGGTGATCAAACAAAATGATCAGGAACCTCTTGGTTTGTCGATGTAATGTCAATTTATTTATGAAATCATGATCGATGACAATGATTGCTATAGACAGACGAAGATGATTTGAGCTAAATGTCAAGAAAATTAAAAAAGGGATGAAAAAGGCTTAGGTAGGTCGTTAGAAAAATATAGTGTACCACTCGTGCGGAAACTGGCTATTTCATACGATTGTGACAAGATGATGATGATGATGAAACACGAGGCAATTTTGAGCAGTAGCCTCACAATTGACTAGTTTATATGCATTTCAGTTTAAAAATATATTAACTATTGCATTTACTATTTTTCGTTTTATTGATATTTTGTTGAATATTGCGTTAATAACTATTAAAAAACTGGTTGTATCTACTTATTCTCTCTGATTAAATTATATTTTTTCATTTTCCGCCTGCTTGTAGTTGTATGTTGTTCTTAACACATGCGGAAAGTTTCTTTATCTACGACCACCATTAAAATTAAGCATTTACAAACTCATATAAATACGTGAAATTACGTTTTATACATATCTACGTCTAAAGCGTGCGAAAAAGAACAATGCTTTTTAAATGGAGTTTCATTATAACACTCTTTTTTTATTTGTATATTTATTAAGTTACCTTAGATAATTTTGTGTTTTGTTTTCTGTCAAAGGTTCTGTAATTGTAATAATTTTGTACTGTCATTAAGAAGTGTGAAACGTGAATGGTCAATAATTGTCAGAATCTGTCAAAAATGGTCAAAAACTGCCAAATCTTCAGAATCTGTCAAAAATTGTCAAAAATTGTCAAAAATTGTCAAAAATTGTCAAAAATTGTCAAAAATTGTTAAATATTTTTAAAAATTGTCAAAAATAGTCAATAATTGTCAAAATTTTTGAAAGTTGTCAAAAATGGTCAATAATTATGAGAAACTGTGAAAAATGGTAAAAAATTGTCAAAAATTGTTAAATATTTTAAAAATGTTCAAAAATAGTCAAGAATTGTAAAAATTTTTGAAAGTTGTCAAAAATGGTCAATAATTGTCAGAACCTGTCATAAATGCTCAAAAATGGTCAATAATTGATGAAATTTGGAAAAATGGTCTAAAATGGTCAAAATTTTTGAAACATTGTCAAAAATGATCAATAATTTTCAAAACTGTCAAAATTGGTCAATAATTGTCAAAAATGGTCAATAATTGTTAAAATTTGAAAAAATGGTCTAAAATGGTCAAAATTTTTGAAAAATTGTCAAAAATGGTCAAAAATTGTCAAAAATGGTAAATAATTGTTAAAATTTTGGAAAATGGTCAATAATTGTTAAAATTTTGAACAATGGTCAAGAATTGTTAAAATTTGGAAAAATGGTCTAAAATGGTCAACATTTTTGAAAAATTATCAATAATGGTCAAAACTGTCAAAATTGGTCAATAATTGTCAATAATTGTTAAAATTTGAAAAAATAGTCAAAAATGGTCAAAAATTTTGAAAAAATGGTCAATAATTGTCAAAATTGTCAAATTTTTTGAAAAATGGGCAAAATTTTCGAAAAATGGTCAAAAATGGTCATTTTATTGTGCAGAAGAAGCAAGCTTCTGTCGGCGGTCCGACGACCGCTCACCTTTTTTTTTTTTGGATTGGTGTAACACTAAAATAATTAAAAATTAGACGGAAAATGTTCTTATTGCATATTTCTCGGAAAAGTCAATGGAAATCATCAACGTTATGGTCCCATTATTCAATGTTGAAAACTACCATAAATTTAAATTTAAACATTGATATAAGTAAATTTCATAAACTTATTACCTTTATAAAATGACAATCAGAGAGCCATAAACCAAAAAAATCAAAAATTTTCACAAGGGAACAGATTTTGGATTTTATAAATGGAGCACCAGATAATGAATTTCTTATGATGAAGGTAGGCAATAATTCAAACACAATTATTAAAAAGAGAGGTTATGTAATATATAATTAAGGGAAAGTATTTTTAATGTGGTCGTAGATAAAACATTGTACGATACTCATGCGTGAATTACTTTTGTGCACTCGTTGCGAAAAAGTATCACTTCACGCACTTGTATCATAAATAACTATTTCCACACTCGAACGCATGTCGGACATCGGCAACAACTGTGGTTGCGTGCGGAAAAGTATCACTCTCCGCACTAGTTGTGTAAATAACTATAAAGAAAGAAAGTAAAATACGCATATTTGACGTTTGTGCGGAATTTCGAGCCTTTTCAAGAAAACTGTTAAAATTTCGAAACTCAAAAGGTATATTGTACAGTTGTATACTGGACAAATTAAAAATGAACATCGTGTTTCTAAATTCGCTCGGAGGTGTTTGTCCGTATAAAATTATGATCGGTCTTTCCCATGACAAAATTTCCACAGTCCACTCCTTTCCGAGATATCACCCCTAGAAGATGCTGAGTAAAATTGATTTTTTATTTTTTTTTTCTCAAATTTAAGTAAAGATGGAAACTTAAAATTTGGTTATTTTCGTGCACTCGCAATAACTAACCACCGGTATTTTTTCAACATTCCAGTTACATTATGAGGGGGTGAATTTATCAAATTGTCAACCCTTAATTTATTTAATATCAAATCCTTTTTTTGAGATTGAGTTTTGTGCAATACAAAAATATTATTTAAATTCTCTGTTCTCTTCAAAAGCTTTTTTTACTCCTGAAGTTTTTTCCTAGAACCGATAGATTCGAAGAAAAAAAATTCCTGTGCGATACTTTGTTTTAATAAAATTACAATGCAATACTAGGCTGGAGTCACTTCGGCAATTCATTCGTGTCTACTAAATGTCTATTCAAGTTTTGGTAGGCTGATGTCAAATTCTGTTGTTAGTAGTTAAAAATTGTTTACTACCAAATTTGTAATTTGCTGTTTTTGCGTTAATTTGTCTGTACTTTTTCCAGTTATTCATTTATTTTAAAACTTGTATATAAACGCTATAGGTAATGACTGCTCCTCAAGAGGAGATAGGAGTTGAATTTTAACGATCATAAAATTATTGTCTTTTTTCAAATCATGTAAAAGGTAAAGGGAGTAACAAAGACAAAAACCCTTTCCAAATTAATGATTTTATCTACGATATCGAAGTTATCTTAATCCTATGAAGCAAAAACGTAAATATCCCAGCTGTTTCTTGCATGTATTCAATGAAATCTCTAATTATATAATTATTTTCAACGCTAACATAAAACAAAACGAGACAGGCTAGAGGTGAAAGTTCATGTCATACTCGTGCCAGCTCACCAGCTGCCCAATTAATAAATAAAAAAGTTAACTTCTTCCGTTTTATTACAACAAAACCTAACGAAAGATGGTCGTAGACATGATGCAGTCGTTGATAAATTATTTAATTCTGACTCTTCAATTGAACGGCATTTTCAAAGTTTAAATGGAACGAGCACGAGTTGAAATAAATATTATGACCCTACTTCCTGTGCTTTTACCACTCTACTTAATTGGTTAAGTGAAGAATCGGCTATATAGTACTTTGTTTCAGATAAGTAACAAATGCTTTTGATAACAAAAATAATAATAGTGGGACACTCACATACAGTGAGTCCATAGGTCCATGGAGTAACGGAGAAATCCCGAAACAAATCGATTTTTGATTTAGTGTTACCACTTTCTATTTATCTTTGAGCGATGACAGCAACAGTAATTTTTTTTAATAGAAAGTCTCCCTTTTTTCAATTTGCGGATTTCTTTCAATACGGTGATTCCAAAAATATATCACAAGTTGATTCAAATTGGTACAGGGTGGACAAAAACGTAAGAGTTGTTATTCTAACATTCTATCTATTCACTTTCGTGAGTAATCCTAGTCGATCGACTAAACAAAAAAGCCATTTCTTTGTAGACAAGTATTTATTTGGTCGACCCACCCAGTTATCCCTGTACCTTCGAGCCTTCGAGTAGACGATGTAGGTCCACTGGATGTGTGCCATATGTTTCAGGTAGCACATTGGCTTCTCCGGAAATTGTTTGTCTCTTCGAGTCCAGTGCCTCACAATCAGATAAGATCTCGATCTGTCGGTCTCGATCATGCCACAAAGTCTGCAGTTGAGATCCCCCGGGCATGGCCCTTTAGATAACCTGTAATGATTCTTAGCTGATTCCTACAGATATTCATAAGTTTTTCGGCCCGTTTAACACATATGTGTCACCTATAAAGGTCTTACTTTGTTGTTGTGAACCTGCTTTGGAGTATTCCTCCACTGTAGTCTATATTGGCTTTGTACCCTTTTTTGTATTCGTCCTAGGACCACTTTCTTTGTGATCCCAAGAACTGGTTCTGGTCCAACATATGTCATTGCTGCACCACTTCTCGCGAGTTCTCAACTTGTATATTTCCAGAAATATCGTTATGTCCTGGCGCCCACTCTAATCTTACTTTAATGTGGTCTGCCAGTTCATTTAGTTCCTTCTGGCATTCCTCCAACAGTCTGGATGTTACCTTGCGTATTAAAGTACATACATTAATAACGAGTATGGTGGCCTCTAATAACAATCATAGCCAAACAACGTCTCTGCATACTTTCAATCAAGTCGTTGAAGGTTGATCGATTTGTATCCAAAGCTGGGAAAAAACTGTCCAAGTTCTTGGATTGTCTGTGTGGGGGGGGGGGGTTCATATGAGAATTCAAGGCTCTTTGTAGCTGGTTCCAGGCATGCTCCGTGGGATTCAGGTCGGACGATGGAGAAAGCAGTGACAAATGCGGGAAGTCTAAAACGTCTTCGACGATGCGGTCGTCTAAAAAAAGGAAACTCCAATAGCAGCATGGAACAAACGTTGTAAATAACTTGTCGTACGTAAATCTGCGCAGTCATGTTCCATCAAGCACTTACGCCCTTTAAAACAAATGCCTTTCCAAACAGCTGATGTACACCACCTTTGAACTTATGAACCTCACACACTGCTCTCCGATTTTTGGGCACTAGAGGAACAGTCCATTCACGAACACGTCGACTATCAAAAAACAGTCCATTCCTCGACTCATCTGTAACCAATGCGTGCCTCCATTCATCCTTCTCATTCACATGTTCATTAACCCATGCCAATCGAGAATGCATTTGAATTTGTGATTATGCATGGAACTCTTATCGGAAGTCAAGTTAACCTTGGTAACCCTTGGTTGTCGACTTCTAGGTGCTTCTCTCACGTTACCTGCTGCTCGATATATAAGAAGAAGCCGCAACTTCTCTCTAATGACGACCCTCCTCAATCATACCAATAGCCCCTACTAGCTTCATCCGTACCAAGTCTAGACATTATTCAAAACCTAATTCTAAATTTTAAATCACAGTTGACTGGATAAAGTGGAAACAATAACTGATGTAAAATTCTTGAAACCCACTTGCCTTAAACTTATCAATTTGGAAACAAAAAAACTAGTCAGTTAAGCATTTAACCATTTGAGCATTCAATATATTACAGACAAAACCTTGGTAAATGAAAGAGTTAATATATCTTAATATAAATCCAAGATTTGTGAACCTCCCTAACTTTTGTGGAGCACTTTATCTCGAAATCGATGAAATATTGAGATAGGACATGACATAGGAAAATATACAGGATGTTCCTTTTAGAATAACTTGTTAATTCATGTCCACACCAAAGAAACATAAAGGAACATTTTGTTGCTGGTTGCCGCAACCTGTTTGTGGAAACAGAAACAGAAACAACAGCAAAAGTTCCGTTAACATTCTGTCCACATTAAGGTAACTCATTCTTGTGAATGTTTCGTTGTGTTGCTGCAACAGGAAACTTCCTCTTTACACCAGTGCAGTGTGTGTTCTAAACAATGTGGTGCAACGAAGATTTAGAGGCAGCAGCAGCAGCTGCAATTGTAGTTATTTTACAAAAACAGATAAAACGAGTCCGCAAATGCTGGACTAGACCGAGTCTTTTAGACAGAAAGTTACATGGTGTCATACATGGATTCCACAAACACTCGGTATTCCGGTATAATTCAATTAAACATATTATATTTTTTGTTGTCCATTTAAACGGCATATTTTTTATTATAATTAATGTTTTTATCATAACCTAATATCTACTAACTAAACAAATCAACTTAAGCTGATGTTTTCGGCAACGACGCGAAGGCTTCACGACATAAGTTTCGAGTTTTGGGAACAAGCAACAACGTGTCCACACTAATAAAAATACCGTTGAGAAACAAAAAATGTTTACCAATGTTTCTATATTTCCTTTGATCTTTGAAGCTAAATATGGAAACAAGTAACTTATGGAACTTTTGTTGCTGCAACCGTAAACAATGAGTAACTTAAATGAACTTTTGGCAACATTAATTCAGAAACAAGTTCCAGGAACAAGGAACATATTCCTATGTGTTGCTTTCGGTGTGGACGTAGCTTTAGGACGATACAATATTTCATACTTCTATCCTTTGTAATTTTTGAGAAGCGTCTAATGATCGGTCGTTGTGAAAGAAGTCTCAAAAAACTACCAAATAAAAAAGGGAAAACGCGAAAACAATGAAATTAAAAAAAATTGTAATAATAATGTACTAGACTAATATAAAACACATAAAAGTAACGTCCAGCCAAACAATTTTTTCTATTATAGCAGATGCAACATTGGTTTCTAGACTCCATAAAACTTAATTTCCATTTTCTTGAATTTTAATATAAAAACCGCGTCACACGTATTAAGCATTCTTAACATCAGTATCTATTAATCTACTAGATTTAACCCATACAATGCGGTTCCAACGACTACAAAACCTTACAATAATTTACCCTAATCGGGATATGAGCTGCTCAATCAAATATCAAAAGCGGCTTCTAACAAATAGAGATGTTAGTGTGACAATTCGCAACAAATCACCCTCTATACCAGTCCCTGAGGCGTCCCTCATAAGGGTCAAAATGGCTGTATAGATGCCAGATTAACACGTATGTTTAATAAATAGCCGGATTTGGCAGCTGTACTAAAGTGGAGAGGGGTAGTTAACCCTTGGTAGTAGGGCAATTGTGTATTCTTAAGCTTGACGGTGTCGGACCAGAGTATTATTTCGTTGAGGAACTGCGCGTCTATTGTTGTGACACAATACCACAAACATTTGTAATAATATCGATGTGCTTTTGAGTTTTGGATAAATATACAAATGCCACAGTAAATTTTTTCGAAGGATTGTTGTGGTTCAAAGAAACATGAATTTCTGGTTGTATGATTTTTTATTTATTTTGTTGTGTACGTTCTGCTTGGATTCCGGTGTCGTTGAAATTAGCTTATTTTGTAGAAATCGAAACGATTTTTAAAATAAATATGGACGCAAAATATCTCCAATAAATATTGAAAGCCAAAGTTAAATCAGCGCCGAGAAACCAAAGCAAACACTAAAATATACCGGTGACGATTGTATCTGAGAACTTATTTCCGTACAGCTCGATGGAAATGATATAGAGCTGGAGTTTGACCACGCAGCTCGTTCTTAATTTTTGGAAAAGTAAAAAAGTCGTTACGACTTGGGTCAAGGCTGTATGGAGGATGGTCCAGCATTCGATATTTCCTTGCTTTAAAAACTCAATTGTTTTTCGAGCTGTTTGGGAACTTGTATTGTCTTGGTGGAGGATCATTCGTTACTGGGGGTTGGTTTTTCGAAACTCGGCTATTACTTATTACTTCCGACAGACAAATCGATATATACCAATCAGCAGTAACAGTTTTTTGAGTTTGCAGAGGAATTGTTGCTACATAACCCGCTTTTAAGACAGACATCGCCACCATATTTCTGAAAACACTTCGAAAACGGATAACTTTCGTCGGTTTTAGTTTATTTCGGAACACCCAAACAGCCGACTGACGTTTATTTTCGGGTCTATAAGAGTAAATACAGGATTCCTCACCACTCAATGACAATACTGTATATATTTTTTGAGTTTCCTGCGTTAAACCGGTTTAGAGTTTTTTAAAACCAATTGACTCTAATCGCTGTCTGTTCTTCCGTCAACGAGTCAACGAGATAGTGCTTCATAGAACATTTTTTGAATTGTGGTCTATTAAATGCCCAATAATGCTCCAATTTCACGATATGACATATGTCTATCTTCTTGAATCAGCTTACGTACAGCATCGACGTTTTCCTGGGTGACTGTCGTTCTTGATGGACCTGTTCTTAGATCATCGCTAAGATCAATCCGTTCACGTTTAAATTATCCATTCCTTTGAGACATTGTCGACTGATGTGGTGCTTCATTGCCGAAAAAAGAAACCAACTCAGTAAGGCAAATTTTCTCGGCTTAATTCCAATTTTCGACTAACTCATCAACTTTAAAAATTCAGTTTAGTTACAGCTTTAAACAAAGCGGTCTGAAACTTTGGCGTTAATTTGGCAGTTCATTTAATAATAATTGGCTTAACTTTATTCAACTCCATTGCAAGCTACACATCATTTTGTGTATGTTTTAACCTCTGTGTTTCATTAACAATTTTACATAGATCAAGTCTACAGTCGTCATATAATGGATCACAGCTACTTATAGAAAAATAGACTCTGTATTATGACAGTAGTTGTCAGTGTTTCAAATGACTATCAAACATAAACGCTTATATTTATTTTTCTTATTTTCCTCATTAAATTTCCGCTCGCATGGGAAAATCGTATTTCCTGGAATTGTAATGAAATACTCTCGTATCCTTTGTAGAATGTAGTTTTTCCTGAAATTTCCAATCTCTTTTCTCATTGAGGAGAATGCCTAGATATATAATTTTATTATTAAAATGTTCCATCAAAAGGAGTGGAAGAATTGTCCAAACATTTTAATTTTAGCAGATCTGACAAGCTTTCTAGGAAAGCAAAAATTCCGAAGACACGTGAACCCACCTTCTCATTTAACCTAATAGGATAAAGCGAATTTTTTAGTGAATTGAATACTATTACCAACAATAGTACGAATTAGAACTTGACCTAAATCCAAACCACATTTTAAATCCCATTTGGTAAATTTTTAAGTAGATTTGCGTGCTTCAAAGATTTCACAGTTTTTTTTTGGATCTAATATTTCAATTAGGTAATCCGAGATGGTTTTTTTGGTGGGTAAAAAGTGCAACTGTTTTCCTGTCTACTGTGAATGGTTCGAATGAGATTAGAATATGAGATAACCTGATGCGTACAAACAAATGCACAATGAATCGTATACAAAAGTATTAGGTTGCTTATTTGTGATTTTACAAGCTAGCAGACAAGATAATATTCTGACCAAAGCATATGCCGCACCCCTCGTTTTGTAAAATAAAACATTGTTGAAAGAAATTACCATATAATGTATTCGAGTTTTGAAAAAAAAATGTCTTCTTCGTATATTAAATGGTCAAAGATTGTCATAGCTATTGTTGAAATTAGCATTTTGGTGTATGTGTACATCATGATTGAAATGTTTAATGGAAGTTGATTTTGTATTATGAAACTTTGAATACTCATTTCAATATTTATGACCATTTTTACTACTACTATTAATCTATTATTGCCTGGTGCATTTTTATATAAAATATATTCGAGAGTGTATTTCATTTACTAGCTTATTAATGACTTGTGTGGGATGTTCCTTCAAATCAGCTGGTATTTCAAGGAATTTAATAAATTTATTGTGAAAATAAAAGTATTTCACTAATTAAACAGTAACAAACATATAAAAATAAAGAAGTATTGTATCAGTTTTGAACTTCACACACTGTAGCTTCAAATGTAACTTGTAACACTGCTTCAGGCAAGTGTCATCTGTAAATAGACTACTGTCAAATATTGAGCAAGGTACGTTATTTAGTTTAAATTTTAAGTATTATTATTGAAAATAGTTAATTGCGTGTGCTGAATAAGCATAATTTTTGCTCAAGAAAACCATCACTGAAACCAAGAAAAGGGTTGATGAATAGGTTTGTGGTGAGTGGGTCTATTGTGCTTTTCACTTAGACTCTGAAGAGACTATTGTGGATCAAACCTATTCATAATTAACCAAGCAAATTCAGCTCCTTAACAAAGCCCATTAGAAACCTGTGGTCCAGGTATATAATGTTTGTTTTAGAAAACCCAATGAGATGCCCATTGCAGATTCTGGTCCGATAAAACCACCTTTGTCACCCTTCCATGCAAAGGAGTCTACCATTCAATTGCCAACCACACCAAAATCACCACGGATCCAGATCAGAGACACTTTTTTGAGGCTTCCTTTTAATGTTGAGTCTTTTTTGTCAGTTTGATATTTTGAATTGACGTTACACAGTGAAAGCTGAGTGTATTAAAAGCCGCTTGGCTGTTCGAGAGAAGTTATTTGTTTTACTATGCAGAAAAGCACAAGGTTCAATGCCGTGGCTGGTGTTTGATAGCCGAGGCTGGGAAACCAGCCAAGGAATTGAATCTTCTTTCCTGCCATCTGAAATTGGCCCTTTGTTACTATCTTTACCTCTGATGACATTTGTTGATGTTGATTTGTTGAATTGTTTATGTTTACTTTAATGTCATTGTCAATTTAAAAAAAATTGTCAAGTAACTGTTCGAAATGGATTTAATAGAGGAGTTCAGTTTAAGGTCAGTGTGACCAACAAAAAGTGGTTTTTATGACAAGAATGACAGTTAATGTCTACCATTCAAAACATAAGATTTTTGCAGGTTTCTTATCATTACGAACATCTATGTTGCTTCATTCAAACAATGAATACACCCCCGAAGCGTAAATCTTAAAATTTAAAATGAATTTTTAGCTGAATTCTCAATGCATCGGTGGCCAGTAATTCTAGGAACTTTCGGCAAATCACCAATTCTCTTCTGTCATTATGTCACTAGTTATGTCAGATGTCAGTGTTATTTGTTTTTGTTGATATTCGTTTAATCGTTTATGTTTATTTTTCATACTTTTGTAGTAGTTCTAGTTAGTTGTATCACTTTATTCTTCTGATTGCTTTTTCCACTGACATCTGACATAACTAGTGACATAATGATAGATGAGAATTGGTGATTTGCCGAAAGTTCCTGGAATTACTGGCCACCGATGCATTGAGAATAGAGGAGTTCAGTTTAAAGTCAGTGTGACCAACAAAAAGTGGTTTTTATGACATGAATGAAAGTTAATGTCTTCCATTCAAAACATAAGATTTTTGCAGGTTTTTTATCATTACGAACATCTATATTGCTTTATTGAAACAATGAATACACCCCCGAAGCGTAAATCTTAAAATTTAAAATGACGTTTTAGCTGAATTCTCAATGCATCGGTGGCCAGTAATTCTAGGAACTTTCGGCAAATCACCAATTCTCTTCTGTCATTATGTCACTAGTTATGTCAGATGTCAGTGTTATTTGTTTTTGTTGATATTCGTTTAATCGTTTATGTTTATTTTTCATACTTTTGTAGTAGTTCTAGTTAGTTGTATCACTTTATTCTTCTGATTGCTTTTTCCACTGACATCTGACATAACTAGTGACATAATGACAGAAGAGAATTGGTGATTTGCCGAAAGTTCCTAGAATTACTGGCCACCGATGCATTGAGAATTCAGCTAAAACGTCATTTTAAATTTTAAGATTTACGCTTCGGGGGTGTATTCATTGTTTTAATAAAGCAATATAGATATTCGTAATGATAAAAAATCTGCAAAAATCTTATGTTTTGAATGGTAGACATTAACTGTCATTCTTGTCATAAAAACCACGTTTTGTTGGTCACACTGACCTTGGACTGAACTCCTCTATTGAAATTATTTCTATGAATTCCACAATTTTGTCTTTACTTCTTCTTCTTCTTCAATTTTGATTACGAATTTGATTCAAATTATTAGGCTACATTCGTAATCAATTCGCTGGCCAAGTGGCACTTTGGCACGCAAGTCGGCACGAAATTTGCCATTCACAATAACTTCAAAGTCGACTTTAACGCAAGCGCGTTCGTACCTAAATAATTGTCAGGATTCCTTCAACATATGGTCGAAGCATGATTCTGTCTGTATTTACTTCTGTCTGAGGTTATAATATATAATTTGGATTTGGATTTATTTTTTATAGCAGTATATACTGGAGTTTAGTAGTGATGGACTATCAGACAGATGTCAGATATATCAAAAAACAAATAACAAAAATTAATGCGCATGTCCCATAGCCGGCACGAAGTGCAAGTCGAAGTGAACTTCAACTCTGACGCCAAATTGCGTTGTGAACGATCACACTGAAATAGATTTGCTTAGCTTTCGTGCCAAAGTGCCACTTGGCCAGCGAATTGATTACGAATGTAGCCTTACTTGGAACGTGGACTTTTTCTGACTAGGCAGTAAAAATAGGTAGGTACACCTTTTATGCCTGACAAGTGTCATTAAAATACCACTTTTAATGTCATTTGTAGAATAAGTTTTTATTGTTAAATGAGTGTGAGATTAGTTCATCACCCAGAAAGAATAGGAATAATAGTGAACGGTTATAGAAAGTGCGTTAGGTGGCTACGAACACGAAGTATTAACGAAGCTGCTCTCCTGGTTTTTTACAGCTACCTTGATACTGTTTTTGGCAACTGGAATTCCCCTTGTTATTGCTGTTATTTGGATCTAACCACAAAAACAAAACTGTCAGGTGAGGTTTGTATTGATGCAATTCTGCAATACTCGTAGTTTTCCAATTACAGCATTAAAGCGCATCATGCAGCATAGTGCTTATCGGTGAATGTTCCAACTACAGCAACGCTTCGCACAATTCAGCACTTTGAAAAGTACTGCTTCGGGGTGAAGCGCGCATTGATACCAACTCAGTAGCAGAAAATATGAGAATTGTTTTTTCTTCAAGTTGGCGTTGATAAGAATTTCGCTTACACTATTATTAATATTATTGTATATTGTTGTAATAATTTCTAAAACTTTCGACGTAATTTTTGGAAAAGATTAAAAACCGAATTTACATTGTTGTGAAGAGTAAATTTAAATATAGGTGAAGGTTCCAAACTTCCTATTTTTTGGAATATTGGAATCAAATCGAAAATTGTCTATACAAATTTATTTTATAGGAATATACTTTTCAGCATTGCAATGGAAGCTAAGTCTATGAATGTTTTTTTCTCACAACACTGAACTTTGTACACTCTGCCAGTACACTTGAAAACTAATGCACGTTCCAATAAAGCATTAACACACCTCGGCATTGTGCGCCACTGAGTCGCATTATGCGCTGTAATTGGCAAACTACCACTGTCTTCATAATTCCAGGCAACATGACGTCACTCATCATAGGGTCAGAAGAGTGACATTTATATTCGAAACAAGGCTGCACAAGCTGAAAAATTATCAGTAAGTTTTCAGGTATAGTGTCATGTCCCCCCTAATTATTTCACAATTGAATAATTTTTGCTTCAGTATCATTTTGTTTATATTTTTTGTTGACTATTTCTCTCGTCTTAATTTCCACCAATCACAAACGCGTAATTTTGAGTTATAAATGGTTTCTAGATGATTATTTCCTTCCTATTAATTTTGACCAATCGCTATCAAGAATTGGTATGTCAAATATAAATTTTAAGTGGAAAAATTACTTAACAACTGTCAACTTAGCTGTCAGCAGTTTTTCCGGAAAAAAAATCGAAAAAATTTCATGCAAGTTTGACAAGTTGCCTTGTAAAAACAAACATGATGGTTTCTATTAATTATTGTTCTAATCATTTTAATCGAAAAAAATGTTGTATTAAAATAAAATGTTTATTTAACTCAGGAAATAATCTAACCAAATATCCCTCGTGTATCTAATTTTTCATGTGGAAAAATTGGAACACTCGTTTCTAAGTAATCTGTTTTTACAAATAGCATGAGCGAGAGTGGTTTTAAAAATCCGAGTCGAAGACGAGGATTTTTCCACTTTCGCAAACTCGTTTTTCCGGAAAAATTAAATGCACTAGGGATATTACCCCCGAAAAAACTGTATGACAGCACCTGTCAGCAGTTTTCTCGAGTTTACTCGCGGCAAAACTTGACAGCTGTCACCAGAAATTACAATATCTTTGCGTTTATGTGTATGCAGTGAATAATCAGTTACTCATGAAATATTCTTGTCAAATACCATTCGGGCGTCTAATTATTTTTCCTATGAAAAAAATAGAAAAAACACTATGCAAAGTAATATCTTTTTAACAAAATGCATTCGTGCAGGTGCAAAAATCCTCGTCTTCGACTCGGATTTTTGTTGCCACGAGCACTCATGCTTCTTGTTAAAATATTACTTAGCAGCGAGTTTTTTCGATTTTTTTTTCGGAAAAATTAGATGCCCTTATGATATTTCTTACGATAAAATTCCCTTCAGTGTTTGTTAAGTGTTTGATCAGTTTACAAACTCAATATATAGGATGATTTCTCAATACTATTATTTTTCATTTTTGCTCAAGGTACATATTCATTTTATCACCTCGTGTTTTTAATATTCACAGAATATAACATACCATTTTTTTGTAGACAAAATAATGATATTCTACTACTAATAAAAATATCGAATGCAGTAAAAAGAAGATTAGTCTAAACAACTTGACAAAGTCGTTTAACTTTGAAATTACAAAATTATATTGTAAATAAAGATTAATGTTATATTTATTAATAATAATAATTTATTAACATCATGTCTAGAGATACTTTAGATCCATTCATATGGGCATTATCTGTTATCTTTTTCTTATCTGCAAATAAAGTATAATGAACTAATTAATTTAATAATATTACAAATGTATAATTATATATGTTAACGGATTTTATATAAATAGAAGAAAATATCAAAAGGTAAACAGTTATTTTCAAATTAACCAAAATGTATAATTCCTTGGAAGGCCGTTAGACTTATTTTTTTCTCTCTCCAATAAAAGCTTTGATTATTTGAATAAGTCTTCTAAAGACTTGCACTTCATTCATCTGATTACTTTAAATTACCGAGAATAGAGTACGTTTAATTAAGTACTTTATTTTTTTATTTACAAGCCACGCAGACGACGTCGTATTTATACCGATACCAATAAAATTACTCTGAAGTATTCTAAAATTAGTTTTTATTCATTCATTCCAAAACGGCAAGTAAAAAACTTTATAGTTTCTTACGTATCGATGCTCCATGTAATAGGAACTATAAAATGGGGTTTACTGAATTTGTATCGATCGATTAGTGATTTCTTTATGAATTATTACGGGTGTAATAAGGTCTACTTCAGGAAATTGATAAATGCCGAACTGTAGTATAAACATTTCGGTACAGGGAGTGCCTAATCAAATAAGACCGAGCTATAGAATCAGTTCCTTCGTTTGAAAATGGGAATGACCACTAATTTTCAAAAACAGTATAATGGTGATCTCCATCCCTAAAAACTATTATATGAAGTATTTATATATTTTTATTTGTTTTATAATATGAATAATGCAATAAATTACATAATTTTTATTTCAAACATACAATCTAACGCACCATTTGTAAAGGCTGCTCCCATTGGTGTAAAGCAATGTGACGTACTAGCCCCTACACGCATATCGACCTTAAGTCGACGAATTATATAAGTTCTAACATAGTAAATCCGTATACCTGTGGTTCCGTGTATGACAAAACAAAAGTCAATCAAGTTGAAGATTATGCTTCATTGTTTTTGTATGCTGTTCTCAAGTCTTTGAAAAATATTGAAAATAAAACACAAAAACGGCAACAATAACCTTACAAACAGACGATACACGGACAAAACAAACAAGATGCACATTCAAAGACGTCTAAGGTCACAGACAGAAAACATCTATAACGCTGAGAGTGCTTCTGCGAACAAATGTCATATTCTATCACCAACAGTGTTGCTGCACTAAAATGGTCAAACTTGCTCTCGAGATAAAGAAGAATACAAGTAAAATATAATCATTCCAACAAATTAATTTGTTGAGAAATGACATTTTTATCATTAGTTGATACGTTGTAGGAAAAAAACAGCTCAGATATACAAAAGACAATGATGAGTAACTTTGACAACACTGCAATACGGTGTTCAGAAGATATACTATAATAGAAGCAGACAGAGACCAATAATGTAAGGGGTTAGTACGTCATAATACCGCCCACTTGTTTCGGACATTTTTCAGTTTTGAATTGATATGTTGATTTCAAAACGCCAGGAAATCTATTTAATACGATTTTGATACACTGAACCAACATCATTAGGTATTCATTGATTGGTATATAATTGGAAGGATTTCATCTCTTAGTGGTCTTCCCCATTACTGAAATATAGAGCACTGAGAATTTTCTTCAGAATATGGATTTTTTATTTTAAATTTGATAGCTTGCAATACTAGCCTTTAAATTAATTTCTTCGAAAGATTTATTTTAATATTTCTGCCAGCCTAACTTACCTTAACCTAACTTTTTTTTCAATGGGAAAAGCTTCATTGAAACCTCAAGAAACCCGCGTCAGGCCGAAATCATTGCGTCCACACGAAACCTACCACTCTTTGCTCCCTCATACCCGCGGAACCACCTTCGCGGCCTATCATAATACCCCTTTTTGCCTTTCATATCTATTTTCACGCATTTCTTTAACCTTCTGTCCTCTTCGCAACATCCTATATTATGTTATCCTGAGTTAGTGACTATCCAGAGGTATCCACAGTATGCGTCCTGTTTTCTCCAAGAAGTTTGTAGTGGAATAAATCATCATCGTACATGCAGAGGTACTTTTTCGACTTTTTGATTGAGTAAGTGTATTTTCTAAACACTCGGTGTCCGATCAGGAATTGGGTAAAAAAATTTTTGGTCTCTTTGAACCTGATATTTATGAACCTTTAGGTCCATTACGCAATATTTTTTCCTTGTTTCATACCTCCTGAAATATTTCCAGTGCGATCTCCCTATCCACTGATTTCCTGTGACTAATCTGTAGCGTTTTAAATGTTATCCGAAAAGCTGTTGGTGATGTTTATCTTCAGTATAGGTTGTGGCCCAACAAGTTTTACAGAAATGTATAAAATTGTAGTGTCAGCAAGAAAAATTATAGATCTATGCGGGTAAAAGATAGTGTCTCCATAGTTATGACCTTATAGCATTTTTCATATTAAAAAAAACTAACAACTTCACTCGAAAATATGAAATGAAGCTCCAACGGAACTAAAGTTTTCTGTGATTTGATCAAATTTCAAATTATTAAGCGTAAGCAGATATTTGGAAGTAACTCGTTATCTTGGCTCCAATTTTCTCTATTACTCTAATTCAATTGTAATATCCAATTAAAGTCCGGTGCTGGTACCTGCCTGTAAAGTGCGATGATGTTAATTCCTATGTATTGGTAAAATTGCGAAAGAAAAATTTAATTTCCACCAAAACCATATGATTTAAAGCAGAATAATTTGGCGAGAGAAATAATATGCCATCTTCCCAATATATTATTATTGTTACAACAGAACTGAACGGATTCAGCAATAGTAGATCGAGTTTTGCAAAGTTGGCAAACCACACGACGAGGACGCGACGCACGATATAAAGCTTCGTGACACCTAGTACGCCCGATAGAGGAAATAAGACCAATTATATCACTGTCGACGTCGTTATTGTCGCAAGCACTGCCAGTAAATATGTTTAATTTCTGCAGATACTGTCATCGAGATGTCTGCTTGCTTTCGTGTCAAATTAGAGGGAAAATGATCTTTCGTAATTATTCTAATGAACATTTTAATTTGTGTTTATTTCGCTTACGTCGGGTTTCAAATTTGTAACTTTTTATTTCATAATCACAAATTTAATAAGCCAATAGTTTAAATTTCAGAAACATCATAAACGTTATAATCGTTGATATATTGATAAGTTCTTTATTGGTCACAGATCATTTTTTAAAAGGCATAAAAAGTATAATAAAACAGATAAACAAATACATTGAAAAGCTTGGGTAACTAGACTTTATTATTTTAAACGAAAGTATATATAGTATAGTCTACTTTCCTAAATTCTTGAGATAATCCCGATGAAGCTTGCGACGGAGTTTGCAAGCACAGCTTGGAGCTCGTGAAATGCAACGGTTTTCCGTCTATAACTTTTTTAGATTCGATTGCACAAAAAATGGTGGACAACAAAATTGTAGAGAATTTTATACCCTATAAGAAGACTCAATGCAATTTTTTGGGGAAAAAATTTTTAAGCCCATAATTTTCGAATAATTGAACAAAAATTTGCAAAATTGTTTTTTAAGCGACAAACATAATTAAAATAATAATATCGACTTCATGATGTAGGAAAATATAGTAGGCTGGCTCTTGAAAAACGTTGGTGTTTTCAGATTTCAATAATTCAAAATGGCGGCTACACAAAATTTCAATATATCTTTGTTTATTTACAGCTTTTATTGAACAATTCACCGAATCGATCATAAACTAAAAATTTTTAATGTTTTTTTTAATTGGATACCGAACTTTGAATACTGTTTTCTCCGGTTCAAATGGAGGAATTTGGATTTTTTTTTCAAAATACGTGGTTTTTGAAGACCAACATTTTCAATATAATAATGAATCCATCAATTATATTTTTCAACGTAAAATTTAATAAAAATAGAGAACAAACAGCGTATCGATAGTGTTAATGTTAATTAAATGAGGCTAGGTTGGAAAAAAAATATTGTAACGGATTGAAAATACAACAGCATTCAAAATAAAGTTTAAATCTACTAAAAAACATAGCAGCAACTGAATTTGATAAAAAGTATTGATGATTATAAGCATTAAGGATTGTTATCATGAAATAATATAATAGTAAAATACCTATGTATGATTTATTGTAAAGTAACTGAGAATACTTACAGTTTATACTAGGTACAATTGTCAAAACTATCTTTTCATATTTTTTAAAAATATTAATTGATGAGAATATCAAGAAAAAAGGGTGGAAACACATTATTTGGAGTCTTCTCATAAATTACTGAAACAATCCAAAGTCTAAGAAGTCCTACCTCCAACACTAGAATCGAAAATTCTTATCCACCAAGACTTCAGTTGTGAACCTAAAAAAATAAACTATAGTAACACTTGTAAATAAAAAAGAAACACATAAACTGCAACTAAAGGGTGCAAGGACATGTTATAAAAGGTTTTGAATAACTTAAAAACTTTAATTTTCGAAAATTTAAAAGAAATCATTTTGACAATGAGAAATTTTTAAAGTGTGATTTCTATGTCTAGAAGAGGTTTTAAGATGTAAGATTTGTACATTTAATATTATGTTTTATGTAGATTATAATTATATGTGTAAAAAAGGTGTGTGTAAGAAAATCAAAAATACCAAAATAACTTTTGACCATCCTCTTATATCAGTTTTGACACAAATTTTATTAAAAAATTTAACATAGTGACCTGTGACTTGTGTGTTTAATAAAAGTAAAAACTCCAAGAGGATGGCCCATTCCAGTTTTTTCACTTGCACAATAAAGTCTAAGAAAAAGTAGTTGCAATATCGATAAAGTAGGGAGTCAACTTACCTTGACTTTTGACAGGAGGACATTTTGAAGTTTAAAAGTGTGGTAAATTTAAAATTCTTCACGCGCTGAGAAATCAGCAAGATTTCTTTTAAAAATCTCATCAATTTGTTTATGGACGACAAATTTTTCTTCCCGAAGTGAGAAGGAAAGAAAATAGATTGGAATCCGATGCTATTTCCCTGAGCATCTAAAGAAGAAGGACTAACAAAAGAAATTAGGTACCTACAATATAAAAGAAAAAGAAGGTTAATTATTAAATAATAACAACAATATTCTAAACAGATTTGCTATAGCTAAAAAAATAACTCTAGATAGAGACTTAAAGGCCATAATAATAATAAAAAAGACAAACAAAAACAATAAATGCATTTAAATTAAAGAAAGCAATTGAAGAAGATTTGACATATTCATTATTTACGGTAGTATTTATATTTTTATGCATTATTATTAGATTGTAAACATCTATCTATTGTTGCCTTTTGCTTATAGACTAAACAAGTTTCTAGTTTTCCTTTATGAATAAAAACTTTACTAAAATTAATTTCCACTTACCTTGTTGGTCGATAAGCAATTATCATCATTGATTTTGTACTTATATGATAACCATTGTTTTTGTAAACACTCCTCATTTGCAAACTGATTTCTTAAATTTAGTAATTATTTTCACTATTCTTCAAGTGTGGAAGGGATGGTAATACATCACACATAATTTGCCACTGTGTTAGATTTTGTTTCTCAATAAAAAAATATGATATTTCTTCGTTTAATTCAACAACTTGTCTATTATTGAACAGCCATTTTGGAGATAATTAATAAGAGTGCGTAGAGCGTCGACTCCAAACACAACTAACGAATCCGACTGAGATAGGTAGTTTCGTGCTTTATCAGAGTAAGTTACATGGTTGTACTGAGAAAGAGAGGTCAGGTAAATTTAACTAAGTTGGGAATTCTGGAACCGTTGGCGATACTTGATACTGAACACTGTTTACACTACCACTACACCAATACTAACACCTAAGATAGTGTAAAGTGTTAGTGTTGGTGTAGTGGTAGTGTAAACAGTGTTTAGGTAAATTTAATAAAATTTTAATAGGTGGAATTATATAGAAAAATAAAAAGATCATTAATAGTATTCAATACTTCATATTTATTTTATTTTTAAATAAATATTGGCGCCCAACTATACAATACAATAAAACCACAATTCAATAAACAATTTAAAAAAAAATTACCCCATTACCCCACACACACATTATAATATATTGAAATTTTGTGTGGCCGCCATTTTGAATTTTTCAAATCTAAAAACACCATCGTTTTCAAGGGCTGGATTACTATATTTTCCTATATTATGAAGTCGATATTATTATTTTAATTATGTTTGTCGCTTAAAAAACCATTTTGTAAAAAAAATTCAATTTTTTAGAAAATTAAAGGTGGATATTTTTTCTTCCAAAATATTGCATTGTGTCATCTTATAGGGTATAAAATTCCCTACCATTTTGATGTCCACAGTTTTCTTGTGCGATCAAATCTAAAAAAGTTATAGACGCAAAACTGTTGCATTTCACGTACTCCAAGTCTTTAGCGGGATAATCTCAAGAATTTAGAAAAGTAGTCTATACTAGATTATACTTTCGTTTAAAAAAATCAAATTCAGTTACCCAACCTTTTCCATTCAATATTCTTACTTCCCCGGACTATAAGGTTTTTTGTTACAAAATTTATTGTCAGTTTTATATTTCTTATTTTGACTTCAGCAATTGCTAATTTCACCTCTTGGGAGGTTTATTCTTTGATAAAATAGGCTTTGCATCTTTTGACTAATATCCTCGCTGATATCCAAGTAAACAGAGACACTTTGACTGGATATCACCGGCCTAATCGTTCCAACAGAAAGATATAATTATCATACTAAAGAATACTCAGAAAAAGCATGTCACCTCTAGATTTAAATACCCCACAGTGACATTTAACTATTGAAGACTTAAGCTCTTTTAAAATTCTGGTAAACATAAACTCAAAAAAAATTAAAAACGATACAAGCAATGTTATATTCAATAAACTCTAAGATAAAATCCTCTTATTTTTAAAAAGACTACACTAATTCAGTGAGGTGTAAAAAGAATAAGTATTTATAATTATTATTCAATTCACTGACAAAATAATTTACGAGACGAAAAGTAACCAAAGGATGTTTAAGCTTCTTACGTTAATGCTTGTTTTGTCCAATAGCAGCATAACCCAGACAACAGAGATGGGTTGAGTGGATTTTTCGAATGTACATTCCTGGCACGGGCTACGGTTTTAAATCTTAAGAAGATATTTGTTTCATGTTTAGTAAAAGTGTGTTTGATATTTTTTGTGCCTATCCATTCAAAGTTCTGTCAATACTTGAACTATCTTTATACCCTGTTTTAAATATCATACATTTGACAGATGCTTCTATAATTTAATTGTTATTGAGTATGTCATCGTGTTGTTCAAATTAACGTAACAAAATGAAAGTATGAACCATTAGTGATGAGCAAAATTGGTCTTGGTCTTGAAAAGGGACGATATATGAGTTGAAATATTTGTAACTGCGTCAACATATGCTAGAACAAAATATTTTTGGTATTTAGAATCGTCAGTTTCCTTATTAAGTTTTACCTTTAAGTATAAAAAAGAAACTTCCCCACTGTTTGAAAATAAAAAGGATCTACAAGAATGTTCTTTGTCATAACGTCTGGAAAACACATGGTTGAAGTATAGAGAGAAACTAATTTTTTTTTTCTATATTTTCACTTCTATCAATTATTTTAAATTGATAATTATCATGAACATCTTAAAAAAATAAGACAGATAAAATGACCAGGACTGGATACGCAAGACCAAGACCAAATAAGCAAGAGCAAGACCAAGCCTGGATCAGCAAGACCAAGATTGTCCAAGTCCTGGTGGTCTTGCTTTGCTCATCACTATGAACCATGGAGTCTAGACAAGGAGATCGAACTCATACGGAAAACCTGTCCTCAAAATCGTCTATCTAAGCAGTTAGTTTTTTCCAGCGTCGCCAATGCAAATCCAATACTATCCAAAAACAGTAACCTTAGTTACTGACACTAGTCAAATAATAAACATTACTTATGACAAAAACTCCAATCAAGAACTAAAAATATTAAAATTGTTAAAAATTAAAAATTAAAAACGGAAAAGGTGTAGGTACGTTGTTAAAAATTCTTGCAATAGTGGTTGGTAGTGCAGCTCATTTAAAACGAAGACGTGAATTAAATTTAATTTAAGAAAACCAGAGTTAGGAATTATATAAATATATTTTATATTGAAAACCTGTGCATGAACTAATGTCACTATGTAAGTACCGCCTATTGATTGAAAATATATTGTATTTTTTATTGTTATTAAACAGATTGAAGATTATGCATTGAGTTTTCAGGCTTTGGGCTTCATCCTACACCTGTTAAACCATTTCACTATTCTGTTATACGTTTTTGTAGCTCATTCACTGTTATTTTGGGATTATTATGACTGATCAAAGCGATGTCATCTACATACTACAATATGTATGTTTACAAATTAAATGTTCTGGTGCTAAATCATAGTTGAATTGGCTCAGATAGATTGTAGAGCAAATGGGACAGTGGGGAGCCCTGGAGGACTCCTTGTTGAGGTATAAATGTTTGGCGTGAAACTGTAATTCACTTTTACTTGTGGTTTTCTATCATATCATTACTGCTTCCTATCCTAACTTACCTCATGTACTGTCAAATGAGCTAGCATCCAATAAAACTCCATGAACTGAAGGTGTATGCAAGGCTTATGATTTGCTCTTATTGTTCTGCAGTCAGATTTTTTTGGTATTGGATTTAAACTGGCGCCCTCTACCATGACCGGAAATTGGAATACATGAAGTCCGATCTCCTTATAGTATATCTCCATGCTATGAACACTGGAAAAATTGATCTTAAAATAATCACTGACGTAGACGGCGATATTTTTAAAGTAGGAGATAATTGAAATAGTTATTCAGTTGTATATTTAATTTGAAATATGTTATATGAGAAATATATTCCTTCGTAATATAAAACATTTAAATAATAGTACCACCTTGTATTAATCTACAAATAAAATCTTGTGTGATACTAAACTCAAAAGTTCACGACAATATCACATTAATGTTCTATGTGTCTTCGTTTCTTCAACTTTATTTCAACTTTGCGTGTCACTTTAGTCATTTAATTAATAAAAGTTTTTTAATTGATTCTTACAAAATGGTACGATCTAAAGAACTTGAATTCAGTAAGTATAGTTTTTATTATTGGTAAGACACTCTCAAGCAGCTAAAAGGATTCAAAATAAAGAATAATACAGTAGAAAAATGTTTATAAATCCAAATTTAGCTAAAGAAATATTAAGATAAGTTGAAAAATGCTATTGAATATCACATTTTTGGGAATTTTGTAGAGTCAGATTTAGTGGCGATAACTGATAATCACTTAAATTCTCGAGTTACCTACTGATCACCAAAATGGCATGTCGATAGAACCTCATTTAACAGATATAAGGGATATTTAAGAATCACAAACCAATTTTTGCAGGCTTACATCACAGACACCTGTAAAGTGATACGGCTCAAAATTTATTCTGAACATTTCACTCATACATGTTGTATCAATGCAACGAATGCTAAATTATTAAATGGAAATTCAGCGGAAATTCCACGTTGCCATGACAACCAAGCGATAATTCCACGTTGCCATGACAACCATTGTCAGACAACGTTAAAATAATAAACGTGAAACGAGTTCCTTAGAGGTTATGAATCGATTCGGAGATATAACAGAACGGGAAATTGATAAAAATGTATTACGTTACTGTTTCAATAAATAAATAATTTGTTTTTATTGAGATTTTTAAATTAGAGACGTTACATTATCTATCTGAATATAGTGGAGATAAACAGTTATTCGTATTTTTATTTATTATTTCATGGAAATTATCGGTAATTTTTAAGCCCCGATAATTTCAAGGGCTCCTGTTTCAAACCACCGTAATGGAAATTTTCTTTAAATTTTTTTGAAGCTAAAGACGAGCGCTCCTGATATATTTCAAAAGTTAATAGACACTTGGCAATAGATGCTTTAAGCAAACCGTAAAATTTTCTGCGTATCCGTGACCGTATACCTTAACGTATTGATTTATGTTCACCGCAAATTATCCTTTAAAGCAGCACCAATCAGCCCATACGTATACGAAACAGATAACATTAGGCTTTCTAACCTCAATTTTTTTTTCAATTTTGCTTATAAAAATTGTTTTCAATTTTGTTTGATTTCCATAGAGAATTTTCAATTTATTTTTATCTTGTCTCCACAATATATTATCTCTGATTTTGAGATTTCGACGGATGGAATATCTAATTAATTTTACATAATTATGGATGAAATACTTCACCCCATCCTTATCGATGAGGATAATGAAGACGACGATCATTTGAACGATATACTGATGGGACATATTTTACATGATAGGGACCTCCTGGACAACCGAGCAGCCCTATATGGAAATTTCGACCTTGCCTTATATAATTTCCAAAAAACACCAAACTGCACCAAATGTAATAAACATGTAAAATAAAACTTTAATCACAAAATTGACATTATTGACAACTGACAGGTCGGTTAGGATACGTTTACGGATACGACGGTAGGTCCGTAACGATACGGGCAACGTACCGCACCGAAACCACCGTATCTATTCTGCGCATGCGCAGACCGATGCGGATACGGATACGTTTGAAATTTTGCTTAAAGTGTCTATTAACACGTAAACGTAAACGCAAATTTGACAAGAACTTCTCGGACGTATTTAGATACGTTTAACGTAAACTTGCGTGTTTCTACGTATACCGTAAACGTGGGTTTTATTGAGCCGAGTTAGGCACTCGGAACACTCGAATATAAACCATTTACTTCACGTGTCACTTCTCTTGTTTTTTTTTATTTTAAGTAGAGTGTAACATAACCTCTCTATTCTGGTAAGTATAAATTAGTACAAATTTAATGTCATGTTAATAAAAACTCACGCACAAAATAAAGAAAAAACTAAATATAAATAACATAGTAAAGTTGGGTTAGGTGAACTTTCAATGGATTAAAGGCGGATTCTTGCAACCTCAACTAAACTAAAGCTAATTTAAGATTAAGATTAAATTTAAACTAAGAATATTCATAAACCAACTGGACATGCGCACTCTTTTCAAACATTTGTCAAAACTTCCAATAGTAATCGAGCTGTCAGATAACTGACAACTTGTTTACGAAAAATAAAGTTGTAAATTATAAAATGTTTTAAGCTCATGTAAACAATAACTTAATACAAATGGTAGCTGTTCGGCAAGTTCAGAACCAGTAGGTGATCTGTGGTCAGGAGTTCACGCATGCGTTGATTCGAATTCATGGAAGAATTGCCTTAACTCTTTTTAAGATGCAATGAAATATGTAAGCGTATGGGGTACACGTCGTGTGAATACATTTACGTATATGTACTGCCTTAAGTGTCTATAATACCTGTAGATACATAGGTGTGGGTACACACTGATTATTAAATAGAGGATTTAATTGAAAATACGAAAAAATATTATTTAGTTTTAGTTTTTTAGTTGGTAGATAATAGAAAAATGATAACCGTTATAAATACTTTAAATAGGAGAGAAAAGCTAATTGAAAGTCCAGCCCTGAATAAGTGTACATATGGTCTACATTTAATCTGTTTATACCCCTGTGTGATGGAATTTGGACAACTGCATAAAGCTGTTTTGGGTGTATATAGGCTTTGATAACTTCCCCATTCAACTTTTAAGCTCTTTAACTTATTCCTCTATACACAATCAAATGGGTTATTTTGGAAATAAATATAAGTAGGTAGTGTATGTACAGAATTTAGAAATACCAGTCAGATTATAATGAAAATAAAACGTGAACATTGCACATCGACTAGTGCTAACCCAGCTTTACCTTTAAATTTGGCTACATTTATCAGGTACCGTCCACTAAGAAGCAACAACTACTTCTCGGGCTATATGCCCCGACAGACATTGAATTACACTTCTAAAGTAAACGGGGTTGGTATATCTGTTAAGATAGAACCAACCACAAGTGATGTTATTCCTTCTAGTCGCAAACCAGAATGGTTGGTTCTATCTTAACAGATATACCAACCCCGTTTACTTTAGAAGTGTAATTCAATGTCTGTCGGGGCATATAGCCCGAGAAGTAGTTGTTGCTTCTTAGTGGACGGTCTGCTCTTTGGAAATTAATTTTTCTAATTTTGTAAAGCGTTTAATAGTATTGAACTATTATTTTTTGACGTCTAAGTATAGATCACGCTTTACTTATATGACAATTATTCACAGGTAACTGTAATTAAGTAAATACCTACAAAACCGAGATGGTTTTTTGTCGATATAGAATTTTGGTTTGTGATTAGATGTAGAGATGTCGCCGATATCGCACTCTTAACATTTCCTTTACTAAGGCTAATGTATTGGTGTGGTATCAACGTAGTCTCTAGTCCAGGATTATGCTCTTAGAGCTTCTGGACGAATGGCATCTACCTTGTGCTGATGAGGCGCAAAAACGCCGAAACCGGTCCACAAGTGATGTTTTTCCTTCTAGTCGCAAACCAGAATGGTTGGTTCTATCTTAACAGATATACCAACCCCGTTTACTTTAGAAATGTAATTCAATGTCTGTCGGGGCATATAGCCCGAGAAGTAGTTGTTGCTTCTTAGTGGACGGTCTGCTCTTTGGAAATTAATTTTTCTAATTTTGTAAAGCGTTTGATGGTATTTTTTGACGTCTATTTTCTTATACGTTTTTCTTGCTTCGTGTCTCGTCGAAATAGGTACAAAGTATAATTTCTGCTGAGAGTCCAAGACTCTATTGTGATTATTATTCAAACGACTATAAGTAATGAGTGATCTGTTGGACCCCGTTAATAATCCATGTTGTAGGTAACATTCTTCGATATATATAAAAGCTTGGAAAACTGGAAAATCTCGTTCTTGACGCGTAAATCTATTTTCATTCAGCAAAACTTGATAAGATCTCAGGCTCGAGATCAGCCAAATGGTTTTAACTGTCATTTTACCTATATTTAATGGTTTCTGATGTGGAGACTACAATCTGTTTGAAATAGACCTAGTCAACAGGTTTGTAGTCTTAAGCCTTTTTTATTTTTCAATAATAATAAACGTAACATATATTCTCAAAACAATAAACAAAAAATAAATATAGATACTTCATAAATAAAAACTAATAACTACAGAGGGTTATTCATTATAAATTACCACCCTTTATCATAATTATTATTGTATATACAAAAAAAGTTTTAGATACAATTTGTGTGGCTAAACTGAATTTTGCTAACATGGCATAAAAAACACAGCGGTATGCAGATTTCTCAGAGTACAACAAAAATAGTATGTTTTTTAAATATAGGTTACCCTGTATATTGTTAAATTTTTGGAATCGTCTTTTTTCCTGATTTAAAAAATATACCATACTTTACTTGTTGACCTCATTAAACGTCAAATGTATTAGTTAAAGACAGAAAATGACAACTTTTATGTTTGATAGGATTTATATTTAATTAAAGAATAAATGTCATTTATCAAACATACAGTACTTGTCATTTTCACAGCTTACTTCAATTATGTTAACTTTCCCATATTTATAGCTAACTAGCTTAACTAATATATTCGGCATTTAATTGCACTAAAATGGTATACATCATCATATGGTACATTTTTGAAATCAGAAAAAAAATCATTACAAAAATTTAAGAATAATATAGGGTGTCCCATTTAAAAACATTTTTGTGTATGCGATAATAATGATGATAAAGGGTAGGTAATTTATAATTAATAACCATGTACTTTGTACCAAATAAAATAAACAGAAAATCTTATTTTCTTCTTTCGGTCCTTCTCCCATATCTGTCTATAGAACCTCTTAACCATAACTGTATTTGCTTTTCAATGTATCTCTGAGTGAAGCCACTGCATAAGGGATTTTTCCAAACACACTATAAAATTTGAATATGCATAAACCAAAGAAGGTGAAATAAAAAATAAATATCATACCTAATATTAATTTCACCACATTCTCAAACTTTCTTAAAGCTGGTTTTTCATGTCTCCCTGTCCACTTGAGTTTTTTAGCCAAGACATGGCTGACATTTCCAAAAATCCTCCTCGTTGTATCTCCTCCATCTTTCCCACCTATCAGTTTCAACCTGAAAATGATATCTTTGTTAGTAGTCACAAATTAGATCTAAAAATATTAAGTACCGGATACATTATATGATTCTTTCTTGAAAACGAACCAGTTTTTCACATGGAGGTTTCATATCCCCTCACCCCAAATCCCTACCCCTATGCACGCCTATCTTTACTCTTTGAATGCTTCTTACTATTTTGGTAAATTCTTCAACATCGTTTAATTTCTGTTCCAATTGCACCAGCTCATCTTCTATGGATAGTGGAAATACATTGATATCTGCATGTATCGCCATATCACTTGGATGAAGTTGTTGGAGAATATGTATTATATAGTCGATTTTCTCATTATTTTTTTCAACTTTAGTTAGTATCTGCTTCATTGCCTCTGAAAAAAGTTTTGGATTCATTTCAAAAATATCTGATTTTTTTACACCCATATTGCGGCCATTATCTCTCCAATAAAATAGTATTTTTCTCACAACTCCCAGGCATACAGAATGCATGTAGTCTGCTGGAAATTGCTGTATCATGTCAATGTTTAAATCAGCTAGTGGAGATTTTCCTTTCTGGTGTTTTATATATTCAATATTTTTAAAATGAGTATCTTGTCTAACTGATGCCTTTAAATCTGTAAATGTCATTGTTCTTTGTATTGTAATACCTTTTACACAGCACTTGTCACAACCAAATGTGCTCGAATATATTTTATAAAAGCTTTCGCAGGAGTGTCACAGCAAAAAGAATGTAGGTACCTACATGTATATTAAACTGTTTGTTCCCCACATTTATACCATTTTCTTGAAGGTTTTTTATTTCAAATACAAACTCATAAAAGAATTTTTCTAATCTATATAAGTTAGGCTTACTGATCTAGGAGTACCTAACAAAGTTCTAGCAACACTTGGTAAATCTCTTAAAACAGGTCCTGTCTTAAACCATTTTAACAACTGGTTTACAGCAACTTGTGAAATATTATTTGAAATTATCCATTTTTTAAGGAAGTTTTTATTGCTTACTGAACTTTTTTGTGTAGAATCCTGATTTTGTATACTTATACTACCGCTTTCAACTATATATAATCTGTTAACAGAGGTATTCAATAATTATTGTATTGAAAGTATTAGATGTAAGTAAGCTACTATCAGGGATTTCTGTTGAATATGATGGATTAGAAGTTACATCAGATTCATTTAATACTGGTACTATATGAGAAACACAACCGGCAGGTGTACTTAATTTTGATACATTTGTTTCACTAACAGCAGGGAAGTTTATATGGCTAACACTTTGTTTATTTGCTTCAAAGGTCGTCTATAATATTTGTTGCACTCGTTTTCTAACACGTCTATTTTCAGCACTTTTACTTTTTCTTTTAAATATAAACATTTTCCACAATCCACAAAAAAGTGATAAAACACAATCAAGGAAACTGTTAAAAAAAGGAGGGAATGTTAGAAAGTTAGGGGTACTTACTTATTGCTATTTTCCATATATCATTTATGTTCGTGACAAATTCACGAAAATAAAACGTCCACTTGTGTCTTTATATTCCAACCTCTGATACTTTACAAAACTTGCGACAAGAACAATTGCCATCTGTCAATTGCCACTTGTTAAAATGTTAACTGTAGGGTAAGCAGCGCTTTTTAAGAGCATATTTTACAGCTTACTGACCAGTAGTGCTTAACATACAAAAAAATGCGTCTTTTAAATGTTAAGTGCTTTAAAACGTGCTTCGTTCCATTAATATTACAGCGGTGCATTTTAAGCGGTTTAAAACGGGCATTGGCCCATCACGAAAAAAAAGGTGAATTGTCTGCAATAACTTTACACAGTGTAAAATAATTATTGGCCCAATGGTGTATCTCCAACTGACAATTAAGCAGCGAATTAATAGCGATTTTTCAATGATCTATAAATTTGGCCACCATTATGCCATCAAAGAATTCATTGGCCCAATGCTTTGCCAGTCTTGTGTGTTTGCTGGGAAGGAGGAATTCGAAGTATCATAATATTCCAGTTTTTTGCCATTTGGTCAATAGTATATCTTAGGAAACGATGTTTATGTATATTTACAATTGCCAGCAGTTCTTTTTTTAACATATCCTCATCAAACGTAATTTCTTTATATAAAAGCCACTGAATGATTTCAGCTTTTTTCCAAGCGGTGGTAGGAAATTTCTCACATCTTCTTGAATAATAAGGAGCGTTGTCCAAAACAATTACCGAGTTGAGCGGAATTGACTCAAATACTAGCAAACCATCTTTCAAAAACCCATCTGTACTTCCAATATGCATAAGTATCAGTCGTTTTCCTTTTCCTTTGCGAAAATCCCTTATTGATTGCAAATAATTCCGTCTCCAGCATACAATTTCATCTTCTTCGATTAAAAGCGACTTTCTGTTTACTTTATCCCATCATAAATTCATCTCTCGCAGAATTTTCAACAATTTATCTCTTCCAATTTCAGAAATAATGGTTATTATTGAGTCAGAACCATTTTTCACATGATTTTAGGATACCTATCGCTTGAATCTAAAACTGACAATTATTGAGATTTTAAGAATCACAAGCAGGTACGCCCTTGGAATGGTCATTTTACAAGGGTTTAATGCTCTTTGCCTTATATAAATAGAGTATAGATAAGAAGCACTAACTCAATCGGGATACTTGTCAGAGCTTGCCCACAAAATGATGTATGGGCTGGGCTATTCCACGAATCTACGCCGCTTCGGATTATAGTTGATAACAAAATTTGTTATCATATTCAGAATATCCAGCAAAATGCAAACTACAGATACAAGATGAGATTTTATGTCCTTCTTACCAATTAACCTTTTTTTATAAGTTCTTCCTAGAGCTAGCGCCCTTTGAAGATGACGCTACGTACAAACTTCAAACTTGGTACCTTTCATAACACTGCCACTGGCGTTTTTCTTATTGTGTTTATACTTATTTTGTCATCCTATATCATATACTATGGTAATTGGAATTTTGATCATATATACGAGTATATAGTTATATGCAGGGTTTATTAAAAATAGATCCTGAAGTAATGGAGTCCGTCTTCCCCTGTGTAATATTCAGATTATATTGCCGTAGGTACATGAAATTTGTGCTCCTTAGCTATTCTCCAAGGTATCTGAGTTCACATGTCCATCTTTTAAAGAACATTTTTTCTGCACTTAAAATTCTTGGGTATATTTTCTTCCTTCCCAGTTTATTTCGACAATATTTAATAATTTTCTATTTATAAATCACTGATTGCAAAATATTTCCTTTAGACGTGATCTTCGTTTTAAAATTGAAACATTCAAACCTCCCGTCAATTAACTAAATTAAAAATCTGATAAACTACACGATTTAATTCAATAAAAGGAAGTTATGAAAACAAATAACTTATAAATTAAGCAAATGGCCAATAAACGTAATGATTTCATAATTCCCAAAATTTAAGAGTTGACTCGTGCTCTTAATATTCCATTCATAAAATGTACGGGATTTGACAGATTGCATTATATTATGATTCACATCCGGCGCGGTGCGTAATCAATGAGCGACAATTAAAAAATGTCAAATGTCAATGCCGATGTAACGTATCAGTTATAGAGCAGCGCTACAACTTGCTATTTATGAATGGATGCAATAGCCGAAGCGTACGCGTACAGCAGATGCTTAAATTAAGATCTGACCATAATTATCTCGTTAACGAGTTTAAAATTTTAAAAGGTGCACAGTTCATTCATTCAATTTATATGTCTAAGAAATATTATTTGGTATTCAACAAAACTGTGATGAAATTTGATCAAATTCATATTCTATTCAAGATAGGAAATTACAGGTATTTACAGAAAAGGCAAGTTGGAGATCACTTGAGGAAAATTAAGCCTTCAATCGGATCTTGAGGACCTACACTTTTTTAAAAGTGAGCACGTCTAACTCGAAGCTTTTGGACGTCAATTTTTAATACCCACGATAAAATTGTAAAGATATCCCAGGGCTGAATTCGTAACTTAATTAGGATGTAATTTGTAATACTTGTTTGGTGAAGACAGGTTTTGGTAATCTTTAAAGATAGTTTGGGCACCCACTTCTTCATGATTCTCTCCTTCATAAACAATTGAAAAGAGGTTCAATAAAAAGTTTTATAGACTAAAGGTGATAAATGAAAATGAGTTGTTGTCTTAACTAGTAAAAAATATCAAAGTTCGTGAAAAATGTAAGTATATTGAAGTATTCTAATGGACAAAGTGTATGCCTACCAACGTTAATATGTCTTATCAGCGCAAAATATTCTCACAAAACACTAAAATTTACGTAAATTTCTATAAGAAGTGCCAAAATTCTTCCAACGGTACTTCCAATGGGGGCATATAGGAATCTAGACCATTAGACGTGATTCACTCATAGAGTAGAAAGACATGCTTCGAAAATTGGCGAACTCTTGAAAATGCGTATGGATGATGAGTCATTATTTGACAGTTATAGATACAAACACTTAAATTGAAAGGAGCTGCAATCAACAAGCAGCTTACCAGGAACTGGCAGAAATACGTTGAGTCTCCAAACCTCTATTACAAGGAAATTAGAGACGATAAATAAGTAGCTTTAAGAAATTATGCGAAGACATAAAAAACACTTCACTCGCTGCAGCAAGTCTTCATGAAGTGATCGCGAAAAGTAGGGTCAACATAGATATGGCCTTGAGAAAGCCAGACGGGAAATACAACGCAAATTAGGAGGAAAGTCCAAATAGGGGAGTAAACCTTCTCGAAGAACACAGCAGACCTTTTAGAGAAAGAGACAGGAACATTTTGTAGTAACGAAAGTAGTTTAGAGTTAGGTTACATAGCTACATTTCAAAAGCTGGAAAAGGGACACAACAATCCCAAAATCCTTCAGTTTTTAAAATAATTGAGAAAGCTAACTATTGACAATTAGAACGAAAATCCTAGAAAGACTATCTCTTCATCCACATCAGTATAGGTACTTACCAGACAGGCAGATCTCCGGAGACTGGCGGAGAATATCCAAGGTGCTTCAGACAACCAATAAACTGTAGTATGCGCGTTATTGGATATAGAAGGAGCTTTTGACAATATTACAACACATGAAGCTGTCAAAATAGCATTATATATATATATATATATATATATATATATATATATATATAGTGGCTTAACACTCCCGTAGGAGTAGCGCCGCTCTTACGAGCTTTCTAGATCCTTTTATAAGGGTGGATCAAACCACACATTTCCTTTTCATATTTTTTCTACTATTTGTAGCCATTGCTTCCTGTCCTGAGTTTTCTCTTCCCAGTGTTAAATTCCCATTGTCTTGAGATCACTTACTACCTCCTGCAACCAATTTATTCTGGGTCTTCCCCTTCTTCTCTTACTACAAGGCTTCCACTCTACCATGGAGTATATTATTGCTTTCTTACCTGCTCTCCATATGTGTCCCAGCCATTTTAATCTTTGCTCCTTATTTTTTTGCTATGTCTTTTTTCATCTCTTGATGTAGTTCCATGTTTGTTCTTCTTCTATATTCTTCACCTATTTTTTTGGTCCTAACATTGTTCTTAGTATTTTTCGTTCCTGTATTCTCATATCCTCTTGTTGTTTTTTATTCATAGTTAATGTTTTTGCCCCATACATCATCACAGGTCTAATTATTGTGTTATATATTCTTATTTTAGTGCGCTTGCTAATTATTTTATTTTTTAATTATTTTTTGTTAGCCTGAAATGCTTTGTTTGTTGCAACGATTCTTTTCCTTATCTCATTCTCCCTGACTCCATCACTACTTATTGTTATTCCCAGTCAAAATAGCATTACATAGAAAAAATGTGGAACGCACAACATCCAAATCGATGTCGGAACCGCAGCAGAGACGAGGACGAGAAAAAACATCTGGACAACTAGAGAATGTCTGAAAAAACTGGAGGAGCTAGGCCAGAACAATATCCTCACCTTACGGGTTCCAGGACACACAGGAATATGAGGAAATGAAATAGCAAAGAGAGAGGCTGCAAACACCCTTTAGCGGTATCATCACCAATGCAATAAGTTTCGACCATTGGGAAGATCTAGTAGGATTAAGACAATTAAATATACTCCCGGTAAGATACAACCAAAAGAGAGCAAATAAATGCTTAAGCCAGAGTTATACTACGCTAAGAGCGTTAGTCTGAGCCGCCTGAATGGGTACCTCAAAAAGCCCAAACTAATGCAGAATCCTAGGGCGCAGCTGAATAGAAGAGGGATACTTCTGAAATTCCTCCAGGAAATGGGACTAAAAGCACTGAATAAGAGTGAGGAGGCAAAATAGATATTTGAGATTTTAATGAATGAATGAATATATCTACATACATATCAAAAAGCAGTTGTCCCAGTCTATTTGGTTATTTGGTACACAAATGTGACTTACCAAATGCAGCAAAATATTGTTTAACCGTACCTACCAGTATAAAGTATTCTGTTTAATGTACCACGATTCATGGTATGTAGAAAATGCAAACATTCATAGAGTTTATAAAATACTGACTGTTGATAAAAGTAATTAAAAGGTTTTCAAATAAACATGAAGGCAACTTTCACTTTTATGACAACGTAGAATCTCTTCAGTTACTGGATGATTAGATTAAACTAAAAATGTTATAGATAATAAAATTGATTAAATCAAATGAGTCCGTGACTTACCAAAGGAGTTTCAATTAGATAAATTACCAGCTGGTATTTTAATACGTAAAATATATGGTTTTTAAGCGAAAAACTGTCTACACAACTATATATTTTTGATTTAATTTAATAACAAATTGGTAACCAAGACAGACGTTGTAACAGAAACCTACTATAACTGGTAAGAACCGTTTTAGTATTAGTGTTAACATGTTTATAATAAAATAAACGAGTGAGTACAAAATAAATAATCATTATGTATTATTTCTTTAAGCCCGCCAGGGACATCTTGTTATTTCACTTCGTTTATGTAGTAGTAAATTGTTGTTTTGATTAATGGTTCACCTCAATAGAAAAATAGCTGTGGAATTAAGAAATTCAGTCACAATGAAATGAAGATTAAATAGGATAAATATGTTTGTTGTTGTTAAAACGTTCAATTGTTTGCAGTACCAACTGGTATGGCTACGACGTGTTGAATGTCTCAAGTCTACAAATTGGACGTATTATGCTGATTGCTGCTGACTATATTAATGTTGTGAATCAACACAACACATCCTGTCCGTTTTATATTATGCCTTTTATGCGTTGAAATTGGTAGCAATATGTACACACATCTCAATTGTGAGAATAATGGAGTGGTAACTGCTACAGTTAGTGTAATCACGAAATAAGCAGATTTTTTTCGGAAAAAAACACGAGCGGACTGCTGTAACGTGTAACTGGAAATCACATTAATAACTTCAGATATAATTAAAAAGTTATGAAAAAATTTTAATAGTATCTATTATAATCTGCTAGGAATGGGATCAAGTGGAGCGCAAGCTCCAGGAACGGTTTTTTCAATGATCGAACTTTTTTGCTTATTTCGGAAATTCGGAAAAAATTGTGCTCCTGTTTGAATGGTTGTCCTCCACTACATATGGAAATCGATGGATAGACGAGGAGGGCCAATACATTGGCCTTCAAGATCGCCTGATGTCATTCCATGCGGTTTTTGTTTTTGGGACTACTTGATATCATTAGTTTATACTGCTATAATACATAATTGTATTCAGCTGTGGGAAAAAGAGAGGGTGCATGTAATGAAGTTCAAAATGATCCCAGAATTTTTTCGAGAGCAAGACAATCCTTACAGAAACGATTGCAACAAATGGTCGTCATATAGAGAATATGTTATAATTTTCAATAATATTCTTGTTGTTAATAATCTTAATTTTTCACAGAAAATAAAACAGTGGGTCAGAAAATTGGAATCGACTCCTCGAAAACGATGCATGATAGTGAATTCAAACAGGAGCACAAATTTGTCACAAAACTGATACACAAAAAAATGTATAAAATGGAACAGGTAAGGAAGCTATGATTCTGATAATCAAATACGAATCACGAAGACACATACGTGCCATAATAACGCCTAAATAGCAAAAATTTTTATTGAATCCATTGTATTTATAACATTAAAAAAATACACACTTCTTTATTGAAGATTTCATTTAGTGGATCTTCCGGTGTATTTTTTTAGAAGTATGTTACTGTTCTGTGAATTGAAATAATGAGATACTCGCTTTTTTATCGGCATTGTGTTTATTTGTACTACCGTTAATTGCCAACTCATTCTTGTGAAGTTTATCTTTATCCGAACATAATATGAACGGACAAAAATAACAACTCAACTTTGTTGTTGAATTAAAAACAAACAATATCTTATTAAAACCACCTTGTATGTTTTCTCACAATAATAAAAATACTCGAGAATATTTTGATAGAAGGTACATGTGTTAATAGTAATAAATAAACATTTATTATACCAATCAAGGATCTCCGGTCCAAAGATTTACAGACACACGGATATACAGATGTAAAGTTTTACAACATAGTTTTCTTTCTTACTCTTGAAACAAAAATATCTATTTCAACAAACCGAACTATATAGACATTCATCAAATTACATGGTATCGCACACACTAACACAATTCGTTTGGTTTATGTCATAAAAATAGAAATTCTTCTCGTTAGAAAGGGCCACACACGGAATAAACCACCTTTTTCATGTTTATGATCCATTCGATTTAGTTAGAACAAGAGGTTTATCTAAAATGTGAGATTCTGGTTATATGGTGATATATTAGATTACTTCTTAGAGATGGAATCGTCCAAAAAAATAACCAGTTACGGTCTTTTCGCAAGCATCTGCAGAAAGTAACTAATAAGTTGTTTAAAAGATCTATTGTGCTCCCTTCCTTCTACTTAGTTCCCGAGAAAAGTATCAGAGACTAGAAGTTCCTTTAGACCTATTTCCCGGATGAATTTTTGAATATCTGCATTCTTTAGTTTAGGTAAGTGTCCCTCTTCTATCCAGTAGCCTCCTAGGTATTGTACCCTAGGATTCTGGATTGCTATGCAATCTGCAAGTATGTGGGGTTTCGTCTTCCGTTCCAAAGAATCTACATTCTTTTTTCTCCACTAACTTCAGCTTTTTGAGATGCCCATTCAGGCGACAGTGTACCGTCAGCACACCTCTTAAAACAGTGCAGTTTTACTCTGGCTTAGGCTTAATAACTTAAATATAAATAAATTTGTAATGGCAGCACTAATCTTTATATTCACTATGAATCGTATTAATGTCAGAGCGTGATGTATGATGTATGATGTATGTGTTATCCCTGGAGAGAGGTTGAATGGAGACAATAAGTCAAATATCTAGGTTTGACTCTAGGCAGTAAACACCTGTGGAACAAACACCACTACATACTGGTGTTGGAAAGTGTTGCAGAAAGAGCAAGATACAGAATAATTAGAAAGGGAATCATTAAATGAAAAACCACTTTCCCGCTTCTAAGAAATCAGAAAGCCTGGGACATGCCACAAGATGGTATGATGAAAAAGTTTGACTTTTCAAAAAAATTCGATACGGAATCAAGCAACTAGAAGGAGTGGGATCCAAATACCATTACCAGACTTGGAAATAATGCCATTCAGTGGTACACAGACTGCTCAAAAGCAATAGAAGGAACTGGGATAAGAATGTTTGGGCCAGGAACCAAACACTCCAAAAGCTTGTGAAAAACCCCAAGTATCTTTCAAGCGGAGATTCACGCCATAGGAAAGTGTGGCCAGTTTAATATAGATAAAGGATATTGAAGGCAAAGGATTATCATCATGTCGGATAGTCAAGCAGCCATTAAAGCACTGAGTTCTTGTGTAATCAGTTCCAAAATGGTATGGAATTGCCTAGGCAAACTCAATAAACTAGGCGATAAAAATTTAGTCACCTTACTGTGGATTCCAAAACACGCTGGAATAGAAGGAAACGAAATAGCAGATGAGCTAGCAAAGAAGGGGACTGAAACACCCTTTTGGAGGCCGGAACCCTTTTGCGGTATCAGCACCAATGTAATATTGGAGAAAAAGGCAAAATTGAAAAAAGAGAAGATCTGACAATTGGAAAGATCTAGTGGGGTTTATATAATCAGAGATACTTTTGGGTGACTATAACCTGTTTGAGAACAAATGAGTGCCGAAGTTAGAGTAAAACTGCACTAAGAGTTTTAACTGGGGTCCTAATGGGACATTGTCTTCTTTATTGGCAACTGAAAAAGCTCAAAATAGAGGAGGAAGATTCTGTGGTATGGAAGAAGAAACACCTATCCACATACTTGCGAACTGCACAGCAATTCAGAATCCTAGGGCGCAACACCTAGGAGACTACTGGACTACCTAAACTGAAGTCTGCAGACATCCTAAAATTCTTTCGTGAAATAGTCCTAAAGGAGCTATTGGTCTCTGAGACTTTCCTTAGGAACTGAGTAGAAGTAAGGGGCAGAATATATCTTTTAGGTCTTTAGATCTTTCAGTGTTATCCTTGAGACAATACCATTTAGTTGACCGCTTTTACCTATCATATAGTATGAAATTTATTTTCACTAGGCTATCGTCCTAGATTCCAAGTGATCCAAGAAAACCAGTAGGCTGTAACTTTGTACAACTTTTTTATTTGTGAAAAGTCTTGGAAATGGGGAAGCTTTCTTGGAAATGGGGAAGCTTTCTTGGAAATGTGGGGAAAATCGTGAATTTGACGATGCCTCAAAATATTATGAACATAATTTTCTTTTCATTTCTGGATGGTAGATAGATGGAGAAGTGGGAAAGGGGTTGGTCGACATCGGAACTTCTCAATATTATAACTAATTCAAATTTTACGAACAGCTGTCTTCCGAGTAGAGTAAGATCGCAGTATGGGACTTCTAAAGCTAACCATGGTTTTAGTCGAACAATGATATATTTTTATTTGTACATTTAGCATTTCCGACAAAATTCAGATAGTTATTCGTAAAATTTAAATCAGTCATAAATTTGTGAGGAAAAACTATGGAAAAAATCCCAGCAGATTAGTCGGCTCCGGGAATTGAACCCGAGCCTCCCGAGTACAAATCTTACACCATTTGCTCGGTTTGCCAAAGCATCCTAATCAATGGTCGTGCTTGAGGACGCTTAAGGTCGAAACACACCTATCACCTCATATGAACAGCGACTGATCATCACCAGCAGATTTTATTTCTTATGTGTATTTAAATGTAAGTGCGCATACCTGACAGCATAAGCACAGCACCGACGCCTCAACCACAACACATTTCTCAGAGAGAATATTTTGCGGACGGCGTGCCAATACAATATCTCTGACAATATAAAATGAAGCCTGTAGTCGGGTATCGCGGCGGTGCTGATCCCGTGTCGATGCGTTAAGTCAGTCCATACACAACCGTCGAGTTGACCACTCGCCGGTGCAGTGACGATGCTTGTCAGGTGCTGTGCTGATAAGTGTGTTTCGACCTTTAAAATGACATTTTATGGGTGGAAAATTAAGATTTTTTAATATAGAAACCACCCATAAACGTAGTTATCTTTAATCCGCAATATATTTTTTATTAAGTAACACATTTCATGATGAATTTCCATCTCTAGAACTTAAAAGTTTCTTTGTATATAGTTTAGTTTACATGAGTCTCGTGAGTTTCGGTAAGATGAAAAGATCTGCGGCAGTTTGTAATAGAGAACACATGGCTGCCGTGTCAAAACATTAACGAACTTTCATCTAGATATCCTGTTATACTTATAATACTTGAAATGGTATTATATAGTTATTACACTGGTTCACTTTTATATTAAATTTCCCAAAATATTTTTTTAAAACCAGTGCAGCTGAACAAAATTTTGTCTGGCTTCAAATATCTAGTATAAATTTTTTTTGTATAATTAGGAAGTGTGATAAGAGAGTTTCAGTAAAATATTATAAATAATTTTACCATGATGCCTAGATAAGGGGTTAGGTTCAGTTTGAAGAATTTAGATTTCACCAAATAGATCCAGCACATCAAATCTGGTCAATATGTTGAGGTTGAGTTGAGTTTCCTTTTCTTAGTAGGGGCTATTAAAATGGTCTTGGTGGGGTTGATGTTTAATTCCACCTGCCTACAACAACTATTCCTACTGTTCAGTCCCCTTTCCACGATATCTCAAAAATTAGAATCAAATTCTCCACTGGCATGTCGTTGGAAAGATATTCCGAGGTCACACCACACAGGAGTTCGTCTACCGCCAGACTCCACATTAACGGGAATGCTACTCCTCCTTATGCACATCCTCTAGTTGTGTAGATAGAAACGATGTCTCTGCTATTCTAGTGGTGAGCAGTCTCAGCATCCATTCGTATGTTGTGCTGTCTACACCTCTTCTATTTAATGCTCTTTTGACAGCCTCATGAGGAGTATTGTCAAAAGCTCCTCCTATATCCAAAAAGGCACATACTACGGCTTCTTGGTTGTCTAAAGCAGCTCGGACATCCTCCGTCAGCTGTACCAGTGCGGTCTCTGTAAATCTGCCTGCACGGTAAGCATGCTGATGTGGGTGGAGAGGTAGTCTCTATAGGATGAACTAAGAACTATGCTATAAGATAATTGCTTCCAAAAGCTTTCAGATTAATTTCACAAAACCTTATCCATTCAGTTTTCCTGGCAGTTGAGAAAATGAAAAAAGCATATAGTTATATTAATTCGAAATTACATAAAAAATTGTATGAAGGTCGATGATACGCCTCTGTTGAACCTATTAATTATACCTACCATCCTATCTCGAAATTAGGTCTGTGTCTTGTGTACTTTTAAGTGATCACATGTTAACTATGCAAAATGTATGGAATGTGGCAGACTAGAACCGTGGGTGGTCTAATTTTTCACTTTTTCCCAAATAAAAAAAAACGTGTTTTACTTTGTAGTATCAACACTTATCAGGTTTTTGTAGAACATCAAAAAGTTCTGCTGTGAATGTTTGTCATAAATATGAGGATGATTTGGATGGATAATTTTTAATGGAGTTTGAAAGCATGTCGAGGGTGTTGGTAATAAAAATTAGATTAAAGATGTATGCCGACATTAGGATCTGAAAAATTATCAATAAAGAGTGAGAATGAGCGCCTCAATAACAATGTTATTCAGGTATGTGAATTTTAACGTTTGTTTCTCACTAACAGGCTACCGGGAATTTTAACAAATCGAAAAGTATAAGTTGAAAAAATCAATTTATTTTTGTTATTACAATCTGAACCATTTCAATTTAACTTAAATTACTAGCTGTTATCTTAAACTAAAGGCCTTACTCATCGCTAGTACCTTAGACTCATATAAATAAACAATGCACTGTTGTGTGAATCCGCACTTTTGCTCTGCTTCAAACTTACATTTCACTAACTCCTAGGGCTTCTTTTTCTTGAGTCCTCCCATCTGGTTGGTGTGATCGAAGAGCTGGTTGTCTTGAGATTCATGTGGTTTGATAGTATTTCTTCGTGATTTATGGCAAAGTTGGTAGTCTTCTGACTAATAGTGTCTACCTCCAAGTACCGATTAGAGTAATTATTCTGGCAGTACTGAGGCGTATTGACAGCGCTCTGGTCCCAAGCATACTCGATGGGATTGCCAAATACAGGATACGAGGGAAGTCAAAATCGTCTTCGACTACTCTTGCACGTGGCAGTCGAGCATTATCGTCTAAAAAGAGGAAAGTTGGTCCACGTATAACTTGTTGAATGTAAATCGGCGCAGTCACATTCCCATCAAGCACTAACAGTACTATACGAGCATTTAAACAAATACCTTTCCAAACAGCAGCTGCCCCACCTGTGAATGGGTGAACTGCACTGCTCTTCGATTTTTAGGCACTAGAGGAGTCCATACACGAACAGGTCGAATATCAAAAAACTGTCCATTCCTTGACCCATCTGTGAACAATGCGGATCTCCATTCATCATTCCAATTCACATGTTCACAAGTCATCGTGAACGTAATTTAACCTTGGTAACCCTTGGTTATCCACTTCTAGGTCTTCCTCTCTCGTTTCCAGTTGGTCGATATCTACGGAGAAGCCGCGAAATGACACTTTCACTGACTTGGAAAATGGTTGCAACTTATCTATGAAGACGACCCGCCTCAATCATACCAATAGTCCAACTAGCTTCAATCGTACCAAGTTTACGTCTAGGCTTTATTTAAAACAAAATTATACATTTTAAATCACAGTTGACTGAATGAAGACAATGGATCTCGTGAATAAAAGGTAGCAAATGCTTTTACTTCAAATTCATGAAGCAAAACCTTCAAAGTATATGATTAAAAATTTGGAGCTTTTGCTTCACAACCGCGTAGTAAAAGCATTTGCTGCACTAAAAGCAAATACTATAGATTATATGAATAAATTCATGCTTTTGCTAAGGATCTGTAGCAAAAACTTCATTTCTCTGAAGGTACCTTTAGTGCAGACTTCGCGACCGGGGAAGAAACACGTGTTTGGTAATAATGGCGTTTTCAAATAATATAAGAGCTGTAAAACGCTACAAGAGGCGTCGACAAACATCACCGAATAACTTTAGACACCTTTATCGTTTCAACGAAACCAACTATTTCTTTGGTGATGAAAATTATGAAACACGAGGTGCTGCATTATCATCGTTTTAGAAAATGAAAGTGTTTTTGCGTTACATCGCAGATCCAGGTTACCAAAGCGGCGTGGCAGAAATAATTGTAATTCACCAAAGTAGGGTATCAAAAACAATTGCTGAAGTAATGGGAAAAATTTGGCAGAAAGCACATCTTTGGATCAAGTTTCCATCTACCAATGACGAAATACGTGAAGCCCAACAACTTTGGCAGCAAGTTTACACGTTTCCAGCAGCAGTTGGAGTTCTGGATTGCACACATGTCCGTATTTCAAAGCCCTCCCAATTTGGAGAGGAAAACATAAACAGGAAAGGTTTTGCTAGCATCAATGTACAAGCAACGTGCGATGCACAGGACAAATTTACAAGTGTAGATGTGCAATGGCCCGGTGCTACACATGACAGTAGAATCTGGAAAAGGTCTGATATTTGTGCCCTAATGCGTCGCAATACATAACGAGCTTTGCTCCTAGCAGATGAAGGGTACGGAGTTGAGCCCTGTTTAATGACTCCTTATCGAAATCCAAATACACCACAAGAAACACGATATGATAATTTGTTGAAAACGGAAAGAGTGTGTATTGAGCGTTGCTTTTGACAGTTGAAGCAAAGATTTTCCATACTGCAATATAAAGCTCGACTGAAGCTGGAAAACATCCCTAAACTAATAGTGTGCGCATTGTCCTACACAACATTGCGCTATCCAGACTTTCAGTTGGATGAAATTGAGCAGAATAATGACGCAAATTGAAGAAAACGATGAGGTCGATATTAACATTAGGAGGAATGGAATGCGAAGACCGGAGGAAACTGCTCACCTCATTCTTCAATAAAATTTGTAAACTAAGTTGAAACATATAACCCCCTTAAGGGCGGATTTTCGTAAAATCCTCTCTTATTCGTTGCCTACATCCTAACGCAAATCTCCGTGCAAAATGTTCCTTCTGTGCAATATATTCCTGTGTAGACTTGTGTCAAAAAGTGTAGCAAACGGTCTAAATAATTGGGCTAAAGCAAATCATTATTCATACGAAACGAAGTCAATGCTTTTCTTTCTACCTTTTGCTTCGATTCATTTGCTTTTGCTTTGTACTTTGAGCAAATGCTCCATTTTTATTCATGAGACCCAATAACTGATGTACCTACTTAAACTTGAAACATTATCAATTTGGAAACAAAAAAAACTAAGATAGATAAGGTAATAAACATTCAATATGTTACAGATAAAACATTGGCAGAGCAGTTTTTATTCTAACTAATACCTCATTTTGAAAACACTGTTGATAATTGTGTTTTTTCTTGCGTGTCCATTTGTTTTATTTTGAAGATAACGAATTTCAAAAAATGTTTTTCACTAAAAATGTAACAAGCCGAAGGTATTAATATAAAACGCTTTATATCAACCAATGAAGACACGAAGTTATATGCAATTAGTGTTTGAAAATTCTCTGATAAAGAATTTACAACTACGTATATATGATTGCATCAAAAATATAAATAAAAGCAAAGAAAATAAGGGACTGGACGTTAATGGTGATGAGATATGTAAATTGGTCGGGATATCTGAAGTCGGCGGCGACCTTCTCCTAACGTGTGATATGTCTGTCTGTACAAATGAGATATGTTTGTTAATTTAATCCGCAATATAAAGAAGTAGTAAATTCTTTACGTTGCAGGGGGCAGATCTTCCACCGAATGGTGGTGTTCGATGTGTGAAAACTCAGAGGCGTCGTATTGTTTCATTTTTTTCTCTCTCCAATTGTCTATATACAGGGCATCCAGCTATTTATTGGCATTGTATTGGTAAAATATAGCAATACGAACTGACGAAATTTCAGGTTTTTCAGGATTATCGCCGAAAGGAATCAATAATTACGAAGAAGGATTCGTACAAATGTTGTAGGCTTTTGGAACGACACGTCGAAATATATCGTTACTTGTTGAGTTTGATAGTGTAATGAGAGTACGACCTACCGCCCTGACCTGAGATGGAAAATGGTTTTTTGGATATAGTTGGTTGTTTTTTGGGTTGAAAGAGATATAATTTGGCTGTTAAGAATAAAGGGTATATTTTAACGAATACGTTGTTTGATATAATTAAAAGTAGTGCTGCGTCTAATGATGGGAAAATCAAAGAAAAGAAGTAGACGACAGCAAAGTCTTTTTCGTCTAACGACAATGATAGTGATTATTTACGTAATGAGGCAACAAGTGAAAAAGTTGAAAAAGGCATTTAAAAAAGGGATAAGTAGATAAAGGAACTGTAAGTACTTCTTCACATATTGATGAATCACTAATAGGTACCTATTTTTGATTCATCTCATGGAAATAATTCGGCTGTTCAATGAACTAATGATGTTGATCTGTTGCGTTCTAATTATAATTGGGACGATATGTTGACCACAAAGTGGACTACTTCTAGGCTTAAGGGCAATACTAGGAAGTGGTATGAATTTTGCAGGTAGCAAATCGAAAATTGGGAGCGGATGAAAATGTTATTGTTAGGCATTTTCTTATGTTATTAAATTCCGGAAATTGTTTTTAGAAGCCGCTTATTATATTCATTTGTTCAATCAAAAACTTAGTAACTATTGTTTTGAAAAATGAGCGAAATTGCGGAGATTAAATTTTGATATAAATGAAGAAATATTATTGACGATATTGGTAATGAGAACATTAAATTATCTGTTAAAGCGATAGGACTACTAGAAAATTTATCTACAATCTGGATCATGCAAATCAAAATTTTATTCCGTTACACAAGAATAAAAATAATAATCACAATACTAATAGATACTCCTGGAACATCTGTAGTATCCAAAACCGATATAAAACATGACACAAACGATGAAAATTTAAAATTGAGTTTTTATTTTTCAGCTGGAATCCTTAGGCCACTCCTGCGGGTGCAGAGAGGTATATTGCTGAGGGTAGTGCAGGGGTACTGGCAGCAGCGGTGCTGGCAAGGACCTACCCATTGGACGTGATGGCTAGAGCCATAAATAAACACTGGTGGGGTGCGACCAGAGAGGAAGTACAGGAATGGATGGAGGAGGAAATGGAGAGAAGGTGGGAGGAGTATGAGGGCGCGCTAAAAGGGGCGATTGGGAATAGGAGAGATTGGATGGATCGGATATTCGGGGAGATGAACTACTTCTTGATACAGGTGTTCACGGGACATGGGTCGAGAGTAGGGTACCTCCACAAGATTGGGAAACGAGAGACTGGGGTGTGCGAGAGGTGTGGAGTGGAGGATGATGTGGGGCAAGTGTTCAGATGTTGGAGGAACGAGGAAGTGCTGAAGAAGTTGGAGAGGAAACTAGGGGAGGCGGTGTATTGGGAGAATATGGTGGAGATAATGTTGAGGGGGGAGGAGGAATGGATGGAGGTAAGTGGCGTAGTAGAGAGCATGGTCAGGGGGAGAGAACGACTCGATATGGCATGAGAGGTGGGAGTGGAAGTTAGGGAGAAGACGACGATGTGAGCCGAGAGTGTGCGAGGGAACGCCGCCCGTCTCGAAGTATGCTAGGGTAGTGATTCCGAGGCGGGGGTAACGGCGAGTTTGAGGTGGGTTTGGTTGGTAGGCATCTCCTTTGGGATGAGTCCAATACTGTTTGGGTCCTGGGCCCATTCGAACATGAGTTTCCCATCTCGGCCCGAAGAAAAAAGCTGGCATCCTTGCTATTATTGTAACCCTATTTCATTAAAGATTGTCCTTAAAATTTAGAGCAGTTGTACCGAATTAAAGAGAACAGAATAGAATAAATTTAGTGGATGATACGATAAATAAAAATATTTATGAAAAGGGTATACTTCAAAAGTAAACAATAAACGTTGATTTCATGCACTAGTAAAAATCAATTTTAAAGAAGTTAATGATAAGTGATATTGTTTTTGTTAACTCTGTATGTTTTAAAAGCTTTATGGGATATGTAAATGCTTACTTGTAGGGTACTTACTTGTCGTATAATGTTATTTTAGGGTTTTTTCTATTTGAATCAACCTCAAATGGCTATGTACCCCCCATTCTAAGATATTTCGTTTTGACTTTCCACCAGCATTATTGATTCAAGAGAAGAGCCCACAGCGGGTGGTAGTTGGTCCGATAACGGTGGCACAGTATCGTTTCGTGCTCGTTTCTTCGAGAAGATAATGCCCAATAGTGTTATTATTTTGCAGCTCAAATGTTTGGCTGGTAAAATAATAGTTAGTTTTAGTATCTTAATTTTATCGACTACGGATCTGTATCTTAATTTTGTCGACTACGGATCTGTTGCTGATTGCTGTGCAATGAGGGATTTATAAAGTTTTATTAATCAGATACAGAGCAGCGCAAAAGCTTACTGATCAAATCAGCTGTTTTGCTTAAGGAAAGAACTGCGTGAAAATTAAGAAGCGTGGAAAAATCGCTGAGTTCTCTAAGTAACTCTATCAAACTCAACAAGTATTGATATATTTCGACGCGACGTTCCAAAACCTAAAGCATTAGTACGAAAATCGTAATTGTTGTTAGTTACGGAGATAATCGTGAAAACATAAATTTCTTACAGTTTTCCGCTGGTACTGCTAATATGCAAAAAAATTGCGCAGTGCAAATATGAAAATCGTATTCTCCGGCCCAAAATACCTTTAAAAAGTAACTTCGCACCATTCAGCTCGCCATTTCCATCTCAGCCCTTCGTCTACTGGACTAATAAGTAACACAGTATCTATTAAATACGTTTTGTTGTTAAAAAATGAAAAAGTCTATCAGTACGGACATGGATTCAAACATGTCTGCACTGGCTCTTTACTTATGGGGATATCTTGAAAATGCTGTTTACGACAAACAACAAATACTAAGGAACAAATTAGAGCATAGCATGCCTTCCAAAATATTAATCTGAATGATACCTGGAAAGCAATACAGTCAAAACACTCGTAATTGCATAGTGCATTCAAGAAAATGGTGGCGATTGTGCACATTTAATAAATTAATTAACCGAGCGAGTGTTTTGTTAAAATGTACTGATAAACTCTTCCAATGAAAAGTTTTTTTTTAACAATACGTAGATACTGTGAAAAAGTTACAGAGAAAATTGTGATGCAAAACGATTTCTTAGATTTGGTTGTAGTCAGTCAGCGATATTCTGCTTAACTGCTTCTGTCCATCCTAGTCAGATTGCCAGTCGCACTGGATGGAGGAAGCTCATACACAGCGTCCACAAAAAGTTAATGTGTAAGCAGATTTGGTGAAAAACTATTTGACCGGTACTTTTTTTATTGGTATATAAGGTACGTTTACCGCTACCAAATATCTTGATCTGCTGCAAAATGAAATTATACCTGAAATCAACTGCATACCTCCAAATATACTTAATTTCATTATTATGGCGCACCTCCACACTAAAAGGAGACGTTAAGCAATATTTAAATACAATTTTTCTTTAGAGATGGATTGGTCGAAGAGGTATAATTGAGTGGTCGGTAGGATTATCCGATTTGACACTGCTTGATTTTTTTCTCCGGGGCTACCTGAAATAACGCATTTGCGTTAACAGACTAATCAACGTGAATTATTTGATTGATCGCAAATGTCTTGAAATTCAGGCAATGACTCCAGAAATGATTAGCAATTCCATTCGTAGTTTTGAAGAGAGACTGTAACATTGTCAAGAAACAAATGGCCAACCATTTGAGCACTTAATGATGTATAATTTATATTCTAATAAACTACCCGTAGCCGCTGTCATGTTACTTTCACTGAGCAAACTAGTCTTTCTATTGTCTGCAAAGAAGGGTGACCATAGATTATTACCGACTCGGCCTGTGTAGGTAGGGAAATTTAAAAATATATTATTGCAAGTTTGTAATTATTACAACCATCCTGTTTTATGGGATCTGTATATATATATTGTTATGGTATGAAAATACCCTAAATAAAATATTAACTAATCATAAGGTATAATTAAAGCAATACGACCAACTCTGTTATTTGTTTACTTAATTTAAATAAATTCATCACAGTAAAAGAAATATAATAAGTTTTGGCGAACACTATATAATAAATTTTAGTAATCAATTTTGAAAAACCCCGTATAAGCAAATAGTTTAAGTCATAAATTGACAGATAAAAACAGGAGCACCAATTTCAAACAAATTGTGTAAAATACCAACTTAAAACTTAAGGGTATACCTCACAATTAAAATATACCCTGAGATTAGATAAATATATATATAATAATATTAAATAAAATAAGAGTCTTATATATAAAAAAAATTAATAATCATTAATGGCGCCCAATTCAAATCTGAATGAAAATTTTTAAAAAATAATAATTTGAAAAAGGTAAGTATTAAACCCTATAATAATAAATAAATTATACATCAATATTACTTTCTATATTTTGAACACATACAAATATTGTCAAATATTATCAAACCATATCAATTGGCGCCCAACGTGGGGCATAACGAAATTTGGCATTAAAAAAAATTGACATTAATAACAAATTAAAACAAGAAAAATGGAAAAAAGAATGACACTCAGAGATGGTAAACAAATAAGAGCTGAAGGAGAATCAGATGAAGAAGAAATGAGACAGGGAATGGGTGACTTTCAAGAACATTACATGGAACAAGAGCATAAAGAAGAAACAAAGACAACTGAAACAATAAAACCAATAGAAAGTCAAATGGCAGGAAAATCACAGGAAAAGGAAGGGGAGATGGACGTAATGAGTATGTTCCATATGATGATAAAAAAAAATGGATCAAACTAATCAAACTAATAAAGATATGAACACAAAATTGGACCAAAATAAAGAAGATATGAACACAAAATTGGACCAAAATAAGGAAGAAATAAAACAATATATGAACACAAAAATGGACCAAAATAAAGAAGATATGAACACAAAAATGGACCAAAATAAAGAAGAAATAAAACAAGATATAAAAAAACAATTGGAAGAATCAAGAAACTATACAGAAAAAAGAATACAAGAAACAAAACAAGAAATTCGAAATGAAATGTTAGGAAGATTAATGGAAGTGGAAGAAATACAATCCAGAGAAATGGAAAATATAAAGAAAAACGAAAATGAATTTAAAATGGAAATAAAGAACATACAAGGAAAGGTAGAACAAATCGAGAAAAAAGGAATGAATATGGAATATGTTGGAGGAGTAAAAACAATTTACGGAAATATCAAGAAACTGCATCCAAAAATATTCATAAGAATTTTGAAAAATCGAGTAAGAGGAATGAATAGTATTGAGGACATAAAGGAAATAATAAGAGACCATTTGGAAAATAATGCGTTAATATGGTTTTCTGCCAGGGAGAAAGATATGTCAGAATTTCAAGATTTTGAAACGGCATTTTTACAATATTTCTGGGGGGATAATGCACAATCAACCATCAGGGAACAATTATACTTCGGGAAATTTCATGAAAATAGAAGCCATAGTTTAAAAAATTATGCAATCCAACTACATGCGATGACACAGTATTTGGAACCACTAATTCCTGAGGAGGAAATCGTTATGTTCATAGCAAAGCATTTCAAGGCAGAATTGGCTGAAACCTTTTTCAAAGATCTAGATTCTACAGGCCTGAAAATAAACATAGAAGAACATATGCAAAGAAGAAATGGAGATCAAGAAACAAGAAGAGTAAATTATCAAAGAATTGATCAAGACATGGGAAGAAGATCAGAAAACAGAGATGGTATAACAAATATAAACGAGACAAAATTACATACAGCACAAATACATAGAGAAAATACGAGACAGATAACTGAACAAATAAATGACAATGAACATTTTTAAATACGCATACATCAAACAAACAAAATCTATATATTTGTAAATATGAAAATCCAAATGAATTTATGAAATTAAATGAAAATATAGATAGAGATGGGAATAATAGTTTAATTATTATAAATGGGTTAATTAACAATTTAGAAGCTAAATTACTCATTGATACTGGATCAGAAGCATCAATAATTAATCAAAAATTTGTTGATAAGTTGAATATTCCTACAAACAATATTATTAAAATACCAAAAATAAATTTAATTGGTGCTAACTCAAAGAAAATATGTGAAATTAATAGATTGATAAATATAAACGCTAATATTAAGGGAAAAGAATTTAGTTTACAAGTATTAATTGCTCCAAATATTGAAACTGAAGTAATAATAGGATGTGATGAGCTAGATAAACATAAAGCAATAATAGATATTAAAGAAAGAAAATTAAAATTGGATGGAACATGGATTAACTTTGAAATAATAGCTTTGAAAGAAGAAGGTAAAATAATTAGTAATATGTACAAGGAAGAAATGAATAAAAATTATGATGATGAAGAAGAAGGGGAAGATGAAATTGTAATTGATTGTCCAGAGGAGAGAAAAGAAGAAATGAAAATGTTGATGAATGAATATAATAATTTATTTTCAAAGGAAAATAGAATTGCGAAAGATTATGTACATAAAATAGAAGTGAATGAAGATATTAAAAATTTCAAAGCTAAAACTTATCCTATTCCATATAAGTACAAAGATCAAGTGAGAAAATGCATAAAAGAACTATTGGAAAATAAAATAATAGAAAGAAGCAACTCACAATACATTAATCCTATTGTTGTGGTAGTGAAGAAGAATGGAGAATGGAGAATTGAGACTTTGCTTAGATGCAAGAAATATAAATAAATTTTCAAAACCTCAATATGAAGCACCTATGTCAGTTGAATCTATTTTGGGACGTATGACAAGAACATCTATATTTTCAAGATTAGACTTAAAACATAGTTTTTGGCTAATTCCTTTGCATAAGGATAGTCGGGATTTTACAGCTTTTTCCATAGACGGAGAAATCTATAGATTTTGTGTTGTGCCATTTGGTGTACAAAGTGCATGTAGTTCATTAGTAAGGGCACTAAATAAAATTTTAAATGAGCATGAATCATTTGTTCTTCATTATGTGGATGACATTCTGATTATTTCCAAAAATTTAGAAGAACATCATTTTCATCTTGAAACCATTTTGAAAGATTTTCATTCTGCAGATCTAAAATTAAATAAAGAATTATTGGAATGAAGTGCTATAACAGAGAACAAATTATAAAGAAGAATTAAAATTTTATTTTCTTATTTCTTTTATAAATAAAATAAATCTAGAAAACAAATTTTGGGAATGTTGTTATGGTATGAAAATACCCTAAATAAAATATTAACTAATCATAAGGTATAATTAAAGCAATACGACCAACTCTGTTATTTTGAAAAACCCCGTATAATCAAAAAATTTAAGTCATAAATTGACAGATAAAAACAGGAGCACCAATTTCAAACAAATTGTGTAAAATACCAACTTAAAACTTAAGGGTATAAAAATACAAATATAAAAATTTTGACCACTGCAATTATAAAATTAACAACATAGAAATGAAACAAATATCATATAGAAACTATAACATAATTTCATTTGAATAAAGCTACAATATTTTCAAAGATTGTAAATATCAAATTAGTAACAAACTCTCAAAATGAATCTGATTGCTTGAAAATAAAAAAAAGAAATTTGTTTAGAAAACAATAAAAAAAAATCAACAACTGGCAAGAAATTTCTCAAAAGAAAAAAGACTGGGGAATTTAATTTGAAATTTATAAAGAAAAATATTTAGGAATATTAATATAAAATATTCAAAAAAAATGTATAATCATGTTTTTAAAAAAATCTAATATAAGAATCCAGTGATTTAAAGTGAAAGTGAAATAAAAAAGCAATACTTACAAAGTGCCGGTAAGCGAGCAACTTTTTGAACCATCACATCTAATCCACCACGAACTAATATATCTGGCATCGTTTTGTTATGATATAACAAAATAAAATCCACTATAGAAGAAATTGGACAACGAACGGACTGTGTAAAATCCACATTTTTTAAAGGAATGTACAAGATTTGATCTACACTGGACCGTCTGTAGTTTTCTGCAGGCCTTTTCCCACATTTCCAACACCATTGAAACCTTCAAATTTGAAGATAGAATAGCTATAACCAAATAGACATTCAGGTACTGTTTATATTAATTTTAAAGTTATTTTTCATAATATAGTGTAAATTGTTGCTTATTAATTTGTTTTCTTAGTTATAATTAGATAAAAAAATACTTACAGAGCATTTGATAAAATCAATTCGTTAAATTAACCTTTCACGATCAAAAGGAACAAACATAATAAAACTTCTTCTTTTTTATGGAGTGAAATATCCTATAAGTAAGCTCATATCCACGTAATTGAATTTAGTTCTGTGAGTATATTTTTTTTAATAGTGCGCCTGTATGAATGAATGAAATTTAGGTAGGCAAATTGAATGTAAATAAGTTAAATGTTTTTGAATATTTTATTATAAAAAACATAATATAAAATAGTTATTTGTTTGAATAAAGATACAATTTATTCAAGTTTAATATGACTGTCTGTTTACATTTCTGTGACACCATTGAAATAAAATATTAGAATGTCAACTTTAAACACGAAGGCCAAAGAACAGAGTCGGTCTTCAAATTTTGTAATTTGACCTCACAATTAAAATATACCCTGAGATTAGATAAATATAATAATATAAATTTCTTAATATTGAATAAAATAAGAGTCTTTTATAAAAAAAAATTAATAATCATTAATGGCGCCCAATTCAAATCTGAATGAAAATTTTTAAAAAATAATAATTAGAAAAAGGCGATTATTATAATAATGGTTAAAGAATATAAAATAATATTATATATATATATATAAAATAAAACAACTGTTTCAACCAATCTTTAATAAAGCATCGAACTTGAATTCTTCCAATAACAAAATATTATATTCAATAATATTCACTTTTTTTAAATTTATACACCGCAAAGCTACACCCATGCTAAGTAGTAAATCCACTGACATGTAGGGGGTAGTTGAAGGCTGAAGGCCTGATGATGATGTCGTGTACATAGTGTAGGTGTTGAAAGGAAGCTCGGAGAGGCAATCTCGAAAAATTCAAGAACCAGGTGGATTAATCGAAGGTTACAAATAATACCTCGAGAGCCGCATCTCGGCAATGTTATGTTGAGTTAGATATGTGAGTGGTTCGTGTTTGGAGCGTATTAATATGGTGTTTAACATATCTTTACATTGCACCCACCCGCTGCTATCACATCCACCTGATGAATAAAACCAGTGGTACTGAATCATGTCAAAAGGCATTAAAAGTTATTGAGATTTGAATTTTCGTTACGTACAAATAAAATGTTTTTAAATATATCAATTACTGTGGAGTATATAAATATATTTGTCTTTTAATTTTGGGACTGCAACATACAGTATCTATATGGATATTATTCATAGCGATTGCTTCTTTTTTGAACTTTTTTTGAGCGATTGTCAAATTACAAGGGATCCAATATTAACTAATTTAGTTGTCCATATCATGTTGATGCAATATCTTATAAATTTTTGTCTCACTAATCCCCAAGAATATCTTAATCTCTGTTTGTCACAGGATCAATGTTTCTGGTGAATAATTGATTGAGACCTCGACACCTCAGCCTTTAGGCTTTTTGGGCTCTTGGTTTTACCGTTTATGTGAAAAGACTAGCTGTCCTTATCAGGCTTAAAATTCTTTTCCGAAGATCCTTTTTTGGAAAAATCACCTCTTGGGTGCTCTAGTCCCAGGATTTAACATTTCAAATCAGTTAGCGATTCGCAATCGAAGATAATGTTTGAGGTTGTCTCTTCCATGGTGCTTCTTAGTGTGTAATGACGCCACTTTCTTCATTCGATCTTTGAGTTAATTATTTCGTTGGTCAGCAACAATTTACACCCCCGTGCTGCAATTTTTTATATTCCAATACACTGCGAGACCAGTGAAATTCTGTTCCAGACCCTTTCTTTGCAAATATATCTACATACATACATACCGTTGCGCCTCGGGCCCACTTAAGCATCACTTTATTGTAGTTGGTCCAGCTGGACCAGTTTGCGTAAGTATTTCACCTGGGCTTAATACCATGGACTCCATGTTCATCTGTTAGTTTTTGATCCTTCTGTGTACTACACCAGCGTTCCATCCCATTAAGGTTTAGCAGGATGTTGTATGGTTGGTTTTCGACAAAAATTCATTCGTGAGCCAGCAGGAGTTTTTGATGCCAATCGTCGAACTAGTGGGGGGCAGAATTCGAGAAATCCAGGATACTAGGGGGGTAGGGAAAATGAGGGGGAAAAGGCCGGTAGAGAAGTGGGAAGTAGAGGAGGGGGGGGGAGAAACATTAGAGTGAGGAAAGCCCCAGGGATAGATGGTCTGAGGGGTGATATGATGAAGAAGCTGTTGGATGACAATGGGGAGTACTTCTGGGAACTATTCAACAGGGTGCTGAAGGAGAAGAAGTTCCTAGAAGGATGGAAGGTGGCCAGGGTGATACTGATGAAGAAGGCAGGTTGAGAGGGGTAGCGGGCGGGGGACTACAGGCCTATCAGCCTGCTGTGTGGTATGGGTAAATTGATGGAGGGGATAATAAAGGATATGATTGAGGAGGAGGTTGGTAGGAATGGGGGTTTTAGGGTAAACCAGCATGGGTTCACGAAGGGGAAATCTTGCATCTCGGCACTGGGCAAGGTGATGGGCTTGGTGGAAAGAGCTAGGGAGGGCATTCGGAGGAAGGAGAAATTGACCCTACTCGTGTTCTTCGACGTCGGGAACGCGTTCAACAGTGTCTGCAAACGGGAAGTGTTGAGTGCGTTGCTGCGGCTTGGAGAGGGACAGGGGTTGGTTAACCTGGTGGAGGACTACCTGACGGAGCGTGTGATTGTAGACTCCAGAGGGAGGAGGTATGAGACGGAGGCTGGAGTGCCTCAGGGCTCGGTCCTTGGAGCGACGCTCTGGAAGTGTTAGATGAGGTTTGTGAAATAGTATGTGAAGAGGGATGAGAGATTACGGTGTATGCGGACGATGTGTGTCTGGCATGTACGGCAAAGGTAGAGGCGGAGATAATGTGTAGGAATATTGTGGAGAAGATAGAGCGGTGCGGACTGGAAGTGACGGAAGATAGGGCGGTGGGGTTGCTAGTGAAGGGACGGAGCAGGACGAGGGAAATGGGGGTGGTTAAGGGAAGGAGAATTCGTATGGAGGAGTCTGTGAAATACCTAGGGGTGTGGTTGAATAGTCAATTATCCTTCAAAACTCATATGTTAAAGGCGGCAGAGAAGGGTAAAGTGAGGGCAGCATGGCTGGGGAGATTGATGTGTAATGTGAAAGGGCCAGGAGAGTGGAAGAGGAGGGTAATTGGTAGGACGGTAGAGCATAGTATGCTGTACGGTGCGGAGGTGTGGGGTGAAAGAGCGGGGGTTAATGCGAGGGTTAGGCCACTCCTGCGGGTGCAGAGAGGGATGCTGCTGAGGGTGGTGCAGGGGTACAGGCAGTGGGTGGACTGGCAGCAGCGGTGCTGGCAAGATCCTACCCATTGGACGTCGTGATAGATAGAGCTAGGAACAAACGTTGGAGGGGTGCGACCAGAGAGGAAGTACAGGAATGGGTGGAGGAGGGAATGGAGAGAAGGTGGGAGGAGTATGAGGGCGCGCTAAAAGGGGCGATTGGGAATAGGAGAGATTGGATGGACCGGAAATTCGGGGAGGTGAACTACTTCTTGACACAGATGTTCACTGGACATAGGTCGAGAGTAGGGTACCTCCACAAGATTGGGAAAGAGAGACTGGAGTGTGCGAGAGGTGCGAAGTGGAGGATGTGGGCATGTGTTTAGATGCTGTAGGAACGAGGAAGTGCTAGATAAGTTGGAGATGAAACAAGGGAAGGCGGTGTACTGGGAGAACATGGTGGAGATAATGTTGAGGGGAAGGAGGAATGGATGGAAGTGAGTGGAGTAGTAGAGAGCATGGTTAGGGGGGAGAAGGACTCGATATGGCATGAGAGGTAGGAGTGATAGTAGGGAGAAGACGACGGTGTGAACGGAGAGTGTGCGAGGGACTTCCGCCCGTCTCGAAGTAAGTATGCTAGGGTAGTGATTCCGAGGCGGGGGTAACGGCAAGTTTGAGGTGGGTTTGGTAGGTAGGCATCCCCTTGGGGATGAGTCCAACACTCTTTGGGTCCTGGATCCATTCGAACATGAGTTGTCCATTTCGGCCCGAAAAAAAACCGTCGAAACAAGTTTATAGATGCACACTGCTGAGATAATTTATGTCAAACGACGTAGAAGCTTATTAGATAACAATTATTTTAAATTCAAGTTCATGTTATTTCTTTTAAACACTCTTTTAAACACTAAACGTCAGATTTTTAAAGACGGTGCTAGCATTTCCCACCTATTGTATGCTTATTTTGATAGCAGGTAATTTTTTTTCTTAAATTTCTACGTGAATTATTGTTGAAGACGTGTGAAACTAGAGATCAACTCTTGAGAACCGCTGGTAGGACATTACTGGAATATTCCTATCCAGCAGTGTTTTATATGTTTGTTCGAATGGAACATGAAATAAAAAAAAACAAAGTTCGTTGTTGCTGATCACTTACGACATACATATATATACTCGTTGTATTCCTTTCGCAAACGCATTATTCAGAATAATGGCATCGTATCATACTTTACTTCACAATTACATGACAACCAATATGTTTATTTTGAATCATATAAATTGAGTCATTTTTTTTTTTTTTTTTTTTTTTTTTTGGCTTGGACTCACGTCATTCAGCCAGTCGCATCAGGAAAAAAAAAATAATATATACAAAAGGAAGAAAAAAAAGTAACTCACTCACACTAAATTGAGTCATGTTAAATTATTTGAATGTACTAGAATACTTTCTAAGTTCAGTCGTAAAATTGGCAAAGAAATGGCCGTATTCATTTTTGACCTTACAAATTGAGTAAATACAATAACAAATTGCGAAAATACACATACGAAGAAAAAAAATTAGTAATACTATTCTGAACAATACAAGTAATTACAACTAAAAACATAGTTATTATGGTGAATGGGCATTTGAAGTTACTTCGGTATTTTGTATGTAAGTATACAACGCTCAATAATATAATCTAAGATCGCTATAAATTTGAAATATTTGCTGCACAATGGCAAATTTGTAATTTTGCGCTCTACTTCACCAAAAAAATCCATATTGTTTGAAAACTGGCCTTACGTTAGGGGGGGCAAACAGTACTTTTATACAGTTACACAATGAGTGGCAGAAACATGAACAATCAGTTTGATCTACAACCATGTTTTTCGTGTAATTCGATATTTTATTGCAACTGTATACAGAGAGGGTCGAATTGTTGTTCTAGATGGATTTATTATAAGGGATCCGAACTTGATTTCGGGCTACTTACTACACGTAAACAATGAAATTTCTTATCTGTTTGCCAAACAGTCTTCTTGTTTAATCTAACGGAAATTTTGGTTCTACGTGATCAGGTATTAAGTCTTAAAAGAAGGGGTGCTCTAGATGTTATTCTGTTGAGAACGATTTGAGAAGTTTTGAAGAATAATAAAATCAGCATTTTCACGATATATAAATACAATAGTAATCAATAATATTCGATATTGTATGATTTTTTAAGTGATACTTCTTAGGCGACGGGAATTAAAAAATGAATAATTTAGAGATGCATCAAGTCAAACTAGTTTGATTTTACTCAACAAACTTGACTTGAAAATCAAACTTTTTATGTAAAAAAGTTTGACTTGACTTGATTTCTGTATGTTTAGGTTTGACTTGAAATCAAACTTCTTCAAACAGTTTGAAGTTTGAATATCATATTACGCAACGTGTTCATTTCCAATTCTAATAATTGAGAGCGTACCGCCATTTGTTTTCATGTCTGAACTTGTACTCTGCTACTCCGCAAATTAGTTATAGGGATTTGGAAGAGAATCGATTAAATAAAAATCGATTTTTCTTCATTCAAAATTAATCGATTTGCCCAAAGTCGGTTTTAATAAAAAATAAATCGATTTCTGCGAAAAAAATCGATTTTTTGGTATTATTTTAAAAAGAACATGCTTTTCATATTCCGATAATAAATCTATGAGATTCATTCATTAACAATTTATCAGATTAAAAATCAAATAAAATTATATGAAAATTGTCAAAAATTTTGAAATATGTTCAAAAATGGTTAGTAAATGTCAAAAATTGTCAATTATTGTCAAAAATGGTCGATAATTGTCAAAAACTATAGAAAATGGTCAAAAATTGCCAAAAATGGTCAGAAATTGTCAAAAACTGTCAAAAACTGTCAAAAATGGACAAGTATCGTCAAAATTGGACAATAATTATCAAAAATTGTAAAAATTTTGAAAAATGGTCGATAATTGTCAAAAACTATCAAAAATGGTAAATAATTTTGAAAAATGGTCAAAAGTTTTGAAAAATTGTAAAATTTTTTGAAAAATTGCCAATAATTGTCAAAAACTATCAAAAACTGTCAAAAATGGACAATTATTGTTAAAAATTGTCAAAAGTTTGGAAAAATGGTAAATTGTCAATTATTGTTAAAAACTGTTAAAAATGGACAATTACTGTCAAAAACTGTCAAAAATGATTTAAAAAAATGGTCAAAAATTGTCACTAATTTTGAAAAACAGTCAAAATGGTCAATAATTGTCAAAAATAGTCAATAATTGTTAAAATTTTGAAAAATGGTCAATAATTGTCAAAATTTTAAAAATAGTCAATAAATAATACGAGCCGTTTTCGAAAATCGATTTAAACGCGTAATTTATAATATCGATTTACTGAAAATTGATTAATATTATTATAAAAATCGATTATAAGAAGATAATAATCGATTTATATAAAAATAGATTATTTTTTAACATCCCTAATTAGTTATAGTTCATATTTAGAAGGATACGCTTGGCTTGTTACGTTTGTTTTGAAGTGTTTGCGTTGTGCGTTCTGCGATAATGTCTGAACCTGAACCTTCTTCATGTAGCGGCTCGGAATACGTACCAGAACAAAGTGAGTCTGATTTTGAAGATCCCCCGATCCCCCCCTGCAAAAATTATGAGAAAAAAATCTGTAGACGAGGCAAAATTAATCAACAAGAAAAAAATATATACAGATTTTTTTGATGTTGCGGCAGGCGATTCCAAAACAATGAAAATTTCAAAGTTCAAATTATTAATTAATTTATTAATTAATCAATTATGTAAAAATAAAGAACAATGATATAAAATGCCAAATAGTGGAACTAGTTCTTTAAAAGGAAATTTGATGAAGAGCCACGAAAAATTGTATGAAGAAGAATTTCCGCATCAACTTCTGGAACAAGTAGTATTTGTGGTAGTAACAACATAAATCGTTGGATCCAAAATTGTAAAAATGACCTGGTAAGTTTTAATACAATTAAAAACGGAACCGATTAAATGACCAGTCTATTAGAACATTAATGTGTTTAAATTCGTGGCTTCAACAAGAATCCTTAACAAATATCACACAATGATCGCAGGAAGAGGTTACTATCTAATATATTGTTGCTTTCACTTCATTTGTAAGAACTTTACTTTTCACGAAGAATTTTGAGGTGACGAGTTGATTAAAAAAATTGTTTAAAGTAATGTATTTTCTTTTTGTTTTAAATAAATGTATTTGTTGTATCTACTTACTATATATCTACTAAATAAATTATTTTTCAAACTCTTTCAAACTAGTTTGACAATGAAGTTTGAATTTTCAGACCTGTAACCATTGTCCAGTTTGATTTGACTTGAATTATTTGTCAGAAAGATTGACTTGAGTTTGACTTAATTTCAAGTCAAACTCAAGTCAATCTCAAACATTTAAGTCAAACTTGTGCAACTCTAGAATAATTCAATGACTAGACGGAGTACTTCCACAATAATATGCCGATGGATAAAGGTAACTCTGGAGGATAGGACAATAATATCCACTATCCACAAATCACTATCAAGGTAAGGACGAGTGGACGATGTTCACAAGGAGGAGAGCTATCACCACTACTATGGGCAACCTTAGTAGACGACCTTCTTACAGAACTATCCACAACACACTTTTACTGTCTTAGATATGGAGAGGTCATTGCTATTGTAGCCAGGGCCAACTTTGCTGGGATGGTTTCGGTGTTAACTACTGTAGAATATAATTATTCAACTCGTTAATTAAGAAAGAATATATTAATTACAAAAGTACAAAAAATGGGTGACAACTCTCGAAATTATCTTGTCAAAAACTCACTGACATTTATTGATCTTATTCTTTTATCCTAGTTAGTAGTAGTCTACAACATCTTCCCCTTTTAAGTAGGTTATTTTATTTTCCTAGGGAAGATCGTAATCTGCAAGTCCTTGAGGCATTTTTCTACTACAAGTAGGTCTACTGGAGATTGGTTGACTTCCATCTTGAAGAGACTGAGTTTCTTCAGATAGATTTCCTCTTCTCTATTGTCACCGTATCTTGATTTCAATTGATTGGTATGAACTCTAATTAACTTGTGAGGTTGACTAAGAGTCATTCCATATAAAATCGTCTGAAAATAAAAAAAATTGTTGCCGATCCATTTTAGATTTTGGAGTAGCTTTGAGAAACTCTTCTCTAGGGTCCCAAAGAAGAACATTTACATGAGTTTGATTTTTACAAGCGCTAGTTTCCGCCTATTTAAATAATCACTTTTAAAAATCGATGTTTTTAAGCTTTATCAACTTTGACTTTAAAATTTTTCTTTTTGAAGTTATTTATATGATCGAAGCGGAATTCTCAGGGGGAAAGATAGTAGTTTAAGTGTAAGCAACGATAATCGGCTTGGTCAATACCTTTAAATAATAACAGCGTGCTGAAAATGAGTGTTTTTTACTCATTTTTTGTGAATTTTAATCGACTCTAGCGTCTTGACTGTTTAGAATTAAAAGCTTATGTTTCTCGGGAATTAAGTATACATATCATAGACAAAATACAGTCATGGGTCGACCTGAGCAGCCCACTCTTTATAGAAGAAAATTTTGCTTGAAGTTTTGAAATTTAAAAAAATCGCATTATTAAGATTATAAAACGAAGGTATTGACTGCGAGATAAAAATCTGAAACTTACAGAATCTAATGTTCTTACCTTCAACTTTGAATAACTGCACCACTCGTTTTGTTATTTTCATGTTTAGTGCATGTGCGAGCCGTTTTTTACAGCAAAAATGTGGACATTTTTACTAATAGATTAAAATTACTTATTACCAAAAATAATTATGAATGGAAAAAAGTTCTCAAGTTTCAATAAAGTTATGAATATTTTGAGTGTGAAATTGTATCTGGAAGTTACTATTATCGAAAATGACAGTAACTGTAAACAATTTCAACTAGAAAATTATTTGTTATTGAACAATTTACGTTTTGGTTTTTCAATATTAACAATATCAAAAGTATCTGAAGCTGAATATTTCCGCGCTTTTAATTGATTTTGATAAATTGGTATAAAGCTATGATATGATCTCGTATTTGTAATTGTATTAACATTTATGAATCTTTCAGATAACAATGTTTCAGCAGCTTCCACGCCCTGACTCGATACAAAAAAAAATTATACCATAAATTCGATTAGAACAAAAGTTGTACATTGCTTCTGGAGTTAAAATATGATGATCGCTAGTTCGCTGCAAGCTTGCTCTCCTCACGTTCCTTTTGATTGTACTGCCTGTTCCATCGCATGGACTTTTACCATGAGAAGTGACAAAGAAATGCCACTCTGCCTTTAATCCAAAATTCGCTTCATGATGACATTAATTTTTAAATTTTTATTTATTTTTGTATTGAGCGACTACTCCATCACTGATGTAATAAATTTTTCTGAACACCGGATAGTTGACTTTTGAAAGAAATTTCAGGTTTCTCAAGTAGGCGGTTTGTTTTTTTGAAATGAAATGATGAGATTTTGAAGCTGTCAATATTATTTTCAAGTCATGTTTGAATTCATCGTCGGTCTTGGCTACAGTTATTGAATTGCAACGATCAGTAGAAACCCATTGCTTAAAATGAATTTCAGAAATGGCCGAGATTAAAGCATTCGTAATTTTGCTAATATTTATGAACTCGAATATACTTCCATATAAATATATATAATATGTTTATATAGTTACTAATATAATGAATAATTGATAATATTGTCAATTATTTTTTTAAATTTACGCGTATTCTTACTCTCTTGTAAATGCAATACAGACAAATTATAAAGATGAGCTTACCTCTATACGCATACATAAAGATATATAAAAATTCTGAAGATACAACTCAATTTTTTAGTTATTTGGAAAGAAATTTAAAAAAATAGTTAATTTTTGCTGTAAAAAACGGCTCGCACATGCACTAAACATGAAAATAACAAAACGAGTGGTGCAGTTATTCAAAGTTGAAGGTAAGAGCATTAGATTCTGTGAGTTTCAGATTTCCGTCAACACGTTCGTTTTATAATCTGAATAATGCGATTTTTTAAAATTTCAAAACTTCAAGCAAACTTTTCTTCTATAAAGAGTGGGCTCCTCAGGTCAACCCATGGCTGTATTTTGTCTATGATAAGTATATTTGATTCCCGCGAAACATAAGCTTTTAATTCTCAACAGTCAAGACGCTAGAGTCCTTTAAAATTCACCAAAAATGAGTAAAAAACACTCATTTTCAGCACGCTGTTATTATTTAAAGGTATTGACCAAGCCGATTATCATTGCTTACACTTAAACTACTATCTTTCCCCCTGAAAATTCCGCTTCGATCATATAAATACCTTCAAAAAGAAAAATTTTGAAGTAAAAGTTGATAAAGCTTAAAAATATCGATTTTTAACAGTCTTTACTTAAATAGGCGAAAACAAGCGCTTGTAAAAATCAAACTCGTGTAAATTTTGTTCTTTGGGACCCTAGAGAAGAGTTTCTCAAAGCTATACCAAAATCTAAAATGGATCGGCTTTGTCAATTAGACGATTTCAAATGGAATGACTCCTAAGTAATAATACATTGTACATTACTTTGGCAATGTTTTCAATTACCTTTCCTTCTGTCCAATCCTTTGAGTAGTAGCTCATTTTTAAATATACCGCTTGTCCTGGTTGAAAACGTCAAATTCTCGCACCAATTTTTTTGTTGAATTGTTCTTCCATTTTCGTGTTTCTTCTAATTCCTCTGTGATTGTCCGATGGAAGTAGTAGGTCTAATAAAATTCTTGGATTTCTACCAAACATCCTTTCGAATGGAGAATTTCCTCCAGGGGTAGTCCGGTATGTTTGTAAAAATGTGGTAATAATTTCTTCTGTAGTCTGTACTCGCATTTTCTTCAATGCTCTTTTAAATGAATCAACAAAACGTTCGGCTTCGCCATTAGATTGTGGATGGTATGGAGGAGAACGTATATGTTCGATTCCATTATTTTGACAAAAGTCACTCACTGAATGTACTGCTGGTGAATTGTGTTCCATTATCAGATACTACAGTTTTTGGTATGCCAAAATTTGCAAATAAAGAATTCAATTCTTTAATTGTAGAATACGACGTAATAGAATTTATTTCAATAACTCCAGGCCATTTAATACAAGCATCTACAACTATTAAAAACTTTTGTCCTTCAACAGGTCCTGCAAAGTCTATATGAATTCTTTCCCAAGGCATTTCCGGAATAGGCCAGGAAGCACCATTTTGGTTGGGAATTTCGAAGCTTGTAAACAATTTACGCATTTATGTACATATTCTTCGACTTCTTTATCTATTCCAGGCCAGTATACGTAATTTCTTGCTAGAGCCTTCATTCTTTCTTTACCTGGAAGTCCTTTGTGTAGTTGTTTGAGAATTCTAGCCTGGTATTTTTCTGGAATGACTATGCGATGACCAAAAAATATACAGTCTTCAACTATAGAAAGTGAATCCATTCGATTTGAGAATTGTTGAAGCTGAAAATCTGTTACCTTATTAGGCCATTTATTAGAGACCTAGTGTAAAACTTGTTTTACGGTGACATCTTTTGAAGATTCCGAAGCTACTATTTTGGCTGTGACTGGTAAATGTTCCAAAGCATCGTTTAAAATTTGTTTTACGCTCGTTTCTAAGTGTACTGCTGCTATAACAAACTCTTCATCTGGTTTAGATTTTCGGTCCATTAATCTTGACAGGAAATCTGCGTGACCAAAAGCTGTGGTTGATGTGTACTGAATCTCAAAATCGTATGATAAAAGCATTAAACCCCATCTTTGAATACGATTGGCTGTGAAAACAGGTAAACCTTTTCTTGATCCAAAAATAGCCAAGAGTGGTTTATGATCGGTTTGCAATGTGAACCTTCTACCAAAAATCAATTTATGGAACTACTATGGAATACTAACGCCAGCGCCTCCTTCTCAATTTGACTGTATGCTTCTTCTGTTGAAGTGAGTGAACGAGATGCTTTTTCAGAGCCATCAGGAAATTTATGAAGAATACATGCACCAAGACCATAGGAACTTGAGTCGGCAGCTACAATGATTGGTAAATCTGGTTTGTAGTGCGTCAATAGTAAGTCTGAAGACAGAGTTTTCTTAATGTTGTCAAAGGATTTTTGGCATTCAGTTGTCCAACTGAAATTGGTGTTCTTCTTCAACATATTATCTAACGGAAATCGTGTTATTGTGCTATTCCACTGTTTTTCCTGATATGATAATGTCATCAAGATATGCAACAACCATATCCATGCCGGCGAGCATTGTATCCATGAGTTGTTGGAATGCTCCAGGTGCCGTTTTGACACCATATGACGATTAACTTCCATATGGCGATTAAAATTATACAATCCCTTGTGAGTAGTGATAGTAAAAAGTTTCTTGGATTCATACTCTACTTCCACTTGATGGTAGGCATCAGATAAATCTAAGTTACTGAAGAGTATACCGTGTGATATTTTATAAAATATATCTTCAGGAACAGGTAACGGATAACAGTGTGGTTCTAGAGATTCGTTTAGACCAGTGTAGTCGGCGCATATTCGAAGTTTTCCCGTAGGCTTCTTAACTACAACAATTGGTGCAGCCCAATTAGAAACATCGACAGGTGTGATTGCTCCTTGTTCTTCCAATCGGCATAACTCCTCCTCAACTGCTTGTCTGAGGTTGAATGCTACAGGACGCTTTGGACGAAACACTGGCTTGGAGTCTGGCTCAAGGTAAAGTTTAACTTTATGTCTTGTGCAATGACCCAGTCCTTCTTTAAAAACTTCATTAAAATCACTTTTAAGTTTTTCCATTGTAATAAAAGTTTCAATTTTTGAACAAAGTTTGTTAATGTGTACTTCGTCTAAATAAAATTGATATATCCAATCCAAACCAAGTACATTTAAATTTCTGATTGAAGTGACGAAGCAATTTGCAGATTGAATAATTGAATCTCTATAATCCATCGGGACTTGGCATTCAATTTCACCCATGAGATCTACTGTTTTTCCACAAGCGTTAAATGCAACATTTGACGTATTTGAAATAATCGGTTCTCCAAATTTTAATTTCTCGCTAAGAAAATCAATGATTCTTCCCAATGATTTTCGAAAAATCGGGAAGTTATTGTTTTTACCCCGTTTTACAAAAATCGAGGTTTCAACAAATCTCGACGTTTTGAAGCCCTAAGAAGCTTTCCTGACTATTTTTACGATGATGTCCCTACGTCTGTATGTATGTATGTGTGTGTGTGTATGTAAACCTCTTATAACTTCTGAACGGCTTGACCGATTTGATCGCAGTTGGTGTCATTCGAAAGGGCTTCACCAAACTTAGATTTCCTGTAATTTGGAACCAATTCGGACTAGTAGATTTCGAGAAATTGCAAAAAAAGAGAAAGAAAAGTTTTTTTTCCATTTTTTCAAAATATCTCCGAATTGGCTGAACCGATCTACCTCAAAAACTAATCACTTCTCAACCTTGAAAACCCGCTTCGACCGCCACCAAGTGCGTTTTGAGCTCGAAGAGCCTAAAAATCATCGCAGCTAGCGACAAAATCGCATGCGTTTGAAAATTGAATTTAGCGGGAAGTTGCAGGGATGGTCTTTAGGGTCAACCGATTTCCAGATTTTTTCCATATTTCGGTGCCTATGATGGTAATGTCTGAGGCAGTGTCAAATTGAAGAGATACTTGTTGACCATTCACAGATACTGTTATGTAGGTACTTACGAGGAGTATTGATTTGGTTAACGAAAATTGTCTTTAACTGCTTCTTTTGAAACTTTTTTTTCTTTTTGTTCTGAGTGGACGTCGAACTTTGATTGTCTGTAGATTCTCTGGTTTTGATTGATTTATTTTCAAAACATGAACAGTAACCTTCCCTGTGTCCAATTTTGGAACATACCTTGCATGTGTGTTGCGAATATTGGCAAAATTTCTTGACATTGCCAACAAGGTGTTCTTGGCTTCTCTTGCTCCGTATGCTTTTTATCCGAAATCTTGTGAACCGTTGGATTGTTTTTGTTTTCGACGAGAGCTGTATCACTTTTAAGATTGAGTATTCTTTGGCATTCATCCACTAGTGTTTGTAAAGATAAGTCATCTTTTTCTTCGGTAATTTGTAACATGTCTATCGACCTGTTTCGATTTTACAGAATAAATCCTTTTAATTAGCGCTCGTCGTCACTAGCCACATCCAACTATGGTTCTGTGATCCCAAACTCTTCAACCCTGACCGTAAGACAATTGACGTCTGCCAACGGACGCTTCCATTTTTTTGCACAACGCCACGTGAAACACCCCTTTCTGTTATCGACCGCCTAAGGGGACAGATCATCTTTCGCTATCTTTCATATCTTAAGTACCTATCTTATGAATTTTGCTGTGGTAAGTTCAAAATCATAATTTATAATTAATAAGCTTCTTCTAAAGTACTGTCTGATATAATTTTCGTATGCATTCTTTATTTTTTTACAGAGATAGACGAAATTAAATTCAACACGTGGTCATAAACTGTTCTTTTATACTAATATGGTAGTTTTAAACCAAATATTCTTTTATAATTCACTGTTTTACTTGTATACAAACATTTTCAAGCTTTTTCAGTTGCGAAATAACTCTTTTAATTATAAAATAACATTTTTATAAATTACCGTGAACCTATAAAATATTCTTTCGTAACGCCAGTGCCGGTTTCATATATTTCCTGAGCACGATATTTTTTCATATAACTAAATAAATAACTTTTTGCTATGATTAGTTTCTTTGGATCATTAGTATATTTTTTTAATTTAGCCGATAATTGCTATTTTTACTGTTTTAACATGGAACATATAATGTTGGAAAGCTTTCAGTGAATTAAATCAATTTTTTGACTTTAAAATAACTGCCTTCCTTTTCTTTAACCTGAAAAGCTGACCAACATAATGTGCCAAGTTCCTACATATTCCTGATCCACTTGTACTTCTAGGTAAGCACAGCCCCTAGGCTAGGATATAACCCAAGAATTTAACCCGAGAATACAATCCGAGGATATAACCCCAAGGATAGAACCCCAAAATACCGCCCTAGAACAGAACACATTAGTTCAGATCAAGACCTGACTTCTTCTCCAGGAAACCACTTCATCTAAGCTAAGTACCTATAAAAGTACAAATTCCTCTATTAAATTCCGTTGTTCATTTCCTGTGGCAGAATAAATTTGTTTTAACTCGTATCTTTCATTTTTTTAAATCCTCAACTATAAAAGTTGAGGGAGATATCGCCCGGGGTGATTTTTAGTAACTTTTTTATTATTAACTTATTTAAATTTTACAAGGCGTTTCTACCTTTTCCGCCTTAGTTTTTTGTAGTTTTTATCGTCAAAAAGGTAGTGGCGCCCTCAACTTTTACAACCCTTCTGTTTTCCTTGTGCAGCATAAACTTGGGGTCGAATCACCCTTGAGAGGAGTCTCTAGCCGGAGCCCTTCGAGCTGGTGCCCTGTGGGGTACAGACATTTACCGTTACAAATTTTAGACAGTAACCTTGTAGTAATATCGGAATAACGTGATGATTTTAGACCTATTGTAAATATGAGGCATTTAAATTGATTCTCGCTCAGCCTTTTCAAATCAAAAGCTTCACAATGTTTGTTTACGTAACCTGCGTAAGTCAAAAAATCGTCGGTAATATTTTTCTCCGTCTGTAAGCATTTATAGCGTATGCTAAAAATAGATTCTGGTTTTCCAAAAATTCTTTTCAAAATCTTTATGGAAGTCTCAAAATTATTGTCTCGTGGATGTTTTGGAAGAAAAAAATTTGTGTACCATCTAGTCTTGAAGCGTCTTCGAGGAATAAGTCTTCGTATCAGTTGTACCAAGATTCGAATGTTATGATGTTATCTGGGTCTGGTACGAATTCTGTAAGACTCCTTCCCAACGATTCAATAAGTAATTCGATGTTGTTTGTGTCCGAATCACGATTTGCACCCGAGCTAGATGAGTTTGCTGATCCTCGTCGCCAAACTTTGCTGGGATGGTGTCGGTGTTAACTACTGTAGAATATAATTATTCAACTCGTTAATTAAGAAAGAATATATTAATCACAAAAGTACACAAAATGGGTGACAACTATCGAAATTATCTTGTCAAAAACTCATTTATTGTCCTTAATCTTTCATCCTAGTTAGTAGCAGTCTACAACAGTCGGAAAGAATGCAAACAGCCTTAAATATGGTTGATTATATTATATAACTCATGTTCTAATGAACCAATACAATCCTTGAATTTCCCTTAGTTACGACGTATTGACGACGTGATATAATCGTTTTGGTGTTTCGCCTCCTGCCATATTGTGATCATTTCCATAGTAACGGGCAAGCTCAATGAAATGTCAGTTAATTCTACTACAAATTCCGAAAACAACAATACATCAAATATATATTATAATAATTGTACCTTCAATATTAATATTAATCAATAAAAAAAATTAGAATATTATTCGTTATATAATCGTAACGAATACCAACTCGAGCATAGACAATATTTTTCGATTATTTACCTCTTCACTCGACGTATATTCACTCGAGCTGCGCTCTCGTGATGTTTCGCCAAATACGTCTCGTGACTCGGTGAATAATCGAATATTGTCTAAGCTCTTGTGATATTATAACTGATAATATATGCATACAAGACAGTCTGAGAGTCAATGCTCAGAAAACACAAATTATTCATTGAAATTATTTGCTCATGTGTGGTGTAATACACACCTAAACTAAACTATGAAAGTTTCGTAACGTTGCCATCAAATTTAATTGAATAACTTGAGATTGGCTTGAGTGCATAAATGAGAAATAGTACTTTGCAATGTACGTTATTGAAACGTTGTATTTGACGTTGAGCAAGTTGTAGGCATACGTTCAAAAAACGTTACGGGGACATATTAGTGTTATTAGGGACAAGGCCTAAAACCTAAAAGAACGGTGATTCCATTTTCGAAAGAAAGAAAGTACCTAGGAGTACATTTTGAACAAAGAATTTCATGAAACAGTCACCTTCAGAAGTCCACATAGAAATCTAGCATTGCCCTCGTTGAAGAATGTGAGCAAAAAACTGGGGACTCAACCCAAAAATGACCCAAAGGTTAGACCATGGATTTGGGGTCTGGTGGATAAAGACACTGCAAGTGGGAGCTGTAAGGCTGTTAAGTAGCACACAAAGGCTAGCTTGCATTTGTATTACGTGAGCCATAAAAACCACTCCCACAAGTGCGACGGAGATCTTGCTGGATCTACCATCACTACACATTTTCATACAAGGCAAAGCCAGATCTTCAACCCACAGATTACTTTAAATTCAACAACACAAGCCAAAAGCACAGTAGTGACTATAGAAAGGTTATCGAGAAGCTTAAAGCGGATGACTCAATGGGACAACCCATTGACGCAATGGCCATGAGATATAGCTTTAATAATAAGCTCCGAATAACTATAACAGGTAGGGAAAACTGAAAGAAACTGAACTGATAACCGTTAGTGCCGACACCGAGTAGAAGGAAAGATGAAACCATGTTATTAAAGTACTTTTTCCTTATTCCTTGAAAAACTGAAAATCTTAAAATATCTCAAAAGATTATTGATATGATATTACTACAAATAAATTAGGGAGCGCTCCACTACATTTTAGATTTAGTCCCATATCCATATCCCATTTTTCTAATGAAACTTTTTACAACGATATTTAGAAGCAATTCTTCACTTTCACCCTTATAATGTTACACAAAAAGGAAAGGGTTGGCATTAAATGTATTGTTTCAATAATGAGGGTGGGCCAAGTAATCTGTCACCTGTCTCAGGTATTGATTTATCATTTCCTGACCACATTCTAAGAAACATTGTTTAAATTTTTTCTTTAAATGTGGTCAGCGTCAACTTAATTTGATTCAGTAGGATATTTTTTATGAACTTTTAGTTTGAATAGATACACTGTGCAATATTTTCATAAAGAAAAAGCAAATAGGTCATCAAATAAGTACGTGAACTGCATATTTTTGCAGCGAAATAAATTTAATTTTATCAAAATAAAACCATTTCGTCGAGATTAAAATCACTCGAGCTCGCATGTAAAAATAAAGACATAACAATGACAAAGCTCATCATCAACTTCAGTTAACACACTCAGCTAGCAGAAAACGTTAAATGTTTGCTGGGTCACATATTTTGTGCTGAAAATTCGAAACAAATGAGTAACGAAACACCAGCCACGTGACCACACAATGGAACGTCGTTAGTTGATAACGACGAGAACGGGGAGGACGCGTGTTGCCTCTTGTGCATCTCTTAGCGTCGCGACGTTAAATAAAATAGAAGCGTTATAATGAAAACAGAAGGTCTCTAGATAAACTTTGAGGGTTAATCGCTTCCTTGTCACGTTTGATGATATAATGTACATGATTTGAGATCTGATAACTTCATTTATATAGGAAGTATAATACAATATGAACGGAGAATGGTTTAAATTAACCGATGGATATTATTTTCACAATCGCTTTACAAATACTTTCAGCTGCTTCTAAACCTTAACATGAAATTGTTATTCCACTGTAATTTTTAGAAGCTTTTTACAGCTTGAAACATATAAAACCTTTAATATTACCAAATCTCAACCAAGTGATGAATTGGACAAATTTAAATAGGTTAATGAAGAAAACGTAGAAATAGTAAAGTTACTAGCATTAAATATAGGCTTACGTCTATTAAGTGAGTAAATTTGGCACTGCACCAGTACCTACAACTTTTGTACATATACCAACCTAGTAGGCAGATAACAACGAGATAAAGAGAGTCTTTAGCGAGATTGGAGAATAAAGACCGCGACTTGATATTTATGGGCGACTGGAATGACGTTGTGGAAGAAAGGTGCTGCAAAGTATCAATCTGTAGACCTTTCCAACTTCAAAATAAGGTCAGATAAAAATTAAGTTGCACAAAAATTCAGATGGAAACTTAGATCTTGGAAAAAAATGATGACGATAAGAATTGATAGAAGACATAGGCAAGGATTATCATCATGTCGGATAATCAAGCACTGTGTTCATGTGTTATCAGTTCTAAAATGGTATGGGAATGCATATGGAAACTCAATGAGTGGTCGAGGGCAGCGTCGTCACCGTACTGTGGGTTCCTGAACACACTGAAAAGAAGAGCAAAGCAAAGAAAACTACTGAAACACCGTTTTGGGGGCCGGAACCTGAACTATTATTGGAAAGAATGGGTAACGTCGAAAAAAAAATGAGAAAATAGTTAATGGTTCTTGTACGTCTGTGTCATTGTGGAGTAATAAATGGGTACTGAGATGGGAGGAATCTTTGGTATGAAACGAAAGTATAGTTTTTCTGGTTTCAAATTTCTTACGAATATCCATGACAGAGTACTAACATTGCTATAATAGTTGTATCATTATTACTTTTCTATCTTTCGATGTTAGAATAAATCAATTTTATACCAAATAAACCAATTTGGAAATAATTATAATTAAACTAAGAATTCTGCTTAACACCATACGTTGTTAAAAGTGTTGCGGTTATTCAAAGACACGTTGAAGTGTACAATGATTATTTAAAATGTGACACGTGCCCGTTGTTTTGCTAAATCTCAATAAGATACATGAACGTGACCAGACAAAGGCAATCACAGCGGGAAACATCGCATCACCCTTCTTTCCAATGCCACCCTACACTATAAGAACCTGTACAGATTTTATCCTCTTCAAATTATTTTCTAGTATCAAAGGAAATACATCGAGGACCAATTTTCAGATTAACACATTGTTTATAGTGATTTATAGGGTTTATCGGAAAATTTAAAGCTTCAATGTATAAAAATACTCGATTCAAATCCCATATTTATTCGAGTTCTATTTTTACTGACAATAAAAAAGTGTTTCAGGTCAAATTAACTTGAAATAGGATTGAGCTACTGAAGAATATACCTAGTGAGGTTGTATGATCCTCTCTATTATTTTAATTTTGTTAAAGAAACTTTAAAACAATCTTCACTGATAGGTTTAGGAAATGAAGATTAATGAAAATAATTAGAGATATTAAATGTCAACCACCCTTTTCTGTCAGCCCAAGTAGAAGCCAGGAGAACCAAGGAGCTCAACGTCAACTGTTCGAATAATTCTCGAACTGAATTTATACTATTTGGTCACCCGGATTTTTATAATGATTTCAATGAATTAACAAATAAAAATATGAATGAATTCAGTTCGAGGACTATTCGAACATATACTATAAAAAGATGTATGAGGTTTGTATGTGTCTGTGGAAGTTGTTCATGTGAATTCAAGGCTCTTCGTCCCAAGCATGCTCGATGGGATTGAGGTCGGGTGATCGAGGGGGCAGCATCGAAGTCCAAAGCGTCTTCGACTGATCTTGCATGATGCGGTCGAGCATTATCGTCTAAAAAGAGGAAAGTTTTTCCAATAGCAACATGAAACAAACATATAACATTGTTAATAACTTGTCGTACATAAATCTGCGCAGTCATGTTCCCATAAAGCACTAACGATTCTGTACGCCTATCAAAACAAATGCCTCCCCAAACAGCAACTGTACCACCTCTAAACTGATAAGCTTCCTTCACTGCACTCCAATTTCTGGACACTAGAGGAACAGTCCTTACTCGAACACGCCGAATATCTGAAATCCGTCCATACCTTGACTCATCTGTGAACAATGCGACCCTCCATTTATCATTCCAATTCACATGTTCATTAAACCCATGCCAATCGAGCATGCGTATGAATTTGTGTTAATGGAGCTCTTTTGAAAAGTCGTAATGAATGTAAAATAACCTCGTGTAATCGTCGACGTACTGTTTCAATAGACGAGTTCTATACATAGAGATACTACAGATAGAGGCAACAATCCAGCTCGGAACCCGTCAGCATATAAGAGAGAGATATAGAAAATCAGAGGTTCAGGATGTCTTTTTCTAATGGCACGCATGCTATAGACGAGACACAAAGACAGAAAAACCTCTGACGTTTGTCTTTTTCTCTCTCACCGGAGTTCAGACGGATATTCCCACTTACACAGCGGCCTAGGGCTTGTTGCCTCTATCTGTAGTATCTCTATGGTTGTATACAAGGCAAATGCTGCCAACATAACGAACAAAAAAATACTGAACAAGGTTATTCGTATAAGGAAGCGGTTTACAATCAATTTTTGGTTTTTCTTATATATTTTGGGTCCCTTCACCACACATGCTGTACCTGAAAAGTTTGGAGGTCTTTTTAGTTTGGGGTATTTTACATCTTACAGTTGACGAAAAACTAATGTCAGCTGTCAACACATATACGTATATTAATAAATTAGACATTATTCAGCGTTCTTTGTTTTGCTTTGTTTGTGTTTCTGGTATTTGTATATTACCTACCGATTTTTATTCTTCTACCTTCATCTGTTTGTGATTTATGTGATCTGCTTTTATTATTGCAAATACCATCGAGAAGAGTTATTCTACTCTGATTTGTATCTTCGTTGTGATTATACAGATTGCGATATGTAGCGTTGCGATCAAAGTTGTAAAAAATAATACAAGAGCTTCAGTTAAAGGACGAAGTCGGAATGCCATTAAGTTTATTCCGTTTCCCAATCCCAGGAGATGCCCCAGCAGATGCCTCAAATGGATCGAGTTATGTGGCAACTAAAATCTGGATCTTGTCACAATCAACAAAACCACTTATATTTGTAATGAAAATTTCGATGATAATTGTGTAGATCCAAAACCCTATTGTTGTGTACTGAAGCTGAAGTAAATGGTCCGATAAAAACGCGTGCGGCACCCTCCCTAGCAAGAGAGTCCCCCTTCTCATTGTTATCCATGCCAGAATGGCCAGGGATCCAGACCAGCGATACTCTATTGAGTTCTCCTGTTGAGGGGAGTCTTTTTTGGCAGTCTAAAACCAGTTTCGACGTTACACGGTAAGAGCTAAGTGCTTTCAAAGACGCTTGGCTGTCCGTGAAAATTTTTATTGATTCATGTGTAAGATTGGTTTGCTCCTATCTCTCCACGCATGAAGCAATGGCGTAAATTTCCGCCTGAAATACGGTTGCATAGGATCCTAGAGTGGTTGAAAGTTCTGTCCTAGGTCTGCGCCCGTATACACCAGCACCAGAGCCTGAGGGTGTTTTTGATCCATCTGTGTACCAACAGCTGTCTGCTCTTAATAAATCATCCTTTCGGAGGACCCATTCGTCTCTATTTGGAATTAGGACGGTATAAGGCAGGTCGTAGTTTACTGTTGGAGGCATCATGTTAGAGGTCATTCCTAGAATACTGTGACTTTTAGTGCCCACTAGCATTCTGCTTTGCTCTGTATAAGCCTGTTTTGTGCATTTGGAAATATGCGCAATTCTATGTTGTCCATCTAGCCTCCCTTTCCAGAAATATATGGAGAGGAGGTAGGTCTAGAAGGATTTCCATGGCTGCTGATGGTGTGGTACTGATGGCACCAGTAATTACCAGACAAGCCTGTCTCTGTATGCCAGAGAACTTTGCTTGGGCCGATCGCTGTAAAGCTTTTGACCACCAAGCAATAGCTCCATATGTGATCATTGGTCTAACAATCATCACATATATCCAATGGATTTGTTTGGGTCCCAAGCCCCAAGATTTTCCACTGATTCTGCGACATGTCCACAAGGATAGTTTGGCCTTATGGATAACTTTTTCCAAGTGAGCGTTCCATGTAAGTTTTGTACCTGCGATAATCCTCAAATATTTTACTTCCGCTGCAAATGGTATAACTTCACCATTGTAGTAAAGTGGTGGAAGATCCTCCAATTTCCTTTTCCTAGTGAAGGGGACTATTACAATTTTACCAGGGTTAACAGACATCTGTTCCCTCTGGCACCCACTGTGGACATCGTCCAACGTCTTTTGGAGGATATTATATGATACCCTTCCTGACTTGGTCCTTGCCAGGATGACAAGGTCGTCTGCATACGCTTGCAGTTCTACCCCTCTTCTTTCGGGAAGGCTAAGCAAGTCATCCATCATGAGTGACCACAGTAGGGGAGATAGTCCTCCGCCTTGTGGGCAGCCCCTGGAAACCTTAAAGCTAATGGCCTCATCCTGAAGAGTGGAAGTGGCTGTTCTATTAGTGAGCATGGCTTATATCCAACCGGTAATGGTTGGTTTAATGCCCTTTTCAGCCAAAGCTGAACCAATGGAGGCCGATAGTGCATTGTCCAATGCTCCTTCGATGTCAAGAAATATGGCCACCGCAATCTCCTTGTTGTTAAGGGATTGTGTGATTTTCTTTACAAGGTTGTGTAACGCTAAGTCTGTTGATTTGTCAGTTTGATAAGCGTATTGGTGGGTGCTCTGGGGGAAGTTATATAAAGCTACCCGCCTGATGTAGCAATCCTCTACTCTTTCAAGTCCTTTAAGCAGGAAAGATGTAAGGTTAATTGGTCTAACTGATTTAGGGTGTGGGTCTGTGCGGCCCACTTTCGGTATGTAAACCACCCTAGCCGCCAACCAACTGGGTGGTATGTAATTCCACGCCATACTAGTTCTATACAGTTTAATGTGGATGGGTAAAAGTAATTCATGTCCCTTTTGCAGCAGATGGAAAAATGCCATCCTCACCGGGAGATTTGAAGGGTTGGAAAGATTTTATAACTTCCCTTCTTCCCAATCGTTCTTTTTGCGCCTTCAAAAAATAGTACAAGTATATTCCAATCTTCACCGTTGACAGAAGTACTCGCCAAGGAAAATTATTTCTCCTACAAAAACCCAAAAAGGAAAACTACCATGTTTAAATACTTTACTGGAGTTACCCTCCACATTTTGAAGTACTCTATTCATTCTTAGATGAAAATATTATGATAGACTTAAAATACCAATTTAAATATAAAAGGCAGCTTAGAGTTAGAAATAATGTCTTTTCAAAATTTTCTTATAGAGACAAGTTATGTTTGGTGCTAGCACCGTACACCAACTAACGTTAGTTACTGTACGGTGGTGCTAGTAAGATTGAGACGAGAATACACTTTACAAGAATTAACATTTTTTTGTAATACAAATGAATCATACCTACTTATCAGTGATCTTTTTTACCTGGATTTAATTTATGTACCACCAAATCATTGGACTAAAAGGTGATTTATTTTTGGCAGCTAGAAATATACAGAACATTCCTTATTGTTTCAAAAATTTTGAGGATAAAATTCTTGGGGTTATGGATGCCACTGAGATATCAGTACAAATGGTAAGAAACTTTAGGCAGCATGGAAATACTTACTCCAGTTACAAACATAATAATACGATTGCATTTCTTGTAACTGCAGTTAGTGGTGCCATAATGTACTGTAGTGAACGATTTGAAGGCTCCATATCTGTTTGTACAGTGTGATATAAAGAACTTTTTGCAAGAAAATGATTATTAGCAGATAGGGGCTTTAACTACAAGATGACGCAAATGAACTTAAAATTAAAGTATTCACTCCATCATTTCTTTTGAAAAGGAATAAACTGACAGCAGAAGAACATCTGAGAAAAAAATTCCCAAATCCAGAATTCATGTTGAACGTGCCATTCGTAGGATTAAATTGTACAATTTTTTTTTAATCATTGTCCTACTACTATGTTACCAATATTATCAAATATTTTCAGTAGGTATTGTGTGTTTTCTTGTAAATTTTGAAAAACCTTTGGTTAAATAAAATTCTGTATTTAAAAAATTTTTTGATACCATATTTTGTAGATTGAATTAATATTCATTAACTTTTTGGATAATTGCCAAATTGCTGAATTTTATACAAATCCAATAATTGAAGGTGCAATTAAAATATATTGCTTCTGTTGCACTTTATTTTATTTACCTAGTTAAATCATAAATGGAAAAGATGTAAACCTCACTCTATAAATACATATAAAAAAGTCCAGAAACACAAACAAAGAATGGTGAATAATGCCTTATCTTAATACCTTAATGATAGGTATATGAGTTGACAGCTGACATTAGTTTTTCGTCAACTGTAAGATGTAAAATACCCCAAACTAAAAAGACCTGCAATCTTTTCGGGTACAACTCCAAACTTTTAGGGTACAACATGGGTGGCAAAGGGACTCAAAATATATAAGAAAAACCAAAAATTTATAGGAAAAACCATTTCCCTATGCGACTAACCTTTTTCAGTATTTTTTTATTCGTTATGTTGGCAGCATTTTCCTTGTATAGAACTCGTCTATTGAAACTGAAACATCAGAAGCTTTCAAAAGATGCTGTTGTATGATCCGACAAGTACTCAGAGGTTATCTACGGGTATACACAGTATTTAGACCTAACCACAACTCACGACGACCCGCCTCAATCAAGCCAATAGCCGTAGTAGTTTGATCCACACCAAGTTTACGTCTAGGCATTATTCAAAACAACATTCGAGAATCACAGTTGACTGAATAAAGTGGAAACAACAACTGAACAATTCTTCAAAATTACAAAAGAAAACAACTTGCCTTAAACTTAAGAACTCATCAACTTGGAAACAAAAAACTATTCAGATAAGCAAGAAAACAAGACAAAACCTTGTTGAATAAAACAGTTAATGATTTGTTAAATAAATATAATATTTGTGAACATTTGGAGCAGTTTATTATGAATTATGTTTATTTTTAGTTTCGTTATATATCATAAATTTTTACAATAAAGTTAACATTACCTTTTACAAAATCAACATCGGCTCTGCATTTCACAGAAAGGTTCACAATTATCACCAACCAAGAAAGTAAATATTACAACAGCAGTTGTTGTCTGCCAAAACTGAGCATCTGGCAATATTTAATACAAATAAATACCTCTCAAAATTTCAAACTTCATTTAAAATGTGCGTAAGCATAAACTTATCCATTGTGCATATTTCATAATAATGTTATTTGGATAAACACAGCCCGCCAAGGAATAGAATTTCCAAAAAGGATAAACAACTCCTTCCGGTCTTCAGATATAGATTTCTATATTACCGACAAGGGTACAAAGCGTGCTTAAGCTAATAGCATTATTACCGAAGAAAGCGGTACCTTTTGAGCTTCGACAAGTAGATTACTTTTTGTAAATTCAATCGTCTATAATGTTTACTCGAATGCTTTGCTTTTCGGTATTGCTTAAACTATTTTCCTTTTTCATACACCGTATTTTTTGAATATATGGGTTTAACTTAGGGTAAAAACATAGTGCAGCGACAAGTTTAGAGATTAGCGACCAGGCTAGCGACGAAACTAAAAACGCAAGAGTCACTGACACATCTCATAGTAGATCGACTCGTTTTGCGATTTGTAAGATAAAATATTAAATATTGTAAGACAATTTTATTTCTTACCCTGTTATTCTTAAAATAGTTTTCGTTTCAAGTAAAATAAATTAAATGGGTATACCCTAATATTTCAGAAATGCATTTCTCGACAAAACAACCAATTGTCTGAAACAGATAAATAAAGTATCATAATGTCACGTAGGCGATAACGTAGTCTTCGAGGCCACGAAAAGGGAAAGAAAATTTTAAGAATGATTTGAGTTTTAGTTTCTAGAAAATAACTAAAGTGTTCACTTGAGCCAAATAAATCTATTAAAATATAGTGTGTATTGTGGTGCATATCAGGAGTTAAATAGGTGAGTCTATCTCACAGAGTAATTCATTTCTGCCTGTTATTTGATATTTGATTTTAAAAGTTATTGTATCACATAGAGTATATATATTTGCTAATCATTTTTAATTACTTTGTTTAAAATTCTTTAATATTCAACGTTATTAAGAACATTAATTTGTTGTTGCATTTCCTATTCATCCAATCCTACTGTACTGTGGAGAGTTTGCGCTACTTGCGGTTTGTCCATTCCTGATACAGGGTGACTTCTCACGTCCCCATATCTCCTTCCACCCTCCTGTATTGTGGAGAGCTTGAGCCACTTGCAGTGTAACCTTATTTTGCTGTACTGAGGAGAGTTTGTGCCACTTGCAGTGTATTATTATTTTGCTGTACTGAGGAGAGTTTGTGCCACTTGCAGTGTAATATTATTTTGCTGTACTGTGGAGAGTTTGTGCCACTTACAGTAGTTATAATGTTGTTTGTGGAGAGTTTGTGCCACATATTCCTTACATGCACTGGGGAGAGTTTGCGCCCCTTGCACCTTTCCTAATAACCCTAAATATTTACTATTAGGCTTTTATTTTTGATCAAGTGAAGTTTTAACTTTACTTTAGTACTTATATGCATAATCACAGTTCAAACACATAAGATGCACCTTGTATATTATTAATACTTTCATTAATTTTGGGGATTTCAACTATACTAATCGTTAGTTAAATAATTAATCATTATTTATGGCAAATTGAATACTCAGACTGTTTTTCTATCTAATTCCAGGTACGTCATCTCGGTTCTCCAACCTACTTGGACCATGTCCATATTGACTGTTCAATTAAATCCAGGCATCACGTCCAGTGTCTTGTAAATAGTTATTTTTAACATTTAGATTTGTTTTATTATCAATATTATAAACAATATAATGTAAGTACTCAGTAAGTAATTAAAAGTTGAATCATAATTAATCAATCTTTACAAATCACTCATTCTCCTCAAGTCCAGTTTTTCCCTCCTTACAATATCACTTGCCAAAATGTTGTCGTACAGTGAAGTTGAAATTTTTGTCTTGCGAATTTTAATTCTTTCAAAAAGGCAAGATGCTGTGCATCCTATTAATAAACGAAGAAGAAAATGTGGAGCCTGCTACACATTGTTCAGAGAAATAAAAAACTAGCCTGAAGGTTTAGTAATTATGTTAGAATGGATTTATCTACTCTTATTTCTCTGCCACCTGTATCACTGGCGTCCAAAGTAAAGACTAATTATTGGAACTTGTCGCGAGGTGAAGAAATTAAAATTTGAATTTAGCCTCGTCGCTTGCTTTATTACTATGCGCTAATATGTAAATATCATTGCCTAAAATTAACCTCGTCTCTAAACTCGAACCTTGTCGCTGGACTATGTTTTTAGGGAAACAGCAGCAAGTCGACACCGCTTACGATAAAACTACAGAACCACTATTTTCTAACCCTAGAACGCTTATGCAAATTCGTATACAGCATTCGCCAATAACTCAGATGTAATAAAATGAGTCTAGGGAGATTATAACTCCGCCCGTCCGACAACTATTCGTCAGACTAATAAATTATGATAGGCAGTGGCGTCGGTTCAGGTCGTTCATTAATTATTAATAATAATAAATAAATGTACAAAATAAGATTTCTTTTGCTAGCTTACTGAGATACATCTGCAAAAGATATACCTCACACTATTTACAATTTTAGTATTGCCGAAAAACCATTGTTTTCCAATATTATCGATAGCAAACGAATGTAATTGCATTGTGATTAACTGTGCTTAACTATAATCACATTTATAGTTTTAATACGTACTCTGTTACATTTTTCCATTATGGTTTAGTAATAAGATTCCATTATACAGTAGAGTTTTTAAAGAGTATCTAGTTTGCTATTGTTTATACGGGAAGATGTAGACTCGGACGCTTAAGGATTTATAATCTTCTCAATTAAAAGACGCCCCAAAATACTAATGATACCAAAAATTAATGAAAAATATATTTTATTTCCACAAGACAAAAAACGTAAAAAAACTTTTCAAGAACAAGTTAATAATTAATTGTGAGGGCAAGGAACATTACACGTTAACAAGTCAATACGACGACCGGCGAGTTGCATCCCAAAAAGTAAAATTTTACCTGAACGAAAAAAGGCACCGTCGAATTGCATCCGTAATCCAAAAAGGTCTGTTCATTAATAATCGCCTATCATGGTCAAAGGCTGGTCAAATTTTACAGCAATGTTGCCGATACCTAACCTAACCTACATAATTGAATGTTTAAATTAAATTAATATATTATTCACTATATTGTTATAAAACTGTATTAGACGCAGTTTCGGAAATAAAATTTAGTATCAATTACGATATCAGAATAAACATGACAACAATGCCCGCTTTTATTTAATTATCTACCAGTTTTAGACACAATATTAAATTTGTTGACGGGATGCAACTCAGCGGTTGGACGGATGCAAGTCAGCGGTCAAAAGTTTGGCCTGCTCAAATAGGATGCAACTCACCGGTCCCGGTTAATTCTTAGGACAAGTGAAATTCTGGCAAATGATCTTCCTCAAACAAAGCGTCATGAAAACTTTCACTTTCCTGGAATTGAGGCGGTCGAGTTGACATACCTGAAATCAGATACAAAACTTTGGCCGGCCGAGGTTACATACTCATTAGTGAGCATTACCTGTTAATCGGCCCAGTTTACAATCGCCGGTTTATACCTTGTTACTATACTAAAATGTAATTGTCCAGGAAAAACAGGTAAAATATTTGCCGGTAAATTTGGTATAAGTTTCTCTTCTACCCATTTCCTGTAATTTTGAGAATTCATCTCATCGTGATAATCTCCATACTGGCTTCCTGATTTAAATAATGATAGGCTGTCCTTAATAAACCCCATTTCACCTCTAGCATCAAATATTTATAGGCCGATTGTCTTTATAGTCGTGATTAAAAATACTATCTACTTTATTTAGCATTTTATTACATGCATGATAATAGAAAACATTAAATAGATGTGTTGATAAAAGTTAACAACAAAATTCAAACAAAAATGTTGATTTTTCTTAAAAAAAATTCTGGGGACACCGAACTAATATTGTCCCCTGAGCTGTGCGGTCTGATAATGAGTATAATAAGTTTGTCCGTAGGAATGGGGTTTGAAAAAAAATTCTAACTTTTCAAACTTTCTAGCATAACTACAGCTTGCACGCTAATAAGTGTTTTACACTGGTTGGTCGTTTGTTCGAATATGTTTAACCAATAGCCGTCGATATGAAACAATCGATATCGCTATCTCTCTTGTCTAGTAGTAATTTGCGGTTACTGTATTGCTCTTAAAACGTATTTGAAAATACTTAGGATAAATTTACAGTTTTAGGAATACTATTTTATAATAAATGGATACCACAACTTTTTGTTAACTTACGTCTTTATATCAATGCGAACAAAAAGTCTTTTTAAGCGATCATTGGATATTGTAAAACTCTCCGTGCCAGATTATGCATTTTTGTTATTTTTCGGCATCTCTTCACAGATGTTAGTCATGCATTTAGCGAATATTTGGTGTTTTTCTTTGCCATCCAATTCATTGAAAAGGGACCCATTAATCAACGAGTGAGCGCCGAAATGTAAGAAAAAAAGTTTTGTGGGCAATGGCATATCACAAGGGTACTGTTTGCTGTTCGGTAGCCGAAGACTTTGAAGTCTTTATATATTTGTGTCAATGTAGTACAATGATGAATTGACTTTGAAGTTACTTTGAAGCCGATTTTTAGGAAAATTATACAGGTGTTTTATTTTACTTCAGTTCCTAAAATCGATTAGGTATAATAATTTTGTTTTACTCGGAAGTTTTTATAAAATTAAAATAAAAATGATGATCTAGATTTACACTGTTTCAAAAAAATCGATTCTTTTTTTTCCCTTAAATATACTGAAAATATTGTTGGAAATGACGAAAATAAAATACTGTAGAAGTTTGAACTAGGTATTCATATTAAGAGGTGCAGCATTGATAATTTCTATTTTCCATTTAAATAACTTAATTTAATTTAAATAACTGGAATTTTATAGCTCACATAAGGAGTAATACTTCGGAATAAATAAGATTTATTATGTAGTATTTTGGTCGCTCTACAAAAAAGGTCCTCTATACTTTTTTGATATTTTCACTCCTTTCAAAGTTATTCAAGGTTAAATTTAAATTACTAGTACATTTTGACATTTTTTCAATTTTTCGACGGTACAATCAAGTTTATGAAAAATTTTTATGGGATATTTTTTGTAAAGCGTGTTATTGGCTATAATTTATCTCCATTAATTTTTTTTATATTTTCAATGGGTCGTAAGTTATTCGCATTGAACTGCATTAAATAATATAAGTCAATACAGGAAGAAATTTCCTAATTGTAATAAAATCTTTTAGTTCAACAATTTCAATTAATAAAAATATAATTAAGAAACAATTTTCAGATTGAAAATATAATTATTCAATTAATATAATTATCCAATTAATATACTTATTTATAAACAATAAAATTATGATTATTTAAGAAGATTTTCAATTTAATGCGAATAACTTAAGACCCATGAGAGATATTAAAAAAAAATTGTGGAAATAAATTATAGCCAATGAAACGCTCTACAAAAAATATTGTATAAAATTTTTTCCAGACTTGATTGTAGCGTCGAAAAATTGAAAAAATGTCAAAATTTATTACTAAGTTAACTTTAACCTTGAATTACTTTGAAAGAAGTGAAAATATAAAAAAAATTATGAGAGACCTTTTTTGCAGTGCGTCAAATTTCCTACAAGAATATATCTTAGTCATTTCGACGTATTCTCTACGTGAGCTATAAAATTCCAAAGCACAAGACACTTTGTTTCCATGTTGTTTAAATGGAAAATAGAAATTATTATCAATGCGGCATCTATTAATATAAATATTTAACAGTTCAAACTCTTACAGTATTTTATTTTCGTCATTTCCAACAATATTTTCAGTATATTTCAGGAAACATAGAATAATCGATTTTTTTGAAACAGTCAATGATCATTAACTAATACTTGAACAAGGCGAGAACAATATAGTCACCTTACTGTGGATTTCAGGACACACTGGGATAGAAGGAAATGAAATGCAAAGAGGAAGACTGGAACACCCTTTTGGGGGCCGGAACCCTTTTGCGGTATCATCTCCAATGTAATATTGGAAGAAATAGGCAAAGCCGAAAAAAAGAGACCATTGGAAAGATCTAGTAGGACTTAGACAATCAAAGATTCTTCTGGGTGACTACAATCTGTTGAGATCAAATGAATGCATAAGTCAAAATGAAACGGGGATCCTTACGGGACATTGTCGCCTGAATAGGCATCTGAAAAAGCTCAAAATAGTGGAGCAAGAAGAATGTAGATTCTGAGGCATGGAAGAAGAAACCTCCATCCACATACTTGCGAACTGCACAGCAATTCAGAATCCTAGGGCACAACACCTTGGAGATTACTGGATAGAAGAGGGACATTCACCTAAGATAAAACCTGCAGATATCCTAAAATTCCTCCGGGAAATAGGACTAAAGAAGCTACTAGTCTCTGAGACTTTCCACAGGAACTAAGTAGAAGTAAGGGGACATAATAGATCTTTTAGGTCTCGGTGAATGTCACCCCAATAACTAATACTTATTTTTAGTTACGATGAATTTTTTCGTAGGTATTGTTACGTTAGCCATTGGATAAGAAAGCAAAAATAATTACATGTTTAAATGCATACAAAATTAACATAATATTAAAGAAATTGTGAGGCAAGAAATCAAGATATTAAAAAACCTAATTATTAAAATAACCACTGAAGGCAGTCATAAGATATTTCTATTATATTCGCATTGTAAATTGGAATTATGCGTGTACCTGGAATTCGGCTGTATTTCAGAAACTAGTCATATTACAGCTACAGCCTGGAGAAAAAAAACTGATAATATGATAACAGCTATAGCAAGTTGTTGGGAAATTAATTTGAGCTCGTGTCTTTGCGGCTTGGGTGCATCACAAAAAATAAAAATGTTAAGATCAGTTTTTGTAAACAATATGCCCCATAATATATACATAAAATATAGTCGGGACTTAATTACAAACAACCTGCTCACATAATATTTTGATCTATCTTTTGAAATAAATTGCAGGAATTTGATTTAAAAAATTACGATTAAATCAATAACCGCCCATTCCATTCTTCCATTGGAAAGGTTTTAAAATTATACTAGGAATGGCAAAATTTTGAAAGAATTGAACCATCAGTTATTTGAAATAAATAACCCTTTACGTCATCACTGTCAAAATTACGCCTCTCGGGGATCATTTTGCAAATAGTTATTTGGCTGCTACTAATTTCTATGGAAACGGCATCATCTGATTTCAGCACTTCCGCAGTTAGTATTATCGAAATAAGATTGCAATAGGTAAGACCTTTCTTTAAAATCTGATAAATTACTCAAAAATTATGCAACTGTACTATAAGTAACTAAATTTGAACATAGGTTCTTTTTCGAGTAGTAGTTTCTTGATACATCATAAGTATTAGGACCATTTGAAACTTTCAAGTCCGACCATTGTTTTATGTTCAGGTTGGATCTATTTTTGCTGATACTATGAAGAAAGCATCATGAAAAGTTGGGCAGGATATCAAAATATAGACACTCTACTGTATGACCAAAAAAAGTTACAAAATACCATTCCGATTGTTGGAAATTGGGAACTCTCAACATCTGGTACATAGAAGTGTGATGTCATTGAAAATATTTTCCTCCTAATCTTCGTAACTTTTCTATCCATCATTTTTCCACAACTTCTAGTGGGTCATTCACGGTGGAATACCCTGTATATTATTATCATCATAGTTATTTGTACCTTAATAGTTATTTTGTATATTGAGCTGCACAAAAACATCAATAAAAATATATAGTTTATGCTTAGTTTTAACATCTCACTGTATATTGTAAGTAGCATCTAAATTTTTATTTCGGCGAATCCATAAATAAATATAAAAATTTGTCACGGCGAATTTCTAATGAAAAATAATGACAAGTACATTTTATAAAATCAACGACTTTCGTTTCTTAGACCATCAATAAATACAACCAGATGTTTATAGTAAGAAAGTACAAAAAAATGTGGAACGCTTCACGATTTTGCGTGTCATCCTTGCGCAGGGGCCATGCTAATCTTCTCTGTATCGTTCCAATTTTAGTATATGTACTGCCGAAGCAAGTACAAAGAGAATGGAGCAGCGTTCGTATTTGTATCTAGTAGCGCCACGTATACGTCGGTAGCTTTTAGTTTATAACGGGTTACATTTCCTTTCCAGTTCCTTTTAATGTTGTATTATCTTTTTAATATTTATATATATAATTTTAATTGACTGATTGAATCAATAAATAAATACACACATATTAATATAAGAATTTATTTTACTCTGAATGAAACTTCATTTAACAAAAAAATGTGTGAGCCGTCACGGGACGCCTGGCAGATGTGAAACATCGAAATTGTTTTGTATAAGTTATATGCATAAAAAACAGATTAAAAGAGTGAGATATGGAAGAGAGAGGGAAATGGGAGAGAGAGATGGGAGAGAGAGAAAGAAAGTGTATTGCGTGTGATTACAATCATTATTTTAAATTGTCAGAATCTAAGACGGATTCGGTAAGGTTCGCGACCCTCGGAATATTGTAAGACTTTTTTTTCTTATTAGACCATTTTTGACAATTTTTTTAAAATTTTGACAATTTTCGAATATTATTGACCATTTTTGACAGTTTTTTATAATTATTTACCATTTTTTAAAATTTTCACAATTATTGACTATTTTTGACCATTTTTTAGAGTATTTATCAATTTTTGACCAGTTTTGACAGGTTCTGACATTTATTAACCATTTTTTACAATTTTTGACCATTTTTCAAAATTTTTACAATTATTGACCATTTTTTCAAAATTGTTGACAATTTTCGACCGTTTTTTCAAATTCTAACAATTATTGACCATTTTTGACAATTATTGACCAATTTTGACAGTTTTGACAATTTTCCAAAAATGTTGACCATTATAGACCATTTTTCCAAATTTCAACCATTATTGACCATTTTTGACAATTTTTTACCATTTTTGACAGGTTCTGACGATTATTGACCTTTTTTCAAAATTTTTACCATTTTTGACAATTTTTCAAAAATTTTGACAATCATTGACCATTTTTTTAAATATTTAACAATTTTTGACAGTTTTTGACAATCTTTGACAATTATTAAACATTTTTCCAAATTTTTGACAATTTTTGAAAATATTTGGCAATTATTACTTATTTATTCAAAATTTGGAGACCTGGCAACGGTGCGTTGAGATAATAAAGTGTTTATAAAATTCGCCTGCATTTATTTCGATATATCGGAAAGAGCAGCGAAAATTAATCAAATAGAATTTGAATTGTATCAACAAAAGGTAAAGTACGTAGTGCTACAAAAGAAAAAAAAAACAAAAAAAACGTTAGATTTTGTGAAAACAATTAAATAAATAGGTTAGTGTTAGGTTATTAAAATAAAAAGCAATTGATTTAAGGCGAGTCCAAAACAATATAATTTGCGACGTTGTCAAATTTAAAAAATAAAGGACAAAATAAAGAAAGAAATTAGATATATATAATAAGTGGCTGGATAGATCAAGTATCTCCGAAGAGTAGATCTGGGTATCTTGGTCTTACGCTACCACGAAAATAATATAATTAAATAGTAATTGAATACAAAATATAAACAAAATGGATGGTGATGATTATTCTACAGAAGATTCAAAGAAAAGAAAAATGGATGGTGTATTTGAAGTTAACAAGAGGACTAGCAGAACCCCAACTAAAAGTAAAAAAGATGAAAAGTTAGATCAAATCATAGCGTTAATGAAGGAAATGTCTGCAGATCAAAAGGATATGAAATGGGAACAACAACTGATTAAAAACGAGATCAAAGAAACCAAAGATCAACAGGCTCTGTTTAATGAGGAAATATTAAAGTTGAAAGTTGAAAACGAAGTATTGAGAAAAGAAAACCAAGCAATTAAAAAAGAAAATGCAGAAATGAAAACAGAGATGGAAGAGATTAAAAAAACAATGGAAATTATAGATAAAGAAAGAAGAAAGAATAATGTGATGATAAATGGATTAAAACTTGATACTAATGAGCCGTCGAAATTGGTAGAAAATGTCAGAAACTTTTTGAGTCAACAACTAAAAATAAATATCGATCCTAAAGCAGTTAACAAGATAGGGGAGAAAATGTGTATAGTGGAATGTCAAAAAGAAGCTGATAAAGAAAAAATTATGGCAAATAAAGCTAAATTAAAGGAGAGGAAAGAAGAAAGAGTTTTTATAAATAATGATATGACCAAGAAGGAAAGAGAAAAACAAAAAGAGATAAGGATGTTTGCAAAATTAGAAAGTCAAAAGGGAAAAGACGTAAAAACGGGATACAATAAGGTAACGGTAAATGGGCAAGAATGGAGATGGGATAAAGAAACAAATAGAATGAGAATTCTGGAAAAAATACATTCAAAAAACTAAATAAAGAAACAGATATTCATGGTAACAGAGAAAAAGACACAGCAACGGAATTGGATATGAATAAAGTAAAATCAGCAAAGGAAATGTGGAGAATTGGAACATGGAATGTAAGAAGTATTTTAGGAAAAGAAAAAGAATTAGAAGAAGAGTTTGAAAATACAAACTTGAGAATACTAGCTATAACAGAGACAAAAAAAAGGACAGGGGATAGTGAAAATGGATAATGGCCATATACTCATATATAGTGGTATTGAAAATGAGAAAAGAGCGGCAGCAGGAGTTGCATGCATAATACATAGAAACTTAGAAGAACAAATTACTGGATGGAGGGGATGGTCGGAAAGATTATTGGTGATGGAAATGAAAGATAAAAATATGAACACAAAAACTATAATAATTGTATATGGACCAAATGAAGACGATACAGTAGGAAATAAAGATAGGTTTTGGGAAGATCTAACTATGGCTACAGAAAATGCAAAAGGAAAAATAATTATACTTGGAGATTTGAATAGCAGAGTGGGAACAAAAGATGACATTTATAGAGCAGTAATAGGAAAACATGGTGAAACATTTAGGAATAATAATGGAGAACGGCTGCTGGATTTTTGCATATTACACAATTTTATTGTAACTAATACATTTTTCCAACATAAAGACATACATAAATACACACGTGTGATGGAAAGCAGAAATGAAAGGTCAATAATAGATTATATATTAGTGGAAAAGAGAAATAGAAAGGAAGTATTGGATACCAAAGTTAGAAGAGGACCGGAAATAGGAAGTGACCACTATTTACTTGTAACAAAAATAAGAGAACAAGTAGAAATTACGAACCATAATAGACAAAAATTAGAAAAAACAATAGAATATGAATCGGTCAGATCATACAAACTACAAAACAAAGATATGGCAGAAAAATACAAAATAGCATTATCAGGAAAGTTCTTAAATAATTGTGATATAATGAAAAATGGTAATTTAGAAGAAATGTGGGATTATTTCAAAAAAACCGTATTGGAAACCGCTAAAGAAATATGTGGTTGTAGCAAGAAAACTAATAAGAAAAAACAAACAGCTTGGTGGACGGACGAAATTAAAATAAAAGTAAAATTAAAAAAAGAAGCGTGGAAAATGTATATAAATAACAAAACAACGGAAAACTATGAAATGTACAAAGAGAAGAGGAAAAATGTAAAAGAGATGGTAGCAGTAGCTAAAAGAAATCAGTGGAAAGAATTTGGCGAAAAAATGGAAAGCAATAGTAAATCAAATCAAAAACTGTTTTACAAAACATTGAAGTCATTAAGAAAGGAAAAAACACAAGAAATAACCTGGATAAAAAATAAAAAAGGAGATATACTAAGAAATGAAAACGAAGTAATTGATAGATGGAAAGAGTATTTTGAGGAATTACTAGGAGCAGACAACAAAGTTCAGGACATTAACAAAAAAAAGGATGCAATAATAGAAAATAAAGACATTGTAACACTAAAAGAATTACAGAAAATAATAGATGTATTGAAAAATGGAAAATCTCCAGGAATTGATAAATTAACATCAGAAATGTTCAAGAATTTAGGGGAAACAGGAACAAAAATATTATTGAAAATATACAACACTGCTTGGAGTGAAGAACAGATTCCAGAAGATTGGAAGACAGCCTTAATAGTTCCAATATATAAAAAGGGGGATAGACAAGACTGCAATAATTATAGAGGAATAAATCTACTTAGTACAGCTATGAAAGTCTACGAGAATATTATAGACAATAAGCTAAGACCACTGATAGAAAATACTCTCGAAGAATCGCAAAGTGGATTTAGAAGAGGGCGAAGCATACAAGACCACATATTTACGGTGAAACAGATAATTGATAAGTTCTCACAACAAGAAAAAGAGGTATATATGGGATTTATAGATATGGAAAAAGCTTTTGACAAAGTACCAAGGGAGAAGTACTAGAAGGAAGGGGGGTAAACTACAAAATAATAGACATAATCAAAAACATTTACAAAAATAATAGAAATTGTGTAATATACAAAAATAAAGCATCAGAATCATTTTCAACACAAGAAGGATTAAGGCAAGGAGGGGGACTAAGTCCATTATTATTTACAATTTTTATTGATGAAATAATTAAAAAATCGTCAATCAAAATGGCAAAACTACACGTTGGATACAGACATTTAGGAAGAGTGGATATATCAGAAGCAGCTTTTGCAGATGATTTAATAATTATGGCAGGGAAAGAGAAGGATTTACAAAAGAATATGGAAATATGGAGCACGGTATCTGAAGAATTTGGAATGACAGTTAATCAAAGCAAAACCAAAGTTATGGTTATAGGACCGCAACAAAAACATTTGAAAATACAATTAGATGGAATAAAAATTGAGCAAGTTAGAAGATATAAATACTTGGGAGTAGAAATAGAAGAAAATGGAACGCAGGAAGTCGAAATTACCAATAGAGTACAAAAAACGATGAATCTTTATCACACGATGAATTCGACATTTATAAATAAAAAAGAGATTTCCAAGAAAACGAAGTTAAATGTATTTAAAACAATTTACCGGCCAATATTAACATTCGGATGTGAATCTTGGGTATTAACAAAGAGACAAAAGAGTCGAATACAAGCAGTTGAGATGAAGTATCTTAGGCGAGTTAAAGGAGTCACAAAGAAAGACAAACTAAGAAATACGAAAATAAGAGAAGACCTTGACATAGAATCAACACTTAAATTTATTGAAAAGAGACAATTAAGCTGGTGGGGACATTTACAAAGAATGAACGATACAAGACCAGTTAAAAAAGTATGGCAATCAAAAATACAAAAAAGAACGAAAAAGGGAAGACCAAAACAAACATGGGATGGTGTTATGGTAGGCATACTACAAGAAAAAGGAAAAACATGGACAGAGGCAAAAACAATGGCAAAAGATAAAAAACAATGGGCTAAATTTGTACATGAATAAAATTCTATCTGGACCAAAGCATCGATGAAAAAATGGATATATGTCTTAAGCATAATACTATGTAGTTGAAACAAGTATAATTGTAAAAGTATACCCTACACCATACACTATGGTAATTGGGTTTTTGATAATATATATATATATATTCAAAATTTTGACAGTTTTTGACAATTTTTGATAGTTTTTGACAATTATTGACCATTTCTGACAATTTTTCACACCTATTCATACGTAGTAGTGTGTGAGATGGGGCAACGCGATGCCATGCGCAAGCGACTGTGCGCAATCTCTTTTTTTTTCGGGCCGAGATGGGAAACTCATGTTCGAAAGGGCCCGGGACCCAAACAGTGTTGGACTCATCCCCAAGGGGATGCCTACCAACCAAACCCACCTCAAACTCGCCGTTACTCCCGCCTCGGAATCACTACCTTAGCATACTTCGAGACGGGCGGCGGTCCCTGGCACACTCTCCGCTCACACCGTCATCTTCTCCCTACTATCACTCCTACCTCTCATGCCATATAGAGTCCTTCTGTCCCCCTAACCATGCTCTGTACTACTCCACTCACCTCCATCCATTCATCCTCCCCCCCTCAACATTATCTCCACCATGTTCTCCCAGTACACCGCCTCCCCTAGTTTCCTCTCCAACTTCTTCAGCACTTCCTCGTTCCTCCAGCATCTGAACACATGCCCCACATCATCCTCTACTTCACACCTCTCGCTCACTCCAGTCTCTCTTTTCCCAATCTTGTGGAGGTACCCTACTCTCGACCCATGTCCAGTGAGCACCTGTGTCAAGAAGTAGTTCACCTCCCCGAATTTCCGGTCCATCCAATCTCTCCTATTCCCAATCGCCCCTTTCAGTGCGCCCTCATACTCCTCCCACCTTCTCTCCATTTCCTCCTCCATCCATTCCTGTACTTCCTCTCTGGTCGCACCCCTCCAGCGTTTGTTCCTAGCTCTAGCCATCACGTCCAATGGGTAGGACCTTGCCAGCACCGCTGCTGCCAGTCCACCTGCCTGCCCTGTACCCCTGTACCCCTGCACCACCCTCAGCAGTATCCCTCTCTGCACCCGCAGAAGTGGCCTAACCCTCGCATTCACCCCCGCTCTTTCACCCTACACCTCCGCACCGTACAGCATACTCTGCCGTCCCGCCTCTACCCTCCTACCAAATACCCTCTTATTCCACTCTCCCGGCCCTTTCACATTACACATCAATCTCCCCAGCCATGCTGCCCTCACTTTACCCTTCTCTGCCGCCTTTAACATATTAGTTTTTAAGGATAATTGACTATCCAACCACACCCCTAGGTATTTCAAAGACGTCTATACGAATTCTCCTTCCCTTAACCATCACCCCCACTTCCCTTGTCCTGCTCCGTCCCTTCACTAGCAACCCCACCGTCTTATCTTCCGCCACTTCCAGTCCGCACCACTCTATCTTCTCTACATTCTCTCCGCCTTCTTTCCATCTACGCCTCTCCCTTTGCTTTACATACCAGACACACACCATCCGCATACACTGTAATCTCACATCCCTCTTCACATACTATCCCACAAACCTCATCAAACTTCCAGAGCGTCGGTCAAAGAACCGAGCCCTGAGGCACTCCAGCCTCCGTCTCATATCGCCTCCCTTTGGAGTCTACAATCACACGCCCCATCAGGTAGTCCTCCACCAGGTTAATCAACCCCTGCCCCACTCCAAGCCTTAGCAACGCGCTCAACACTGTCCGTTTGCTGACACTGTTGAACGCGTTCCCGTTGAACGTCGAAGAACACGAGTAGGGCCAATTTCTTCTTCCTCCAGCTGCCCTCCCTAGCTCTTTCCACCAAGCCCATCACCTTCCTCAGAGCCAAGATGCAAGATTTCCCCTTCGTGAACCCGTGCGCAATCACAATGGACTATGTATAGTACATATATACCATCATATAGCGTGGCGAAGCGTCGCCACGCCAAAAATCAGGTTTCACATCAAAACATAACATAACGGTCAGACTTTTCGCTGCGCGATCCCCCAGACCTATTACCGACTATAGGTGTCACGTAACGGTCAGATTTTTTGCTGCGCGACCCATCTCGCTCCAACCTAACGCAAAAAACTAAAGTTCTAAAAACCGAATTTTTTCCGGATTTAGCTGGAGTAGATGAAGTAAAAAAATTGTGCAGATCTGAAGAAGCAGTAAATAAAGAAATATGTCACGACAAAAAAGTCCTGTAACTGTTAAGATGCAGGGCAGTTTTAAAAAAAGAAATATTTTGAAAAATCAGAGTTTCATGATCATCAATAATATCGTACAAAAAAATGTGGAACGCTTCACGATTTTGCGTGTCATCCTTGCGCAGGGGCCATGCTAATCTTCTCTGTATCGTTCCAATTTTAGTATATGTACTGCCGAAGCAAGTACAAAGAAAGTGGAGTAACGTTCATATTTGTATCTATCAGCGCCACGTAAATGTCGGTAGCTTATAGTGTATCGCTGGTTATATTGCACTGGTTAGTTGGAAAAAACCCGATTTTTTCCAGATTCTGCTGGAGTAGATGAAGTAAAAAAATGGTGTAGATCGGAAGAAGCGTAAATAAAGAAATATGTAACGACAAAAATATCCTGTAACTGTTATGATGCATGGGCAGTTTTAGAAGAAGAAATATTTTAAAAAATAAGAGTTTCATGGTCATCATAATAATATCGTACAAAAAAATGTGGAACGCTTCACGATTTTGCGTGTCATCCTTGCGCAGGGGCCATGCTAATCTTCTCTGTATCGTTCCAATTTTAGTATATGTACTGCCGAAGCAAGTACAAAAAGAATGGAGCAACGTTCATATTTGTATCTAGTAGCGCCACGTATACGTCGGTAGCTTATAGTTTATCACTGGTTACGTTGCACCGATTAGTTGAAAAAAACCCGATCTTTTTCAGACTCTGCTGGTATAGATGAGATCAATAAATTGTGCAGATCTGAAGAAGCAGCAAATTAAGTAAGTAATATGTTACAGCAAACAAATCATGTACTTAAATGTTATTATGCAAGTAAGCGAATGTACGTTCACAAAGATGTGACATTCAAGAAAGTAGCAGTTATAGTTTATCCAATATCAGTGTGGAAACCAAAAAGAAAATTGTAAAGGACCGCTTGCTATTGCTTTATCGGTGGGTGTCACACTGAGATTGGATAAACTAGGTATAATGTATATACTGTTAAAATAATGTTTTTTGATATCAGTATAGAGAACGTGCAGATTGGGCTAATTTTTATAGACGTCATTGATTTAGAATTAAATCTGAAGAAACAGATAGTAGGTATACCTACCAAATAAAAACACAGTGATATTCTGAATATTTCAATAGTTCCCTGTAATTCCGGAAACAATGGTCTTTATATTATTTTTTTACCACAATGAACAGCTATTGTTACGCCTGACATTTCTTGATAAGAAAATAACATCGGATAGGTGTTAATGAGGAATCCGAATGCCATAATTTGTTTGAGCTTGTATTGTACAAAGTCCAAAGTAAAACGGCAAGTCACTCGCCGCTCATAGATCTGCAGGAAACGAGAGATGTACCCCCTTATTAATGTTATTATTCTCACCACAAACAACAACCGTTGGTCGGTTGTACAGACACACTGGCTGAAAAATAGAGACATGAATTGTGAAGGTGTTGTAAAACTCGATGTGTTGTAACCTGTAATTATCAAAGCAAGCCGACCGCCGCACTCGTTCCTGCCTACTTCGTCTATTGTATTAACAAATTAATTTAAATTTACATGCTAAGTAATTATGACGTAGACAGTGGCGTATATTTGAATTTGTACTATTATACAAACATTATAAATATTTATTAAGGTACCCAGTTATTACATTCGCTAATAAGTTATTTATTGATTTATTAAGTTATTACCGCAAGCTGATTGGGCTCTGTACAAAATTAGACGAATGAAGTGGTTTCATTCAATCGAAATTTCATAAAAACTTATATTTATGAAAATTTTAGCGAAATAAAGTGTGCATTTTTTGAAAGGATCTGCTTTGTCAACTTAGTGCCGTCAAAATTAAAGGAATTTGTATGAATATTAGGGATTCGGGATTAATTTTAAGAGCACACCCTTGGGTTTCTCTAGATTTTCCTGAATCTTCTTCAACCTCGTATTATAGACCAAAACTATACTAGTAAATGCAGATGTTTGGGTGTACCTTCCAGAAAACATGTCCAAAAATTTTTTATTTTGCAAAGTTAAGAAATATTATTTTTTATTAGAGGCGGAACTATTTTTTCCTAGCTTGGATTTGATACAAACAGTGGCACAATGATAAATGTTGTTGATTTCATTTCATTTCATTTTCAAGTTTTATCGTTAATGAGATACAAGGTGCTCAATGTTTTTATTATTTGAATAGAAGCAATAATATTGTGATAAACGTAAACATAAAAGTAGTACATTTCAGAGCAAATGTTCAAAATGTGCACCTCCAGCTAGAATACAAGCATCAAAAGCCAATAGTAGGTATTGCGAATAACATTACAGCCACGTATGATGCGATTTTGCAGATATTTTAAATTTAAGTTCGGGGTTGTGTAAACGAGTGATTTTAAATATCCCCAAATACAAAATTCCCGAGGATTGTGTTCAGGTGACGTTGGGGGTCTATCCAACGGTGTAGAAAACGGTTATTTACGAACGATTACTGCAAAATGTGGAGGGGTCTCGTTCATGAATATTTTTAGAAAATTAATAATAATTTTCAAAATATTCATGAGCTTGAAAAAATTTCCGGAAATAATTTGACCTCTAGTGGTATTACTAGTGAAAATTTTTTTCATCTGTCAAATTTGACATTTCAACAATGTTCCGACTATTTTTTGATTGTTGTTTTAGCCAATGAGCATACAATTAGGCGATAATTTTGCACTAGTGCAAATTATCGATAATTTGCACTAGTGCAAAATTATCAGGTCCTTTAAAATAAATGCAGACGTAATTATAAACGTTTATTATTTATTAAAGTAATATGACAACTGTTAAACCTAGTTATTGAAATTTTTACAATTAAAAACGCAATTATTGAAATTTATGACTGAACCAGTCGATGTTTGCTTTTGGTCAGAAACAAAGTTACTTGAAGCAGAAGTTGAAACTGAACAAACACTAAACTCGTTGTTTTCACTGTTTCTCATTTTCTTTATTATTTCCTCGTGAAACTCTTTATTGAGTTGTAAATAAGGTTTTATCGAACTGACATTTCCATGTCCCGTTATTTTCGTTAGCTGGTTTTCGTTTGCCCCAACCTTGGCTAGATGTCTTACGGCAGTTGCTCGGTGAGAAAGATTTGTAAATTTGAACTTTTCGCTATCGAGACCTGCTTTTTGGACAGACAACTTTGTCCATTTGGCGATCTTGTTTCTGCCAAATGGGATGTTCTTGAACCATATACCATTATTTTGCCATTCTCGATTCGGTGTAAGAAACAGACGGTTCGTCTTCACGTTAGATCCTCGTTTTGACATAAGTTTTTTCAATAATCTCAAAGTTTGATAAGAAAAATTAAATAAAAAACTGTTAATTTGACCTACCTAACGGGGCAGATGTCTTCATTAGTAGTGTTTCTGATTAACCATTTACTGTCTGTTAATCTGCGCCCTCCTCCTTGGCAGGTTTTTGAAAACACTGGATTATATTCTATTCTATTTGTGCTTGCTCCATCATTAAACTTTTCTTCTTGAAAGAAATCCGTCAAACAGTTGGCTGCCTCACCACCTCGAAATGCTAGCTCATAAGATATGAGATGAAACATTTTTTTCTGCAGACACTCCGGCTTGTTTTCATCGTAAAGCTTCAAAATTTGCAGCAATTCTTTGTAAGTGAAAGCCGATGAGCTTTCTTTTCTCTTTTCCGGGTTCATTTGTAATATTTTGCGCGCAGCATCTCGTGCACCCCTAGCAGATTTAAATCTTACATCATTAAATGGATCTATTGCAATGCCGAAATCTTCGCAATATTTTTCCTGAACAAGTTTTGCTGTCACGTTCCACATTGTTTTCACCACACTTTCTTTATAAAGGGATCCATCCTTCTTGCGCATGTTGCTTGTCCAGTCCTTTAGAATGTGGGCAATTCTTTCCACCGAAGTTCCTCGTTCTATTAAGTGATTTCATTCGGCACAAAACTCTTGAAATTGTCTCCATACTGACGTTTTTGACTTTTTTGTATTCGTTGGCGTAAGATTGTCTATATTCTTATCAATATCTACAGCAGAAGCGTTTCCAAAACGCGATACTGCACTTAGAAAATTTTACAATGGGTTTTTTATAAAGCGTCGTTTACTAACAAATTTTTCATTGTCTGTAGCAACGATTGTTTCAGACAGCTCCTACGTGCCTGCAATGAGTATAATGTATACAATATTATTGTCGCCACAGATGACGGCAATGTGACAGCAACTGACAGTGACACAATACGATTTGATTGATTCATAAAATTTTCTTATAAAATTTAACTCTTGCAATGAAAATGAATCGATAATTTTTGACAAATCTGCTCTCATGCAAGTTACACTGAGCGCTCCGCGCACTCGTGCTCTTTTTCAACTTAACTTGCATTCGAGCATCTTTCCCAAAAATTTTCGATAATTTTCATTGCACTAGATAAATTACAACTGAAAATTTTTTGCTCTAGTAGAAATCCAATGAAATCAGTTAATTTGAGGTCATTTGATTGAACACAACCAATCAGAACAACATTATACTGAAAACAGATCCCATGGGCTCTTTTCACTCTATTACGTTGCCATGTATATATTTTGATATATTTCGATTTTGACGGTTCAAATATTTAATAATTCAAAATAATACTAATAATACTGACGAGAATATTAATGAAACGAAGTGACTATTTGTACGGTAATAAATTATATTTATTCGTACATGTATTCACTTTTTTTTAAAATTAAGAATGAATCGGATGGAATGAGTATATATATGCATACGGATATTATTATTTTTTGAAACTTTAGTTTTTTATGTTAGGTTGGAGCGAGGGGGGTCGCGCAGCAAAAAATCTGACCGTTTCGTTATGTGACGTCATGTTACGTCATGCGGTGTTACATGCGGTATAGTCGGTAATCTGGCGCTGGGGGATCGCGCAGCGAAAAGTCTGACCGTTATGTTATGTTATGTTTTTGTTAAATGCAGTTTCATTCAGAGTAAAATAAATTCTTATATTAATATGTGTGTATTTATTTATTGATTCAATCAGTCAATTAAAAAAATATATAAAAATATTAAAAAGATCATACAACATTAAAAGGAACTAAAGTTCCTACCGTGTGTCCCGCGACACGTTCTAGTATTTTATGATTAAATTTATTACTAAGAATTTTTTTTAATAATTAATTTATTCTAAATAAACGTGGGTATGATGATTGTTATGTGTCCTTAGTGGAACGCACCCTATTGAATTATGATGTGATTGGTGGAATGTATATTGTGATTGGTGAACAAAAGGAGGTAATTATAATTTAAATACTCAATTTTTATTTTAATAATAGATATGGTAAGCTATTAATTCTTTTTTGAAGTTGTTAATTCAGATGAAGGTGCTGATAAGAATGACAAGGTCGTGGATGAAAATTTATTGGAGGAAGGTGACAAATTTGATTCTTTTGAAAAGTTAGAGAAGAAAGTGAAAAATTTGGGGTTATACTTGGTGGGGATTTTGGGGAAGGTCGATTTTGAAAAAAAATGTTTTGATTATCCTAAATAAGGAAGATTCCCCGAATATTTTCGTTCCGAGTTGATACCTAGGCGTGTCTTGCACCCCAAAAAAATGGGGAAGGGAGAGGGGGCTTAAATTTAGGGACGAAGAGAGTCCGATACCCCCTCCACCTGGGCATAATAAGAAATTTTTTTGAAAAAAAAAAATTTTCGGGTATCACTTATTTTCGACTATACTCGTATACTTTTTCAGGTTGACCCCCCTTTTTTTTGGACGATTTTTACGAATCGAATGGTTTTTGTTTCATTTTGATAGCTCAAATAATAAAAAAGCTCGTACCGCTTGGTACCTAGAACTCTGAACGGGGGGGGGGGCACGGTAGGGGAGGCGTTTTTTTTGACAGCCGAAAAACTTGTATGAATTTCATTTCGGGGTCTAGAATTTTCATGTCAAACCATTTCGGAGGAAGCTATGTTGTCCGAGAGTGTACGTTGGGGGGCGTGAAAATCGATGTCCAGTTTTTTTTTGTAACCGTATTAATAATTATAAATTGTTCGTACAGTACCCGTATTAATAGACTCGGCCTTGATGAAATCATAGAAGCAAATATACCAAAAAATACTGTTTACAGTAAAACCTTTGGGTGGAAAGCATTTATGGATTTTTGTAATGATAGAAAGTATCAATTAGATGGAAATCGAACTTAAAAGATTGGGCTGTGTTCATGAGAAGAAAAGATGGTACCTTCAGAGTTTAAAGAAGCTTTTACTGTCAAAACCATGTGGACGCTATTAAAAAAGTAATAAAAAGAGATCTGTTTATTTTATTATAACCCTCCCGCGAGCTTTTGCGGAACTCGACCTATAATTAAAGACGCAAGAAGGTTTTTGCGGAACTAGGCACATCTCTTATTAATTACATAACTAAATTCGTCCCCGAGCAAAGGATTATACATTCCTTGAAATTACCTTGTTTTTTCAACACTGTATAGCTTTTTCAATGATTTTCCTTGCCCTTCTCGATAAAATTAAAACATTTTTTGGGGACGAGTTTAGTTGTTTATTTTTGTCGACCTGCACTACTCAGGGACGAGTTTAATGGCAGGATTATCGGTTGCTACCTACTCGGGGACGAGTTTAGGTACGTCCTCTTGAGAAGTTGGCTTCATCTGTAAACAAAACAGTAGTAATGGTATTGTTTGTAATTTTTCTCAAAATCCATTGGCAATACTGCATATGGAGCGGATAGTCATTAGGTAACAAATGTTGAACACGTTGGACATGATATATATGGATAAAAACAATTCTGTTTTAAAACATTCCAAACAGTTTTGTGACTAATATTTACTTATTGAGCAATTTTTCTGGTAATAGTTTCTGGATGCTCGTCAATAATTTAAAGAACCTGATATTCAAGAACAAAATGAAATTTAGTGCATTTGTGGCTGTAAAAGTTGCAAGTCCCCTTGGTCGCTTTCAAAGTGACAATTCCATTGTATCATACGCGATTTTTAAAACATAAATTTAATTTTCATTTAAGAAACTTCATTTGGAATTGTACTATATTCCGGGAAGTAAAGTCGAAAACATCAAATTTTTCCAATAAGGAATATTATGTCCCTAATCGAAAACATATCGACCCCTAATTGTTATCCTAAATTCTCGAATAAACTCCGTTGGAGCTTGCAGCGCAGCTTGCAAGTACAATCTGGAGTATCTACTCCAGATTGGACGATGATACGATGATATTTCTTTCAGAACAGAACAGAACTGGCTGGTATCTCAATTGCCACAAAAGAACTAACCAGAAAAGGAATTTCTGGCAAAAACATAACAATCTGCACTGACAGCAGACAAGCCCTATTAGCCTTGAACAGACAACGTGTTACATCAGGGCTAGTATTAGAGTGTCACCAAGATTTAGCTAACGCCTAGGTAGATAACAATATTATCCTGAGTTGGGTTAAAGGGCACAACAGGAGTAAAGATAATCGCATTGCCGATTCTTTAGCAAGGGAAGCGGCTCTTCTATGCAGAATGTGTGAACAAGAAGATGAAACTGTCAGGCATGTCTTATGTGAGTGCTCCACTCTTCAGATACAGATACAGATTTCTTTCAGTTCTGCTCGCACAAAAAAATGTAGACATAATAATATTGTAGGAAATCGTATGCCCTATAACATGATAAGAGTAGATTCAAAAAAAATTATTTTCAACCCTTAAGTTTCCAAAAATTGTTAAACAATTTGAAATATTGATTATTTAAGCGTCAAGTATAATCAAAATGATAAAATCAATATGATAATTTAAGGAAATACAGAGTAAATGGTTCCAAAAAGGCTGGCGTTTTCAAATTTTGAAAATTGTATATTTCTTTTTCAATCGCTGTTCATTTTATCAACATTAACAATTTTGTGATGCTATTTGTTGCAATTGACAGAGGAAGAGAGTTTTTAATGCTAAAATGAAATAAAAATAATTTCTTAAATTCGTTTTTTTAGGATTGATTGCAAAAAATTAATTTCAGCTTTCGTTTCGAATTATTAAAGGATAGGCCTTAAAAAATCACACATTTTGAAATACGATCATTATAGAAGCAGAGAATACGAAAGTTAAAATTCGCTAGGTACTGGTACAATACTATAAGGAATTTTAAGTTCGTAATTGTTTCATTATGTTATTGTATCCAATCTCTAGATTAATCCATTTTTCCATTTTCGTTGTACCACTGAATGTGTACAAAAGGGCCAATTACTCCAGCGCGCGTAAGGAAACTATAGCGTGAAGCGAATAGGCGTCATGGTGGGGCTCAATATAAACAAACAAATCAATAACGAATTTGAAATTCCTTATAAACCATTCCAGAACAAATTACTTTGACAGGTGAGGGTGAGGGCAACCGAATCAACACTACAAAACGATGGCACTTTAGATGCCTTTAGGAAATAATTGTTAATTAAAGTCAAACTATTATCCGTTGTTTACTTGTAAATGTGCACTCCAGCACAATATGGCCGACCTGTCAGTGACGTCATTCTGGAATGGTCTATAGGTTTCTGTCAGTTCCCAGCGAACTTTGTCTTTCGTTTTCTCGGCTTCTAATGATCGCATTGAAAGAAAATTTTTTTTAAAGTGGGATTTTTGAAAGCCTATCCTTTCACAATCCGAACGGAAGTTGAAATTAATTTTTCCACAATAAATTTTGAAGGACGTATGGAACAAAAAATTCATTTTAGTTTAAGCGTTAAAAAAATATGCAAACAAAATTTAGAAAATTTTGCTTATATAATATGGTCTATTAAACTAACACTCTTACTCTGTCGATTGCAATAAACCGCATCTCAAAATTGTTAATGTTCATAAAATGAACAGCGATAGAAAAAGAAATATACAAAGTCAGTGTGCGCGGCCGCCATTTTGAATTTTAAAAACTTGAAAACGCCAGTCTTTTTGGAAACATTTCCTCTATATTTTCTCATATTATCATTTTGATTATACTTGCCGCTTAAATAAACAAAATTTCAAATTGTTTAACAATTTTTTTTGCGAGCAAAGCTGGAAGAGATATCAGCGTAAAAGACTCCAATTTCGAGTTCTCTAAGTAGTGCTTGTAAGCTGCGACGCAAGCTCCAGCGGAATTTATTCGGGAATTTAGGAAAATGAAAAAGAGTCGATATGTTTTCGATAGGAAAAATTTTAAGACTAGGTATCTACATGTTTTAATTTTTCAATTTTACATCTTCATCAAGTTATTTATTTATAATGTTTGTTGTTTATGCATTGAAAGCATCATTGTTTGGATATAAAAAAAACGACCGGCTTCTTCCCCTGTTATGACGCAAGATTTAAAAAGTGTGGTGAATTTCAACGCCATAATGTTTATTATAACTGTACGTAAATAGGGGTGAGAAATCCACGTATTATGTTGTTGGTTTTTCTATGGTCGGACCAATGAATAAAAATGTTAACAGTGACAACCCTGAACGTATCTCAAATAATACACAATTTATTACTGGGGGATGAATGTATTAAACAAGAATAGGTGAACTTTTGTAACGTTAAATGTAATATCAATCAAACAAGACAATAACATAACTTTGGAGGTATAGTTTGGTTTCACTATGCATTGAATAGGTACAAATCAGGCTGTTGAAGGTTCAAAAAGTATTTTATCATGTATTTTGTGTATACCGGGTGTTAGTCAATTATGGACCACTTCTGTAACTTTAATGTGTGTTGATAAATTTTGTTAAAATTTTGGTGGGGCCAATTTTGAATACTTCACCCATGAGCCTCAGCCGAATGCGTCAATTCCATGAGTGAAAAAAGACACTTTATGAATATGTTGCATACACTATTTTTTCTACAAGCAAGCAAAATCCAAAAAATGTGTTGTTTAGGTTGCTCTATATGGACAAAAAATGGCGTCGATTTGAATGTTTATGTTTGTCATGATGAAAAAAGGCTAAGTAAAATGTAAGATGAGTGCAATCTGCAGAGCCATTAGCGGAAATATTCAAAATTAGCGTTAAAAAACTACTTTATCTCACTCTAATGTCACTTTTTAAAACTGTTTAACAAATACATATTTTATGTACGATTATTTCCTTCCTAATAATTTTGACCAATCGCTATCAAGAATTGGTATGTCAAATATAAATTTTAAGTGTAAAAATTACTTAACAACTGTCAACTTAGCTGTCAGCAGTTTTTCCGGAAAAAAACATCGAAAAAATCTCATGCAAGTTTGACAAGTTAATAATCTTACCAAAATATCCCTCGTGCATCTAATTTTTCCGGAAAAAATCGGAAAAATGAGTTTCTAAGTAATTTGTTTTAACAAACAGCATGAGCGAGAGTGGTCTTAAAAATCCGAGACGAAGACGAGGATTTTTCCACTTTCGCGAATATTACCCCCGAAAGTCGATTAAAAAAACGTCACTTTTATTAATGATTGTAGAAAAAATAGTTTAAATGAGTGACAAATTTGATGTTTTTTAAGAATCGTATGTCAAATTGTTCCAAAAATGACATAAGTATTTCTTTAACTAAAACTTGAGGAAATTTCCGAATTAAGGCATCAGACAATAACCTAGTTTACTTCCCATTTTTTTTAATGAAGGTAGCATTCTTAAATGGATTGTATGGTCCAAGAGATACGTATCTTTCTTTCTTCGGGATTATAATATCAAATATAATACACAGATTAAAAATTTAAAGCATTGAGTCCCTAAACGCAAACGTTTCTAACATCAATTTATTATAAAGGGTTCAGAAAACTTCAAGGAAAGGGAAGCTGTGGACAACTGCATCACAATCAAAGTACTCTGCTACCTACCCTTTTTTGACCTGCCTGTGAAAATAAACTATGGCCTAATAGAAAATGTCATATGTGTAGAAACCCGTGACATCTAGCAAAATGGCACTGTATATACCGAGGGTGCTAATAAAGGGGTAGATACACAAACATATAAAGTTGTACATGTAAATGGGTTGACAGAAAAGGTGACATATAAAAAATGGTTCATGTTTTGTTATGCCATATAATAAAATTTCAGTTATAAAAGTATGTGGTTATGATACATCAACAAGGGAAATATATAGTAGGTAAATTTTCTGCTTAAAACCGAGTTTTGTTAACTCTTTTGGTTTGGTTTATTTAAAATATGCTAAATCGTTTAATATATACCTACAATCATCGGTAAAAATTCAGTCACCCGAAATTTTGTTATTCAATAACTCTCTTCTCCATCTTTTGTAATCATTTCATACTGTTGATAAGTTCACTGAAGATACAACTCACCACTTTATCTATAACTAGGACAAAATTTTACTTTTATTCACGTTGTTTAGTGGTTTATATTGTCATATTTTGTTCTAGTATTATTATAAGCAATAATATTGTAAGCAAATCTCTTGAAGAAATTTATAAAAAGCAAAATAAATGGGTGCAGATGGTAGGATTCAACAAGCGTCCAGTAGAAAGGAAAATCAAATGTACTGACTACTTTTTCTTCTCTTATGTTAACATCGTAACTTTACTGGGAATTCCAGTACACACTGGAAAAAAAGGAAATTCAGTAGCAGATGAACTAGCAAAGAGAGCTTGCCGGAACCCTTGTACCAGCTCCAATGTAATATTGGAAGAAATAGGCAACGCCGAAAGTAGGAGAATATCTAACCATTGGAAAGATCTAATAGAGCTTAGAAAATCAAAGATATTCCTGAGACACTACAACCAGTTGAGAACAAATGAATCCCTAAGCCAGGGTAAAACTGCCCTAGGATTTTTATCAGGTGTCCTGAAGGGACTATATCGCCTGAATGGTCACCAATGGCAATTCAGAATCTCAGGGCACAACTACTGGGAGGCTGGAAGAGGAACACTTACTTAAACTAAAGCCTGCAGAAATTCTAGATTTCTCCAGACACCAAGTCTAAAGGAGCTACTAGTCTCTGAGATGAAAGAGGCGCAATAACTCTTTAAGGTCTCAATGAATACTTTCCCAATATACACACAAGAAGACGTCTAGAAGCAGTCTATAATTCTTTTTCATTTTTACATGCTAACCTATTAGTGCATTCAGTCCAGACCATGAACTGTAATTGATTTGACGTTTGAGAATTTGTTTATAGTTTATAGAATCAGTGAAAGACTTGGGCTACGCCTCCGCCGACGTCTACTTACACTTTAATTTAGGCTTAATTTCTAGAAAAATAACAATCCAAATAGTTTCAAATAAAGTTGCTAGATGATCAATGAGCAAAAATCATTTTCAGCATAGGCAGAATCGAATTATTATCAACACTGTTTTAGTGATTGGCATTGATTATGTCCTCCTAAATATTGTATTTTATGCTTCTTCTTTCAGGTAACAACGAATGAATGGTATATAATTTTAACCAATTGTCCACGAGAAAGAATATTCTACTATCTACTACACTAATACTCCATCGATTATTTGTTTGGGTTTAATTTTCCAAATTGAAAATATGTCCAAAAGAAAATTATACTTTTAATACGTTGCTTCTTGTTTGTTGATATACGCGAGGATGATATGGGGACTAATAAGATGCTTGATGCCACCTCAAAGATATTTTGGACCTCCGTGAAGAGGTTGAAGAGTTTCACGAGAAAGACTGGGTTTGTTATTTCGAGATTTGCAGGGGTTTCTAGTGGAAAGGTTTAATTCTGTTTTCTAACGGTGAAAAGTGTGTCCAAATCTAATAATTTTGGGAAAAATTATACCAAAAGAAAATTAATCCGAAAAAATATCGTTAAGAAACTAAAAGACTATCAGAAAGAATTGGGAGAATAATATAATATAATATGACCATTATTCGTGTGGTTAAAGTTATTTTATAGCTTGAGAGTTTTTATTAATAGTAATGTTAAAAATACAACAATCATCCCAAATGTCATAAAAATGTTTGAACAAAGTTACAGTCTGTGGTAAAAAATCATTTCAAAAGTAATTACGCCCATGACATTGTATTTTTCCAGAAGAATAACTAATTGACATGTTTGTTTCCGAAAATTCCAATGAAATTCAGACGTCAACGACAGTTTGTTTTATTTGTGTGGCCTTTTGCCGACAGTTTTCGAAATATTCATCATGAGACTTAATACCCAACACGCCCATTGAGACGAAAAAGATCCTTTTTCAAAAATACCGACTCGTGATTAATGATTTCACCATCTAAATATTACCAAACAGTGGTGGTCACAATGCTTCACCATGAAGAAACGATTTATTTTTTTAAATTTTGATCTTTGTTTACACTGAAAAAGACCGGCGGTGAAAGAAGCAAATTAAATCAATACAGTGGTGGCCTGAAGATTAGATTTAAGATTCTAAGTATGAAAACAAATTAAATTCTCCAAAAAAAATACACTTCATTTTATTGTCTCGCAACTAATGAAAACATTAGAAATATGAAATTATACACCCAGTAATTTTTACAAAAACTGAAAATCTGGAGCTTAATCAAGGAACATAGGATACAATTTTAAACGAAAATAAAATGGTTATGATTAAAAATGAAACGACGGTTATGGTTTTAGGAGAGGAAATGAAATGAAGATCAAGAATTAGAATAAGTGAGTACAAAGAATGGAATGCTGAAGACATACTGAAAGAATAGGTATGTGAAGCCGCAAAAATACGTGGAAATAAAAGAAGAGGAAGGGCAAGAAACTATGGGATAAAACCACTTCAGAAATATCAAGAGAAAAAATGAAACGACGGTTATGGTTTAAGGAGAGGAAATGAAATGAAGATCAAGAATTAGAATAAGTGAGTACAAAGAATGGAATGCTGAAGACATACTGAAAGAATAGGTATGTGAAGCCGCAAAAATACGTGGAAATAAAAGAAGAGGAAGGGCAAGAAACTATGGGATAAAACCACTTCAGAAATATCAAGAGAAAAAGGAAAAAAAAGGAAATACCCAGTTGGATGCAGAAAAAGTTGCAAAAGGTTTATAAGCAGTTAGTACACCCTGCAACTCTGTAAATATATTATAGGGTGTTCTATTTAAAAAATATGGTGATAGCGTCGTCACACAATGGTAGTTCTCCCTGAATATTGGGTTGTTATTTTGAAAAACAGTAGATTCAAATCAAAAATCGGCTTGTCTGAGCATTTTCTTAAAATTCAAATAATACTGCCGAATAACAGGGTGGATTGTTTTGAGTGGCGCACTCTGTATATTTAGGGATATTAGTTGAGGCTTTATTAAATTAAAAATACAAAAATTATACAAATTCACTAAACTTGAAGATGCAAAATGTTTTCAGGAGTGATAGGTACCAATACTTTTTTACAATTTCCCAGTTAATAACTTTATTTATAGGGGTAGTTTAAATATTTTATTTGCTATTTGGGATTCATCTTCAGAAGGGCTCATTTTTAAATAGTTGATGAATGGTGAGACGTATAGGTTTTTATATTTTAAAAATGTACTTATCACTTTCTTACGTGAAGCTTCAATGCCAATGACCACTTTTTATCGGAACGTCGGAAATATCATATCAAAATTTCAGACAATTTGACCAGAACTACTTTTGAATATCCTTCAAAACTCTCAAAATGTAGAAAATATTATCAATTTATTAAATCGGGTGCATACTAGTTCGTTCCCGCGTTCAGTTGGGCTTGTTAATCCCATACTAGTTCGCTCCAAAGGTACTATACTAGTTCGCTCCGGCTACCTGTGACGTTCCCGTCACGGGGATTAAAATGTGACCGTTGCCGCCGCCGGCTCGAGCGACCAATATGTCCATACCTACCTGCTCCATACCTAACCTAACCTAACCTAACCGTTGACTAATAACATAGGTTTTCCCTTTTCACTCAACATTTCACTAACCTCTGCGGAATTCATATTTTTAAATGTGATCAATATTTTCACCTTTACTCAACAACTAAAACTTTCACAATAATGAATGTAAGACGCAGTCGCGGTTAATGGTAACATATAATACCGATCCGAATATCGATAGGTACGAACCCCCGTAGCGCTGGGCTTAGCGAATGGGATTGCAACTGAGGGTTCCCGGTTTCGATCCCCGGTGGTTCCGCTTTTTCAATTTTCGGAATATGTAGCTTATATGAAATTAAAAGAAAATACTTACTTTAATTTCATAACAAAATTTAAACCTTCCAGTTATTATAATAATTAGTCAAAAATCCCAACCATTGATGTTAAAAGAAAATACTTAATTTCAAAAGAAGATTTGAAACCTTCCAGGTATTACTCATTATCCCAAAATCCCAACCACCCCTCATAAAATTCAGTGCGGGAGCGAACTTTACCTAGGATGTTTTCGGGTAGGGGATTAAAATCTGACCGCCGGAGCAAACTAGTGTGACCTAAAATAAACCACTAAATTCAATAAATAAATCGGTACTAAACTGTTAAATATTTATTATCAAGTCCAGTTTGACCTGGAAATTCAGATGAAATCTCCCAAATTGGGTTGCACCTTCTCTATTGGGGTTTATACAGGGTGTTACTATATTCGACCGACAACGCTCTACCCCAGAGAGCTCTCGTTATTTGATAAATTTTGATATAGGAACATTAACCCCTAATGGGCTTAGTTACCGAAATACAGGGCGTTGAAAGTTTGAAATCAAAATTCAAAATTTGCCATAAATCAAAAACGCCTTGAAACTTTTTTTCAAATTTGGTGACCAATATGCTCTTTAAGAATGTAATATTTTGTCATGAAGTAACTTTTGAGAAATTTAACCAGTGGCGCGCTATCGGGGCTAGTGGCAACATTTTTAGTTAAAAAAGGAATAACCTTTTATGGAGCTAAAATAAACGGTGTTGTAGAAATTTTCTTCTAAACAAAAGTCTGCAAGTACTTATTTAATTTGTAAGTACTCAATATTTCTAAATTCTAATCTAGCAGGCATGTGTCAAATTTTTAATAGTTCGTCAGTCTGACCAGATTTTGGTAGATTAAACAATACAGTTTTAAACTAGTTTTTAAAATTAATTTTGTTGTTGCAAAATGAATTTTTCATTTGAAGAATTGACCGATATGTTAATCTACTGTGAAGCTCAAAAAAAATGGTAGAATGGCAACTCCTTTATACCAAAAAAGATTCCGCAATCGTCGAATTCCACATCATTCTACATTTGGAAGTATTGAAAGAAGACTGAAAGAAACTGGAAACTTGATCATTAAGAGAAGTAATCCCAGAAGGTCACGAACAACAAGTACTGTGCGTCTGGAAGAGGCAATATTAAATAATATTTCTGGAAGGCTATCTTTAAGTACTCGAACTCTAGAGTGGACAATTGTACTGTATGGAAAGGTTTAAAAGAACAAATGTTGCATCCTTACAAATTCACCAGGGTTCACGCATTAGAACCTAGAGATTTTCCGGTACGTATGGAATTTTCAAATTGGTATGTCCAAAAGTGTTATGATAAAATCGAAAATTCCCAAAATATGTATTGTATACAGACGAGGCCAAATTTAACAGGGAAGGAACTTTCAATTCCAGAAACAGTCACGTTTGGGATGAAGAAAATCCGCACTCTGTTCGTGAACGTGGATTTCAACATAAATTTTCAGTGAATGTGTGGGTGGGTATGGTTGGGGATTTTTTTATCGGGCCTTACCTTTTGGTAATGGAGATATTTATACGCGGTTTCTGGAAGAAGTGTTAGATTATTTATTGGAAAATGTACCGTTAAATAGTAGACAACACATGTGGTTTCAGCACGATGGGGCATCAGTTCATTTTGCTGCAAGTGGTATAAATTTCTTAAACAGACGTTTTAGGGAAAAATGGATTGGCCGAGGCGGACCCCAAATTTGGCCTTCAAGATCACCCGACTTAAACCCGATCGATTTTTTTATCTGGGGCTACATGAAGTCCTTAGTGTACGAAACCATCGTCGAAACTGAATAAGATCTGATAGCTAGAGTTCAAGCTGCGGCAGAACTCATTCAGTCCAATCCGGAGTTATTCTCAAATACACGTTTTTCAATGAGAAAACGGTGTAGAACGTGCTTCCAATTAAACGGCCGACCGTTTGAACAACTATTGTAGTTTTGTTATTGTTGTAATACGTTTGTTTAAATTTAATTTTAATAGTTTTTACATTATTTGATTTTTATTTTTATTAAATTGCAGCAACTGGACTCAGAAATTAAATAGCTTGTATTCCTTTTTCAACTATTTACGCTCAGTCATTATTCGGAATCAAATCAATAGTGTGGTTAAAAGCAAATACTTACTTGTTTAGCAAAACGCCGACGGGCAAATTACATTACAAATCATAATTTGTAAATTATCTCTAAGTACCCACTTGCAGACTTTTGTTCAGAAGCAAATTTCTACAAAACCGTTCATTTTAGTTCCATAAAAGGTTATTCCTTTTGTAACTAAAAATAAACAAAGAATTTAAAAAAATTTAAAAAAATATTTTTTCCAGTGGCGTAAAAATAAGGGGATGAAAGTTGCCATTAGCCCCGATAGCGCGCCACTGGTTAAATTTCTCAAAAGTTACTTTATGTCAAAATATTACATTCTTAAAGAGCATATTGGTCACCAAATTTGAAAAAAAAATTTCAAGGCGTTTTTGATTTTTGGCAAATTTTGAATTTTGATTTCAAACTTTCAACACCCTATATTTCGGTAACTAAGCCCATTAGGAGTTAATTAATGTGCCTATATTAAAATTTATCAAATAACGAGAGCTTTCTGGGGTAGAGCGTTGTCGGTCGAATATAGTAACACCCTGTATAGTGGAGCTACCGTTTGGTTTGCAAAAAAAACTGAAAGAAATCAAATAGAATTATTTCGTTAAATTTTACAATAATCAGTTTCATATTATCAAAAGAAGTCCGTTACTGTAAGATTTGTTGGTGGTAGAGGATTTTAAGTGAAGTAGATGATATCTTCATTTGATTTATTGAAAAGTTCTAAGAAATAAATTTTTGCCAACGGCGTCAATTGCCACACCGTTTGAAACAGGTAAATTATTCCGTATTATATTTGCTATAAATCGACGTTTCTAAAATTAATTTCTTTATCAAGAATATTGTAATCATTAAAAATTGGTGGAACGTTTCCACCCAGGTTTCATCTTGTGAATATTTTGTGGTTCCTTACTTTTTGTCATTGCAAATTTAACCCCGAAAATAACTGATAAAATCCAAAAAATCATACGGCAATGCATGACCAGTTTGGCAGTTTGGTGTAGTCGAATTTATTTGCACGGCAAAGTCGCTGCGGGTTGCGGCAAGCAGCTGAATTTTATGGCATGATGGAGATAATGTTGAGGGGGGAGGAGGAATGGATGGAGGTGAGTTGAGTAGCAGAGAGCATGGTTAGGAGGAGAGGAGGACTCGATATGGCATGAGAGGTAGGAGTGATAGTAGGGAGAAGACGACGGTGTGAGCGGAGAGTGTGAGAGGGACCGCCGTCCTTCTCGAAGTATGCTAGGGTTGAGATTCCGAGGCGGAGATAACGGCGAGTTTGAGGTGGGTTTGGTTGCTAGGCATCCCCTTCGGGATGAGTCCAACACTGTTTGGGTCCTTGACCCATTCGAACATGAGTTTCACATCTCGGCCCGAAAAAAAAATGTATCTTTGGTTGCCTATTTTATTTACTAGGGACTTTCAATATTCGCCGGTTAGTGAACCATCGAGTTTGCTAGTGCCGGTAAGTAACTGATGTAAAAAATTACTATTCTAAAACACATTTTGCGTTCGTATCTGTAGGGATTATTGGATACAATTTGGAGAGAGTAATTTTAGTAGGGCCTTCGTTATATATTCTATAGTAGTTTCAAGGTTATGTTTTCATATGAAAAGTTTTTAGTGTTTATGCATCACATGCCATTTTGCCTATGATGGCCCCAGGCGACTATTTCTATTGTGGCCCGGGGACCATAGGAATAAACGTAATGAAAATAATTCCTCTTAATTTCAGAATAAGTCAAAAATTAGGCAGCAGTTGGATGAAGACAACATGGCTAGAGCCTAACAAGCATTACGAAATAAAACAATGGGCTATACAACTGACGTAAAAACATTCAAAATACCTGTTGTTGATGCTGAAGCTGAAATTGCAAAGCATGTTATTAATTAAGAAACCAGACTTTTTGGACTTACTAGTACAGAGTTAAGAAAGCTTGTTTTCCAAATAGCCGAGAAGCCTAAAATTAACCACCGATTTAATGGAGATAATAGAGAAAATGGTATAGCTGGTAGGAAGTGGCCGAAAGGAACCGAACGATAACTGTAAGAACTCCTGAGCTCACATCTATCGCAAGAGCACAGGCATTCAATAAAGAAAACATTAAGTTGTTTTTCCGTTCTATTAATGGATAAATATAAATTATCTCCTGGAAATAGTTTTAATGTTGACGAGACAGGGATGAGCACAGTTCCTACGAAGTCTACCAAAACTCTTGCAACCAAAGGGCGGAAACAAATTGGAATTATAAGCAGTTTTGAGCGAGGACAAAATTATACCACTGTTTGTTGTATGAACGCCATAGGAACATTTTTATTTTTCCGCAGAAACGATTTGAAGCCAAGTTAATGGATGGAGCACCAGTACGCAGTGTCCAAAAATGGATGAGAGACAACCCAGGACGGACAGTGACTCACTTACAAGTAACAAAACTTTTTAATAATGCATACCTCAACAATGCGACTCCGTCAAATGCAATAAGCTCTTTTAAAAAAACTGGTATACATCCATTTGATCCAGATGTTTTTAATGACTGGGAATTTGCAGCTGCTTCAACAACAGATAGGGAGTTGGAAACCCCGCAAGATGAATCACAGACTATGAAGTCAAATAGCGAAGAACAATGGCAGAGTGAAATTGAAGATCACATCTTGAAATCCTACCATGTTAGCGGTACTCCAGTTGAAACGATTTTACAGACTTCCCAGGGAAACGCGAGTGACCAAGTTGCAAGCACGTCGAAATATTGTATAAGCAGAGAGCAAATTGAAGAAATATCCCCAAAGGCAACAATGAAATTAAGTCCAAGGAAAAGGAAACGTGGAAAGACTGGTGTCATTAACCGCACGCCAGATATCGAATAAATTAAGGACTCCACAGAAGAAGCATTAGAAAAAGAGAGAAGGAAAACAGCAAAAGTTGCCAGAAGAAAAATTTTAAAACAAAAAGAAGATAGTGATGAGGGAGTTGTGCTTGAACAGAGCGATAGTAATGAATCAGATGCAACGTGTCTGTATTGCTACGAGCTCTTTTCTCGTTCTCGACCTAAAGAATTCTGGCTAAACTGCCAGAGTTGCAGCGGCTGGTGTCACTGCGTATGTGCTGATGTTCCTAGGTCAACCAGCAAAAAGTTTCTAATTTTGGAATCTTTTTAATACAACTTTTTTACTGTTTGGACCCTTACTTTGTGGAATCTATTCATATTAATGTTATAAATGAAACTAACTGTTTCTAATTAATTCCACTATTTAATTAATCATTCTGACGATGATATGTCAATATCGAAATAATTATCAATATCCTTTAATAATTAGAAACAGTTAGTTTCATTTATAACATTAACATAAAATGGAATTTTTTGTAAAGGTCGACGAAAAAAGACATTTTTGTTAAAAAAAAATTGACAATATCTTCAAGAGACTTTTCAATCAGGAACCTACTTTCATGACAGAATGTTTACTATGCTTCGTTTGACACATCGTGGGTCGTAAGAAATATTTATAAAACACAACACCATGTCCATATTCCTACACAAACCGCTTGTCGATGTGAAACTATTTGAACTCCGTTAAAATTTTCATGGAGTAAATATTTCCAATGTAATAGTAGTAGCAAACATCGAAAGGCATTTATCAAATTACAAAAGTGTTAGTTATTGATGTTTATAACAAGTAAAATTTAAAATAAACAACAAGAATATTACACCATCATTTAAATCGTCGATAGTGATGATTTGTTCAACGCACTTATTATTTATTTCCTTGTACTCTTATGTCCACAACAATCGCTTACAATCACTCAATTCAGCATCGAAAAGCCCCCCGCTTACTTCGATCCGAAATACACATAGGTAATAATTCCCAGGGCCTGTTAGATGTTGAAAACTCAGCGGGATGGATACTCGATAAATCGAGGTGTATCGCGAAAAGAAAAGTTAATATTTATCGAATGGATTTTTGATGATATGAGTGCTATTACTTATGGGAAGTCGTTAGAATTGAAGTACAAATTCTATAAAATGAAGTATGGACTTTTATTGAGAAGTCAGTTCCCAGTGTTCTTGAAAATTCAAAATATACGAAGCAATCTACTTCAATATTTTTTTCCCGTAATTCTCGAAAATACTAGTTGTAAGTTATCAGTTATGGGATTGAAACAAATTATTCCACTCCTTAAGCAACATTAATAATCAAATATGTCAGAATTCCAGTAGGATCAACATTTACTAAAGCAATTTGGCATATTTCTTGTCCTTTTAGTCATAAGAAATCGTCTCAAGTGATTTTTTTTTTTTTTTTTTTTTTTTTTTTTTTTTTGGCTTGGACTCACGTCATTCAGCCAGTCGCATCAGGAAAAAAAAAATAATATATACAAAAGGAAGAAAAAAAAAGTAACTCACTCACACCTACATACTAGAAGAAAAGAAAAGTCGTAAGAACCTAATGATACAACAGGGATATAACAGGGTCACACGCTTCTTGTCTAGGGGCCCGTCAAGACTTTTTAATGTCACAAACAAAAATAAGGCCACGGAAAGATAGGAATAAACAACAAATTGGATAAACAGAGGTAACAAATCTGGTTCACACATTCACAAACGTACCTTTGATTTATGTATGAATTTCATCAGACAATCATATACTTCCATTTTATTTAAGGATAAAAGATGACAGATATTGAAAGGTGGGAAATACCCACTATTTATAAGATCTTTAATAAGGTTTTGTGATTCTAGCGAGTAAAAACAGTTGAAGAAAATATGATTTAAATCACTTTTAATATGACAGTGTTGACACAAGTCTGTGTCTAAAATTTTTATTTTATACAGATGCGCTGGATAACATGCATGTCCAAAACGAAGTCTAATGATAGTTGTGATGTATTTACGTGGGCAGGAATATAAGTTGAACCAACATTTATGCGGAATTTCTTGTTGTATTAGGGAATATTGGGTATTAGATATTTTGCAATAATCAATCCAATATTTTTTCCAAAGACGGTCTCAAGTGATTTAAAATTACAGAATGAGTTTCAAGTATGGAATATGGAACGCCTCAATTATCTCGGAAACGGATAGCACGATTTTTATAAATTCTGGTGTGCAAGAATCTTGTGATATATAGCCGATATTATGGTGGTATTTACAGTGTTGTTAGATCTTTTCTTTTCCGGAATAATAATGAACTTTGTTTTCAAATTAATCACCCGATACTATATTTTTTGCCTTTTGAAATCCGTAAGAAATATTGAATATTTTTCATGAAATGTTCTGTATACCTAAAGGCCAAAATTTGGGAGTTCTAGAGCTACATTTACATTATCTTCGTTAAAAGTTAAAATAATACATTTATGATTGAATAAACTCGTTTAATTTGAATAAATCGTCAATAATTTATATCCTAGTAGAAATATCATAACAAGGTCTTCTGTCAGTAAATTAGTAAAAATTTTAACTAAACTGGTGCAGTAAAAGATTTATGCAAATCATGGCGCAGAAAACTTACAGCAACTGAAGACAAATCTTTAAATGTTTGATTCATGTTGGAGGTATGTCCACATTTTGAGTAGTAGGAAAATTAGGAATTTTAGAAAACATTTACTGTATGTAGGCGATTACAACAGATGCTCAAAATATTGTTCGTTTAGTTCAATACAAGCCATGCGATTTTTTAAACTTTGCAATATCCTATCTTTTAATTCCTGAATTTTGGCAGGTTTTGTTTGATAAGCGATCTTTTTTAAGTGACCCCACAGGATATAGTCTAGAGGATTCATGTCAGGTAATTGCGGGGGACATTTGCTAAAACCACGCCTTCCAATCTATCTTCTGGGAGCCAAATATTGTCGTTTGGGATATTTTTATTGTCCGAAAGTTTCGAATAATGGAATTTCCATATTAAAATGTAATTGAAAATACTTATTTGAATAATACTATTTTCCAATACATCTAAATATGCTGGACCATTTGAGTTTCCCTCGATGAAAAAGGAGCCAATTATTTGATCGCCTGTTAGGTATACAGCCCATACATCTAGTTTTTGTGGATATTGGGTGTGGGATTCACGCATCCAACGAGTATTGTTACGTGTCCAGTATCTACAATTATGCCGATTTACGTTTCTATTAATAAAAAAAGGGGTCTCATCGCAAAACATAACATTACTTAATGAGATGCATCGAATATGATATCGAAAGCGTCTGCAAATTTTTTAATTTCCCAGTCTTCCAAAATTAGTTTGTCGCAATGCTCCATGTAATGTTGCCAATGGGTTTTGGTAATTTTTTGAGTATTTCTTTCCAAGTTGGAATTACATCATTTGTTCCATTAGTCTTAATAATTTCTTAATCGTAGGTTTTACTTTCTGAACCATTTCAATGCCGCTTTACTGGCAATGATATAGCGGTAAATCTCTCATGTTTGGAACATTATAGGTCTTGCTTGAACATTGATATTCTCAAACTCGGCCCTATCTGGTAATTTTGTTTTAGTTAGTGCTTCTTATCTATACTCTATTTGAAAAAGGCTGAGAGCAATAAACCCTTGTAAAATGACCATTCCAAGGGCGTACCTGCTTGTGATTCTGATAATCTCAATAATTGTGAATTTTATATTATATTTAAGCAATATCCTAAAATCATGTGAATCTTTTCACGAAAAATGGTTCTGGAATTGGAAGGGATAAATTGAGGAAAATTCTGCGAGTGATGAATTTTAGATAGGAAAAAGTGAACAGAAAGTCGCTTTTAATCGAAAAAGATGAAATTGTACATTGGAGACGGAATTATTTGCGATCAATAAGGGATTTTCGCAATGAAAATGGAAAAGGAAAACGACTGATAATTACGCATATTGGGAGTACAGATGGGTTTTTGAAAATTGGTTTGTTATCATTTGAGTCAATTTACACCGGAGACTATCGCGGAGATATGAATGCTGATGTTTTTGAGAACTATTTTTCACAAACGATAACTCTAATTCCGCCCAGCTCGGTAATTATTTTGGACAACGCTTCCTATTATTCAAGGAGATGTGAGAAATTTCCTACCACCGCTTGGAAAAAAGCTGAAATCATTCAGTGGCTTTTATTTAAAGAAAATGTTAAGAAAATAACTGCTGGCAATTGAAAATATACATAAACATCGTTTCCTATGATATAGGTACTATTGACGAAATGGGAAGAAACCGTAATATTCTAATACTTCGACTTCCTCCTTACCATTGCGAGCCGAACCATACACAGGTAATATGGGCTCAGGTGAAAGGATTGGTGGCAAAAAAAATACCACATATAAAATGAAAGATATCCGTGCACATTTTGAAGAGGTTCTGGAACAAGTTAATACAGAGAGATGGCGAAAATGCATAGAATATATAATCAAAGAAGATCAGCAAATGTGGAAATTAGACAATTTAATAGAAGAAACCAAAGAGCCAATAGTTATAAAGTTCGGACCAGATGAAAATTCATCAGATTTTTCATTTTCCGATAACAAATATTTCATGTTCGAATAATATTAATAACTCCGTGTTGTAAATAGATTCTATGGTTCTAGTAAATCATAATATAACAATAATTGATTATTATAATTGACTCTGTAATGATCGTATTATTATTAATTGATATTGTATTATATGGCTAGTCTTTGTCGCAACCATGTTTTTCATTTATGGCCATGCCTGCAATTACAAGCGGCCTGAAGATCGAATTTTTATTGTATACCGATGTTGTATTGGGTTGGGTAGGCAAATAAAAGAATAAAGATTTGAATTATAATGTAAATCGTTTTGAAATTCTGGAGTTTTAGTTGCCCATCCGGTAAGGGTTTTGCATGTTAAATTAGGTTTTATTACTCTCTGTCTATTTCAAACAGACTGTAGAACATGGAATTGGTTCCACCAATCGTGCATGGTAGCTAGCGTTATCCATGATAATTTAACCAGGTTCCTCTACGTTAGGTATAAATTTGGTTTTTTACCCATTTTCTTGCACTGAGTTTTATCTTACCACGCTTTTCCCATCTGACCTTTGCTAAGAATCCACGTGATTCAAAACCTTTGGTTTATATAATGGTACCTATGTCTTCGGAATATTTTCTGATAAACTGTATCCCCTTTGATTGTACCGCAGAAAGCACTATTGAAATCTTTTTTGAATAATATGTTCGGTCTTCTTTGATTGCTGCAAACTATACAAAAATGCAGACCATATCAACATATTCGGATAGAATGTTTGACAGTTATAAATTATAATGACAAAGTATTCAAGTTTTAATGACAATTAATATCAATTTACGACATGCCCAAATCTAGTAACTTTTTGTTTAACCACTACTCAAAAAAATGTGTTTGTTAATCTCAGCCCATTTGATTTACTATGTTTTAAAATTCAACTTCATACCGATTTTAAGTGGTACGAGTACATATAAATTTGTAATTGTTACCTCACTAATACCTTGAATTTAATTATCGAAAAGGTGGTCTTTCTACACGGTTCGGTAATACTAATTCCTTTCCAACGCTTTTCAAAATAAATCACCGGCTATTATTATATTAACGTATAAAATTTAGTCGATAATCTTCCATAGTATACGGTTGTCGTACCTAGCACATCTTTAAAAAGAAACGTCATTAACAAGTAACAAGCATTAACATCATAAATTTAACAGATAATGTTCGTCCTCTGTTTCTTCTGTGACAATGTCGTAAAAACATGATTTGAAATTCTTTAAGATAAAGATGACTTTAAAGCAGCACTAATCCACCATAACACAATTGCAAATATGCAACGTTTCCATATAATAATGGCCCTGTATACTAAATGTTTTGAATTTGAGTTTTATGATCGTTTTGTTGAAGAATCTGTGGGATACCGGTAGCCGTAGTTAGTGTCACATTAAACCGGAAAGCTGTATAACTCCAGTTGGTACGTGACAATGATCGTTCCAAGATTTTTCTGCTTATTTTTTGGTTTTATTTATGGTTGGTGTGGAGAAATTTCTTGTTAAGAGCTCAGCGTTTACCCAGAATTACGTACACACATGATTGAGTGTTACCTTTTTTTATTTGTTGTTGCTTACAATTCTATGAATAAATTTTGTTCATTAAGTCTTATAAAATTCAATTCCACAAAGTTAAAACCAAAACTATCAATATCCAGTTAATTATGAAATATATTTGTGTGATATTCTAATGCCGCGTTTCCACCGATAGCCAAAGCTGATCTGCAAAGCATTATCACCCTTTTACTGTTTCCACCAAATTGGCATTTTTTAGCCAGCGCGATTCATAATTATTGCAGCTCAAAAAAAGCGTCGTCGACTACCAAGATTTTGGGTTAGACCAAGTCTTCAACGCAGAAAAAAATAAAGTGATTTATTTAAAGACTTGATACTTGACGATACAGATGTATTAAATTTAGAATACAGAAGTAACGGTGGTTTCAAAAACTTTTTCAGTGCCTTCCAACATCAACTGGAAATGATAGGATCTAGAATTAGTAAGCAGGACACAAATTATCGAAAGGCCATCTCTGCCCAAGATCCCTGGGATTGTTTTTGTCTGATAGAAACATCATGGATTTAAAGGCAAACCATTTACTTGTATAAATATCCACTAATCCATCGCCGGATTTGCAAGTTTTTACCTTTTTTAATTATCTGCTGAAGTTACTTTGCAAATAGCGAATTTTTTTCTCAGTCTCGGTCTTTGTATGTCTTTTATCTTTGTAACATGGGTTTTTGCTATGCACAGTACATTTCGAGAACGAAACAGCTCTAACAAGGACAAAACCTGTTCGTTAGTCGAGTTCATTATTCGAAAATTACCTGTTTTCGCAGCGCAGTACATACATCTGCGACTTTTGCGAGAGAACTGGAAGAAAATAATTTCACAAAGCACCAAAATCTCTAGGCCAATCGGCTTCGCGTTTCCGCTACTTCGATTCGGCTCGGCTTCCTTTGATCCGGACCGACTTTTGGTGGTTCTCCGTTCGGCAATGCTGATTGACACGTTTCCACAGATTCTGCTTTGCGGATCGCCTATGCCGATTTCGGTGGAAACGGGGCTTTATATTATCAATCGTCGTCAGGCAAATATACATTTTTCTATCCTATTTTACGAATATTACTCTTGTTTCGGATTAAGTAAAATGACGTCGATTTAATAGTACGACTGTACTGAGACTCATGAGTTGTTCCCAATATACTGAACCCGAAAATTTGTTATAATACCATTTTTTGACATTAGATAAATAATTTAATATTGACGTTTTAAGTTTAGATAATTTTGTACATCACATACGAAATTTGAATATAAGTTAATCCTTTAGATTTAGAAGTAGATTTGGTCGTTTATTTATCAACGGTATATCCATACCCTTATTAGTGGACTCTACGAAACTGAAGAAATTGCAGTTCTAACATTTTGGCGACAAATGTTAGAACTGCAGTCTCCAGTTTGACTAATCTGACTATTCCATCGCGTCCAGGAATTGTTTCGACCACACAACCCATAGGCCATTCGACTTTCCTTTTATTAAAATCTGATATCAAAACAATATCTCTCTCTGATTGTCTCATTGGATCTTTTCTTTGAGAAGAGAGTGAGTTGGCATAAATATTCGGACTTGAATCTATTGTTTAAATCTTTTCTCAATTTTAGACGATACTTTAGGCGCTTATTTAGATCTTTGGCTTCAACTAAATCAAGATCGGTCACTCCACCTTCTTTTATATCTTGTAGGAACATCGCAGGTGTGAGAGCTATACAGTCATTTGGATCACCAGACAGTAAGAGGACGGGCGTTCAAAACAGCTTATCAATCACAGAGAACCGTCTGTAATTCTTCAAAATCAAGGCTTGATTTTCCAAAGGGTTTTCCGTAACAACTCTTTCATCAGTTTTATGAGGTGTTCCCAACAACCTCCCCACCATGCAGCTGTTGGAGGATTCATTTTCCAATCTATTCGGTGAATTGCTGTACATCTTTCTGCAACTTCTATCCAATTTAATTTTTGAAAGCGTTTGCACATCCAACGAAATTTTTACCACAATCTGTATATATTGTTGACGGTCGGTCTCTATGGGCAATGAATCTTCTCAATGTCTGCAGAAATGCATTGCTTGACAGGGATGATGCCAATTCAAGGTGCACAGCTCGATAAATAGCACAAGTATACAGTACGATCCATGCCTTCTCATTTGATTTAAGGTAGGTACAATGGGCCCGTTAAATATATGCCTACAATCTCGAACACAGCAACGTCACGAACTCTATTTTCTGGTAGACATATGGCAGGAGTTTGTAACAGTTTTCCTTTAAATCTTCTGCAAATGACGCATCTACCAATTACAGATCTAGCAGTCCGCCTACATTGAAGAATCCAGTAATTTACTCTAACTACTCCAACATGGTTGTTTCTAACGTGTTCTTCGAAAATCAAACGTTTCACAACTTCATTATTTGAGGGTAAAACATATGTCATGCGGAAATGTTCTGTATCGTCTCTATCTGCTATTTTCGTCCGCAATCTGATTATCTTTCGTCATTTATGAAAGTGCACAAGGATACAATTTTGGGATTTTGATCTGACTCAAAACTCCCATCTTGAATAATATAACGAATGATCAATTTCGTGATGCTTCTAGCTCTTTTGCAGTCAGAAATTTCTGGTTCTCCTTATGTTGCATCCTGCAGTTGTTGACAAATCGCTTGATCCACGCAATCATGTTGACAATTTTGCTAAATTTGGAAAAATACTCATAGTACCATGTATAATCACCGAGAACAGATAAAGCTGAAACCGAAACAACAGCTTTTCTTCTTTCTCAATTAATTTCTTCTTTGCTACAATCTTTGACTAGGCCATTGCGAAATTGGATATGGTCTTATTTACTGTTTTTTTTATAAACACGGATCTATTTTTTATTTAGAACTGTTCTCTTATTTAATGATAGGTACGATGTTAGTTAAATGAGTGTTTCTAATTATGTATTATTAAGTATTTTCATAAGGTTCACAGGATACTTCCAAAATAATATGTAGACATATAAACTTAATCTGTATCAGAAAGACTATTGAGAACAAATAAAAAAACGAATTTTCCGAGAAGGAAAACGGACAAAGGTACCACAACAAAGCGTTATTGAGCCTGTACTTTTTCTCTTATATAGGTACATACTGATGAGGCACATTTTTCAAGAGTCTCCATCATAAGTTTTCATAATAATCACGTAAGGGCACAATCTGGATGTCCAACGCACACCAAAGTAGTTGGGGCAGCAAAGACAACAACACCAGAGGTGAGAAACTATTTGACTATTTATGTACCTACTACTTAACTTGATATTGCGAATGTGGGTAATACGCCTACATTTAGAACATCGAGGGGGGAATCATTAATAGATGTTACTTTATGTACTTTACGTTCAGGGAGATGATACGCAAGTGGCATGTATCGGGTGAACCGATCCGATAATGCCGAAATATACTATGAAATTAACGTAGAAAAATCGGCTTATATATAACTGTCGTTCTTCTAAGCAAGCCATCTGGTGGAATGGAGAGCTGACATCGCTAAGGAAAGAAACAAGACGCTTTTGAACAAAGCGAAAAAACGGGTACCTACCTGGGAAGCGTGTAAAGCTAAACTAGGTGCATATAATACAAAAAAAAAGAATCCAAGGAGAGATCATGGAGAGAATTCTGTGAGGACATGCAAGGTGTCCCTGATAGCCTCAGAATTAACAACATTCTCAAGAGGGATATTTCTAACAAATTTGGTTCTATTCAATTGCCGAGCGGAAAGTTCTCGAATACTGATGCAGAGGCTCTAGAGCACCTTCCCAGTGTGCACTTTCCAGGTTCGGTAAAGATAGAGTCAAAGTTGCCAAAACAAAGGCAACCAAAGAGGACTGGGAACTCACGAATGATATCTTCAGACCCCATCTTATCAGATGGGCTGTAAACTTGTTTACCCCTACAAAACTCCAGGATCAAATGGCATATTCCCCAAGCTCCTGTAAGAGAGAGATAAGACATCATAATGGGTCCTTTAGTTCTGATACTTCGAAGCATCCATGCACTAGGGTATATACCAATTGCATGGAGAGAGTCGAAGGGGGTGTTTATTTCTAAACCAGGAAAAGACATATACACCCAGGATAAATCCTTCCGACCGATCAGTCTGACATCATTCATGGTGAAAACCATGGAAAACGTTTTACAAATGTATTTACAAGGAGTGCTTGAGAGCATCTGTCTACATAGATTACAATGGGTTTATCAAGCAGAAACATAATTTGGTCTCAGGTTCCGAAAGGAGCCTGAATAATAAGGAAGTAGCCCTTGCAGCATTTATAGACATCGAACATCGAACAACACATCCATGTCATCAATAAACTTGAAAAAAGAGCGATCAACAGCACTACATGCAAAGGGATTGGATCCATGCTCGAGCATAGGAGAATAACAGCACATATGCATGATATAACTTACACTGCTGGGACAACTGAAGGATGTCCCCAAGGTGGAGTACTTCACCACTTTTATGGAACCTTATTGTGGATGACCTGATCTGCAGGTTGAATGATCAAGGTATATGGACGCAGGGCTTGTCACCAATGGGAAATTCCAAGAGGTAATCATGAAAGTCCAGCATGAAGCACTACGAATTGTGGAGCAATGGTGCCTTAAAGAGGACCTTTCGGTTAAACCAAAAAAAACTAGTTGCTTTCACGAATAGAAGAGTTCTCCCTAGGGGGGCGGAACCCTTCAGAAGAATACCCCCAGGGGATAGCCCACCTGTCGTAAAAGGCGACTAATAGGTTAGATTCCCAGGAATCTAGAGGAGTGAACCTCGATAAAAAACCAGCAACATAGGGAAGGCAGCTATGTTGTGGTGTAGTGTAGGCAGCGGAAGCCACTGCGTCCGGAGGCAACCGTGAGAAAAAGCCTAGAGGAGTAAACCTCGATAAAATAATCCGTAATATACGTTGTTAGCTACCATGGCAATGGATGAATGGCTGCGCGAAAGTCAGTCAGAAACGGTGCCTCCGGGATACCTGGTAACCTCCCGGAGTAACCAGCCTTACCACCACAAGCGGGGCTCTGTGGTGGTGGACATTCAATTCCCTAGCTACTCGTGGGATGGAATATGGAGAAAAGAGAAATAGAAATTGAACAGGAGGTGATGGACGAAGGAAGGCAAGGAATTTTTTGTAAATCGAATAAAGTTAAACGAACGCCTGATAAGGCGGGGGATACGAGAGGGTGGAGTGATACTGGAGTGAAGAGAAAGGAGGTATCGCCTCTGGAGGACAAGGAACAGAAGAGGAAACTGAAGGAGAAAGGAAAGAAGGAAGTGGAGAATGTGAAGGAAGAAGAGAGGGAGAGTGTAAAGAGATTGAAGGATATGGTAAGGCGACTGGAGGAGAAGGTGGAAAGGCTGGAGGAAGAGAAGGCAGCGGCAGAGGGGCGGGTCAAGGAATTGGAGAGGTTGAGGAGGGAGGAGAATAAAAAGGAGATAATGCAAACACGATGGGAGGTGGGGCAAAGAGACTGGGAAGGATGGAAGCAGGTTAGACATAGGGACTGGGATGGTAAAAAGGTGGAGGGAATAGAGGTGAAGGTGGGAAATCCAATATTAGAGAATAAAAAGGTTAAGGTGGTATGGGTGACCGAGGAAGACAGTGGAATGGAGAAGGGAATACAGAGGATGTTTAGGGATAGGTACTCAATGCTAGGAGGAAAAGGAAAGGAAATGGAGTGGGTCAAGGAGGTACGCACTTCGGAAAGGAATGGGGTAAGTGTGAAGACGGAGGAGTTGATCTGTCGGATGGAGGGAGATTGTAGGGACGAGAAAAAGGTGTTTGAGCTGATGAGTCGACTGTTTGGGGAAGTGGGGAGCGGGGAGCGGGGATAGCATTGGACTCCACAGGCTTGAGCAGGTAGAGGTGGAGGTGCTGAAGAAGATGGTGGCGTGGGTGAGAGGTGACGGAGAGGTGGCGGAGGTAACAATCTATGCAGATGGGGAAAAGAAAGGAGGGTAGGAATGGGGCGATAATCCTGAAGGATATCGGGGAAGTCGATCAGGAGATGATCGAGAGGATTAAGAAGGGGTTGAGGGAGATGAAAGGGGAGTGGGTGGATAGACTCAGAGTCTCAAAAAATAAGGAGGTGGTTATAGAGGCAAAGAAGGGGGTTGAAGTAAGGGGAATTCTGGGGGAAGTGGAAAGGGTGACAGGAGCTAGGGTGGTGGAAGCGGGGAGGGGAACAAAAACCATAAAAATGGTAGGGATAGAACCGTGGATGGAAGATGAAAAGGTGAGGGGGAAAATAGAGAATTTGATTGGGAAAGGGACAACGGTGATTAAAGTGGTAATGGAGAGGAACGGGATGAAAATGGCGGTGGTGAGGGTGGAATGGGAAAAAGCGGTAGCCTTATTGAAAAAGAAGGAGATTCGATTGGGGTGGAACAGGGTAAGTATTGTAGAGGGTAGAGAGGATGACAAAAGCTTTGGATGTGGAATAAAAGGCCATAAAGTAGCAGGGTGTAAGGTGAAGGTAGTCAAGGAGAGGAGTAAGTGTTGGCTATGTAAGAGCGAGCATCACATGGCGAGAGACTGTCGGCAGGCCTTCCTTTGTAGGGTATGTGGGGAAAGGGGACACAAGCCAGGGGAGATAGAATGTAGTAGGGGAAAGAAGGGAGTAGTTGAAGACGTTGGAAAACAGGAAAGAAAAAATGGGAGGGACCCTCTGGACCCCTCAGAGGTGACGAGTCTGGACCAATGGGAGGAAGGGGAGGGCAGGGCGCGGGAAGAAGGAATGTAGGGTGCTGCAGATAAATTTATGGAAATGCAGGATAGCGCATGATATATTGGATCAAGTGATTTTTAGGAGGGAAGTGGATGTGGTGTGTGGATCTGAGGTGAATGCTAGATATGTGGGAAAACAAGGATGGATTATGGATGATACAGGAGAGGCAGGAATAAGAGTGGTGGGAGATGGACTGAGGGCGGATGAAGTGAGGAAAGGAAACGGATGGGTGGTAGTGCGAATGGGAGACATGGTGGTGTACAGTGTGTATATAAGCCCAAATGTCAGCCTGGAAGAATATGAGAGGAGCATCACAGGATTGGAGGACGATCTGAGGCTGTCAAAAGGGAAAAGGAGGATAATTAGGAGAATGGTGACAGGGGACTTCAATGCTAAAAATACTGCATGGGGGGGGAACAAAACGGATAGGAGAGGGGAGATCCTGGAGGAAGTGTTGACATCCAACGGGCTGGCGGTGCTGAATGACGGACTACTGCCCACCTTCGTGAGGGGTGACGGGGGTTCGTCATTCATTGATATAACAGCATGTGATGAATGGCTGGGGGAAAAAGTGAGTAGTTGGAAGGTGCTGGAGGATGAGGAAAGCTTGAGCTTACATAGGTATGTGGAGACGGATATAAGGAAGGGGAGAAGGGATTTATCGGGAGAGTGGGGATGGAGGTGGACGAAGGCCGAGGCAGAGAGTATGAGGAAGAAAGTAAGAGAGGAGATAGAAAGGGGACTTGGACATGATGTAGATGAATTGTACGATGTGATACAGGGCTGTAAAAGAGGGGGAAAAAGGGGCAATAGGCGTGAGCGAAGGGCTAATTACTGTTGGAATGAGGAAATAGAGGAGCTGTGGAGGGAGTGTAAGAAAGAACGAAGACGGATGCTGAGGGCAAGAGGTAGGATAGAGGGAATAGGGGGATACGAAGAGGAGAAGGAACTGGAGCGAAGGGTGGAGAGGGAAAAAAGAGGGAAGTAGGAAGAGTTACTGGGGTACCTGGAAAACAATCCATGGGGAAAGGCATATAATATAGCGGTGAAGAGGATGGGTGGAAATAGGAGCGAGGTGCTAGAGGAAGATTGGGAGAAGGAGGTTATAGGCAAATTGTTCACAGGGGGAGAAGGAGTTGGAGGCAGGATTCGAGAATTCGAGGATACTAGGGGGGTAGGAAAAATGAGGGGGATAAGGCCGGTGGAGAAGTGGGAAGTACAAGAGGGGGGAAGGAACATTAAAGTAAGGAAAGCCCCGGGGATAGATGGCCTGAGGGGTGATATGTTGAAGAGGATGTTGGATGACAATGGGGAGTAATTCTGCGAGCTTTTCAACAGGGTGCTAAGGGAGGAAGAGTTTCCAGAAGGATGGAAGGTGGCTAGGGTGATATTACTCAAGAAGGCGGGTAGAGAGGGGAAAAGGGCGGGGGACTACAGGCCCATCAGTCTGCTGTGTGGTATGGGTAAATTTATGGAGGGGATAATAAAGGATAGGATTGAGGAGGAAGTTGGTAGGAATGGGGGTTTTAGGGAAAACCAGCACGGGTTTGCGAAGGGAAAATCATGCATCTCGGCGCTGGGCAGGGTGATGGGCTTGGTTGAAAGGGCTAGAGAGGGCAGCTGGAGGAACAAGAAATTGGCCCTACTCGTGTTCTTCGACGTCGGAAACGCGTTCAACAGTGTCAGCAAACGGGCAGTGTTGAGCGCGTTGCTGAGGCTAAGAGTGGGGGAGGGTTTGGTTAGCCTAGTGGAAGACTACCTGACGGGACGTGTGATAGTAAACACTAGAGGGAGGAGGTATGATACGGAGGCTGGAGTGCCCCAGGGCTCGGTCCTTGGACCGACGCTATGGAAGTGTGTGTTTGATGAGGTTTGTGGGATAGTATGTGAAGAGGGATGTGAGATTACGGTGTATGCGGACGATGTGTGTCTGGTATGTACGGCAAAAGGAGAGGCGGAGATAGAAAGAAAGGCGGAGAGAATGTGTAGGAAGATTGTGGAGAAGATAGAGCGGTGCGGACTAGAAGTGGCGGAAGATAAGACGGTGGGGTTGCTAGTGAAGGGACGGAGCAAGAAAAGGGAAGTGGGGGTGATGGTGAAGGGAAGGAGAATTCGCATGGAGGAGTGTGTGAAATACCTAGGGGTGTGGTTGGATAGTCAGTTATCCTTCCGAACACACATGTTGAAGGCGGCAGAGAAGGGGAAAGTGAGGGCAGCATGGCTGGGGAGATTGATGAGTAATGTGAAGGGGCCGGGAGAGTGGAAGAGGAGGATCATTGGTAGGACGGTAGAGCAGAGTTTGCTGTACGGTGCGGAGGTGTGGGGTGAATGAGCGGGAGTAAATGCGAGGGTTAGGCCACTCCTGCGGGTGCAGAGAGGTATATTGCTAAGGGTAGTGCAGGGGTACAGGACAGTGGGTGGACTGGCAGCAGCGGTGCTGGCAAGGACCTACCCATTGGACTTGATGGCTAGAGCCAGGAATAAACGCTGGAGGGGTGCGACCAGAGAGGAAGTACAAGAATGGATGGAGGAGGAAATGGAGAGAAGGTGGGAGGAGTATGAGGGCGCGCTAAAAGGAGCGATTGGGAATAGGAGAGATTGGATGGATCGGAAATTCGGGGAGGTGAACTACTTCTTGACACAGGTGTTCACTGGACATGGGTCGAGAGTAGGGTACCTCCACAAGATTGGAAAAAGAGAGACTGGAGTGTGCGAGAGGTGTGGAGTGGAGGATGATGTGGGGCATGTGTTCAGATGCTGGCGGAACGAGGAAGTGCTGAAGAAGTTGGAGAGGAAACTAGGGGAGGCGGTGTATTGGGAGAATATGGTGGAGATAATGTTGGGGGGTGAGGAGGTATGGATGGAGGTAAGTGGCGTAGTAGAGAGCATGGTCAGGGGGAGAGAACGACTCGATATGGCATGAGATGTAGGAGTGGAAGTTAGGGAGAAGACGACGATGTGAGCGGAGAGTGTGCGAGGGACCGCCGCCCGTCTCGAAGTATGCTAGGGTAGTGATTCCGAGGCGGGGGTAACGGCGAGTTTGAGGTGGGCTTGGTTGGTAGGCATCTCCTTGGGGATGAGTCCAACACTGTTTGGGTCCTGGACCCATTCGAACATGAGTTTCCTATCTCGGCCCGAAAAAAAAAAAAAAAGGGGGGGGAGAGTACTGCTGTTCGGATAAGAACTAGAAATATCCAAAGAAGTTAAATATCTGGGAGTAAATATCTTGATTCCAAACTTGACTGGAAGACACACCTGAAAAAAATTACGACTAGGCTTTTCTGGCAATGCAGAAGAGTTATGGGCAAAACCTGGGGAATACGACCTGAGGTGGTTCACTGGATTTACACAACTGTAATAAGGCCAACGATCACCTACGGAACAATAGTCTAGTGGAGGAGGACGGAAGTGTCCTCCGCAGTGAACATATCAACTGCAATCCAAAGACAAGCCCTTCTTTGTATTACTGGGGCAATGAACAGCACGGGGACGGCATCAATGGAAGCCCTTATTGGACTGCTTCCTTTGGAACTTTTTGTAAGGGCGGAGGCGATGATCACAATTCTTAGGCCGAAATCGGGAGACTTATGGTCCCCGAACAATGTTCGAGAAGGACACACTGATACAACTGGGGCAATACTAGATGAACCCATATTTCACATGAATTTTGATAGCATGACACCGGAGAACATATTCACTGAGCGAGTGAACATTATCATCTGATCCAGGAAACAGGTGATGCACCCAGATATTTCTGGAGAAATCATCTGGTCACCGACGGTTCCAAAGCAAACCATGGCACTGGGGCTGGTATAAATGAACTTAGAAAGAGAATGTTCTTCAGCATTGGTCAATATACTTCTGTGTTTCTAAGCCAGAGACGATTGCCGCTATAGCCTACATTGATGAAAAGATCAGAAGAGGATATACCGAATAGAAAATCAAAATATTCACTGACAGTAGGTCTAGACTGGTAGAAAACTGCAAAGAATTCCTTAACAGTGAGGCAAGGGACAACAAAGTGTCTCTAATATGGGTGCCGGCACATGAGGTGATTGCAGGTAATGAAATGGCGGACCAGTCAGATAAAGAAGGTTCTAAAGGAGACTTCGCAGGTCCGGAACCGTTTTGTGGAATCACAAAAGATTGCATAAGTCGGAAAATCGGGAACTGGCTTGATAACGAACACCAACTCAAATGGAGGTTGACACAAGGGCACCTCCTTACAAAGAGTTTACTGAACAAGGTAAACAAGGAACTCTCAACCAGGCTATTGAAACTTGACATTTGAAGACAGTTGCCGATCTGGTGATTAGACACTGCACCCTGAGGAAACATCTGCACAAAATAGGCAAAGTTAGTGAACCTATGTGCAGAAAATGTGAACTCTATAATGAAACACATACCCTGCATCTGTGAGAACTCACAAGGACTCAAACGGAAGCACTTTGGAGAGGAAATAGTACAATCATTACAACTACTGAAAACCTCTCCAGTCAAACTAGTGGCACATAATATAGAAGACACGAAGCTTCTGGAATGTAAGTAGATAACAAGGGAAACGGTACAAAGATTCAGTTCAAGTGCCTGGTCTGTTAAACTCAACCTAAACGAATGAATGAAAAGGAATGAACGTATGGGCAGACCAAAACCCGCATAATATTATAGAGCACTGTTTTCAAAATATTTTTTCAGTTAATTTGAGGATTGGAATTATAGGGCCACATTTTCTGTTTCAGTCATAAAATCGAACGGTTCACACCAGTTTTCTCTAAAATGATCTCCCTGAACTAGTTAAGGACATTCCACTCAATATTAGAAAAACATGTGGTTCATGCACGATGCTCCAGTACATTTTAGTCAGATTTCTAGGTAATACTTAGATGCAACTATTCCAACCGTTGGATTGATCGTGGAGTGCCACAACACTAGCCTCCTCGATCTCCAGAAATCAGTCCATGTGATTTCCGACTATCTTAAGTCATTAGGTTACCACACACCGATACATGATATTAATGATTTGAAGAATTAGTATTCGAATAGCGTCTGATATAAGAAGTACGCCTCGAATATTCGAGCGTGATCGTCGATCGATGAGACGTAGACTACGTTCGTGTATTTTGGCTGGAGGCGAACATTTATTATGAATCATATTTAATTCTTACAATCTCCATCTTTACTGTTTCCCACTCTTAATGCGTAGTTTATTATTTAATAAAGAATGAAATAATGATATTGTGTTTTTTCTTGTTTCTCCGAATCTATTGGTTCTAGGAAAAAACTTAAGGAGTAAAAAAAGTTTTTCAAGACCACTGAGAGTTTTTTTATCTCACAAAACTCAATCTCGAAAAAATATTTGATATTAAATAAAGTAAGGGTTGATACTTTTACCCCCTTTTAATGTGACAGGAATGTTGGCAAAACACCAAGTTTCCCTCTTTACTTAAATTTGAGAAAAATTTAAATAAACTCAATTCTACCCATCTCCTTTAGGAGGTGATATCTTGAAAGGAAATTTTGGCATAGGACAGACCCATGATATTTTTATACAGGCATTTACTTCTTGAATTTTCTCGTATAAATATAGAAACACCCTGTATTGTTCAATGTAGAAGGTCAAGTATCTTTTGTCACTGCAAAGTGACAATTGCAATGTGATTTTTTATACATGAGTTACATTGTCAAATGATAATATTTATTGTTCAATATTAATAGTACATCAGTTACAAATTTGGCAGGTCAATTTCAAAATGTTATAGTATATAAAAATTTAAAGTCAACCCCCGTATAACCCAACCCGTTCCAATACAATCCCATCAAGAATTCATCTTATCCATCTTGATCCATCACTTTGCTCTAAATGTATGCTGCGAACACATAAACTAACCCATACACACCCTGTGGCGAGCAATCTATCTTATTTTGCGATTGTTCTCGCGTTACACAGTCAGTAGCTCTTGTATTTGGACAGATAAGATGATGCGCAAAACTAATTCTTCAAAAGGTGAACGGACACTGTTGATTCTGCAAAATACAGATACGTATCGGAAATATTTAGAATAAATTTAAGGAGCCAAATAGCAAAGGAAGAAAATCAGTGGATTTATGTTTTTATTCTAATCTTTTTGTAGTCTCCAGGATCCACATTTGATTCTACATCCTTAATTACATCATACTTTTTTTTTCATATAGTTTGCTACAATGGAAAAGTTTCTTAATTTTACATTTGACAAATATTTGTGAAAGTAATTTGGAGATAGATATCTCTGCATTTGCTGCATTTCAAGAAGAAGGATTTTTGATTCTACAGCATGTAGAAAATATACTTCATAAGTATTTGAAGTTTGGAGTAAAGTCGAAGATATTGTCAATAAATTGCTGTTAAAATGTTCATCGGTAAGTCAAGATCAAAATTTATTCTTATTGAATTTCATTTTGGAAAACTTGCTTCACAAAAATTTGTTGACCCAAACATAGTATGAAGTTTCAGAATAATTTTTTTAGAAGTGGTGAGGTTGAAATGGACAATTTATTACAAACTTTACACTTGAATGATCGTTATGTGCATTCAAATTTCTTAATATTCGCGGAAAGTGCTGCTGAAAGGCCAAGGTACAGAATAAGTGGAGAGGGAATCATGAAAAAACCTCTTTGCTTTTGAATAATCAAAAATACTGGGACATGCCACATTTCAAAGATATACATATTCGTTACATAATTCAGTAGAAAGAAGGAATGGGATCCCCACACCAACACCAGACTTGGAAAGAATGCCATACAAGACGGCTCAAAAGCAATAGAAGAGACTGGGATAGAAACAAACACTCCGGAAGCTTGGGAAAAACTCCAAGTACCTTTCAAAGGGAAAGTCACGTCATAAGAAAGTGTGCCGAGCTCAAAATTGATAAGAAATATGTAAGGCATCATGTCGGATACTCAAGCAGCCATCAAATCATAGAGCTCTTGCGAAATCGATTCTAAAATGGTATGGGAATGGCCAGGAAAGCTCAAAAAACTAGGCGAGAGCAGCATCGTCATTTCACTGTGGGATCCAGGACACAATGGAATAGAAGAAAATGAGATATTAGATGAACTAGTGAAGCTGAAATACCTTTTTGTGAGCCAGAACTCTTGTGGTATCAGCATCAATGTAATGTTGAAAGAAATTGGCAACACCGAAAAGAGATCTGACTATTGGAAAAATCCAGGCTAGGCATTCAAGAACACTCCTGGGAAATTCTGCATTATGAAACACTGTCTTCAGTTGATGAATCATTAGTCACTGCATTTATTAGTAGAGGTTAGGTTAGATTAGGTTAGAGTGGGTCTATTCGGCCCTCTACTGCGACTATTGTATTTCACACTTCTCCAAAAACCTCAGCCTACTAAAGTATTTGGTGACTTTTATTTCAGTTTTTATTGTTTGGGGCTTGTCCCCCCTCCCCCCAATCTGTCCACACATAAATCATGGCGTGAATTTCTGCCTGAAATAGAGTTGCATAAGATCCTAAGATGGTTCAGACAATCAATAGTAGTACCACCGTACAGTAACTAACGACAAGTAAATACACTTCGTCGATTCAGTGGTTACCGAAAATTTCCTTACCCCGCCTATCGTCTGCTGAGTTCTGGCGAGTTTAAATCGAGAAAGTGGGAAGTACAGGGGTTGCGCGGCGATAACGGGGAGTACGGCGCCAGAGAGACGATGTACCATAAATTTCAAACGTTCCGACGCAAGTGAATCTACTTGTCGTTAGTTGGTGTACGGTGGTAGTACCTACGGTAGTATTTAAATTATATTATCCTGAATTATTTTCAAGTTTAACAACTTATTATTTTCCTTTCAGCATATAATTCACCGCCTTCCGTCAATACTTAAAGAGTTAAATGATTAAAAATAAACTATTAAATTCCAAAAAAAATATCGTTTAATTAGGAATTATCTTCATTGATCAAATTCAGAAGAATAAAAAACAAAATGAGACTGGAAACTGCGTCCTACCAACCTTTTAACAACTTAGTATATCTCATTATAACCTTCTTAACCATGTATATTCACTCCAAACCACATACTTATCATCTCATTATCAATCACGGTTTAATTGGACCATTTTACTCAAGTAATGTGAATATTACATACCTTAACAAAAGTTGTTTATGTAGTGATTCAAGACTGTCGGCTTCTTAGTAAGACGTTAGTCTAAAAACAGTGTATTATGGACATAAACCAGATTATTTATTGATATAAGTAGGAATTTAACGTTATTTTCATTGTTAATTGTAATTTATAAAATTTTGATTAATTAATTCATATATTCACACTAATCGTAAGAAGTAGCTTTGTATTTTGACCAGATCTGAGTAACGTTACTTTATGTTAATAATTATTACACATTATTTGTTTTTGAGTCTTTTCAAGAAGCATAAACTTTACAATCTCTATAAGCATCATTTTGCAAAAAAGGAGTTACTGTAAATAATTTTCACTTTTAACAGAAATAAATTGCTTAGAAACATGTTTGTGTAAAAAGTACTTACTTATTTTACTTTGTTAATAAATTTAATCAATTTTTAAATATGTTTAATAATATTTAAACAGTTTTTCAAATTGAGTATTTCAGCTCGGTCTAATGAATTTTTAAGTGTTTTTTAAAGTAGTTTATTGTTACACCGGAACAGTTTAAACTATAGTGTATCAAATTCTGAAGAAATCATTAGACAATACTGAGTGTTCAAACAATGTATAAACTATAATAACAGCAAATACAAAAGGAAACACCATGTCTATGTAAAAGTTTTTTTAATTCCCTGTATAAGAAATGAAACTACTGAATGAACATGTATGGTGAAAACTTCATAGAAGAGATTGTTTACTTCTCGATCCATTCTTATGTCCGGAGATATTTTTAGTTACAGTGTGTTTGAAATAGACAGAGAGTAATAAAACCTAACTTAACATGCAAAACCCTTACCGGGTGGGCAACTTAAACTCCAGAATTTTAAGACGATTTACATTATATATTCAAATCTTTATTCTTTTATTTGCCTACCCAACCCTGTACAACGCCGGTATACGATAGAAATCCGATCTTCGGGTCGCTTGTAAGTGCAGACATAGCCGTACCTTTGGGTAGGGGTCAGTAGGTATGATATTAAATGAAACACATGATTGCGACAAAGACTAGCCATATATTACAATATCAATTAATAATAATACTTTCATTATAAAGTCAATTAAAATAATATTTATAATAATTATTCATAATTATTTATAATTTTCATCTGGTCCGAACTATTGGCTCTATGGTTTGTTCCATTAAATTGTCTAATTTCCACATTTACTGCTCTTCTTTGATTACATGCTCCATGCATTTTCTTCATCTCTCTGCATTAACTTGTTCCACTGCTTCTTCAAAATATGCACGGCCATCTTTAATTTCATATGTGGTATTTTTCCTTGCCACCAATCCTTTCACCTGAGCCCATATTAAATAGGGTTTAGCTCTCACTGGTTCGGAGGAAGTATTATAATATTCCGGTTTTTTGCCATTTCGTCAATAGTATATCTTAGAAAACGATGTTTATGTATATTTACAATTTCCAGCAGTTCTTTTTTAACATATCCTCTTTAAATGTAATTTCTCACATCTCTTTGAATGATAAGGAGCGTTGTCCAAAACAATTAACGAGCTGGGCGGAATTAGAGGTATCGTTTGTGAAAAATAGTACTCAAAAACATCAGCATTCATATCTTTGCGATAGTCTTCGGTGTGAATCGACTCAAATGCTAACAAACCATCAGTCAAGATATGCAGTATCAGTCGTTTATTGATCGCAAATAATTCCCTCTCCAGCATACAATTTCATATTTTTCGATTAAAAGCGACTTTCTGTTTAGGTACTTTTTCCCATTTAAAATTGATCTCTCGTAGAATTTTCCACAATTTATCTCCAATCTCCAATTTCAGAAATAATGGCGAAACCCAAATAAGCAATTATTGAGTCAGAACCATTTTTCGTGAAAAGAAAATATTTTAGGATATTGCTTAAATATAAAATTCACAAGAGAGAACTTAATTTCACTAGTATTTTTTCTGAAAAAGGATATTAGTTGGAATAAAATAGCGAATCTTGATAAAAATCTTTGAACTAAGCAATAAATAAACTGCTCCACAAAAGTTGTCCGTAAAATATTGAATGTTCACTTGCTTATCTAACTAGTTTTATTGTTTCAAAATTTAATGCGAGTTGTTTTTTTTTTATTTTAATTTATTGTTTCCACTTTATTTAGTCAACTGAGATTTCAAATTTAGAATTTGGTTGTAAATAATGCCTAGACGTAAACTTGGTGTGGATGAAGCTAGTATAAAGATATTATTAGTGAAGCTAAAAGTAATAACAAAAAGTTAACGACGACATTTGAAAATATTTATTTATTCATAAGGAACTCGCATTTTCGCAGTATTCACCATCCCCTACCTTTTGTCTCACTCAGTATATAAGTGTCAGGTCATATTTGTTTCAAATGAATCCTAGTTGGGTATCCATGGACAGTTTTGTTCAGATCAAGTACAGGTTCTTTTGACATAAATTCCAAGCAAGCAGTTTCGACACAAACTTTCAAAAACACTACTTACGGCCCTGTACTACGTCAATATATTAGATACATCACAACTAGGCCTACTTGGAATCGGAGAATAAAAGCGCAGCAAGGTTTATACTAGAAAGAAGAAGAAAGCAGATTGTTCGATAATGGTCCCACTGGGTAGATCGTTCATTAGAGTTTCAGGGGGTATATTGTGACTCGTGGTCCCGAAGAATCTGCACCGTATCAATTTTTTGGCCATTTTAAGCGTTACGATACGATTACTGTTAAATGTCCAATTAACTTAACAAAAACTACACATAACAATCACAAAGGAAGTGAAATTAGACAGCATGGTAGATTACGAATTATTTTTTTCTACAGAATAACAATTTTAAACGCTTTTAATTTAATTGCTTTCAAACGGCGGAATGAATTACGTCTACTTAAGGACAAATTTAAATTCACTCAATTTATTCGATGAAAATTAGTATGTGACAAAAAAATGAACAAATGATGGCTGCGTGTCAAAAAAAATACTGGGAATTGGTCAATGAAACACAAAATATGTACAATTCAGCCAAGTTTGAAAAATACTCTAACGTCAACTAATAATCGAATTATCAGAACATTTTTCAAACGCATTTTCAGAAATCGACTCTCAGCGAATTCTCTTCTGTCTACTGAAAACGGTTTCCTCGAAACTATAATTTGAGTTTTGGTTAAAAAAAAAAGTCGGTCGGAACTATATCAGGGAAATAGAGTGGTTATTCGATTAGATTTTTTGATTTCTGGAATGAAATTCGTTCGCAATTGTGAGGTGGTGCGTTATCGTGATTTTTCATAAATCTGATATTTTCAAACGAATCTGGTCTCTCGAACGGCGCAGAACGCTCAAATAATATTCTCCCACCCTGTAATTTGAAACTGTCTAAGGAATTTTCATTTTGTTCGGATTTTTGTCGGTTGTAACATAATTTACTAGCAAAAAGTTCTTGTAGTTCAGAGTTTATTGAAAATAATGGAAATGAACAATTTTACTTTGATATGTTTTTCGTTGGAATATAAGAATGACTGGAACAGCGAGTATTTCTTTCTATGGCAATGATAACAGCTTGCATTGGATCAGAATTTTGGATCACATTATGCGGAATATGTTCCCATTCCTGCATCAGTATCACGCCAAACTTTCTATAATTTCTGGACGCCGGAACATGTCTCCGTAAACGTCTCCCCAAACATGTTCTATGGGATTTAAATCTATACTGCAGGCGAAGCTAAGAAATCGCGGGATTTGAACTTAACCAAGATACTCAGTAGCTATCTGGCAGTGTGGGACCGCGCATTATCATGCATAAAGGTTGCGTTGTCTACATGAACGGTACAACATGGTTATGTAAAATCTCTGTAAGGTACCGTCAACATCCCATTCTCGATAAAGACTGAGTCCGTGCAAGCGTTAAAAGATGTGCCTTTGCATCTCATTACTGATCCTCTACCAAATGGAAGTCGCTTGGCAATACTCGCTTGAGCATATCTCTAGCCTTGTCGTCGCCACACTCTTACACGTATATTTGTGCCCGTATTACAGAATCGTGAATAATCGGAAAACAATACGATACTCCAGTCCGTTATTGTCCAAGCCATGTGCTCTCGTGCATGAAGTGGTCTCCTAACGATCCACTCACTTATGTTTGCATTTCTCACTTCTTGCAGATTATTTCTAAGGAAAAGTGTCATGACGGTTCGGATTCTCAAAGAAACGATAATTCGGTCATTCTAGCTGTTGTAGTCCTGCCTCGTCCTGAACCAGGTATTTTAGTGAGCAGACTAGTCTTTTCGTACCGCAATCTTCTAAAGTCGATACAATTCGTGCTGCAGCAACAGGATTTATGATTATTGCAATACTCTGACAATGACAACACTACACAAACAATTGTCGAACGACGAAGTGTTTCATGTCCAAGCAATGGTTTATAATGGTGAGTCACAAAAATTTCAGCGACTACCTTTCTCATTTCAGACACTATTTTCTTTATTTTATCCATGTTAAGTACTGTTCAAGACGTTGATGATCGTCCAGAGCGAGGCAAATCTTCCTGTCGATTGCAATGTAAAATTTAAAATAGGTCTCGTTTATCCCAACGTAGCGCTACCGGAGCGATGATCAAGTTCCTGCTAAGCACGTGTTCTGATCGATTTGAGCGCTGTGGTAGCAGTCGCCATTTTTCCCATCAGAATTCAATTATGCATTAAATTGACATAACATATTTTTGTTTGAAGATATTTTAGACATTTGTATCTCGAAAATGAATGAACACCACTAGGATTAAACGAAATTAAAATCAAGGATGAATAAATCATTATTGAAGTCATATATCAAATAAAAGTAGGTTATGCTGTTATATCAAGATTAGCACGATCAGCAGAATAAAGAAACGATGGATTACTCTGAAAATCGCTACATGATCAACTTTGTTGGGATGAACCCGACTATATATTCTTTGTTCTAGATTTTTATCCGAAGTGAAAATTGCAGAGCAAACTCTAACAGCATGGGGAGCTGAGAACAAACTAATTGACAAATGGCGGTCAAACTCGGCGTTAGTACAGAGAACAATTGTGACAACTTATCGAATATAGTAATTTCGACAATCACTTCAAGCGGGAGTTTTAAATGATCAATTTCTGGTAGTTTCTTGACAGAATGTAAATACATACAGATCAATTTTTGAAAATATGAATAATTAACCAATTTTTTGTTATTAATGGAATAATTTTTAAACCTGAATTCATTTTAAATTTAATATATTAACTACAGTATTTTTTATAAAGAATATTTGATTGATTACTTGATTACAGCATAATTTGCAATGTTAAGGACTTTATTTTGCAATATTATCTGTATGGGTATATAATAAAAAAATTATCTTAAGTACTTCATATCGTACATATAGTAATAAAAATAGTATGAATATACTCACAAACATATCAACGCAAACACAATATGGTGTTAATAAAATGTTTAGCATTATATCTGATCACTTTGATATTTAAAATTAAGGGTGATGATGATAATCTTATAGTACAGTTGGAAAAAGGAAAAATTCGAGGTCATATTTTAAAAAGTGAAAAAGGAAATGACTATTACGCTTTTCAAGAAATTCCATACGCAACGCCTCCAGTGGGTGAATTCAGATATGAAGTAAGTTTTGCACCATCTTTATAGTAACTCATATTTTCTTAAAATTCACCGTGTCTTCTTCTGCGTATTTTTAAAAAAAGATAATTTAAGTTGAAAATAATATTTTTTATTTCAAAACATATGGTTGGCAATGTAGTGTAATGTTTTTGTTATTTATGCCAAGCCTCGTGCGCTTTTGATACTGGCGGGGATGTTGTGTGCCAGTGAATAGTCTTCCAGGAGCGTGAACCAGTCTTTTCGTTGCTCTGTAGTGACTCCAAATCTAGGTTTACCGGTACCTCCATATGAGCCCATAAATTCTTGGAAGGCAGGGTCAGGATCTACCCGAATATGGTTCACTCTTTCCTCTCTGTCATGATCTCCTTCGAATTGCGCTAGTCGGTTTTGGTGGACTATATTCGGTTTTCCATTGGGGATATTGCTTATGCGATAGACGACGTTATTGATCCTCTTCTTGATCAAGTACGGACCCTCCCAAGATTTTTTTAATTTTGGAGAAAATCTTCTCTCCTCGATGGGTTGTGTAACCATTCTTTGTCCCCTTCTTGGAAACTGCCTTCTGTAGCCTGCGTGTCGTACCGTTTTTTCGTTCTGTCGCTGACAAGATTTGTTCGGACCAATTCTTGCACATCGTCCATCCTTTTTCTCAACTGGATCACATAATCTTCTCCAGGTCGTCAACCAAATTCCAGGTCACAAAGAAGCCTCATTTCGCGTCCAAATAGGATTTTCGCAGGTGTTTGACCTATGGACTCATTGATGGCGGATCGATAAGCCAATGCAAATACGGAAAGATATTGGTCCCAATCTCTCTGATGGCTGGAAACTACTTTGGACAGGTATTTCCCAACAGTCCTGTTTATTCTCTCGACCATTCCTTCTAACTGTGGATGCAACGCCGTTGTCCTGGTCTTCTTCATTCCCAGCTTGTCAAAATTTCCTGAAATCCATGGCTTTCGACATTTCTTCCCTGATCGCTGTGAATTTCCAAGGGCACTTCATATCGGCAGATGAATTCCTTCACCAATACATCCGCGACAGTTGTGGCTTCTTGATTCAGGATCGCGTAAGCTTCTACCCACTTTGTCAAATAATCCATCACAACCAGGATGTATTTACCACCATTTTCTGTCGTCGGAAATGGTCCAGCGATGTCTAAAGTAATCCTTTCGAATAGGCTACCAACATAATACTGTTTCAGGGGTGCCTTTCTCTTGTGATGTGGTCCATGACTCGTAGCATAAGTCGTACACTTCCTACACCAGTCCTTCACATCGTCGGAGCTGTTCGTCCAATAAAACCTTTCACCGACTCGTTATTCAGTCCCAGATGACCTCCTGATGGACTGTCGTGTAACTTCCTCAATACCTCGGCTACTCTTGTTCTCGGGATGACTAACTGTCTTCTATTTTCGGAACCATAATCGTTTTCAAGGATTCGTTTCAATAGACCTTCTTCCAGGACAAGGGAGACCCACTGAGCCCAATATGCCTTGAGAGTCGGTGAAAATTTTGACTCTTCTTGCCAGGTGGGTCGCCGATTTTCTTCCTTCCACTGCTGGATCATCTTCAGGTGAGGGTCATTCTCCTGATCTTCTCTGATCTTGGTGGGTGACCATTCTTCGTTGACAATTGTAGTTCTTGGAACTGCAGCTTCCTTAGATTCTGCCATGTTGCAGTAAAAATAGTCTGCTAGTCACGGCCGTCTAGACAGAGAGTCGGCATTTCGGTGGCTCACACCAGCCCGATGTTCGATGTTGAAATCGTACTCTTGAAGTCGTTCAATCCTTCTAGCGATCTGGACCTCGGGATTCTTGAACTGCATCAACCACTTGAGTGCTGCATGATCAGTCCGTATTAAGAAATACCTTCCATAGAGATACTGGTAAAAGTGTTCCACAGACTTCAATACCGCCAAAAGTTCTCTTCTCGTGAAGCAGTAGTTTCGTTCTGGTTTGGAGAGGACTTTACTGAAATATCCCAGCACTCTTTCCTGTTCTCCGTGGATCTCTGAGAGAGAGCACTCCCCCAATCCCTACGCTGCTTGCATCAGTGTCAAGAATGAAGTCTCCCTCTGGTAACGGATATCCTAGTATCGGCGCCGTGGTTAATCGTCTCTTAAGGGTTTCAAAAGCAGTTTGACATTCTTCATCCCAATGGAAAGTTCTGGTTTCTTCTGTGAGCCGAGATAGTGGCTTGGAAATATCTCCAAACTTCCTTATGAACCTTCGATAGTATGTGCAAAGTCCAAGAAAGCTCCTAACTTGATGTTTGTCGGTCGGTTGCGGCCATTGCTTGATGGAAGCAATTTTCTCCGGATCCACCGCCACTCTTTCATTGCTCACAATATGGCCCAGATAGTTGACTCGGTTTTGGAATAACTGACTTCGGGTTTAACATGAGATGGGCAGCTTGAAGTCGTTTGAATACATCTTCCAAATTCTTCAGATGTTCCTCAAATGTCTTCCCCAATACTACGATGTCGTCTAAATAGACCAGGCATGTTTTCCAAGATAACCCTCTCAAGACATTTTCCATGATGTCGCGGGCGCATTACAGAGCCCGAATGGCATGACGTTGATTTGCCATAATATGGATCCGGTGGTAAAAGCACTTTTCTCTTTGTCATCAGGGACCATTTCCACTTGTCAATAACCAGACTTCAGGTCCAGGGTGGAAAACAGTTTGCTGCCGGCCGAAGTGTCTAGCGTATCATCGATTCGAGGCAGAGGATAGCTGTCTTTCTCCGTCACGTTGTTTAGCTGGCGATAGTCCACGCAGAATCTGGTAGTTCCATCCGTTTTCTCGACGAGCACTACTGGAGATACCCGTGGGCTAGTAGATGGTGGACTTTCTCTTCCTCCATCTCTTGGATTATTCTTTTAGCCTTCTCTCTCTTCTCTCGAGGTAGTCTTCGATCTGATTGTCTAATTGGCTTGGCCTCACCAGTATCGATTTTGTGTTTGACGGCTGATGTCCTGCCATTCTTCCCTCCTTTTGGTACGAAGAGGTCTCGATACTGCAAGAGAGATTCCCTCATTTTCCTTTTCTCAGCTCGATTCAAGGAGTGGCCAGCTATTGACAACATCTGATCGAATCTGTCATTAGAATTATTGTCAGTTGTCGTTGTTTGACGAACGATAGACGTCACTGGTACGCCATATCCAATTCTGATTTCCTTATTGATGGTAATTGGGCAATCGTTCACGTTTATGACACGTACCGGGATCTCCTTCGCTGACGTAACCAAACCTTTTCCAATTAGTACTCCTCTACCAACCTTTTCGTCGTGGTTCAATGGCTCCATCATAACCGGTGTACCTTCATCCATGTTTCCCTGTAGCCGCACTACTATCATGGTCTCGCTTCGTGCAGGTAGAACGGTATCTTCCTGTACAGCTGCCAACACCGTGCTGCCTTCATATCGATGGAAGAATACTTCTTCGGAACAAACTTTAATGGTCTGTTTCTAAAGTCTAACTGGAAACCATGTAGATTCATTACGTCCATTCCCAGAATCACGTCTTCTTCGATATCAGCTACGATTACCGTATGCGTGAACTTTTCTGCACCAATTCCCAATTGGATTTGTGTCTCTTCGTGAACATTGGCACTCTCGCTTGTAGCGGTCCGGAGTCGCAGCCTCCTTGGCAGAAGCTTCTTCTTGGATTTTATTGTATCCGGCCGTATAATGAATGGTTCTAGTTGCTCCAGAGTATATTTCTTGCCATTCACTTCCCTATCAACATATACACTGTCGTTGCGGTATCTGAGAGAAGCTCTCAGTATGAGAGGGTCTTTGGAACGATCCTGGGTCGGTGCTGCCCCCTCGTAGCCGACCCGTTCTAGTTTTCCTGGGACTGGGGTGCTTGGTTTGCAGAAGTCCTCGGGCGCTTACATGAACTGCGTACATGCCCTAGCTCGCCACAATTCCAGCAGCTTATCTTCTTCGGCTTTTTCTCTACCATGCTTTTTATCAAGTTGGCGATCTGGTCAAGTCTATCTTCGTCATCCTCTTCTTGCTGCTTCATATTCAAGAGCAGCAGCTAATGCATCGACCAATGTTTTGGGATGTGCTAAACGAAGCGTCCTCTGCATATCAGGGTCACGCAAGCCATCAATAAAGGCCTGGATGCCCAGACATTCCATAATGTTTTCTGGAGCTGATGGATAAGCAAATCGAACTAGCCGGGCGATATCCACTTCATACTCTTGAAGAGTTGCGTCACGTTTCTGCCTTCGGTCCTTCTGCTGGGATTGGTACAAGCGTTCTAGTTGTTCGTTACCATATCGCATGTCCAACCTCTTCTTCGGCTTCTTCACTGCCTTCTCCTTATCGGACCAATTATTCGCTCTAGGCTCTAGCGGCTGCTTCAAACTGCTTAACATTGTTGGTCCACGACATCTTTCCGTCGAACGTTGGGGCCTTGACTCGGGCGCAACTGCCAATATCTTCTGTCTTGGGGTGTGCTTTTGGCTTGCATGGTTTTATTTGTTCGATCTTTTTTCTTTTGCTGGCGTGCCTTCTGTGCCTTGTTTCTCTCCAACTCCTGGATTTTCTCGTCCATTGTTGTTATCGTATTCACCATTTTCTCGTCTATGGTTGTTATCTTATTCTCTATTTCCTCAGTATCCGATTTTAAAGGCGAAATTTTATTTTCGACTTCAGCGGCAATATAATTTTTCATTGATAAGATATCGGCAGAAATATCGTTCTTCATCTTCTCGTTCTTCATATTAGCAGAAATATTCTTGTCCATAGTAGGAATTTTCTCGTCCATATTAGCAGAAATATCGTTCTTCATAGCGGAAATTGACGAGATTAAGGTGGAAGCCTCGTCGTTGAATAAAAATGTTTCCGGATCCAAGCCGTCACTTTCCAGTGCTATTTTCAATCTTTCAACTAATTCACTCTTCTTTCCTGACGTTTCCAACTCGCGATTTTCCAATTCTGCTTTAAGTTCTGCCTTTCAGCTCACTTAGTCTCTTAGCCATTTTTACGCAATTATTTATTTATATTACCCCACACTTTACCACTTGAATATTACACTATTTATCTTAACTATTTCATTCACTGTCCGATTACTAAGTACTTCTGTAAACTGTCTGTGAACTAACTCTCTGTCTTCGTTTCACTAACTTATTAACTCACTCAAAATATAATATAGTCTTCATCAATTCTGGAAAATTCCACGCCCGTTCTATGCGTAAACAAAACGATTTTCCAGAATGTTCTCGAAAGGAGTGCATAGTATATAGTCGAGAGACAGGTCCGGATTTGAGTTGGTTACCTCGCAACAGAAGGTATACATCCCAGAAAAATTCAATTGAAATATACATATTTCATTTTGTAATTTCAATTATTATTTAAGGTAGTTTGTAATAGTGCTAACTGTTATTATATTTCAGTTGCCAAGAGAATCAGAGCCCTGGTCAGGAGTATTAGACACAATTAAAAATTCAAAAATGTGTTATCAACATGATCATAAATACCCCACCCTATTGTCAAATGAAGATTGTTTGTATTTGAACATATACACCCCAGTTGTAAGTATGATAACAATACAATTCAAACCACGATGCACATATACCCGGTATAGTTTGTACGAAGTCAGTTGGAATAACCCACAGATTCAAATACTTAGAGTTAACGCTAATAGAGAACAGTACAGGCACGTCATCAATCTATGCGCTCGTCTCCAGCCGATTCTCGTTCCAGTGTCGCACCCTCATAAACTTCCACCTAAAAGTCAAAGTCGAACTATAACTATCTTATCACAAAATTATCAAACGTAGAATAATACATAAAAGCTTTTCATTCACGTGGAAACAGCCCGTTACTCAACAACTCAACAACAAACGGAACAAGAATAAGCTTGTGATCAGAGGCCAAGCAATCGGACTTTTTCGGTAATGACTGCCTGTACTGTTCTCTTTTTGTGTTAACTCTACATAAGTCTATAGAATGACCCAAAAAAAAATTTCAATCAATTAAAATGCTGAGTAGTAGCTAAAAACGTGCTAAATTTCTACATTTACCAAATAATAATATCAATTACCTCCAAAATAGTAGATACTTCCTTAGTTGACAGTTCATAGAAGAAATTCATTCAGCGCAATTAGCAATGGAGTCATAAGCACTAAAAAATATTTAAAAGAGCTTCGTTAACCTACGTGTCATAAAATGACACATTCAGTCAAAGTAATTGGCACCTCGGTCTTTTGTGTTTGTGGTTGCACTGTTCATGTAAAGAGACTAGTCCATATCAGTCTCAACAATCTTTATATAAGATCCTTCTTGAGCGCTCTAGTCCCAGGATTTTATATCTTCAGTGGATCATATGGCTGCTCTTCCATATTCCATTACCATCGATCCATCTTCGGGTGAACACATTGGGAATGGTTATTTGTACCAAAGTTTGCCATCATTTCAGTACCAACATTTTTACACATTATATTTTAAATATTATATTCAACAACTAAAGAGTACATAGACGTGGGAGACCCAGAAAAATCGCCTGAAGTGGGTCAGTGGATACATTTTAATAGATAAATACCAATGTGCGGATTTAGCAAGGTATGGATATTTGGAGAAGGCAGGAAATTAGGTTGATTCTAAATTGTACAGGAATGCCCTGCTAATTAGCCGGCTCATTATCCAAATCAACTGACTTGCTACAAAAAATACCTATTCAACTCTTTAAAACAATATTCTAGAATTTTTATTTATCTGTAGACATAAGGGTGAAATTTCCACTTACACAATTACTTTTACATTTAGAAACCTGGAAGTTCTGATCGTCTTCCTGTTTTATTTTTAATTCATGGAGGTGGTTTGGCTGGCTGGTCTGGCTCCATTGATTACTGGGGTCCAAAATACGTTATGGATTCTGGAATTGTAGTTGTTTCCATAAATTACCGTCTGGGGCCATTTGGTAAGTCATCAATATATGTGACCTGGACTGCGAAGAGGGGACTAATAGCTGTTGAAGGTGAAAAACTATTTGCGTTAGTACCGCGTTGGTGGTTCTCTTTTATATGCGTTGCCTGACGTGGAGTCTTTCCATTTTAAATTAAAACCTATCGATTGTCAAATGCTAGATATAACAAAACCAGTTGGTTTTTCTTTGGAGCGTCGATGGCATATTTATCAGAATATTGTAGCTCCATATCCAAAAGGAGAGCTGTGAGGCTGCATCATCAAAAAAGGAGTTAGCATCAAAGATACGGAAGGCGAAGGTTGGTGGAGACGTTCTGGATGAAACAGGTTCTATCTCAAAAAGGTCTTAAGAAAGACGATGACGATGAGAAATATAAAAACTACTTAGTAATGTTTTTCCGGCACATATTATTGATTTTTGTATATTCCAAATGTTTTTTTATCTTGCTTCATACTCTATCCGAATCGGCAAGAAAGTGGAAAATTATTTTTTTGATACTAAACCTATCTCTTCATAGTCCAGATCTCATATTTAAAAATTAGTTGACATGTTTCGTAAACCCCAACTTTCATCAAGGTGACACTTCATCGCCTGACAACCTTTATTGCATATAATTTATTTGATAAACTATTTAAGGATTTGTCGGAACTGACGATGGAGTAATTCCAGCAAATCTTGGTTTCAAAGATCAACGATTTGCAATGGAATGGGTAAACAGACAAATTCATTTATTTGGAGGAGATCCTAACCATATTACGATTGGAGGTGAAAGTGCTGGTGCTACGTCTGTAGGGTATCATATTCATGGCGATTGGCCAGATAATAAAGGTAAATACATTTTGCATCACCACTCCTCTTAATAGATATATAACTTATCCGAATAAAACCGTTGAAACATACAAAAAGAAATTTTACTGGTAGTATAATGGAGCCTGTTATGTCTGTATTAGAATTATTTCATGCTGCTATAATGCAAAGTGGTACCACCATTAATGGAGGACTTGTACAGGAAAATGCAACCGAGACTGCCTTCTCTCTTGGTAAAGCTGTAGACAACACCTTTGCATCAAGCGATACCAGTGAGCTACGGAAACTACTTAAAAACGCACCAGCCGAAGATATCATGGGGGTAAGATTTTTTGAATGCACTAAACATAAGTATTGAGTAAAACAAATTTCATTTTTGTGAGTCGCACCCAAATTCCATTTTAGCAACGATATGTTCAATGTCCTCACATTACAAAATTAGTATCAATATAATTTTACTTTTTATATTTTTGCTTTCACCGGATAACTTTATCGAGAAAGGATTTTTTCCTTTATTAAAATCAGCCTTCCTAGGATCCTTTGGGAAAGGGTACTCTATTTTTACCTCCAGTATTATATTATCATGTATACTTTCCAGGCTCTTATAAGTGGTGGAATTATAATAGAAAAAGATGGTCCGTTTTCGTACTGGGGATTCCCATCATTTTTAAACGGAAATTATAAGAAAGTTCCTGTTTTGACGGGTTTCAATTCAGGAGAAAGGGCATTTTTAGGTAACTATCAACTTCAGACATGAGATTGAAGTTTCTACAAGATCCTATGTTTACATATATTAGACGGTGTTACTAAGGTGGGACAACAGAAAACAGTCAATAAAATTATTCTTTTTCAGCATTAACGGAGGATTATAAACTATTGGAATCGCTTGACAACGATCCAAGTCAACTAATCAGCCAGCAAATCCACATGTCTCCCGAAAATAGGAAAATAGCAGGAACCTTACTTAAAGAAATCTATACCTACAACACTAGTTTTGTAGAAGATCGAGGAGGTTACGCAAGGGTGAGTATGCTTTCTCTATCCATATCTTGTTCTTGAAGGACGGAGGGATTATTTTTATTGACTTAATATATATTAATAGAAAAAAGAAGAAGATATGATTTTACAAATATTAAAGCTTAGGTATTATAAGACCTATGGGGATATCCTGGATATCTTTTTCCCATTTAAGATCAGTATAACTGTGCAATCATATAGGAAACCAAGGAAAACTATATCTGCTGATCCTTACAAATGTTACTTAAGAAGACAATTTATTAGTGGAGAGCTCCCTAGATTTATCTGTTCATTGACAACTTCATATTGTGGGTCTCTTGAGTGTCTTCTTATTTCTAGTTCTTCAAGTAAATCTAGTTCTTGTTTCTTATCACAAATATGCAGTACTTCTAGTTCTGTGTTAGATGTTAATGAATGTTTTGTGTCAAGAAGATGTTTTGCGTAATGTGATTTATCTGGCTGTTTTAATCTGAGTGCTCGTGAGTGTTCATTGTATCTAATTTCAAAATTTCGAATTGTTTGACCAATATAGGCAGCATTACATTCTGGACATTTAAGTTTATATATTCCAGACTTTTTTAATGGGGGTATTTTTGTTTTTACATTTAACAATTTTTTACTCACATTGTTTTCTGTTTTAAAAGAAATTGCTGTATTTGTTGAACAAGATATTATATTTGAAATATTATTGGAAACATTTCCAGCATATGTGATGGTTTTGTAATTTTGTATTTCCCTAGTTTTTTCAGGAAATATTAATTGTAATGCCACTTTTTCCTCTTTTTTATTAATTAATTAATTTATAGCAAATGCTGATTCCATAACAGTGACTACCGTATCATTTTATTTTCTTGCCAACAATTCCCTGGTGTCCCGGGACCATTTAAGTGTTACCCTATTGTGGCTTTGGCAAGGTTAAGAGCTTTTGTAGGTGGTCCCATACCAGTCTGGATCTGATCAGTGGACATACTAAGGATTTCAATGCTGCCTGACTATCAAAGAGAGTGGGATCTTTTCGCCTTCACCCTCTTTCTGGGTTCATTTGCAAATACGTGTCGATAGTGTAAATTTCTGCCTGCAATTCGGATGTGTACTTCCCCAAAGATACATAAATATTGCAGTTCAGACTACAAGAGAATTTTACTACAATCAATAAGCTTTTTCAATCGACTACAGTATACTGCAAATGATTCAGAATTTATTACAAACATTTTCGTAATAAAAAAAATGTTAGTTTAGTAGTCAATAAACGTTTCTATTATTTCTACAATGTTTAGTAAGTTTCACTGGAAAATAACACTTTTACTGTCAGGTTTAGACAGCCTATGAATGGTGGTTACAAAAAAATCGCTAAGCTATTTTATAATTTTTATTTTTAATTTTTCCAGTATAATGGTGACACATTTTGTGTCACAGGCACTTGCAAACAAGTTGAGTTGGCTTCCTCCGTTGTTCCTTACTATTTCTACCAATTTTCGTATAAAGGATACTTGGGAGGAGATATGTCTAAGGTGGATCTTCTGCCACCAGGTAAAGTCCAAGCTCTATACTAAACACTACGTAGGTAAAGTAACATTGTAGCTTGCGTTTTCTTTGGTATAATTAGATGATATTTTAGAAAAAATAACATATTTGCTCCTAATCAGTTTGTTATTCTATTCATTTCATAGACGTAGGTACTGTTGGCCACACTGAAGACCTGCACTACATGTGGGATGATGGTAGTAATAGTGATCTTAGTAAATTTCCTGAAGAAGACCAATTGACTTTACACCGTTTTGTGAAAATGTGGACTAATTTTATAAAATATTAGTAAGTATCTATATATCAGCGTATAATTTTTCACCGTAGAGTCCACACTCACCTTAATCACTCTTAATAGTACTCGCATTAACACCATTTTGAAATTGCTCTTCACTTATACATCTCATTTGGGTATGTGGTATAGTCTATCAGATTCTTCTATTTTATTCTACTTTCTTTATAGTTTATAGTGCTGTTTTATCTAAATTTCATCTCACATTTTTTCTCCTCCATAATTCAATACAGTAGACCTTATATTTTATTTAATTACTTTTATAGTGACCCAACTCCAGAAAACGACCCATTATTGGATAATACGATATGGTATCCTTCTGAACCAACTACTATGAGATATTTGAACATTAATGCCACATTAGAAATGCGAACACATCCAATGCAGTACCGTGAAGTAAAACAAGTTATTGAAAAGTATATGGAGCCACCATATCTAGTGTTTTAATGATATCTATACATAAATAGATTCTCTAGAATAAAAATTTTGGAAATATAATCCTATGTGAAATTTTTTAAACACGTTGTAATTCTTTGGACAGTACAACTGAGATAATCGTTAACGGAATTGGCAGAATAAGAAACAGAAGAAGTACTTACGCCGGACCACGAACAAGGGCTTGAATAACTCACGAGTTAAAATTTAAAACAGGTCGATTTTTTTAATTCGAGTTGGTTGTTTTGATGGAGTTCTGAAATGGCAATATTTTGTCCCTGATATAGGATTAGGTCCTTTGCAGGAGTGGGGAGAGTAGTGGTGATTTAAAAATCAAGTCCATGACCTCGAGGTCTGCAAGACCAAAACCAAAACCGAGCAGTGGATGGCTCATACAAGACCAAGACTGAATATGCAAGAGTTTTTTTGCTTTATTTGTTTACATATATTGCCCTCAAAACGATTTTGAGATTTAGTATTCACTATTTGCCATTCTAATTATATTAAAAGAATACTGTCCATTTCTTCAAACCTACATTCACTAAAAGTGACTTGGAACAATATGTTTTGAATTTTCTTTGTGAAAATTGCCCCCAGTGAAATCTGCCAAAAAAGTGAAAGACTTGCAAGACCAAGACATGATCCTGCAAAACCAAGACCACATGTGTCGGACCAAGACTAACCTGGTCTTATTCTTGGTCCGGGATTTGCTCTTTACCACGTGGAAAAACGACGTGGTTGGGTTAAGCAGCCAGAAGACAAAATTTACTATGAAAAACCATTGGGAGATTCAGTTTTCACCATTTGCCATTCAAATTCTGTTAAAAGAATACTGCCCCTTTCTTCAAACATCCATTCACTAGAAGTGACTTGAAACACTGTTTTGAATTTTCTTCGTGAAAGTTGCCTTCAGAGGAATCTACCAAAAAAGTGAAAGACTTGCAAGAGTCTTGGAGCAAGACCTAGACATGACCCTGCAAGACCAAGACCACATATGCAGGACCAAAACTAACCTGGTCTCTTTCTTGCTCTTGGATTTGCTCAATACTATGTAGGAAAAGGTCGTGGTTGGGTTAAGCGACCAGAAGAGTGGTATTTTTGTAATGTCTGTTGTTTGTGGGGACATAGACACAGCTGTGGCTGTATTATTCCTAACCGTCGGCGGTTTGGCTAGCTGATTTTCTCGTCCCAACAAGATTACAGGAAAACCATAAAAAAACTGTAACTACGACGGGGTTGATAGGGTTATCGAATAGCATTTGGGGAATTCAATTTCTCCTGGAGAAAAGATGGCTCCTGTGGACGACTGGAGGTCTCTAGTGGTAGGTACATCGTCAAAAGTGACCAGAAGAAATTCCCAAACTAATTACAGCAGAGTGAGTGGTGGTGAACAAGGTGTAGGGACAACAAAAAAGAATACCTATAGTGACTTTCAATTCTCTAGACAAATTTAGTTTGATTTGATTCGCGAATGGAATAGCGTATATAAAATATTGTGACATATACTAAAAGTATAAAAATATCAGAGATTGCTTTTCATACTTTTTTTGTAATCAACCAATGGTGTTGTCTTAAAAAGTACACGAATACTTATCAATGAAAGTTATTTAAGGTATAGTAGCAAACTTTTGGTGGCCAGGAAACACATTATATTTGCTTATCTATTTACGATTTTCAAAGGAATTAAAATATTTATTGGTAGTAGCTGATTCTTTGATGGTTTCTAGTTCCCGTAAGTGTTTACATCCCATCAAAATAATCTGACTTCGCTTTTGGCTCTTTTATATTTATTTATGGAAGATAAAAGACTCAATCGGCTCTTTAAAGTAATCAAACACATCATCTTTCATTCGCGCCTGCCGCGGCTTCGAGAGATTTGTTTCTTGTTTCTTATTCAGAAATATCGTTCGTCTTAAGTTGAACGCTATTGTTGTGGGAACACAAAACATAAATATATCGTCCTCTGTTTTGTATTCCGGTAAATTTTCTTTTATTTTTAGATTTTTTAGAAGCTTTTGTTAGGACGTTAAGATAACAGTAATAAATCAGAAAATGTTGAAACTGTGACTTCTTATAAATCATTGCGGAAACAAAGATATATAAAAACGCATTAATTTTTTGGTGTTGTGTCATAAATGGAACAAACGTTTGAAAATAAATCAACAAACCCAAATTCTATTTGAAATAATCCTTAAAATATCAAAATCATAAAATGTTTTCAAAAATTCCAAGATACGTTTATAAACAAAGTAAAGTTGAATTCTTCATTGGCATACTTATGACAGAAATATCAATTTTCCTGGTGCTCTCTTCATTGATTTATGCATAGATAAACTGGAAAAAACCCACAGCGCACATAGAGTAGTTAAAGTATTTTCGGTCAGCCAAGCGGTTCTGAAAACACTTATGTCACGTCAAATTTGGTAGGTAACTGAAAAGTATTTTTCCCAATAGGAAAATTGAACAAATTGTTCCTGGTTTGCATTTCTGTCCACTGCGATATGGACTGTAACGAAATGATAAGTTTTCTTTGAGAGAAAGAGTTGGTTGGGTTTGGTTTCTATGTGTGGTCTGGCTAGAGCCACGCACTGCGACATTACTGTCGATTGTGCCCCAATCCAAGTTAGATTACCCCTTTAAGTTGAATTTTCGACTTCGGGTGCACAAAAGCAGCTCCTAGAAATCTGTTAGCAGCACCGTAGCACAGACACACTATACACGGCTCTGGGTGTTTTCGACCAGCACAATTCAGGCCAAGAGGATTCTGGTTATACACTAGATCTTCGCCTTGTCGATGATTAGCGTGGCAAGAAGGAATAATGGCATTCAATGGTAGACACATGCCTCAAAAATCAATAGAAAAGACTGGGATAGGAGTGTACGGGCTAGGAACCATACACTCCGAAAGCTTGGGAAAAACCACCAAGTATCTTTCAAACAGAAATATTGATTCAGTTCAGTTCATTATTGATAAAAGATATAGAGTGTGAAGGAATATCATCATGTCGACTAGTCAAGCAGCCATTAAAGCAGTGAGTTCTATTTCAATCAGTTCTAAAATGGTATGGGAATGAACTTGGCTATAACACTAAACACTTGAACAACATTGGATTGGCAGATACAACTATACTATATATACTTTTGCCAAGCAGATCAGGAAACCAAATACTGTGCTACTTCGAAGGCCTGTCTAGGTTAAGGTTTTCAACGATAGATGAGGAAAAACTACAACTCTCCCAATATATGGAGGACCTACGGTTTGGCCTAGGGTGTCTAGTGATAAGGACAGCTCTAGACCAGGTACTCTAGCATCACATGAGGACATACACAATAGATTTGTAAAAGTCGTATTGGAGAGGCCCCTTGAAGCACATAAGCCCCATCTCAATATTAACTGCTACTAGAACATTTTAAAGCTCTTTTGGTATTTATAATTGAGGTATATTATCCACTTCCAATAGAGGAAAAATGGGAAGATATCAGTATAAAGTGCTCCGTGCTATTGCGAACGCTCCAAGCTTTGTTCCAAACAATAATATAGCACATTATTTCCAGATAAACGTCAAAAATAAAAAAATAAAGGTGAGCGGTCGTCGGACCGCCGACAGAAGCTTGCTTCTTATGCACAATAGTTTTCGTGAATTTTTCACCATTTTTCAAAAATTTTGACAATTTTTGACCATTTTTGACAATTTTTCAAAAATTTTAACATATTTGGCAATTATTGACCATTTTTTCAAAATTTCCCCATTTTTTGACAATTTTTTCAAATTTTAATAATTATTGACCATTTTTGACAATTATTGACCAATTTTGACAGTTTCGACAATTATTGATTATTTTTGACAATTTTTCAAAAATTTTGACCATTTTTCCAAATTTTAACAATTATTGACCATTTTTGACAATTTTTCAGAAATTTTGTCAATTTTTAATAATAATTGACCATTTTTGACAGTTTTTTATAATTATTGACCATTTTTTCAAAATTTTGACAATTTTTCGAAAAATTTGACCATTTTTCAATTTTAAAAATTATTGGTTCTTTTGGACCATTTTTGACAATTTTTGATTGGTTTTGACAATTATTGACTGTCTTTGAAAATTATTGACCATTTTTGACAATTTTTAAAAAATTTGAAACATTTTTCAAAATTTTTGACCATTTTTGACCATTTTTTTGGAAATATTTTTGGAAATATTTGGCAATTATTAACCATTTTTTCAAAATTTTGACAGTTTTTGATCATTTTTCCAAATTTTTGACAATTTTTGACCATATTTAATAATTTTTGACAATTTTTCAAAAATTTTAACATATTTGGCAATTATTAACCATTTTTTCAAAAGTTTGACAATTTTTAACACCTATAGGAGTGCGAGCTCAGTGCGGCAAGAGAGATTGCGCACAGTCGCTTGAATGAATACGCTTTTTCGTAACATCACACGTTTCACGAGTTCACTAGCCTTCCCAAAAGTCCTATGTCGTGCAATAAGAAGCAAGCTTCAATTTAAATTTCATTGGATTAGTGGATTATTCAGAAATCTGGCAACACTGTTGCGTGACGAACCCTTATTCGCTTTTTCGTAACATTACACGTTTCACGAGTTCACTAGCCTTTCCAGAAATATGGCAACACTGTTGCGTGACGGACTTTTCGTAACGGTTACACGTTTCACGAGTTCACTAGCCTTCTCAAAAGTCCTATGTCATTCAATAAGAAGCAAGCTTAAAAAAAACTAAAGGCATCAGAAATTAACTTTTTATTGAAGATCGAGACGGGAAAATTCGAGAAAACATGAATATGGGTCGAACTATAAAAGAGGACATAGGAAGAAAACAGATAATTTTATTCGGACACGTAAATAGGATGCAGGAAGATCAATTTTCTCGCCAAGTTTAAAGTGGATTCTCCCAGAGAAGAAAAGAGAGGACTTCTGCGAAGATGTTGGCGAGATGGTGTAGACGACAAAATGTGTTCAATAAGTCTGGTGGAATAAGAGACAAAATATAGAAAGAGATTAAATGAGAAAAAATCCGTGTATTATATCTTCAAATAAAAACAGTGAACCCAGAAATTTCAAAGTATTGCATAAAAGATACCAAATGACTGAGTTCACATCCTAATAGACTAGTTATAAACATTTAATCAAAAAACTACTAGAAGAAAACAAGAGCGCCACTCTTCAAACCTCTTTAATTATACTTACTTAGTGGCCAACAACACTATTGATTAAAGTACATAGAAAATAGAAAATGTATTCAAACAAGAAAACTTTCGCTCTTGGTATTAATAACTTATTAATTATAATATAATAAAGTTAATTTATTGTTTATAAACTAACGATAAATACGTTTTAAACATTATCCAATAAAAAGGTAATTATTCAAATTTAATCCTACCTACATAACCACACAACAATAATTCATTTAAATATACAGTTAATAGGTGTATTAGCTATTAGCATGGTATGCAAAATCAATTTCAATATTCATTGATATAAAGAACATGGACAATTTAATGATTACAAAATTATTTCAATGTTTGTCACATGTTATAAAATGTGGAGGTAGCTAAAAATTACAGTTTAAAATAAAGGTTGTTATACGTAATTATTTAATAAATCGGTTAATTAATTAACATTAAAAACAATACAAGTAGATTATGTAAAAAAGTTTTTTGTGTTTCAAAGAGGCAGCCGACATCACTAGAAAAAATCACCCACTTCACACTCACTTTCCAGGTATTTTGCAACTTTAGTGTAAAGTAGGTACCATTAATTCAATTAATTGTACACTGTATCCGGTTGAATGTTAAATCCACATTTATAGACATTTTTAGTCCAAGTGCATTTTTAGCTTCTTGGACTAAACATTTTTAGCTTCTTATTTGTAATTTTCAACGTATTTTTATAATTTTGTTGGATACTTTTCGGTCCGACTTTTTATCTATTTAATTTTTATTATAAATTTAAGTCGAACCCTATTTTTTTCAGAAACCAACGGAGATTCAACATTCTCAGCAGCCTTTTTTCAACTGCAACCTTCTACATAGTAAATTTTATAATTGTCTTTGTTATTTTTCGGTCGAAACGTTAATTTTTTTGTGTGACTACTATTTGTAATATTGTGTTCGGCATTTGAAAAAAAGATCAATATCTACCTCTATAAACTAAAGCAAATATCAATCATACCTTTCTACTGGTATTGGGATATTCCGATATAAACGTTATGATTACCGGAATAACCACCACCGACAGCTTCATGGACCGATACGATATCGAAAGGAGATTGTTTGTTTTTTCGGAAGATGAAATCATAGTCTTAATTGACAGAATTTAAGTTGGCGCTGATGGTATCACAAAGAAACTGTCTACCTTTCATATTATAAATATTTTTATATTTAAAGATATGCCCATGTTAAAAACAATAAAGGTTTGAAGGGGTCAGACAACTGCTTTTCAATCATATGCATAATATATTTTAAATTGTGTTTTTTTTTATTTTCTTGCAAAGTAGAAAAAAAATCATTGTTTGGTTTTATGAAACCACGACGCAAGTGAAACTTTTTTTGGGATTGTAGACAATTGACTGAAAATTTTAGGAAAATTAAAATTATAATAATATCTACCTAATTATAAACTATTTATAGTTAGATTTTAATACCCTAAATAGAATAATTTTCCGAAAATTTTCAGTTATCCTACAATCCGAAAAAAATAATTGTTTAATTCATTTATTTTTTACTTTTTGGTTCGATTTACTATAAGGTGTGCTTACGGATTAATAAGAACCATATTGAAAGTTATTCATAACAAAAAATAAAAAATTATCTTCGTGTCCAGGATCGAACCTTATGCCTACAATTTTCGGCATCCAAAACTCTATAACACTCGGCTACGAAGACATAATATTTTTATGCTGTATATAAACCGTATGATGTATGTAAAGCGACATGCGAAAGACGGACGAACATTTTTGAGGCGATGTAAAAGTTTCACTTCAAAAAAATATTATATTGTGCAACAAATGAGAAAAGTACTTTCCCCACATGTTGCACAATATACTTTTTCTACAACTGCACAAATTTAAAGAATACAAGTAAAGTAACTTAATATTTATATGTATGGTTAGTAAAACAAAAATAACACTAAAGTATCCTATCTCTAAACTGTAAAATAATTTTATTTAAAATTATAGTTGATGGTGAAATTTGTACAATTTTGTATGGTCAAACCCGAAACGTCATTTCTTTTCACTAAATTCTGTTCTGTGACAACTAAGTAGGTATTTAAAGATGACAGTAGCCTACTAAGTTTTTGTCGATTTTATTTGATTCTCCATATAAATGTATGTGGCGCGGGCAAAGTGCCGTGAGAAATGGTATTTCTCACAGTATGAGCAATATTTGGTTTTGAAATTAAGTAAGGTATGAGAAATTCGCCACTTTTCATAGCGGTTGTAGAAAAAATCTTTTTTCACATCATGGTAGTATCATAGTATTTAAAAAGTTAATAAATTGAAAAATATGTTGAAACTCACTAAAATCACCAGTAAAAATTTCATTTAAGTTAATGACGTTATAAAGGTGTAATTGCGTAATAAAGTTCCAAAATGGTATGAGAATGCCTAGGCAAACTCAATGAACTAGGTGAGAACAATATAGACACCTTACTGTGGATTCTAGGACACACTGGAATAGAAGGAAATAGAATAGCAGATGAACTAGCAAAGAGGGGGACTGAAACACCATTTTGGGGGCCGGAACCCTTTTGCGGTATCAGCTCCAATGTAATATTGGAATAAAAGAAGATCTGACCATTAGGAAGATCTAGTAGGGACTAGACGTTCAAAGATACTTCTGGGTGACTACAAACTGTTGAGATCAAATGAATGCCTAAGTCAGATTCAACAGGAATCCTAACGGGACATTGTCGCCTGAATGGTAACCTGAAAAAGCTCAAAATAGTGGAGGAAGAAGAATGTAGATCCTGTGGTATGGAAGAAGAAACCTCCATACACATACTTGTGAATTGCACAGAATTCAGAATCCTAGGGAGGAACAACACCTAGGAGACTATTGGATAGAAGAGAGACACTTGCCTAAATTGAAGCCTGCATATATCCTAAAATTCCTCCGGGAAACAGGTCAAAGGAGCAAACTCTGAGACTTTTCTCAGGAACTGAGTAGAAGTAAAGGGGCACAATAGATATTTTAGGTCTCAGTAAATGTCACTCCAATATAAAGGCTGTTCCACGACAAGCTCACACTATCTATTTATTGGAGATTACTCATTTGATTTCTATAAAAATTGGCATAGATGGAGAACAAGTTATGGCAAATTTTTTTACATACATGTCACGGTTATACCGAAAGTGAACGACAACTTTGTTATTTGAAGTGTAACACCCTGTATATTTTCGGATTCTACATTAAATTTTAAGGGCACTTTGTGTAGAATACCCTATATCTAAAATTTATACTTAATCTTTTTAATAAAAATTTGACAAGTGCAGACCTTCATATTGAAAATTCGGTGTGAACATCCCCAATACCAAATAAGAAACATCTTGTCGGGTTGATTAGAAGAACGATCAAGGTAATTAGTGACATGTCGAAAAAAAATTTTTTTTATACAGGATTCGTAAAAAAGTGATGAAAAGTTCAAGTTCAAAAATGTTAAACATTTTCATTTTTTTAAATGAAACAACCATATTTTTATTCTTTTTCTTAATTCTAAGGCCGAAAATCAGGGCAGTTTATGTTTACTTCCCTATACCCAATCTTAAGCGTTTTTGAGATAATAATAATAATAATAATGTTTATTCAAGGAATATAATACAATATAATAAATAATTTAAAAAGTAATTATTGTTAAAAATACATGAATAAACATAAAATCACTGAAGCGCCAAAGACGCTTGTACGTGATATTTTCACATAATTAAAAATACATTTATAACACCATAAAATATAATATATATAAAAAATCGAAATATAACTATTTTACTAAAACGATACAAAAAAAAAACATATAAAACTTATAATTTCAGCATATATAATTATTGAAAATTTAATTGTCTGAATCAGGTAATAATCAAAAATCGGAGAAGTAGTCACAATAGGGTGAATTCACATAATCGGGAAATATTTACTGTATAATTCAAAATGGCAGGATCAATTAGATTAATAACATCAAATACAAAATTTAAGGTCGACTAGATTATTGAATATTTTTCTGTCAGTATTGTACATCCATTCCTTTACAGAGCGTTTAAATGTTCTATGATTATTGATGTTTCTCAAGTTGAGAGGTAAAATATTATAAATTTTTGCTGACAGAAATTCCACAGAGCGTTGACCGATTGTTTTCTCACATATTGGAATATTGAAGTTTTCTTTTGCTCTCGTGTTGTGACAATGTTGGACTGGTTGTACTCTTATTTTATTACTATGTATATTTGTGAATATTTTTTCACAGAAAATTTGTCTCACATCAAATATTTTATTTTGTGAAAAAAGTTTATCACTAGAAAACCTTATATTTTTTTTATAAATGATTCTCAGTATCCATTTTTGTAATACATTAAGTCCCTGCAAATTGCTTTCTGTTACACCTCCCCAACCTAGGATACCATATTGCAACTGAGATTGCACCAACGAGAAATACAAAATTTTAAGATTTTTCAATGTCAAGAAATCAACTAAGAATCTGAATTTAGTCAGCAGACCTCTCAATTTACTCCTGACGTTGTTAACTTGTAAGTTCCACCTTAAATGTCTATCTATTACGATTCCTATATTAACATTTATTTAAAAATATTAATTATTATCAGCCTTATTATTGCGTAGGCCGAGTTATTTATTCTTTTATTTTTGCTGGCTGTTTATTTACCTGTCTTAATTAAATAGTATTAATTGTCATTATTTGAAGTCAATCGCATATTACAGTGATAGAAATTGCTCGTTTGGAATTAAACAATGAATATTATCTAAATTTACTTTTTAATACATGTGACAGAGTTGTTACTAAAACATGTGTTTTATTTGCTACAAGATATCCAGATCGACCCCGACCCAGCCGTCACACAGTGAAGAGAATATCAAACAATTTAACACAATTTGGATGTTTTCAAGCAAAAGTTAAGAATATATCAATATATCTTTGACCTAAAAAAGTTATTTTTAGAAAATAAAAACATTTCAAATTATGTTACCACAATTTCTGACCGTTTAAGTTTCCACCATAAAAGTGATGAGCTACAACCTGGTTGTCTCTGATCGCACAAAAGACATTAAACTCCCGTCGCTCTTGATTACCACGTACTCTTGTTAAGTGTTGATTATCTTTGCTCCAGTAATGCGAATTGTGCCTATTGAACATTCTGATTTTCGTAAATTTTGATTCATCGCACTATATAATATTCTTCAAATATTCAAAGAAATATTTTCCCTGGAATGTTTCTGTATAACATGTAATTGTAAAGACATACAATTGAATGTATAAAGAGATGTTATCCTTTCACCATGGCAATTTTGTTTTAGCCTAAATATTCCAGAAAATATAATAATTTTTCAAAATTCAATCTTATTACTTAATTTTTGATTAGCCTTTTTAGATCAAAAGATTCCAATTTACATTGGGTGCAATGTATATGAGAAAATTTTAGTTAAAACCCATCTAATAAAAATGTAAACTATATTATGGTGTCGGTAATAAAAAAGAACGTTTATTATCGCTGAATAACGTTAACGTCAGTAATTTGTTGGTTGTTTAAAATACATGCCGCGTTATATAGTCTACGTTTAAGTTTTTAGCGTATTAATTTATTAAATGTTTCGACAAAAACTTCCAGCCAGTGGCTTCACCAAAAATAATCTTCGTTTATTTTTATAGATGTGTTTTGGATATTTCGCGAAAATAAAAATAACATTAATTACAAAGAAATAAATACAAATCAAGCGATTCGCATTTCGTCTCATTGGCGAAACATCGCCGCGGTGGTAAAATCTAACATTGAAATTTACGATATTATCAACACGCTACTTGTTCTTTATTGAGTACCTAATAATCATATTAAGCATATTGTTTATAATATTTATGGTATGATTTCGGCAGTGCAGCTCAGCAGTTCTTCGAGATTTAACTTCAGGTTCAGTTTCTAATAGTAAAAGCCTCTCTCCTAGTTGAAGAGTCCAGGAAGAGAGAGATAATATAGGTTTGGATTTCACGCAGAGCTGAGCTAAATTTTTGTCAGTTTTCTTCATCATTTGAAAACTGGATCGTGTGTGTTGTGGTTATGGGAGAAGTGGTCTATTTGGCATTGTGGTACCAATAATTACAATGTAAGATATGATACAGATAGGAAAGCACCATCACGAGCTGAGTTTGATGGATACCATGTTTGTTTTGGATTATTGGAGGATCAGTAAATATGGTATGAAGTGAATTGATAGAAGAAAGAGAATCGGTACAAATGACGACGTGTTTCACAGGAGATGGGAGAAAGCCTTGCAGGATGGTTGTGAGTGAGCAATCAACATCAAATGAAGTTTTAGAGGCATCCGCATAGTCTCATGCTTAATAAATTTGGCGAGAGAGGTACTATAGAGAAAGTTGTGAAGTCCAAGGGGGAATAAGAGGTTGAGGAAGCGAAGTGGTTAATAAAAGATCGGTAATATTGAGTAATGGAGAAAGAAATTGATAAATTTCAATGAATGTAAGGTATTTCGTTTGTATGAACATTATTTTTTAAAGCTTCACTCCTATCACCGTGTACGGTTCTGCACGCGCGTTTTGATACAGTACAACTTTGTTACATTTATTAACTGTGTTTCTGTGACTTCACTAATTTACTACGTCGCCGCTTTATTTGAAAAACATTCCTTTTTAAAATAAATTCCACTTAAGTTCTGCTCTTTATTTTATAACCTGAGCCTTCATTTGCAATAACTGAGGGTTACGAGCGTGTTTACAGAAACGCAATCGCGAAACCGACTATTAGCATAATACAGCTGTTAGTTAGCAGTTTTAAAGTGAATTTACGCAGCAGATGTTTTGATTGAGCCAGTGTAAAAGTAATTAAGACTTGGATCGGACAAGAGGTGCATAATATTCGCTGAGTAATGGACCTAAATACCGTCTCGCTCTATTATTTATTCATGCAAACTACTAATTACTTAAGACAGAGACGGACAATTATTTTTTTGTTATTAACCCAACTAATAAACGATTCAATGAGCTATTGGAATGATAGTTATAGTTTTATATCTAATTCCTTAATTACCACGTCCTAGAGGACGTTTTTTCAGCTTATACTCATTCTATGAGGAAATATGCATTTTATAATATGCAGTATATGTATAAGTGACATTAATTTCCAGAGTATTACGAGTATTACTTTTGTTTTCCTTCCACAACTTTGGCTTCCAATAATTATAGCTTTTTCTCAAATTAGTTGATGATGAGCAAAATCGGTTTTGGTTTTGTAGTCTTGGACTTTTGCAAGTGAACAAGAAAAAAAGCAAGACTATGCAAGAATACAAAACGGAGAAAACTGAACTGAAAATTGTAACTTCCGAATGGTTTCTCAAAAATGTTATTTGGTGATGAATATATGTTTACTTGAATCGGAAATTTCAGTTCACATAATGCACATCATTATGCCTAAATTGGTGAAAATCCACACTCCATGAAAGAAGCGAAGCACCAGTAAAGATTTAGCATAAATGGATGTTTAACGGGACAAGATTACCAAGTTTGAAGTTTGTAGGTACCGGCTTTTTTGAAATATGCTTAAAAAACTTAAAAAGTTCATATAATAGCCTTCTTGGTGTGCGTCATCGTTTGTGACGTATATCCGGGTTTTGGGTATGTCGATATTTAATTTGTTATTTTGACATATAGCTAACCTTTAATTTGATAAATAAAATCATCAGGATCGTATTCAGCCAAATTCGAAAAGGCTATGAAATTAATAATACTTGGGATATCAAAACACTGCAATATAAAACAAATTCTATATTCAATTTACATATTAAAATAATTTATTATTAGTAAATATAGTCCTGCAAAAGAATAATACAACGTGTTCAATTAAGTCTGCACCATATGGGACCCTATTTTATTCTTAAGTTTTATGGAAAAAGTTATTCTTCACTTATAATTCTTATTGTTAGTGAATTTTATTGTTTTATTTGTTTAAATGAGGCCACTGATGTTTTTACTGACCCCATGTATCTGATGTTCATTAAAATATGTACAGGTTGTGTATTGCAAATCAGGGATGATAAAAAACACGTTTTTTTCAAAAAAACAAAACATGCTGTTTTTTTTTGTTTAAGACACCTTGCAAAAAAAACATGTTTAAAACAGTTTTAAACAACTGTTTTAAACATAAAAGAAAGCGCGAAGGCAGATACCTCAAAACATTTTAATACCCAGACTCCAGACAACGATTGATATTGATGAAGTATGTTTTGATTTTGAGTAGTTTTCTTGTTCGTATGTTGCATTATATATCTATATTATTTTATGTTATTTTTATATTATTTTTGAAAGAATATTTTTATTTTTGTTAACCACTTATACTTATATCAGGTAGGTGTCAGTTAAAGTTAAAAATATGTATTAATATGTTTAAGACATGCTGAAAAAACATGTTTACACAGTTTAAAACAGCCTTGCTTAAACCATGTTTTTTCGGGTGTTTTAAACATTTTGTTTTAAACATCACAACACTGTTGCAAATTTAACAAAATAGATATAATTCTAGTTTTTGAACCTACGACCACTTGCTCTGCCGTTGAATAGCTTCTTTCCAAACACTAACTAGAGAATTCTATCTTCAGTTACACGTTCAGCAGAAGACAAACATAAACATAGTAAATAGGCAAGAAACCAGCCAACTAATAAAAAATTAAAAAGAACAGGATTATGAAAGTTCAATTTTAGCAGTCCCAATCTGATTCACATTCCGACTCATTCAAGTCAACAATTACTAGCGTCAATAATTTTTGATGTTTCCCAATATTCCTCAATAATGTTTTGGGTATGCCTAACATATTTCTTCCAATTTTCTGTTGTAATACTTGAGAATTTTCAAAATAAGATGCTGCTCTTTTTCCGTGTATCTAGGCATATTTTTGTATTATTTAAATAAATAAAATGCTAACAATAAGATTAATATTCACTTTTCATAAATAATAATTGACTGTAAACAACAAAGTACAGACCTGACGAGAACTGTCGTGGGACATTAGAAAAAGACGTAAGACACATGGCTGCTACCAGAGGAACGTCTGCATCGTATTTTGAACGATGTAATTTCGCCCGATTGATAGGTCGCGTTTGCGCGTAATTTGAACATCAACCAATCAAATTTTTGTAAGTCAAAGATTAAGGTTAACGTTTGTAATACGTTTAAACGGTTCATTATTGTGATATTTTGATCAGTATTAATCACAGACCTGCCTTTTTTTCCATTTCTTCCAACGTAATGTGTTAGAAGAACATTAACAATCAATGACGCACACCAAGAAGTCTATTATATGAACTATACCATCTTCAAAGGGCGCTAGCTCCCTTGGGAGGAACTTTTGGATAGAGGTAAATTCGGTCAGATGGACATCTAGTATCTGTATTTCTCGACACCCTTTATAGAGAAATGTTGAAAATATTAAAAATCTCGATAAAGCTAAATCAATTTAAAATATTGTTTCTAAAGCACTATTCCATCAGAAACCAAACCCTCTCTATCGCTAAATTGTGTAGAAGTAGAAAAATACGTCTAGATCAACTATGTAGAAATAAATCAGAAAGCAGCTTAGAATAATTATTCTTGACCAATAAGAAGCTACTTCCCAAGTAACTGATATCGCAACTTTAATAGAGCGGTTATTACGAAATAATCACTAAAACCACCTCTATCCTGTAACAAAAACTTTATTTTATAGATGTCGAAGAATAAAAATATATTATTCTACGCTTCACAACTAGTTTTGAAAAATATTTTTCAAAAACAGTGACCGTTCAACGAAGAAGAAACAACTACTTCCCGGGCTACATGCTCCGACAGATATTGAATTACACTTCCAAGTCAAACGGGGTTGGTAAATCTACAAGATTTAAACCAACCATTCTGGTTTGCAACTAGAAGGGATAACACAACTTGTGACCGGTTTCGGCGTATTGCGCCTTATCAGTACAAGGTATATGTTATCGTCCGAGAGTTAATCTCCATCATCCTTCTTCACTAAGTATGAAGAAAAAATCAAGGTGTGCATAAATTGCTTTTTTTAGTGCGTTTGTGTGTAAAATGTAAAACTTCGCAAAAAGAAAACTTTTCGGCATTCGTCAAACGTTTTATAGACAGCTTGAACAACAAATGGAAGGCACCAAAACTCTCAAGCATTATTACTTCGGGAACAAACAGCAGATATTGTCGGAACAGGAACAAATAACAAATTCTCAAAAATCCCTTTTATTGTCAGTATAAGTGAACAGTGAACCTCTTATCTTGGCCAACAACTTGGAAGATGAAAACGGAAGAAATGTTTATCGTGATGACGATATTTATAGCGATGGATTATTCGTACAAGCTGAAGATTTTATGGACGTCTTCGATGAAGAACATCAACGCAACGCAACTTTGCGGTTATATCTACTAATATTATTATTATGATATTATATTAATATATTGAAGTGGCAAAGCTAGGTGGCTGCGACGTACACTACTTCCAAGTTATGAAAAAAATTTTGGTTTAGTTCCGCTTGCCACTTTTTCGATGAGAGTAACTTTAAAGCGGCACATTTTAAGTTTTTACAACAATATACAATTTAGAAGCCTTTGAAGCACTTTGAAGCTTTATTTTTTTAAACCTGCCATATTTGCAACCATTTTTAAGACCGCCATTATGCTAAAAAACAACCGCTGAAAAATAAACTTTTTTTCATCAGTACCTACCGCTCCAAATGTAGGAAAGCCCATACATTTCTTATGATATTAAGTGACCAATATTGTTAAAAAACTTTGTTTGAGACATCTGGGTAAATAATTTCGAAGACGAAAAATTCACAAATTTTTGTCTTTTTTCCTAAATATGATGTATTTTAATGGCGCGTGCCCATATTTTGAGCTAAGCTACGACACCTATAGTTAGCAGTAAATTTTCAATCTGAACTCCTGAACAAATATTCTTGTGTTTGGATGTAATAATTAAATAATAAATATTATTATGTACTCTAACCTATAGAAATCCCAGAGAGACAAACTGGGATAGATATCTATTGTCGCTCAGTGATGCACTCGAAGGATATAGGATTGAAATAGAGGAAAAGTCTTTCAAGGTCAGTAAATCTAGTAAGCAAGGCAATACTTGCAGCTTACGAGGTGAACTGCCATGAAAAAACAAGACAACGTAATAACAAAACAGTCTGGAGGAATAAACACTTAGAAACCCTGAGAAGGGTTGTACGTAGGCTTTAATAAAGCAAAAATCAATCAAGACTGGGCCGAATATAAGGCTACGCTTACGCAGAACAACAAAGAGATTAGAAAGGCAAAAAGGCAATCGCGGAAGATTGTGAGGAGGTTTTAGATACCCCCACATGTTCTAGAATCCACAAGGTGCTGGCAAAGGAAGGTACTGTGAATAAAGTAGGGTTCCTGAAAAAGGACGACGATACCTACACAACAATATTTGAGGAAAGTATATCAATGCTAATCAAGGCACACTTTCCGGCCGCAACAATTCTGAATGACCCTGTTGCGGTGGATAGTTCGCAAAGCAAGCCAAAAAGTCCAAATGCCTCGGACTGGGAACTGGCTACAGAGATAACAAGGCCAAATAGAATAAGGTGTGCCATAAACAAGTTTCAACCATTTAAATCCCCGGGAGAGGATGGAATATACCCCATCCTACTCCAAAAGGGACAGGAAATATTATTTCCACATCTATGTAGGGTATTCAAGGCTTGTATAGCTACGGAGTGGCAAAAGGGGAGAGTCATTTATATACCCAAGGTAGGGAGATTGAATGACATGACGCCCAAATCATACCGTCCAATCAGTCTAGTGTCCTTCCTGCTTAAAACGTTGGAGAAACTAATAGACAGATACATTAGAGATGAGGTTTTATCAACAAACCCTCTCAACGAGCAACAATACGCGTATCAGCCAGGCAAGTCAACAGACTTAGCACTGGATGATCTCAACAGGCTACTAACTAAATCACTAGAGGACAAAGAGATAGCCATGACAACTTTTGTAGACATTGAGGGTGCTTTCAATAATGCATCTACACTGTCAATTACCAAAGCTCTAGAAAAAAAGGGGTGCCACTCCTCCTGTGTCGGTGGATAAACGCCAGTTTGGAAAAAGGGTAATCATATCATCCATTGGCGATACCACCGTCACAGCTAGAACAGGCAGGGGTTGCCCGCAAGGAGGGACGCTATCACCACTTCTGTGGGCTATCCTAGTAGACGAACTACTGAAGAGGCTAACATCCAAAGGCATGTATTGCTTAGGGTATGCCGATGATCTCGCGATTATTGTAAAAGGCAAATTCGCAGGTACAGTCTCGGAGCAGACACGTACTGCCCTAAACATAATCAACAAATGGTGCCAAGAGGAGGAACTAAATGTCAACCCTCTTAAAACCACGATAGTTGTTTTCACCAAGAAGAAAGTACTGAGAGGACTGAAGTCACCAGTTCTTAATAGGGTGGAAATTCCAGTTGCCCAAGAGTCATATTTGACCACAAGTTGACATGGAATCAATACCTACAGCAAATAATACAAAGGTACGATAGCCCTCAATCTGTGCAGAAGAATGTGCAGAAAGATCTGGGGGCTACAACCAAAAATGATCATACGGCTATATACAAGAGTCATCAGACCCATGAAGGCATATGGCTCGGTGGACTAAGACTCGGCAGGCTGGGGCGATCCAAAAGCTAAGTGGCATCCAAAGGCAAGCTTGCCTGGCTGCCACGGGAGCCATGAGGACAACCCCAACAGCCGCACTAGTAGTCTTGCTGAATCTGCCGCCACTCCATGTCTACATACAAGGCGAAGCCAGGTCAATCAATAATAGATTGACCAGAGGGCAAGCACCTATTAGTAGGCTACACGGTAAGGTGTATAACGAGCTATACAATGAGTTGGATATCGACTCCATAATGGGGATACCATCGGACGAGATGATTCCCAAGTATAGCTTCGGGAAAAACTTCAAGCATAGAAGGAAGGACCTCTAATTAATGCAGAAATGGCCTGCTACACAGATGGCTCAAAAATCGAGGAAGGTGTAGGAGCAGGAATATATTGTAACGGATTCAAAATACAACAGCATTCAAAATGAATTTGATAAAAAGTATTGATGATTATAAGCTTTAAGGATTGTTATCATGAAATAATATAATAATAAAATACCTATGTATGATTTATTCTAAAGTAACTGAGAATACTTACTGCTTATACTAAGTACAATTGTCAAAACTATTTTTTCATATTTTTTAAAATTATTAATTTATGAGAATAGTAAGAAACACATTATTTGGAGTCTTCTCATAAATTACTGAAACAATTCAAGGTCTAAGAAGTCCTACCTCCAACACTAGAATCGAAAATTCTTATCCACCAAGACTTCAGTTGTGAACCTAAAAAAAATAAACAATAGTAACACTTGTAAATAAAAAAGAAGCACATAAACTGCAACTAATGGGTGCAAGGACATAAAAGGTTTTGAATAACCAAAATGCTTTAATTTTCGAAAATTTAAAAGAAATCATTTTGACAATCAGAAATTTTTAAAGTGTGATTTCTATGTCTAGAAGAGGTCTTAAGATGTAAGATTTGTACATTTAATATTATGTTTTATGTAGATTATAATTATATGTGTAAAAAAGTTGTGTGTAAGAAAATCAAAAATACCAAAATAACTTTTGACCATCCTCGTATATCAGTTTTGACACGAATTTTATTAAAAAATTTAACATAGTGACCTGTGACTTGTGTGTTTAATAAAAGTAAAAACTCGAGGAGGACAGGTCATTCCAGTTTTTTCACTTGCACAACAAACTCTAAGCAAAAGTACTTCCAATGTCGATAAAGTAGGGAGTCAACTTACCTTGACTTTTGACAGGAGGACATTTTTGAAGCGTGAAAGTGTGGTAAATTTAAAAACCTTCACATGCTGAGCAATCAATAAGATTTCTTTTAAAAATCCCATCAATTTGTTTATGGACGACAAATTTTTCTTCCTGACTTGAAAAGGAAAGAAAAATAGATTGGATACCGATGCTATTTCCCTGAACATCTGAAGAAGAAGGACTAAATAGAGACTTGAAGGCCCTAATAATAATAAAAAGGATAAACAAAAACAATAAATGCATTTAGATTAAAAAAGCAATTAAAAATATTTGACATATTTATTATTTACTGTATTTATGTATTAGATTTTGAACATCTATCTATTTCTTCGCTTATAGACTAAACAAGTTTCTAGTTTTCTTTTATGAATAAATATTTCACTAAAATAAATTTTCACTCACCTTGTTGGTCGATAAGCATTTTCACCATTGCTTTTGTATATGATAGCCATTGTTTTTGTAAACACTTCTCATTTGTAAACTGATTTCTTGAATTTAGTAATTATTTTTACTATTCTTAAAGTGTGGAAGGTATGGTAATACATCATACATAATTTGCCACTGTGTTAGAATTTGTTTCTCAATAAAAATATGATATTTCTTCGTTTATTTCACTAAGTTGTCTATTATTGAGTAGCCATTTTGAGATAATAAATAGAAGTGCGCAGAGCGTTGACTCCAACACAACTAACGAATCCGACCGAGGGAGATAGTTTTGTGCTTTATCAGAGTAGGATACAGGGTTGTACTGAGAAGGTAAGGTCAGATAAATAAAATAAAATTTTAATAGGTTGAATTATATTAAATAAAAAATTCATTAACTGCATTCAATACTTACATATTTTTTTTTTTTAAATAAATATTGGCGCCCAACTGTATAATAGAAATCACAACACATTCAATTTAATAAAAAATAACCCCATTACCCATACACACACATAATAATAATTACCCCATAACCCTCACACATTATAATATATAGCCAAGCCAAAGATAAGAGTCTCACTGAGCTTAGCTAAACATGTGAAGATATTCCAGGCAGAAGTTGCAGAAATACAGCACTGTGCGGGGGAGCTATTAGGGCAAGAGTTTGAGAAAAGACCATTGCCATATACTCCGACAGCCAAGCGGCTATAAAAGCAATCAGCTCCATGCAGATAAATTCCAAACTTGTTTGGGGCTGCTTGGAGACGCTACATGAGCTTGGCAGTCCTAATAGATTGTCTGTAGCCTGGGTACCAGGCCACTCAGATCACAAGGGCAATGAAGAGGCAGACTCATTAGCCCGATGGGCTCCCATTGTCCCAGAACCTTTCTGTGGCATAGCGAAGGCGCTGCAAAAAACAAATAGCAGCACTTGGATGAAAAATCAGTCTTGAGAATGGTGGAACAAGGCGCCAAAAACGAGGCAGGCCAAAGAGTTCATCGGGGAATCCTCGCCAAAATTCACGGAGTATCTACTGAGCCAGAATGGGAAAACAATCAGGATCCTGGTTGGGCTCCTGACAGGGCATTGTAGACTTAACAAACATATGAATAACATCGGATTGGCAGAAACAACCATATGTAGGTTTTGCCAAGAAGATGAGGAAACCCCAGTACACATACTGTGCTACTGCGAAGGCCTGACTAGGCTGAGGTTTTCAACGATAGGGGAGGAAAAACCACAACCTTCCCAATATATGGAGGACCTGAGGTTTGCCACCCGTCTAGTTATAAGAACCCAACAAACAATGTAATGGTGGGTCACTGGGGGCCCATTAAAGCACCACAGTGCTCAACTACATTGGCCTAATGCCTACCCCCCGGTCCGGGCCAGTAAATTTTTGCACACTCTGGCCGACAGCCGGCCCAATGACGTTTATGTTCGCGTTGCCTATAAAGGCCCGTCAGTAGGCCGTGAATTATTTTTATGACGGGCCGTTTCCAGCCTAACGTAATTTGATTGACACTGAAAGGTGTATTGTAGTAAAATTCATAAATAGTTGAAATAAAACTTTTAATACAAACTAAACATCAAAACGTTCTGTACATTTATCAATAAAAAAATTATATCTAATCAATTTTTTCTCTGCCTCTCTCTGCTCTATTTCCAATGAGGTTATAACTTCCCATGCTTATTTGCTTGTTACCCCTAAAATATATTTCATAAAATAGTATATTTTATGCAATGAGTATTTAATGATGGCTATTTAGACACAAATATGAACATGTAAGGGGTTTGCCATTAAATTTGTATTAAATGTGAGTTACATCACTATTTTTACTACTCCCATACTTCAATTTCATCATTAGATATGCACAAATTTTAAGACAGCTGTCAAATTTAATTAAATTATGATCTGCCAGATATATATATATATATATAGCTATATCAGATATTGGCTGAATATTAGAATTATGTGTTCTTATTTTATTTATTTATTTATTGTATCTATTGGATGCAAACTTGTATCTAAATAAAAAATCCGTATCTTGATGGATATCATCAAAGTACAGTTCCTAAATATTTAATGATAAAATCTAAACATACGAGTAGAAAAAGTATATTGCTTGTGACCTATAACTATTATCGACTGAATTATAATCATTCAAGTACAGTAACAGGGCATAGCTAATACACTGTTTGACAAATGTATCTTTTTGTTGTTATCCTACTACCCAGTAAATATAACTTCAATAAGAATAATTAAAAAGTTACAATATATTAGAGGAAGATAATTACCAATTTATTATCAGCTCGATCACTTTATTGTAATCTTGGAATGTTGGCTTGCTATTTATTTATCCATAGGCAGTGCAAATTCATGGCTCATCATCTTTTACACAAGCATTCTCACTGTTTCCTTGTCATCAGCACTAATTGGTGGAATTGTCATCCAATCGCACTAAAATAATAAGAGTTAGTAGGGTAGGGACAATGGCATTTTGCTCTTATACAAGCTCTTTTCAATAGCTCAGGTTGCAAACAATAGTACTTCGATTAAAAATGTGAAAACATATATAATAATTGAATTACAGTTTTGTTGAGTAGGACCTAAATTTTTAAATTGATTTTTAACAAGCATTGGAAAATACAAATAATAAAATTGTAGTGTAGATAAAGGTGAGTATTTTAAACTTACTTGAGCAAATTGTCATCTTTAAGCAGTTAAATATTGTTATTACTTCAATAGTATTCAACAGCAATTGTGTTTCCAAATCACTTTCAACTTGGACCTTCTTGGCATCTAGTTGTATCTGAAGCTGAATTAGTTGGGTAATAAACTGCATGTCTTTTTTTAAATTTCATTTCTGGTACTATTTCTAAAATAAATACATAAAATGGATAAGTATATAACAAAAACATCAATTTTAGAAAGTGTAATAGGTACGAAAAAAATAAGATACCTATTGTAGCTGTAAAAGAAACTAACTAAGACACTAAAAGATTGTAGTTTAAATAAAGATTAACTGCAATAGTTGAGTAAAAAATATCAAATTCAACAATCTGTGACATCTACGTAACAAAGTTTTATTACATTGTACTTACTTGTTATTAATAAAGTCAAAACTACTCTTCGCCATTACTATAAGAATTAAAATTAATAGAACGCTTGCCCTGTACAAAATCATCAATAAAGCTCATAAGCAATAAAAATATCTCATGACATAACCTCTGTTCATAACACGAGTTCGGAGTTTCTTCTTCTGTTTCTCTCGTTAGATTGGGTCCTAAATTTTTAAGCCGTTCATCCATAAAGATATATTTATTTTGAACTTCGCAGTTATTTTAATAAATACAAAACAAAACAAAATATATTGGTCGGCACTGTTTCGTGTTAATAGATTTCTCGACTATGGGATTGCTGAATTTTGGTCAATATGCGTTGGTAAGGATGAATAACGGATTGGCTTTACTGGTCCATCAGGGGTCTGACCATTATCGGCCCGTTTGCAGCAGGCCGGCTATAGGCCATGACTAAATATTAGTTGATATGGTTTAATAATGGCTGGACGTTACTGGCCCATCACAAAGTAAGTTGGTACCGGCCCACGTATAATAGGCCATTTACAGCCTTTGAATGGTCTGCCATTACATGCATTTTCCCGGTAATCCCGTCATTGGCCCGGACTTTTGCCGTCAACGCATTGTTTGCTGGGAACGGGTCTAGACAAGGAACTCTAGATTAACAGGAGGGCATACACAATAGATCTGCAAAGGTCGTAGTGGAGAGGCTTTTAGAAGCACTTAAGCTCCATATTTATCTATCTATCTATCTATTATGTACTCTACTTATACCACCAGTCATGTCAAATTATAGAAAAAGCAAGGAAAATGGAATAAATATTATACAAGACAAATACTGAGATACAATCAATAAAAAAGACAAACGCAGTGAGAAAAGTTTTGTATTTAGTGTCGACCACCACAGCCTTACGTTTTTGCCAGGTAATCGCTACGTGGATTAACCGTGTCGTTGGAACGTAGCTGCACCAAGAAAGTGTTCCCCAATTTGGTAACCGCCACGTAATAGAACGGTTTATATTACGTGACAGAGAATTTGGCAATACACTTTAAAGTTTCTAATGTAGTGGCAGCTACGTTCCCTCCACCAAAAATGCTACTTGGGTTGATCGCATAATATAAGGAATATAGTAAACCATCGATGTTGCTAGTAAACCATCGATGCTGGTATATTTGCACAATTTATTCAGATTATTTTGTGTTCAATGTTTGAATCCCTTTAAACCTTTGGTGATGTCAGTGGTCAATGGTACAATATATATACTATTTTTATGTTGAAGACTTCAATTCCGTGCTCACGAAAAATATCGTCTTAATATTCAATCTTGATATTTTGTGATATTTTCTAATGAGGGAGACCGCTTGATATAAGTGGAAAAAAAAACAGTTAAATAATTGATGTAAACGAACACAATGGTCAAAATTAACGGCAACAGACGGTGTTTTGTAATTTATTAGATTCAACCGAATTAAAAGTGTCAGAATGCGGGCCCTTTTACTCCTCAATTATGAAGACACCTATTTCAGAAACGGTTTCAATGAATCGTTTTTCTGTGTTATCCACATAATCGGTGCGTTTGAAATATTTATGTGATGAATAATAGTAAATAGCAGGCTTCCCGCAATCCCGCATTAAGGTCGTCTAGTATTATGGAAATGTGTCGTTTGGTCAATAACTAAAAATTTTAATAATAAAACAATACCTATACATTGACAATTAGGGTGAATGAAATCGTATTGAAGCTGGACTGAAGCATATTTAACGATGAAGATGTTACATGCTGGAAATAGGGCCTTTGTATTTGTAAATTGAATAAATTGTGAAAATACTAATCTCGGAATTAACAATCATGAATACTTGATTTCCATTTCCATAAAATTAGTTGGTATTTGCATTGCTTGCCCATCACTGAACACTTTTTACACTACCACTACACCAACACTTACACTTTACACTGTCATACGCGCGTTTCGATAACCAAGAGGTCTGTAGAAGTTCGTTTGAAAGAGCATGTAGCTCATTTAAAATATGGGAGTACAAAGAAGTAGAATGCTGCTGAACATGTTTTAGATTGTATCCATTCAGATGGTGTAAAATTTTTAAAAAATGTATCCAACAATACAATGTTGGATGCATTTGAAAGCATAGAAATTGTTTGAATAAAGACAAATGAACCTATACCTTATATAGTCCTTTGTATAGTTTATTAGGAAAAAAAAGCGGATTAACCAGTTTAGCGCGATAAAATTCAGTATATATATGTATTAATGACGAAGCACCATAGTGTTAGTTCACCTTCAGTCTCTGATGCGCGCATAATTTCTGAATTTAGCATTATTTCTTATTATTTCAATAAAAATAGTTTTCCTGTTATAGTTTAAATGAAATATATAGTGTAGATTTGAGGTGTTACTGATGTATCTAGCCCAGTCAAAGAGATACAATATAGAATAAAGTGCGTTAACCCGTTATGTTGCCGAAAAATGTATTTGATAATGTTAGAATTAAGACTAATAATAATCCTTAGATCTCATCATTAAGGATTACTGGATAACGGTATCGATTGCATAGATATCAATATTTATAACGAACCAAAAATATCTTCAAAATGATATCCAATTTGCTTACTTTAACTGGACCATCTAGATTAGCACGTGTAGTTTGTTGAGAGTCGGCACGTTGGCATCCCACCAGTGTTTTTTTTTCGGCTTCCTCCTTATACCTGGAGCACTGCGTATTGTACTCTACTCCCACTCTTAAACCACCCATTCAGTGAGTAGACGATATAGATGTATTACATTCATTTGAGGTCCCAACAACTGGTTCTGGTCCAACATATATTGTAACTGAACCTCTTCTCGCGAGCTCAACAGCTTTTCCAGAAATATTGTCCCAGCAACCACAGTAACATTACTTTAGTGTAGTCTGCCAATTCATTTAGTTCTTTCTGGCATGCCTCTACCAGTCTGGATGTTACTTTGCAAATATTCAATGCCGCAAGAACTACCTGGCCGTTAGTTGATATGTTTATACTGGCACATTGTAGGATAGCATGAGTATTCCCCTTAAATACAGTGGTATGATTTCCGTGTGTTCCCAATTCACTATACACTCCAGCTCCTGACCCTTCCATAACCTTTGATATCATTGAACCAGGTCCCACCTCGGAGAAACTTCAGTCTGCTTGGGTCTTGCCGGTCTTTTCTGTAAGACTACCTTATATCAAGGACCTGGGAGAAATTTAGTAGCCATATAGTCTGTTTCCATATCTAAAATGGCTTCATAGATATGTGTCCTGATCTAATTCTTTTGCTGCACAGGCTGTACTTCAGTCTAAATAACCATATTCTTGCGTCTACTATTATCACGAGGTGTAGAGCAGGAAGGCCAAATGAGGTTTCTAGTGCTGCTGTAGGCAAGCTACTCATGCACCCTTCAATACTGATTCACGCATTGCTATGTACAAAAAACGAACATGGAAAGTTGTGTGAAACATTGAATATATTTCAGTTTCTAGTTCTTGATGCCATCACTTTATGAGGTTATGTTATTTGATAGCTTACTCCAAGACTTTTCAAAATGATGGTCACATATTCAAATCACAGCAGCTGTTGGAAAAATAGATATTTTTCACATTCTACAGGCAACCACGGCTGTAACAATTGATAACAAAAATTAAAAAAGTTACAAGAAGGAATATTCGGAAATTACCTTAGACAATCTGGAACGTAGGTACCACTCACGGAGTGAAACCAAATAGATTTGTCTACTTTTTTTTTAAAGTCTCATCAAGCAGAGACAATCTTTACGGTAGCTGGAACGCTACCGAAAATTTTAAAGTAAAAATTGTGAAGATTGTGGTTTTATTTCTCAAGAAAATAACGAAAAAAGTTATGAATATATCACAAGAAGCATACAGAAGAAAAATAGATTTGATGTTAATTTTTCGGGTAGAACAAAATACACTATTCCCCATCCAGCTCTAACTCTTTTCGCTTTAAAATGGGGTGTTCGTTATTTATTGTTGGCGATATACTTAGGTGTAATTTCCTACAAAATAATCCTATAAGCTAGTCTTGTTCGATTTAACTTTATAAATATAATGGACCAACTGACAAAAAAATACCTAGGGTGGGTGAGAATATCACTATATTTATGTTGATGGTGGACATTTTTCATGCGTTGAGAGATCTCCATTGACTAAATCTGACTGTTCAGTGGCCAAACAAAAGTTATCAGCCTCAAAACTCTTCCGACAAAAATGCCGAATACATAAATAAGCATTCTGGAGCTCGACTTGATGTTATTGTAAATACCGCGTTTTATAATAACACAGATGTTTATGACGACCTGGCTTTCTGATTATAATATTGGACGATGTCTTATTTTTCTGTTATGAGCCGACCATAGCAACTGCGTGAATAAATTTACTAATGAAAAGTTACGTTACACTCGTTCAGCTTGCATACTAAATTTAACTTAGCTCTTTTAAATAAAAAGATACGTCGGTAAACTAATACATCATATACATTGTTATTTCTACAATACGAAAATGATTAATTCATTTTATATACAATAATTAGTTGTTTACTTAATTACAGTTTCCTGTAAAAATTGTCATGGATGTCGAAGATAATCGCTTAATACATTTATAACTCATTACAAAGTTTTTGAAAAATATTATTCAAAGAACAGAGACCGTTTACTAAGAAGCAGCAACTACTTCTCGGGCTATATGCCCCGACAGACGTTGAATTACACTTCTAAGTTAAACGGGGTTGGTATATCTGCAAGATATAACCAACCATTCTGGTTTGTAATTAGAAGGAACAACATCACTTGTAGACTGGTTTCGGCGTATTTGCATCTCATCAGGACAAGGTACTGCTTGGCAAAGGTAGGAAGTCCCATGAGATTTTGATGCGCCGAAGACAAGCCAGCCTACTACCTAGTTAATGCAGAGAGCTCATTTTTAAATTGTATTCGTTGGTATAGTCTCGGACAAAAATTGAAAATATTTTAGCTTGTATATTATTCAAAAGTGATTTTGCCAAACAAAATGCTGTTTAGTAAGGTGGAAAATGAAGTTTCAACAGGACAAAGTCGTGAAATTATAAACAATGTATAAGGTAAATTATAAACATCTCTAAGGTAAGTTAAATTTTTTAATATAGTTCTAAATCTTTTATTAATATTAAGGTTCCACTTCTTCTTAATATTTTAAACAATTGAAGCCTTTGGTGCAAAAAGGTAGTTACTAAAAATTTCTATTGAAAAATATATTTAACACTATGAAATAAAACAATCTAATTTGCTTAAGTCTTCATTATATTTGAACTACTGTTCAATGTAAACTTGTGACGCGTTTCGCATACACAGAAGCTTCATCAAACGAGTGAAGGTAAAATGAAAAAAAAATTAATTTACACAATGCATAAATACGGAATTTTAAGAATATTGATAAAAGCATTATTAAATGTTTACATGGAAATAAAGTATAAAAAGTGCCTAAATACGAAATTCTACCAATATTAGCAAAAGTTATTGAACAAGTTGACCTGGAAATTCATTCACAACAATCAATCCTGACCTATCTTCTAGGTAAATGAGTTTAATAAGAGGGAATGGTTGATATCTATTGGTCGTTAAGAAAATTACCTGAATATTTGTTTTTATTTATCTCAAGAGCTTCTAAAAGATTTAATTTAAATGAATTAGGTTCTACGTGTAATATTTCAAAATTTGAGTCGAAAGTGTGTTGGTTTGCTAATAAATGATTTGGAAAGTTAGAATCTGATTTTGAATTATTGGATTAGGTTAGGTTGGGTTCTTTAACTTATTTTGATCACAATATTTTTTATAATGAATTCCAATCTGTAACAACTTCAAAATAACACCATTTCTTTATTTTTCTTGAAATACAAAATTTCAATGTTTTTCAGGTTCAAAAACGTTTGCTGCAGCCACTGGTGTGGGTCTTAAAACGATTAAGCGAATTAAAATTGAAGGCAACAAGGTTGATAGTGGTGAAATACCGATGTTTTCAACACTCGAGAAAATTGCCAGTTGCGCTTGATGAACATGATCGTGCTCTTTTACGCAGATTAATCTTAAATTTTCATGTTACAGACAAGTGCGTACCAACTTTAAAGTCAATCCTTAAAAAATATTGCGAAGAAATGGACTATCAGGGAAGTAAAGAGACACTAAGGAAATATATCCATAAGGCAGGGTTTCTTTGGCGTCAAATTAAAAATAATCGTCCAATCCTAATGGAACGGCAATCCATTCGACATTTGAGAATACAATTTCTAAGACGAATGCAGTTATATGGACAAGAAAAGCGTCCTATTGTTTACATGGATGAAACGTACATTCATTTTTCTCATACACATTTGAAAGGATCGAATGATTCAACCAATGATGGACAAAAAAACCTATTTCCAAAGGCGCTCGTCTCATAATAGTTAATGCTGTAGGTGAAACAGGTTTCTTACCCAATTCATTATGTTAGGTGGGAGTCAAGCTGTAGCACTGGCGATTATCACAATGATATGAATTTTGATAATTACAAAAAATGGGTAACTGAAAAATTAATACCTAATTTACCAACCGGAAGTGTAGTTGTTATTGATAATGCGCCCTATCACAACAAATTAAAAGAGACATTACAAACCTCTGCAACAAGAAAAACTATTATGCATATGCAGGAGTGGTTAAGGTTCCGAAACATTCCATTTGACGAAAAAATGTACAAACCAGAATTATACGCCCTCATAAAAGTACATAAATCTAGGTACAAGACTTATGAAATTGATTATCTTTTTACCACACAGCGTATTAAGATTGTCCCCTTACCATCCCGATTTGAATCCAACTGAATTGGTATGGGCAATAAAGAAAGAATTCACTGTTGAAGAGTGGAAAAAGCGGTGTGATCGCGCGAAACGTTTTGAGCAAAAATTTATGGAAAGCGAACCAATGATTGACAATATTGTTGAAGATTTGATTATAAATTTAAATAGAGATTCTGATACAAATTCATACACCGATAGCAGCGAAAATGATTAATATTCTGATTTATCGGGCATTGAAGAACTTTCCGAAGAAAATGAACCATCTACAAGTGAGAGAAGAACAAATATTATTTTGACTAAAATGAGGTTTTATTGAATTTGTGAAGTTTGGTTTTATCACCTGTCTGTTCTGTTAGTAAATAAAACTTTTTAATATTTTAAAATTAGCAACCAATTGTAAACAATTTTAATTAGGTTTTATTTTAAATTCCATTCCTATCCTCCCTATTTCCCCTCAAATTATTCGTCATTTTCTCCACTATAAATAATATAATTTGAGAAGAAATGGCTTATTTTGATTTCGATATTTTTTAATCAATTTCCTTTTTTTAATTTGTAGGAAATCACACTTTAACTTGTATCAACAAAATATTCAAATTTTGGTTTTTTCTAATTGTAAAACTTTATAAATCGTCAAAGAAAAAGAATGTACAATAAAAACGTTTTGTTTGAAAAACCGACTAATTTGTTTAATAGAAATGAAAATAACTCTACTTTTCACAAAATGCTCAAAAGAGAATTAAAATTAAATGTCAGATAAAAAGAGAATATTGAAATCAGTTATTTTTAAGATTGTTATAGTTTTTGTTCTGTACCCTACTGATAATTTTTTGTCGGTTTTATATTACAGAACAATAGTTTACCTCACCATTATATCAACAACAAAAAATCATAAACACATTTTAAAAATTATGAAATTGGTATTAAAATTTAGAATAGCAACGAAATCTGCCTGAATACCTAAGCAATAGTTCCGAACTTGTTTCACCGACTGTACTTTCCCAAAATAGTGAGTTATTGTTATCCTTTACACAGCTGAGTACTCTGTTTATCTTCTGCGCATCTCAGGGTCTTTCTTCGTTTGCCAAGCAGTAGATGTCATCCGTCCAGAAGCTCTGAGAGCCTAATCCTGGTCTGGAGACAACGCTGATACCACATCAATACATCCTAGTGAAGGAAATGCTAAGAATGTGATAACAGCGATATCCCCACATCTAACCGCAGAATGATTGGTTATATCTTTCAGATATACCAGCCTGGTTTAACTAAAGAGTGTAGTTCAATGTCTATCGGGGCATATATCCCGAGAAGTAGTTGTTGCTTCTTCTCTGTTCTTTGAATAATATTTTCCAAAAACTTTGTAAGGCGTTATAATAGTATTAAACTATTATCTTCGACATCTAATAATTAGTCGTATAATAGTGAGGATTCGTTAGTCATACCTACACGCTATACAGTCTGGAAATAACTTCATCCACCTAGCTTTGTATATTGTAATGTTGTTCAGTTCATTCAATTCACTATCACACAAAATAATTCAAATTATTAATAAAAGTATATTTTTAATTTGCAACCTGGAAATATTTGAAGTATTTACAGATGTGTGATGTCATAGACAGACGCCATTACTATTCTACCGTTTTGGTGCGAAATTTGAATTGTATTTTAAAAACGTAAATTTCTCCTTTGAACATTAATTTTTTGAAGAAATAAAATTTTTTTATGAAGCTTATACGTGCAAATATCGTGGAGGAGTTTTTCAAAATCTGTCATCATGCGTATTGCTGCAATTTAAAATTCGCAACTCAAATGTGTGGCTGATTCGAGGGTTGTCTTCTATATTTTGCATATAGAGCTAGAAAAAAACAGTTGAAATGCATTTTTGCATCCTTTGGAACCAATTCTGGAAGCGGTTATTCCACTCGCTTGCTGTTACATTCAATATAAAGTTTCTGCAGGCGTTGACTGCATCTTCTTGGGACTGAAACTAAAGTCGTTAGAACCTAGGTCGCGAATGCATGGAGGATGGTCCAACAATTCGATGTTTTCTTGCTTTAAAAACTCAATTATTTTTCGAGATGTGTGGGTACTTGCAGTGTCTTGGTGGAAGATCATCTGTCGTTGGGGGTTGGTTTTTCGAAACTCAGCAATTACTTCGGTCAAACAAATCGATATGTACCATTCAACAGAAACAGTTCTTTGATCTTGCAGAGGAATTGTTGTTACATGACCCGCTTTTGAGACAAATGTCGCCACCATCCTTTTGGAAACACTTCGCAGTTCATTCTCGGATAACTTTCGTCGGTTTTGGTTAATCTTGGAACACCCTAACCGTCGACTGTCGTTTATTTTCGGGTTCATAAGAGCACCTCCAGGATTTATCACATCTGACAATACTGTATATTATTATATTTTTCGAGTTTCTTGCTTTAAACCAGTTTAGAGTTTTTTGACACCAATTGACTCTAATTACTTTCTCTTCTTCCGTCAACACATGCGGTATCCAACGAGAAACTAATTTCCTTAAAGATAATTCTTCATTTAAAATTTTTTTAATTGTGGTCTTTGAAATGCCCAATGATGCTCCAATTCCAAGATATGTGACATGTCGATCTTCTTGAATCAGCTCACGTACAGCATTGATGTTTTCTTGGTTGACTGCCGTTGTTGTTGGAACTGTTCTTGGATCGTCGCTAAGATTAATATGTCCACTTTTGAATTCTCCATAGCAACGAGAAATTGTCGAATAATGTGGTGCTTCATTGCCGAAAACAGAAACCAACTCGGCAAGGCATTCTTGTTGAGGCAACTGAGAAAATTTTGGGTACAGCTTTAAGCGAAGCGAAAAAAATTACACAAACCAGTAGACGTTTTTGACAAATTATAACATTATTTCTCCCTCCAATAATTCCTTATCTTCTCTTATTCGGTTTTGTGCACTTCCGTTAAAATTACAAACCGTGCTCTTGACGAGGTACATCAAGTAGTCGATATCGAATTTTCAATACAATGTTTCCCGTTTCCGAATCCACTTGATAAAACTCGCGTCTGCAAGTAAAACAAAAGACAAAAGCGATGATGAGCCAACTCTCTGTCGTTGAAGCGACCCACTTTGTGATGTCTTTAAACAAAGACAAAGAAACTATACAACAGCAGTACACCAATGATTTTTCAAAGATATATTCTTAAACGAAACGCTGCAAACCACTTCAACTTTATGAGAGCGCTCTATACTTCGAATACTTCGGAAACTGAGAAATACAATTTGTAAAGTGTCTAAGCTTCGAATTTATAGAAATTTAATTATAATATACCGGTTTTATCAAATTTATTTCACGTCTTTTGGGAAAGCCAAAATGTCTTTTTTTTTTTCAAAATGATCGCTTGAACCTGTGACTGGTCTAAACAGTCTAATTACAGACCTGTGCTGAAAAACGATATAGATTGACATCGATTATAATAATTTTTGTACGAATAACTCTGAATTACATGTGAGTTCACTGTTACGATTATAATGGAATTTAATTAAGATGATAAAAAAAGTATCTTTTAATTCTTTGCCGACTCCGAAAGATGTCATTTGGCCGACTTTTGTGATAGAATCACTACAATAATTAATGTCAATTATCAAGAAATTACTGTTTGTTTTGTCAAAAAATAATGTTGAATCAAAAAAACGTTACACACGTACAAATGCCAAATAAAGTTGCGTTTACGTCATCAAGGTCGTAATTTTATTGCATGTATGGCTACATTTCTATCGAGAATTGTATATACTTAAGTTTGTTAAACAGTTGCTTTTAAAGATACACCGAGGTGGGAAACACCTACTATAAGGAAGTTAGAAAAGCTAAAAGAAATATCTTCAGAAAATTATGTGCGAAGATATAAACACAACACCTGCTGCGGCAAGACTCTACAAAGTCATGGCAAAAAGTAGGGTGAACACAGATATGGCTTTGAGGAAGCCAGACGGTAAATATACCGAAAATGAGGAGGAAAGAGTGAGACTCTTACTAGAAACTCATTTTCCTGGAAGTAGTCCAAATAGGGGAGATAGTCCTCTCGAAGGTCATAACAGACCTTCGAGAGAAAGTACTACAATGGCTAAGCACATGTGTAGTAACGAAAGGTTGAAATGGGCTATGAACTCCTTTTCACCTTTCAAGGCACCGGGATGGAATTTTCCCAGTATTGCTCCAGAAAGGACAAGACAAAATTCTACCACATTTGGTTAGGATCAGTCGAAGCAGCTTAGAACTGGGTTATATACCAGAAGCATGGAGAGAGGCAATAGTAACCTTCATTCCAAAAGCTGGAAAAAGGGACACAACAAACCCCAAATCCTTCAGACCAATTAGTCTAACATTGTTTGTGCTCAAAACGATGGAAAAAGCTATTGACAATTATATTAGAGCGGAAATCCTAGAGAGACTACCTCTCCACCCGCATCAGCATGCTTACCGGGCAAGCAGATCTACGGAGACTGCACTGGTAAAACTGACGGAGATTATCCGAGGTGCTCTAGACCAAGAAGCCGTAGTATGCGCCTTTTTGGATATAGAAGGAGCTTTTGATAATACTCCTCATGAGGCTGTCAAAAGAGCATTAAATAGAAGAGGTGTAGACAGCACAACATCCAAATGGATGTCGGAACTGCTCACCACTAGAGTAGCAGAGACGAGCAAAGACATTTTCTCCATCTGTACAACCAGAGGATGTCCACAGGGAGGAGTAGCATCCCCATTAATGTGGAGCCTGACGGTTGACGAACTCCTGTGTGGTTTGACTGACCTCGGAATATCCTGCCAAGGATATGCCGATGATATTGTCATAAAAGCCAGGGGAAAAATTCAAAAATACTTTTTGTGACGTCGTACAAAAGGGTCTGAACTATACAAATAGCTGGTGTAGGCAAGTGTGACTTAACATCAACCCCACCAAAACCATCTTAATAGCCTTCACTAAGAAAAGAAAGCTCAACCTCAAAACCATTAAACTTGATGGGAGCGAGGTTGAATGGAGACAAGAAGTCAAGTATGTAGGATTGACTCTAGACAGTAAACTCCTGTGGAACAAACACGAAAAGGAGATTATATACATAGCAAAAATGGCTTTAATGGTGTGCAGGAATCTGGCAGTGAGAAATTGAGGTTGTAACCCAAAAATCCTGAGCTAGCATTTATGTGCATTACAAGAGCAATGAGAACATGCCCAACGGCAGCCATGGAAGTTATTCTCAACCTCACAGCACTACATATGGTGGAGGAAAGTGTTGCAGAAAGAACAAGATACAGACTAAGTAGAGAGGGAATCATTAAAAAAAACCACCTCCTTACTTCTTAGAAATCAGAAAACCTGGGACATGCCACAAGATGGTATTATGAAAAAGTATAACTTTTCAAAGAAATTCGTTACGGAATTAAGCAACAAGAAGGAATGGGATCCAAATACTATTACCAGACTTGGAAAGAATGCCATTCAATGGTACACAGACGGCTCAAAAGCAATAGAAGGAACTGGGATAGGAGTGTACGGGCCAGGAACCAAACACTCTGAAAGCTTGGGAAAAACCCCGAGTATCTTTCAAGCGGAAATTCACGACATAAGAAAGTGTGCCCAGTTCAATATTGTTAAAGGATATAGAAGGAAAAGGATTATCATAATGTCGGATAGTCAAGCAGCCATTAAAGCACTGAGCTCTTGTGTTATCAGTTACAAAATAGTGTGGGAATACCTAGGCAAACTAAATGAACTAGTATAGTGGATTCCAGGACACACAGGGATTGAAGGAAATGGAATAGCAGATGAACTAGCAAAGAGGGAGAGTGGAACACCCTTTTGGGGGCCGAAACCCTTTTGCGGTATCAGCTCCAATGTAATATTGGAAGAAATAGGCAAAGCCGAAGAAAAGAGAAGATCTCACCATTGGAAAAATCTAGTAGGACTTAGGCAATCAAAGATTCTTCTGGGGGATTAGAACCTGTTGAGATCAAATGAATGCATAAGTCAAAGTAAAACTGCACTAAGAGTTTTAACAGGGATCCTTATGGGACATTGTCGCCTGAATGGGCGCCTGAAAAGGCTCAAAATAGTGGAGGAAGCAGAATGTAGATTCTGTGGCATGGAAGAAGAAACCTCCATCCACATACTTGCGAACTGCACAGCAATTCAGAATCCTAGGACACAACACCTTGGAGATTACTGGATAAAAGAGGGACATTTACCTAAGTTAAAGCCTGCAGATATCCTAAAATTCCTCCGGGAAATAGGACTAAAGGAGCTACTAGTCTCTGAGACTTTCCTCAGAAACTAAGAAGAAGTATGGGTCTCAGTGAATGTCACCCCAATTTACATACATTCATACAAAGATAACATAATCAATAAAAAAACTTTTTACTTAATTACAGTTAACTGTAAATAATTATCATATTAGTAAAGCGTGATATATAGACATCTAATAGTTCAATACTATTAAGCGCTTTACAAAATTAGAAAAATTAATTTCCAAAGAGCAGACCGTCCACTAAGAAGCAACAACTACTTCTCGAGCTATATGCCCCGAGAGACATTGAATTAACAGATATACCAACCCCGTTTACTTTAGAAGTGTAATTCAATGTCTGTCGGGGCATATAGCTCGAGAAGTAGTTGTTGCTTCATAGTGGACGGTCTGCTCTTTGGAAATTAATTTTTCTAATTTTGTAAAGCGCTTAATAGTATTGAACTATTATTTTTAGACGTCTAAAAAAACTTTTGTACCAAAATAATGTATATGCAATATAGCTTCTTGGGGTTTAGACGTCCCTCAATGTAAAATTTTCATAAAGTAGTCACCAATTAATTAGTCACTGCCAGAAATACTTTCATGTTGTCGCGCCGTTTGTGACTTTACACATTTTTGAGGTTTGAGAAATTTGTCCGATAGTTATCAATTTTAATAGTGAAGAGAGAGACACTATTGTTGAATCAGATTTAAAAAATGAACTAGAATTTGAATCTGCCTAGTTAATATTCTTTCAACATTTCACATGATGTTTATTTCTTTAATGTCACTTTTTGTCTTTGAAAATACTTTTATTATCAACACATATTTTATTGCTTGTGTGTTTATTTTTATTATATTTATTTATTAAAATATTTGGTAACTCAGTGTAGAATTCCATACTTCGTGAAATCTATTCATAAATGTAATTAACAAATAACACAAATGGAAAAAATTATAAAATTATTGATAATTTTGTATTTTCCATTTAATATATTGTGAAATTTTCTACATTTACGTTTTTTGTTTACTTCAGTAATTTTCTGTTAATTTCCATATTTCATGAACAATCTGAGAACGCTGCACATGGTCACAATGATGACGTAAACGCAACTTTATTTGGATTTCACTATATATGCATTAGTGAAGTTAGATTTCATTTGCGACATCTCATTGTGAAAATTCCTACTGACTGCGCCATGTTATATTAATAAAGAGATGGTTGTTGATTTTATATGTATTTATTTAAGCGTCTACAATGTTGGCTTCGCCATCAGTATAGATATGAAGGAAGTGTCTTGTGTCATCGCATAACTCACGCCAAGGTTGTAAGCGTAGAGATGTTTATTCCATGACAGCTTACGATAACATTTGCATATTAATTCATTTGTAAAATCTCTATATCTTGACCGTAGGATAAAATATTTGAATTGGATTAATTTATTTGCAAGAATTCTCATTTACCATGGATGTACGATAAAATTATTAAAGAGGGTCAATTTGTTTATAGAAGTTTCCAATTTCCATTCACCATGGGCCCACGATGGAATTTTTCAAAAGGCTACTGGGCAAGTAAACCATCATTTTAAATGTTTAATAATTCAATAACGATTTAAGCTGGTTAAATCATGTAGTATATTTTTAGTTTTAGAGAAATACGTGACTTACAAAGATAAAATACAGGGTTATTAATTAAAACACTATACTTTTTTACCCCTTAGCAAAGGTACGCCAATGGTATCTGTATATGTATCTGTAGAGTGGGGAGGGTGAGTTTAGGATCACAGTACTTAGGCCCCATGTGACCCATTGTACATCCTCCCTAGGAGTTGTCCTCCTAGGTCATCGTCCATCCTGTCCTTTTAAGGAAGGTAGACAGGTCACTAGGAGACATCTCCTTTATATCGGCAGGTGTATGCCAAGACTCACCGAACACATACTCTCTTATTGACGATAACTCCGGGCACTCACATAAGATATGCCTGACAGTTTCATCTTCCTGTTCACACATTCTGCATAGAGGTGTGTCCACTAGCCCCATAGAATGGAGGTGTTTCCTTAACTGACAGTAGCCAGTCAGAAATCCTACTGTTAAGCGTAGGTTTTTCCTGGTCATCGCCAAATATTTCTTCGGCGCCAGCTTCCCAGGGTCGCCCAAGGTGATCCTGGCAAGAAGGCATCCTGTGATTCCATCCCATCTCTTTAGGGATTGAGCATGGGTGTAACGCTTGACTAATTCCGCAATTGTCGAAGCCGTCAGGCAGTAGGTATCACTGGGTCCTAAAATTTTTAGTCCAGCGCTTACCTGGCTAAAGAATCGGCAATGCGGTTACCTTTACTTCTGTCGTGCCCTTTAACCCAACTCAGGATAATGTTGTTATCTACCGAGGCCTTAGCTAAATCTTGGTGGCACTCTATTACTAGCCCTGATGTAACACGTTGTCTATTCAAGGCCAATAAGGCTTGTCTGTTGTCAGTGCAGATTGTTGTTTTTGCCAGAAATTCCTTTTCTGGTTAGTTCTTTTGTGGCAATTGAGATACCAGCCAATTCTGTTTGAACCACGCTGGTATTTTTCCCATTCCCCACTTAATTCTTAGGCTAAGTGATCTGGAGTAAACTCCTCATCCTGAGCCCTCATTGGTTTTTGAGCCGTCTGTATATATGCAAATTGCATTTGCAGCATCTGACTCTGTGTTCTGTTTTATTTGTATTTTGTAGGGTTTATTAAACTCAAACTTGGGCTCAATTGCATCATTGGCCGCCTGCAGCAGAGGTAGCGCAGTAAGCGCTTCTCGCCATATGCTTAGCCTCAATTGACCCACTCCTACTTCGGGGTTAACACCAGCCGTGCGCAATCGTAACAAGGCTATTAACGCAACCTCTTTGACGTACAAGTCCAGAGGGGTCAGACCAGTAATTAATTCCATTGCCGCAGTTGGTGTTGTTCTTATGGCGCCTATGATGTTTAAATAAGCCATTCGCTGTATTTGATATAATTTTTGGATGGCCGTTGCTTGTAGAACCTTCGGTCCCCATGGAATGTCTCCGTACGTTAGCATAGGTCTTATGATTGCAGTGTAGATCCAGGTGACCAAACGGGGAGAAAGACTCCATGTGCGTCCCACTGTCCTCCGACATTGCTCATAAGCCACATATGCTCTTTTTGCTCTGCTCTGTAGGTGAGAGTTCCATGTTAGCTTTTTGTCGAGGGTAATACCAAGGTATTTCACCTCTTCAGAGAAATTTAATTTGCTATTGAAGATTTCGCGGAGTTTTAAGCCCGATAATCCTCTTTTCCTGGTGAAAAGGACCATCTCAGTCTTCTTGTGATTGATCGACAGTGAGTGTTCCTTACACCATGTTTCTATTAATTTGAGCCCATCCTGCGCTCTATCGCACAGTGTGTTCACAAATTTTCCAGTCCGCAAGATAACTATGTCATCTGCGTATGCGATTGTGTAGAATCCATTATTGTTGAGGTGATTAATCAGGGTATCCATGACTATGTTCCAAAGAAGGGGTGATAAGAACCCTCCCTGTGGACATCCCCTCATGACCAGTCCTCTCACTATGATGTCTTCTACATTGATACTTATTGCTCTACTAGAGAGAATTTTGAGTATACATTCTCCCACTACCAGGGGTACATTCCTGGAGTTAAGTTGCTGGGTAATTGTTGGGAAGGTTGTTTTATCAAACGCTCCCTCAATATCTATTAATATACCCAGGGTGGATTCTTCATTGTCCAATGATCTTTCGATTCTGCCAACCACTTGGTAAAGGGCCGAATCAGTGGACCTTCCCGGAGTATATGCATGCTGATTTGGATAAAGTGGGTTGTGAACTAGCACTTCATCTCTTATATACCTCTCACATAGCCTCTCCATTGTTTTTAAAAAGAATGATGTGAGGTAATAGGTCGGAATGCTTTTGGTAAGGTGTAGTCCATCCTTTCTGGTTTTGGTAAAAACACCACTCGTACTTCTCTCCACTTTCTGGGAATATACCTCAGAGCTAAAGAGGCTCTGAATATTCCAACCAGGTGCGGCATAAGGATATCCATTCCCCACTGAAGTAGGGCTGGTCTTATACCGTCAGGTCCTGGGGACTTGAAAGGGGAGAAGCCCGAAATGGCCCACCTTATCTTATCCTCATCAATTACTGCACCAGCAAACTGCTAGTGAGGTTTCTGTTGGTAGTTCCACCCAGTTCGTCGTTCCAGGAAAGACAGATCCTGGGAAGTGAGTTTCCATAAGAATCTCAGCGCTCTCTTGGAGGTTGGCGGCTTTGTCGCCATTTTCCCTCGTCAGGATGCCGATACTCTTATGGTGGTCGTTTGAGAGTGCCTTCTGTAGCATAGAAATTTGTGGGAAGTCTTCGACTACCTCACAGTAGGCTCTCCAGGCTGCTCTTTGTTTTTGTCTGCAGACTTTTTTGAACTCTTTGAGGTTCGCTTGGTATACTCCCCAGTCCTCTTTCAGTTTTGTTCGTTTTGCCTTGTTAAAGGTCATTCTCGCTGTCTTTCTAAGGTGTTCCAGTTCAGGGCACCACCAAGTATTGGTTTTGCCATCTGTCTGGACCATCCTCATCGGACAGGATTCCCACATAGCACCTTTTAAGAGGCGATTGTAGAGAGCTACATCCGTCCTCTTTGGGTCACGGGATTTTACAGAGGTCCTGAGACCCTGGCTTACGGTATAGGTCTGCCAGCGGTGGTCTGACATACAAATGTAATCTGACACTTGCCAGTCCTGAATTTTGTTTGATATTTTAGCTGTCGCCAGTGTAATATCTATTAACGTTTGGCTACGGGCGTTAATAAATGTCGGCTCCGTGCCTCTATTTAAGACTGTTAGATCTTTCTTAATTATATATTCATATAGATACTTACCTCGGGCGTTGATATCCTTGCTGCCCCAGCCCAAGTGGTGAGAGTTTGAGTCGCAACGCCAATGGGAAAGAAAATAATCTATAACCTTCCCGTAAGTGCAAGCAGTAAGTTGTCAAGGTTTTATCGCAATTGGATGATCGGTACAGCAGCGCATAATATACGAATAAACAATCGAACAAACATTCATTTTTATATATTCATTGCATTTGAAAACTGGTAGCATCATAATGATCAAAAGCGAATTTTCTGACTGAAGCTCCACTCTCAGAGAAGAGTCTGACCTGGTAGCTTCAGAAGTTGCAGAGAAAATATGTATTCCCTTTAAATTGACAGGTTCAAGCGTTCGGCTAAAATGTTCAATATGTTAAGTTATCATTCGCCATCCTGGCACCCTGTGAAACATGAGTAGAATATTTTTAAAGCAAAAAGCAGGTGATTTATATAAAGAAAACTTTATCATTTGTGTATTTTCAAGCCATTCTCAGAAGAGACATTTATTTATCTTGAATCGACATTTCTAATAAAAGTGTTCGTTTAGTATATCACTAATTTTGATCACATCAAAGTGAACCTTGTATAAATAATAATTCATCATAAACACGGTCGTCTTTAACAAATCTGTTGTGCGATGACATATTACTCGCACATTTCTTTGAAGCATTAAGACAGCGTCTTCTTATGGTTTATGTATCGGAAGTACATGGCAGACAAGTTACGCTTCGAGTTGGTGGAATCCTCGGAAATTTTATAGTGTTTGTTTATACTGTTTGTTTTCATCATACATACTCTGTTTGCGGCGCCGCTTTGAATTTTAAACCGCGTACGTCGAGTCTGTTTAACTGATTCGAGATTTCTTTATTTTGTTAATGTGAGTGTAAACTCGCGACGCGTTATGTGTCAAGACAGGTTTAATTTGTTCTTTATGTCTCATAATTTGTTACACTAAAAGAAATTAATCGAATCAATACAGCGGAAATGTACTACTTGAAATTTTTTCAGGCATTGCTTAGACCTTGACTAAGACCGGTGTACCTAACAGTGGGGGAAAGTTAGCAGGTCGAAAAACCCTCAGCAGAAATGATTCAGGGTCCCGATCAGGTACATGTGGAAAACTTTTTAATGTACATTATTTGTGCCTCAAGGGAGAGCGGTGCGATAGTGGCAGAAAATTAGGAGGTCGGAAAATCCTCGGCAGAATGAACAGAAAGTCAGGAAAACCCCTCAGTGTTTGGATGGCCGCCACTCGAGCAAGATGAGTTAGCGTGCCATTGAGTTTATACATTTGTGTGATTGTTTCAATAAATCCCTATCTTGTTAATATTAGTGATCCCTTAATATAACCCAACGCATCTTTATTTCCCACGATTGTATGAATGAAAATAATGGGGAAATGTAAAGATCGCGGGAACTAAAAATAATTTTGAGTTTGCAATTTTTCCGATTTTTTCTAATTTCTGCGGATGCTTTTCCGGCCTGAAAAACTTCTGCCATTAACACATCGTTTTCAGTTGACTGCTAATTAATGTCTGGAAAAAAGTTTTGCACTATTAAATTATCCTATTAAATTTTCCGTTGAGACTACAGAGGGTTTTTCCTGACTTTCAGTTCCTTCTGCAGAGGGTTTTCCAGCCTGCTAATTTTCTACCACCATAGCACCACTCTTCCTTAAGGCACATAGAATGTACGGAGAAAATATTTTCACGTGTACTTGATCGGTTTGTTTATGGGAATTTTCCGCGACTCTGAATCGTTTTCTGTCGATGGTTTTCCGACGTGAAAAACAGGCGGCCTATGCAAACTGACAGAATAGCCATGATGTGATGTATTAATGTTTTTACAATCACTTATGAATTCAAATGTCGTGTATAATACGACCAGAACAGCTAGAGTGTTGGATGTGCGCGAAGAAAGAGAGTGAAAGATGCAGAAATGGAAGAAGAACATTAACGCATTTGCTCGCTGCAACAGTACCGTACCAACAAAATAATCAAATACAAATAGTAGGTACATAAACCCTCTCTATTGTAATATTTCCGATGCAGCCTATTTTACCAAATAACAAACAATATGTATTTCTAATTCAAAATTAATCCATTATTCTGAGAATATATCTCATCACAAGAACTGGTGTTGATATTGAAATTTAAATTAATGAAATAAGTATTACTAATTCTGAAAAATATTTATAAACGCAAATGTGAATCTATTTGACGGCCTAATAGTTAATCCTCTTTCTAGAATGATCATTAATTCTAAAAAGAAATCATACAATACGCTAAACATGTTTAATGTGCTATAAGTACCTATAATGAGATAATTATTTGCTTATATTTGCATTGTATCCCATTTCCGGCAAGTTCACGACTTTGGCCACGTCAAACTCTGTTTTTCACTTTACTCTTAAATGTGGTTGTAAATACTGTTCAAACACTGAACCTTATCATTAATTAAACAGAATATTCAAAATGTAAAATTAATACCTAACTAAACCACATATTGAAGTTGTGAATACCTACTAATAAATTGATTAACTCAAAAGAATACTGAAAATGTAACTACGCCACTGCAAATTTGTCGAAGTGCGTTGTCTGACAAACTTCCACTGACTGAGCTCCGTCAGCGTAACAAGAAGTTTCATGTCGCGCATACAATTCTCAACACTCTAGCTGTTCTGGTCGACCTATACCTTATCGATACTGTTTCATGCAGCCAGCTCCCCAACTATTAGTCAATCCCGATTGAAATAACACTCATGGGGGAGTAAAAAATGGGACTTCTAAGGCAACAATCCCGAGTAATCGATTTGATCTCAATACACTTCAACATTAACATCGAGGTAATCACGAAATATTGAAGGAAATGGAGGGATGACAACAGCAAGGACAAATCTGGAAGGAGGATCATACAGACAAACAGACCAACTGGTTCTGAAATGTAAAAGTAAGGATCCCACTCGGAACAAGCATCTTAGTATTTCAGACGAATTTAAATCAATATGAGAAAAGTGCGTAATGCATATGCACAGACAGCCAGACGTTACTGAAGCTACAAGTGACAATAAGAGTGGTAAGGGAATGCCGAATCACTTTGATTTTGGTTGGCATCCAGGACTATTAAAAAGCTGAAAAACTATAGCAAGACAGGCTTTATTAACCCCATATACATTAGCACTCGTGGTTACTGAATCTGATTTCCGAGGATGCATACGAAACTGTGTCGAATGAAAACAAAGAAAGAGGGTGAATTAACCACCACAAAAAAATATTTACTGTAAAACCGTCTAAAAGAGATGAGGCTGTACAGCGGAAAAATTTCCAGCAGACAATGATGTGAAGAGAAAGAAACGGTCAGAATGTGAGGCATTAGACCGTAATAGTCTGGCAACATTTGGGTAGCTCAGGTTAAGCCCCGGAGAATAAAACTCCCAACCGGTGAAGAACCTGTACAGACTGGTACATTTGAAAAAAAAAACATTTCAATCTGGAAACTTATTCTTTGTTCAAAAACTATTTGAAGCTGACATGTCGGTAAAAAATAAAACATAGGAATTTCATTCAGGGGTGGCAATTGTGTTGAATGAGTCTGGTCCTTCCAAAAGAATAGCTTACGAGTGGACTTGCTGGCTTTAAGATGATCGTACAAGCGTTGAAGATAACAAATGCAGTGGATGTCCAAAACAGCAGCCACAATAGAAATAGTTTAGCGAATAAATAATATAATTGAAGCACTGAAATATCATATGTGCCAAAAATAAAAAACGGTGTAATTTAAGAAAAAAATATGTATTGTTATTTATTAAGGATGATATAATAAACAAATCAAAAGTAAACATGTGTACACCCGCTTTATATGTTTTTAACACCGATTCAAAATAATAACACAAAGTTAATAAAAACGAAGGAGAAAATGAGAAAGGGATTAAGTGCCTTGCTCTAATATATGAGAAAGGGGCCAAATGCCTTACTCTATATTGAGAAGATTTTTATAAAAAAGTTTATGTTCCTCCTTTTCCAACTATGGTATCATTGATGTTAAATATTTTTTTTTATTCTCTGTTATTTTGTTTTCATTTGGCAATGTAAATAATTCAATAATACCCATGTTTAAAACCCGAAGCAAATATGAAGAAATCTCATTACCTCCCCACCCGGCGAATCCCTCATTCCAAAAACACATGTAAGCTTTTTTATTATCCCCTAAATGAATGCATATGCTGTAACACGATAACTGGCTTAAGTAAAACATGTCCGAATGTGTTAGTGTAGTGACAAACAAACGCTGCTCCAAATCCATGGAAATAACACTAGTTGTACTGCCAGGTTCTTGACATTGTAGGACATCCGCTTTCATAGAAGAAGTAGCTGCTTCAAATTTTCTATGGAGTAGCTCAAGCTGCTGTTTTGCTAAAAGACTACCTTCATTTTTAGCCTGAATTTCGCATTTTAACCGATCGCAAGTTTTGCATGTGTCAGTACATGGTGGCCTGAATGAGAGGTTTGGAAAATATTTGAGAAAAATGCGACGATAGAACTGATAAGTCACCAAACTCTCAGGATGCTGTTCCTTAAATGCTTTGTATAGGCGAAATACATTTAAATCCGGGCTAAGACACTCTGCTAGATTTGGCCCGAGAATAATGAGACTCTTCTCTTATGCTTAAAATATCATTATCAGTAAACGTATTAGGACACGAACGCGTTCTTTTATCAGTAAAGGTTGTATCAACTTTTTTCTTTTTAGTAATAATAGTTAAAACTTTTTTTTGGTTACCCCAAATTTTCAAAGTTTTTCTTGCAAACTTCAATGACATCGCCTTTACCGTCAGGTACAGTGTATTGGATTGTAGTTGTCTGTTACTATTAGCAGGTTCATCATAAGTTCCGTCTCGTCGTCCCACATGGATAAGCCCCATCAAATAAGTTCCTTGGGTGGCGAGATCCGTTTTGTAAAACTTTTTAAATAACTTCAGCCTCGTTTCAAAAGATAAACCTTTGCACGCAAATTTGCATTTGCACATCACCTAAAATATTTACATGGGTAAGCAAACATTCAACCAACATTTTATGTCAACTTACCTCTAAGCTTGGTTTGTATTTTGCCGGGATTTACTTCTTTTTACGAGATTGATAGGCATTTTCTTATATTATACCCGACGGCACTTAGACTCTTTCTATGATACAAACTCAAATTAACAAAAATTGGCACTTAGCCATTTTCATATTTCAACGCTTCAATTACTAAAGATATAACTTCAACTAAACGTGAAATTAATAGTATCGTAGGCCTCACAGAAGAATGGTACTCCATATTTTACGTGGAGAATTATGTTGTAAAGAGCAATTTGGAAAACTTATAATAATTCAACAGAAAACGTATCGAAAACGAAATTTGTACTACATTAATTTCTGCGTCGTTCCATAACTATGGATGAGAAGTGGATCTATCATGCACCATGAAGAGTACAACGTTCACGTGTATTTAGTAGACCTTCCGAAATCTCATCACAGGGATATTTAATAAAATTATTAGAGGAGCAAGTGATTTGTATGAGAGTCTTTACGAAACATTCTATTCATTTTTGCGAATAGGTACCGTCAACAAGTTCCCATTGCATAACTACCACTTATTTAAAGTACATATTGAAATACTTCCACTTAACAAACTATCCAGCAGCGACATATTACTTTTCTAAGCTTATTTATTCACAAATTCATATTCTTCACCATTTTCCCACATCTACAACTCGATAAATATTCTAGTATACTCAAAAAAATGTTTGAAAACTGTTCAATTTCAGCAAAATCAAGCATCGTGAGAATTAAATATCGACTCCTATTTTAGTGGCAGTTGTGCTAACCTGCTGAGCTAAACACGGTGTGTATCGGCTGATAGTATCGTAGATGCCAAACGGTGTTTTGATTTGAACTTTGTGGGGTACCGTGTAATGACTGCGACAATACGGGAGCTCTGTAGGACATCTGCGGGGAGTCACATGCGATACTTGACTTTTACAATAAGGAATTCGTGTCCTCATCGTTTTGTAGATTTATAACCGATCAATGTTCAAATCAATTCGATTTATAAAAATAATAGTTTATAAAACTGAAAAATACGCTCTTCTATCAGATCATAGTGAAAGGTAAAATAATATTTTTAACTAAGTTGGGTGTTTTAACCTACTAAAGTTTTAGAAATATGTAGCTACTAATAAATTATCTATAACAATATTTTAATATAGATCTCCTCGCGATTTTTGTTATAATTTTTGTTTCAGTTCGATCTGCTTTAAAACTGTTAAGTTGTTCTCGAACTTGGAAAAACATTGTTACGCGGAAACGATAGCAGTATGGGATTGCAATGGTGCCTTAAATGCACTTGGAGACCATTACAAGATCATAGTAGCCTGGGTACCAGGGCACGTGGGTCATAAGGATAAAACGGCCAGACAAGACTAATTAATGACATTAATTGAACCGGAACCCTTCTGCGGCGTCGCAGTCGACAACAAATATGGCCACAAGGAAGTGGGTGGCACAGAAATATCTATAATGGTGGGTCATCTCATTCATTCATATATTTGGGTTGTGCTCATCAGCCCAGGCACTTGAACTGAATCTTTGTACCATTTCCCATGTTATCTACTTCCATTCCAGAAGCTTCGTGTCTACTAGAAAGGTCACTAGTTTGACTGGAGGGATTTTCAGTAGTGGTGATGGTTGGATGGAATTTTTCTCCAAAGTGCTTCCGTCTCAGTTCTTGTGAGTTCTCGCAGTAGGTGTTTCATCATCAAGTTCACATTTTCTGCACATAGGTTCACTAACTTTGCCCATATTGTACAGATGTTTCCTCAAGGTGCAGGTCACCAGGTCACCAGGTCGGTAACTGTCTTCAAATGTCTCTTACCCAGTTTCAGTAGCCTGGTTGAGAGTTCCTTGTCTACCTTGTTCAGTAATCTCTTTGTATGAAGGTGCCCTTGTGTCACCCTCCATTTGAATTGGTGTTCCCTAACTAGCCAGTTCCCGATTTCCCCTCTTATGCAATCTTTTGTGATTCCACAAAAGGGTTCCGGACCTTTGCCATTTCATTACCTGCAATCCCCTCATGTGCCGGCACCCATATTAGAGACACTTTGTTGTCTCTTGCCAGCCTGTTGAGGGAGAGGGAGGGGAGATCTTGTTGTTGAATTACTGAATAGCCTTAAGCAGAGCCTGGTTGTCAGTGAATATTTCAATTTTCTGACCGGTATATCCTCTTCTGATGTTTTCATCAATACAGGCTATAGCGGCAATCGTCTCTGCTTCAAACACAGTAGTGTATCGACCAAGGCTAATGAACATTCTATTTCTAGGTCCTTGTGCCCTGGTTTATTTTGGAGCCATCGGTGAACCAGATGATTTCTCCAGAATTACCTGGGTGCATCACCTGTTCCCTAGATGGGATGATGATATTCACTCGCTCAGTGAATATATTCTCTGGTGTCATGCTATCAAAACTCATGTGAAATATGGGTTCGTCTAGTAATGTCCCAGTTATATCAGTGTTTCCTCCTCGAACATTGTTCGGGGACCATAAGTCTCCCGATTTCAGCCTAAGAATTGCCACCATTGCCTCCGCCCTTATAAAAAGTTCTAGAGAAGGAAGTCCAATAAGGGCTTCCATTGATGCCGTCCCCGTACTGTTCATTGCCCCGGTAATACCAAGAAGCACTTGTCTATAGATTGCAGTTAACATATTAACTGCAGAGGACACTTCTGTCCTCCTCCACCAGACTATTGTTCCATAGGTGATCGTTGGCCTTATCACAGTAGTGTAGAGCCAGTGAACCACCTCAGGTCGTATTCCCCAGGTTTTGCCCATAACTCTTCTGCATTGCCAGAAAAGCCTAGTCGCCCTGGTAGTAATTTTTGAAGCTTGCTTCTTATTGCACAACATAGGACTTTTGAGAAGGCTAGTAAACTCGTAAAACGTGTAACCGTTACGAAAAGTCCGTCACGCAAGTGTTGCCATATTTCTGAAAAGGCTAGTAAACTCGTGAAACGTGTAATTTTTACGAAAAAGCGAATAAGGGTTCGTCACGCAACAGTGTTGCCAGATTTCTGAATAATCCACTAATCCAATGAAATTTAAATTGAAGCTTGCTTCTTATGGTCAATAATTGTTAAAATTTGGAAAAATGGTCTAAAATGGTCAGTATTTTTGAAAAGTTGTCAAAAATGATCAATAATTGTCAAAACTGTCAAAATTGGTCAATAATTGTTAAAATTTGAAAAAATTGTCAAAATTTTGGAAAAATGGTCAATAATTGCCAAATACCTATGTTAAAAATTTTGAAAAATTGTCAAAAATGGTCAATTATTGTCAAAGACGGTCAATAATTGTCAAAATTCGTCAAAAACTGTCAAAAATGGTCAGAAACTGTCAAAATTTTTGAAAAATAGTTGAAAATTCACGAAAAATGGTCATACTATTGTGCATAAGAAGCAAGCTTCTGTCGGCGGTCCGACGACCGCTCACCTTTTTTCCAGGTGTGCCTTCCAATTCAGTTTGGAATCAAGGGTCACACCCAGATATTTGGCTTCTTTGGATATTTCTAGTTCTTCTCCGAACAACAGTACTCTACCCTGCGGGTAAGAGGTAGGTAATAGCAACTAGTTTGGTTCTTTTTTGGATTAACTGAAAGGCCCTCTTTAAGGCACCATTCCTCCACAATTCGCAGTGCTTCCTGTGGGACATTCATAATCACCTCCGGGAATTTCCCATTGGTGACAATCACTATGTCGTCCGCAAAGCCCTGCGTCTATATGCCTTGATCATTCAACCTACAGATCAAGTCATCCACAACTAGGTTCCACAAAAGTGGTGGAAGTACTCCATCTTGAGGACATCCTTTAGTTGTCCTAACGGTGTATGTTTTATCAAGCATATGTGCTGTTATTCTCCTATGCGCGAGCATGGATCCTATCCATTTGCATGTGGTGCTGTTAATCCCTCTCTTTTCAAGGGATCTGTTGATTGATGACATCGATGTGTTGTCAAAAGCACCTTTGATGTCTAGAAATGCTGCAAGGGCTACTTCCCTATGATTCAGGCTCCTTCCGAGACCTGATACCAAATTATGCAGGGTGGCTTCACCTGATTTCCCTGCTTGATAAGCCCATTGTAGTCTATGTAGATGGATGCTCTTAAGCGCTCCATCTTGTAAGTACATTTGTAAGACTTTTTCCATGGGTTTCACCATGAATGATGTCATACTGATTGGTCAGTAGGATTTAGCCTGGGTGTACGTTTCTTTTTCTGCTTTAGGAATAAACACCACCTTTGACTCTCTCCATGCAATTGGTATATACACTAGAGCATGGCTGCTTGGAAGTATCAGAACTAAAGGACCCATTATGATGTCTAGTCCCTCTTGCAGGAGCTTGGGGAATATGCCATCTGGTCCTGGTGTTTTGTAGGGGTCAAATGAGTTCACAGTCCATCTGATAAGATGGGGTCTGAATATCTTATTCGTCCAGTCCTCTTTGGTTTCCTCTGTTTTGGCAACCGGCCTGTTGTCATAGCTTGACTTTATCTTCACCGAACCTGGAAAGTGCACACTGAGGAGATGCTCTAGAGCCTCTGCCTCAGTATTTGAAAACTTCCCGCTCGGCAACTGAATAGAACCAAGTTTGATAGAAGTATCCCTTTTGAGAATCCTGTTGATTCTGACGCTGTCAGGGACACCTTGCATGTCCTCACAGAAATCTCTTTTCTTTTATTTTTGTATTATATGTACCTAGTTTAGGTTTATACGCTTCCCAGTTACCCGTTTTTTCGCTATGTTGAAAATGTTCCTGTTTTCTTTCCTTAGCGATGTCAGCTCTTTATTCCACCAGATGGCTTGTCTAGAAGAGCGACTCTCCTTTATCGGACAGTTGTTATGATAAGAGGTCAGTGAATACTGTTGCAGCCATGCGGCTGCTCTCTCTAAATCCTCAGCAGTTTTTGGTCGGCCTAGGTGTGAACGGATTTTAGAAAGCAGGTCGTCTTTATAAGATACCCAGTCAGTGCTCTTAGGATCCCTGTATATAACCAATTTTTCTACCTCAATTTCATAGGACTCCTCATTGTCACAGATTAGCCCGTAGTAGCCGTCCATGTATCGACTGGCTTCAAACCTAGGCGCTTTATGCACCTCGTCGATCATATCAGTTAGGTTCTCTTTAATACACCCCACCTGAACTTCGGAGACAACTGTCTCTGGGAAATTTTTTGGGACCACAGCTGCCTTGATCCCTTTGAGGGCCACGCTGTATTTAATACCAGTTTTAATACCGGTACCAGTGGTACTTTTGGCCCTCTTATATTTCTTTTCCTCAGGAGTGCTCCTGGCTGACACAGTTCGCTTAACGCCCTTTGTCTGCTGGTTTACACCCCGTTTTGATGTTGAGGGAGTCGGCAGCACCACATTTTGGTGTCAATTCCTCGTTCCCTCATTTTCTTCATCTTATATTACGCTGGGCACCTGAAAGTTTCCCGAACGAAGCTTTTCTTGTCACAGTATTCGCTATAACGTCTCCTGGGGGCGTGTTCTTTTCTTGGGCCTCAGAAGTATCTGGCTGCGTTGAAGACACTTCTGACAACATTGCTGCCGTATCTTCCAAATCCCTTTTACTAGGAGTCTCTCTAGGCTCCGTAATAATTTTTTGCATCTCTTGGTCCATATTTGTTCCCACGAGTATAGGAGAAAGGAGCTCAGTACCTGCATAGCTCCTTATACAGGTTCAAGGCTAAGTGCAACGGGATGCGCCAGGTGCCCCGAGGTTAGTGGTCTCGAGACCGAATAACCCACGGCCATCCATCCCTTTAGCGACCACTTAAATTTAGGATTTGGGAGGTTATTATAGTGGTCCTCATCCACACAGGCCAGGCAATCAAGCCAAGCCTCCCGAATCACATAGTTCGGCATGACCCTCACAGGCCTTACCCTAGTAAGGGGGTAGCTGCTCTGCTATGTAGTTTGCGGTATGCGTCACGAGCTTGTCAGCGATTGGGTATTCGGTTGGCAATGTTGGGCGTTTATAGCCCTCATCCCTACTTATTCACCAATGGACCAATTCTTTCATTTGCATGACGTCCCTGGCCTCCCCTATCCACAACCTGGGGACGCTCCCAATAGGTAGCTCAACCCATCACCCTCCTATGTCGCAGGGCAATGCACAGAGAGTTGAAATCTTGGACAAGCCGTAGCAAGTCCTCGAAAACTCAATGAACACGCTGAACGGTGAACAATGGTGGGTAATCCATCCATGCAGGACAAAAAACTGGCGAAACAGGGAACACTCGCCAACATTTACGGCAGACCTAATAATCAAAGATAAGAAAACTATCAAAGCCGTAGTATAGGTATGTTAACAGAGCACTGTAAGCTTAACAGGCACGCAAAGCTGGTGGGGTTGAGAGACGAAGCTATGTTCAGACTCGGTCACCTAGAGGAGTAAATTGCAAAGAACATCCTATGCCAGTGCGGTTGACTGGTGAATGTGCGGTTTCTTGTACTGGGTGACAAGAAACTACATGGAAGGTTCAGCTTAGAGGCTGTTTGGCTACATAACAGGAGTCGAACTGGAGAATGTAATGTAGATTGAGAGGACCGCAATGGATTTGAAGAGGTCGCAGTAGAATAGGCCGATTAGGTACCTCATCAAATCTATTCTAATTTAACGATAACTGAACCCCAGACCTCCTCGCACAACTCCTGTTCGCCATTACTAATTTCAGAAATTTTAAGGTGATATTCCTCACTTAACCCCAGATTTTGTTTGCATTTTCCGAAAGCAAAATTGGTGTATCTAGGTAAGTAAAACCTACACCCTAACACTTCAGTGTTTTGCCACATCTGCAACATCTGATACTGCCTTATGTATGACTTTTTCAAAGTCAATTGTATTTTTTTTTATTTAAGATGTATTTAATTTGTTCCAAAAATCTCTATTTAAACTTTATTTTCAGCACTTCGGTAGTAGTAAGACATAGGTAGAATGTAGAATTCTTAACTCTAACTAAGACTAAATTTTGATTTCTAACGTCACTATAGATCTGCATAATTGGGTGAATTACGTGAATATTTTAGTTTACAATTTATATATTTTGCAACTAATTTAACATTAACTGAGAACCTGAGAAAAATATATAGATATTTTATGTTTTTGCACATTTTCCAAAATAAACATTGAACTTAAGAACTTTTGTTACCTGCCTGTAGTAATCCGATTTTTAAATTTATTTAAGCCGCCTTATGCTTTTCTAACCGATTCTACCAGAGTGACAGTTTCACAGAAAGAAATAGACATAATTTAGATCGCTTTGTGGAATAAAAAGTCAAAAATCGACTGATCGGTGCCGTCTGTCCCAACACAACAATTGAAAATAGCTTATCTGCGTGACCAATGCTAGACGTCAACGAAAATTGAAATAAATGACCTTATTTGTTGTCAAACACTTTGAAAACGCCGCTAAAACATATCTATTATTGGCTTCCTGAACCCCTGTGCTTTGTTGAAACGTTAAAAGATACTCAAAAATCTGATGCATATATTTAAGTTTGAAAAGTTGAAAGAACTGTGATATATCGATTAGTTGAGTCCAAGTTTTTGGTATGAACCATTTATGGCACCACAAAATATAAAATCTTTATTTACAAAACATTCAGGTCAAAATCAAAATATAAATCTTATTAATTTGTCTATAAAGACATTGAAAGTTGAAAAATCGTTAAAAATCGATAGTATCCACAATACCTAGTGTTCATAACAAAACAACAAATTTGTAAACATGGAAGAACAGAAAATTGAATTGTAGGTACAGATAAAAAAACAGAAAATAAAGCAAGGACACGGAAAAAGGCTAGTGAAAAGGTATGAAGATAATGAATATATCGATGATGTGGACATATATTTAATCTCAGGAATCATTTAATTTAATGGAAACATGAAAATAGTAAGACATTCTTATTTTGTATATCATAATGGTCCTTGCTACTGGATATTAGTTCTGTTTTGGATGAAGAACCTGATAAATCCTGGACATTTTGGTCCATCAGGCAAATATCAAAACAGGAATGAAAACAGACAACTCAGTTAATTTGAATAAAATAATGGAGGGACTTTAGAAAGATTGACAAAGAGAACAATATGAAGACAAAGAGAACATGATTAGGACAGGGATGACAATATTTATAAAGCTAAATTTCCCAAATTTTAAACCTCATTATATATCTAAGTTTTTTAGGATGATCTTTGTTATAAAACTTCTGAGCTTTTTAATTTCCAAGTTCACTCTTGAACCTATACCTACCTAGACTCTGAGATAAACTTTAGAATTGTCTACTAATATGACAGAGCAATATTTAAGTCACTATTCAAGGAGATCGAACTCCATGTATTCCAATTTCTGGTCATAATAGAGGGCGCCACTTAAAATTTTGCACCAAAACATCTGACGGCAGAACAATAACAGCCAATCATTAAGGCCGATTCATAAACTTGCAGTTGCCGTTTCCGCTCGCAGTTGCCGTTCGCGTTGAAAGTTAAAAAGCTACTTTCACATTTGCGCATTTATATTCTCAGGTCAGGTTTATAAATTGACACTATCAACGGCAACTGCAACGTCAAACAGCAACGGGAGCGGGAACGGCAATAGCGACGGCAACTGCAAGTTTATAAATAGACCTTAAATAATTTGCTGAATGAATTTATATTTTCCTACTTTTTTTTCTTTCACGTATACGACTCTGGGTGTCTTTTTGGGAACCGTACTCATCCCAGTTTCGTCCATGTTAAAGATGCGATTCGGGTTAAAATTGTATTTTTCATACAGCTCCTGTAAGTTACCAAAGAATCTGTCAAATTGCACTTTATTAAAACCTATTGCCCTTGCAAGACTTGTTGAAATTGATTGACGTAATCACAGTCTCTCGTGTCGCTTAAGGAATTCTCCAGCCCAGTCACGTCCTGCCATTTTTGTAGCTCTGTCAAACCGATTAGGAATTCTATTTAGTTCTGCATACTGGGAAACAAGTCTTCGTAATGACTGAATTGTGATTCAGAAAAAAAGATTGTCCATGTTCAAACAATATCCGACGATTTCATTTTCTTGAACACTTGTACACTTAACCGTACACACTACCGCAACAACGAATAATTTTAAAAAGCTTCATTTTTGAGGTTATACAAACAAACTATGTTCAGATATGAAATTAAACTTCAATGCATATATATTTCAGAAAATGTGTATTTACGTTACGTTTGTTAATCCACACCGAGAAGCAGACACTAATAGTTTGTCGAAAATTTTAGCAAAATGGCCGATATTTTATATTGGCTCGTACTTCATAAACGAAAGCCTTTGCAGCCGGTGGCTCCTCCAATTCTTACGGTTGTCGACGATGTTCTAAATAGCCAGGGTTGCCAACTATATGAAAATAAAATACGCAAATTTCTAAACAAAAAATCGCCCAAATCGCCCAAAATGTTTTTCTCTTTCGAAATAAGTTGTTTTACCATGTAATCATTAAAATGTTGATTTTGTGTTGTTGCCCAGATGGCACGAATAAAGTTTTAAGATTTTGTAGTTGCAGCTAATCAACTTTTGTGTTGGCAATGTTTGTAATTGCTACCAATTTAAATATATTCAGAAGAAACCAACATAAATTATGTAGGGAGCCTAAATGTTACCACTATCCTAATATTTTCAAATTGACAGGCTGGTATTAAAAATACGCAGAAATAATGGAAAATCGAAGATACTTCTTTTCAATGAGTGCCTACGCAAGAAAAACGAAACACATCAGAAACTCTAAATTTATTGTAACTTCAAAATTAAACATCAATATGTAAATACATTTAAAAAATTGTACCTTTCTAAGGAAATACATAACAAAAAACAGAAACATCTAAAACTCTAAAGCCTAAAGCCCAAAATATTCATCTCTCAATGACTCCTCGGTATAACTATGTTAAACAATATATCAAAAGTTAACCCTAAAAAGACGCTTTCTATCGTTATTGGCGGTTACCAGGGATTCACTGAGAGCTGAATATTTAATAAAAAATCTTAAATAATTCACTTTTCAAGATTAAAATTGAATATTGGGAAAAACTTCAAGTAACTCTGTAATTTCAACCTCGAGTTTGTTTTGCTTAAAGTCGTACATAAACGTGTTAAATTTCCTGTGCATTTGTTGACTAGGTTCAAAAGTGTCACAGCATGTCTTATTAACCACAAATTCAGTCTTAATTCTCAACAAACTATCTAAAAGTGGAACAAGCATCTTGTTCCTTAATTTGGTTTTTAAAATATTCATAAATGAGAATGTTCTCTCCGCTAAATTTGGGTCTATTAATTTGTTTTAGACAGAAAACTGGAATAAAATATTTAATAGAATTAAACACTTCAAAATTTAACGGAATTCTTGGCACTGCGATTTCAGTATTTCTGTATGAAGCAAACTTAAATGTGTACGTTTCAAAGATTGCCGATAAATATAGCCAAAATCAATGAGATTTAATATCATTTAATGGTGTACCTATATGCTAAGTCATTATCAAGAATTCGCAAAGAAGAACGTGTCATATTGCTTAAGTTTTCAAAAATATTGGCTTGATAACAATTTGAAATAGCTCTTATAGTGAGTGCTGCTGCCTTTACTCTTGTACTAAAGATAGCGCCTGCGCACACTTACCCACTGCGAACTCTTAGGTACCCAAAGCGGCCTATATAATTTTAGTCTATCACAATAAATATTATTTCCTACTTCATTTATCTTTGAATATTTTTAATTACCTTTTGTACTTTGAAAAATCGTGGATTTGTTAAATTCAGCTCACGTCTTCGTCTTATACATATCACCAGCACTACCACTAATACAGTTTTTAACAACGCACACCCTGCTCATTATACATTTTTATTATAACAATTTCAATTTTATAGTTTTTAAAGAAATATGTTTACTATTTACCTACTGTCAAATATAAAAAGTAAGGTTATTGTCGTTACAGTTTTAAAATGGTGCAAGATCTACAATGCGAGACGCCTCGGTGAAAAAAACAAACTGCTTAGATAGACGATTTTGAGGACAGGTTTTGTCAATTTTCCCGTATGAGTTCGATCTCCTTGTCTAGTCTCCATGATTTAAGTGATGAATGAATATCAGAATTTTAAAATAATCATTTATCCTTGTGAAAAATTTTGGATCACCCCATATAGAAACTAGTCACCTATTTTTCAACCCAAAGAAATGATTATATAACAATCATTTTAACATATTAAATAGCAAATAGGTATATCTATATTCGAAATCAATTATAGGTAGGTACCTACCTACTGACTAATATTTAACATTTCAATTCAATTGGATAATACACCGATCAAACACATTATAATAATTTGATTAATTAAAAGCGAGAAAGTATGCAATGTAATCAATCGAAAAAATTGGACCATTCGAAGTTTTTTATGATGTCATCGATAACTAAAAGCATTAAACTAATATCATTTACCCATTCAGCCTTATAATTTAATTGAAAACCTCAGTATTCGTATTAAACAACAATCAACCGAAAATGACATGCGATAGCGATTGTTGTAGGATCAGAACAAACACACCGATAACCAGGACCGGACTAGAATTTATCTATAACTTTCGGTAAATATGGTGGTAAGGCTAACTAATACTTACAATTATTTAAGGAAAACCGGAAATCTTCGATCTATCATAGGATGAAATTGAATTTAGAAGAATAACAATATCCTTAGGTACAAAGCGGCAATCTATAATTTACAAATTAGTTATAGTTCACTCTAGAATTTCATATCAACCTAAACTAAAACTGCATTTGCTCAACCAAAATATGGACAAAAACGGATAGTTTATTTTTGTACACTTGTGAATGCAAGCTGATTTTTCCTTCCCTTTCTCGAAAAAGTCCACATAAAGTTTTTCAATAAGGGAAAGGGTGCATGGTTACTTGTACTATGTTTTAGTAATTTAAATTACGTATCACAAATATCATAAGACCCAAGATTTTATATAGAAGCACTAAAAACTCTAGAAATCCCAAATAAGGGAAAGTAAAATTCCAAGGTATCAGAAGAATTGAAAATGAATAAAGGTGTAAAACAGGGAGACTCAATCTCTCCAATACTGTTTAATTCAGTAGGTACAATAAATATATTTTCATCATATTGATAGCACGATTTCAGGTAAGGGCCCCTAAAACCGCAATAAACCATAGGCGGACATTGGAATTTAGGCAGGATAAAATAAATCAATTGTATCTCAATTCTCCAAAAGCGACTAAATATGGACAATAAGTAGGATATTTGAACATGGGAACCTAAAACCAAGTACTTGAATCCATTTTAAGGAACGCAAACTTAAACAAGAAAAATATTATAGTGAACAAGACCCAGTTAATCGCTCAGGTACCGACGACCTCACAACACAATCGTCACTAGAACAAAGAAAAATCTCATAAAAGCAGTAGAGAAGCTATAGACGCAGAGGCACAAATATTCGGATTACGAATAAATGGAGACAAAACAAAATATATGCGAGTGGGGAAAGAAAAACAAAACAGCGAACTCACTTAAGAATAAAAAATTACAAATTTGGAATTGTATCAAGTGATGAAATAAACCAATTTAGGTAATTTGTTTAAATCTTCATTTTATTTTGAACCGACGTTCAAATTAAATTAGTGACGCGTTTCGCTACACAGTAGCTTTTTCAAACTAGTGAAGATACAATGAAAAACTTTTAATTTATATAGTGCCTTAATACGGAATTCTAAGATATTGACAAAAGTATTATAATATGTTTATATGGGGATAAAGTACAAAAAGTGCCTAAGTCCGTATGCAAAAAAAAGTTCAAAATAAAATGAAGATTTAAACAAATTGAATTGTTTTATTCCATCATTTAGTATGGATCTTCATCAAGTAAAAGCCTCATCTATTCAATTGTATCAAGCTTCAACTATTTAGGAACATCTATAGGACAAACTAGTGAAGACAAGATAAAAGAAATAATATTAACAGGAAATTTTTGGCATGAATAGGATACTATTAAAATCTAAATCGATCAGCAAGAAAACAAAGATACAAATCTACAAGACTTTGATCAGACCAGTCATTACTTACGCACCAGAAACAACAACTAAGTACCTATACCTATCCCTATATCACTCGGGATTGAATGGCCATAATGATGATGATGATCACAAATATTTAATACCTTCTTCATAATTTCTTCCATATTAAATGGTAGGTACTCGTCAGTGTTGCAAAATTCATTTTTGCCTGTTTGTCGAGTTGGCTTTCTCCGAAATTAGGGTATATTTCACACGATGACTCTGTGATCGGGTATAATTTACTGGACTGCGATTAAAGACGTGGTATTAGGCTATATTTTATTAATACGCAAACCGGGTATAGTCTGTATACTTAGGACCTTGAAGGTTGTATTGAAAACTTGCGATGGTATTTTTCAAAATTCCATATTTCAGTTATTTTCTACGTACACACACCTAAATTAGCCGGCATATGCCTAATCTTAGGAAAAAGTCGGCAAGGGAGACGAACACGTGTTCATCACTTCTGCAGTTGATTTTGGACAAATTTTACTTACTTACTTACTTACAAAGCAAATGCTAGATACTTATACGCAAGCCATCTGCACCTTGAGAGAAATACAAAGTCATCCTGTTCTAGAGCCTGATGATAATTTTGAAGATATGTACCTACCAAAAATTGGGACAAAGCAGTGTTAGCTATCAGCATACTTAAACAGGACTCGCACTGAATCGACTCGGCTAGTGTCGCTACGACACGGCTCAATAAAAACTTTTTTGTTCCTACAATATAGTTACAAGTTCACTTTGTGTAATTTGTGTACTCGAACTGTTAGTATCACATCATCAGTCGTGTGCATTTCATGAAAATGTCTCCTATCAATTGATTGATCAGGAAATATATGTTAATTTTTGAAGTAGGACTTCTTCACGCATGCTTGGCTTGGGGAGTAAGCTGGTGAATGCGTGACGAAAAGTGTGATCGGGCGAGGCGAACGGAAGTTGAGAGGGAGATATGAGTTAGTGAAGATAGTAGTAGTTTGCGAGTTTGCTAGCGTTACGCGAACGGTGATTTCTTGATAATTTTTGGCAAATTCATTTTAAAGTTCATATTTTGTGGATTTTCGGATAAATAATAACAAATTATGGCAGGAAGTGAAACAGACTCTGAATATGAAAGCGGTGCACCAGGACCATCAACTAGGAAGAAATTACGTACGGAAATTGTGCATAAAAAGTATGTGACAACATATTCAAGGCAAGATTTTAAACCTAGTGAGACCCAATCAACTGATAATGAATCACGAAGGTAAGTGCGTATCTCATACTATAGTTGCTGGCGTCGTAGCGTCATATGCAACGTTCCTTTTTCCTTGTCTATTTTCTCCCCCTACTAATACGCGGCATTCTACTCTCGACATAGGGGCGCGTTTGATTCTCTGTCCTTTTCTTCTCTCTCTCACTCTCTCACTCTCTCACTCTCTCTTTCTCCTTGCTACTCTTCCGTATTTCGGCCTCGCGTTTCTACAATTTACTTCAGCAAATTTTTAAAATAGGATCGAAAGAAGTTTTACTTCAGTTGTGTGGTCTGGAGCACATTTTTTTTTCAGATTAAGAACGTGAACCCAAAATTTTGGTTTGCGTTTTTCAATTTCATAACAATGAGCATATTTTAATCATCCGAATCTTTTGATGAACTAAGTAGGTATATCAATAATTATTATTCATAAATTTACTATTTTTGTTCCACAGTATCAAGTTGTCAACTGACGAATATTTGCTGTCCGAGTCAATGCGCTGATCCTAAGAGGTGATGATAATGTGCCTTACCGCGCCGAGTCAATTAAGTGCGTATCCTGCTTCATACTGCCAAAAACATAAATTATACAGTAAAGTAGGTATTACTATGTCTAAAACCAATTTTTCGATAAACTGTTTCGGTAAATTGAAAACATTTTTCATAGTTTTCAAATTTCCCAGTTCCGGACATACAAAAATAAATAAATATACTTTCATACTTTTACAACAGGTCTTGCTAATGGCATGTCGGCTTGGAAATAGAATAGGTAAGTAGGTACTTGAGTATTATTTTTCAACGATTTTCAAATTACTTATAAAATCTGAAACCGCTAGCCCGTCTCTGCCTTCAACATGATTCCTATCAGATATGACTGTACATAACAATGGCGGATACCTCTGTAAACGTGTTTTATAGTATAACCAATTTGTATACTAATAAAAGGTATAATCATTTATACTTACGCCTATGTGAAGTCCTTTATGCTTCACCAAAAACCACACCCATGTCGTGTCAGCAAACAAACAGAGACCCCACCTACTTTCACCTCACAACCAACATTGATTGGGTGAAACGCTTCCAGAGGCGTCACCGCAATCCACAAAGCTATAGGGAACCAATCTACGGGAAAGAATCATTAGTCTTACAGAATACGTGAAAGTTAGAACACAAAACAATCGGGTGTTTTACCAGTGATGATGTAAATATGGTTGTGCCTCAAGGTTCTACTACAAAGCCGTGTATTATGGCACATACACCGCTCAAATCATTTACAATAAACTCTATTTTACCTGAAACAGCGCTCGACGTTCGTGAAAGTACTCCTGAACCTGGGGATGAGTGCTTGATGAAACAAGAAACATTATCGGATGCGGAAGTGAGTGATTGTGAATCGGACTTAGATGTTACTGGTACCACACCGCCTCTGGATTGTTCCAACAAATCTGCTGATGAAGACGATATTCAAAAAGACGGTAAGATTTTTGGAAAATTGGGACCTACCCACTCTAAATATAAACCTAGAATATTTTTTGCATCCATTTGTTTCGTTCTCTGAGATAATATAAGTCTACCTTAATTTTTGGATTTTTTATATATCCTTCTTGTTTCATTTGTTAGAATTACCTAGTAGATTGTAGGTTTTTATCTCAGCATTCTACTTTTGATTGCACACTAGGCTGTTTATACTTACGTATCAGTGCTGCCAACTGTAATTACCTACCGTACAAATACGGTTATCTCGACCTAAACCTTAGGTATAGGTATCTACGATCCAAACTCATCTGATATCTGATTTGCGTTATAGAGACCTTATTATAAAATACATATATAGTGCGGACTGCAAATCACTGTTCCTTTCCTCTTCTGGTACGTTTAAACTAGAGCTTCGCTATTTTGAGAAGTAGATACCTTTTTCTTTACAATGTATTCTGCGATACCCTTATATTCAAACGTATTCCAGTCTTGCCTACAAACATTGACCGTTCCATGGTTTTTAAAAATCTCGTATGATACTTTTCTCTTCCTCGATATCCTTTTCAAACTCTTCCAAAACCCTCATCCTGTGGCATGAAACTATGACGTTTTATGGAAAAAAATGTCGTATTTCCTTTAAAAACTGTAGACTTTTCCAAAAAGTGGATAAGGGCTGACATTATGGTGCTGTTCTTGTACTTATTGAGAGAAGTACGAATCTGAAAGGAGCTCCAAGATTAACTAATTCTTGCCTACATTAAAGGTTGCTCAGATAATGTAACAGATCTTAATAGCAGCCCCGACCCGACTGAGTTTCCAATCAAGCTAGTATCTTCTTTTTATTGCTGGTCATGGATCGGTTGTTAAGCTAAGTTTGTCTTGAATAAAAATTTACCAACAGACTTTTTTGGTAGATAATGATAATGACCGATTTTGTTGGCAATCGAAACAAACTTTAAATGTACCTATTGTAATGTTTTTGTTATTTATTTAAATAGTTTTTACTTCTGGGATAAAATTATACACACTACTATGGCTAATTACTATTTATTTATTTAAAGAAACACAAACTGTATTAAACTTAATTTATATACACACTCTACTTAATGTCTACTAATTCATTTACACTCGGTATAATAGTTCTAATTTATTCTGACTACTTGAATATTACACTATTTCATTCACTGTCCGATTACTGAAAACTTCTGTAAGCTGTCTGTGAACTAACTCTTTACTGTCCGTTTCACTAATTTTGAACTAACTGTTCACGCACTCAAAAACCCGCGTATATATAGTCCTTCTCAATTCTCGAAAATTCCAGTACCTTCCGCGCTCGTCCTATGCACAAACAAAGCGTTTTACTCGAATGTTCTCGAAAGGGGCGCAGCCACCAAAATTTACAGTCGAGGGACAGGGCCGGCTTTGAGTTGGTAATTTTATCTATTTTATTTAAACTTTATTTATGAAGGTATATCTACCTAGTCATCGAGGTTTGAAGAACTGCTGAAATATAGCTATACTGTAGATACCTCTTGTACTTTTCGTGTTTTTATAATTTGACGCTACCAGTTGGTCAGTCATCAACATTTTTATATAGAATCCATAAATTTCGGTAAAAAACGCGTAGGTATCTACTTCTCAAGTTCTAAAAAAATTGTCCTCAATTATCGTACTCAACTGTATACGGTAACCGATCCACAATTCACTAATTTTTCTTGGCGATAGAAATATATAGATGAGGAAGGTGGTCTCGTTTTTAGTCATCTGTCACTTTTTGTATCAAATATATGAGACATTCCAGTATGGAATGTGAGAGGGTAAACTGAAAACTTATCTGCAACTAAAGATGTTTGATGAATGACTAAAAATAATATCGATGACAATGATGATGATCAAGGGCGTACCCAGAATCAAAACTAGGGGGGGGGCAAACCATGGTCGTTGAGGCTGTAACATTTTATCACAGAAAAGGTGAATGAAACCAAAATTTTAAGAAAATGATGTCTAATAAACTGAGTTACTACAATTATTTGCTTGAAATAAAAATTTATTCTAGTTACATGTCTTATACCACTATCATTTGTTTTGGAATTGTAGAAAACTTGTTCAAAACTCTCGTTTCAATCCAGTCCTGATTTTCCTTAAAGAATTTTCGATGGACGCTCATGAAACTCAACCCAGTCAATCTTTCCTCTCCCATTGTACTTCTCAGACAGGTATTTACCCTTCGAAGGGTACTGAAAGATCGTTCAACTGTAGCCGTAGTGGATGGTAAAGCACTTAAAATGAGGAGTGCATACCTTGTTGCAGGCAAAAAATATTAGCCTCCTCCAAAGTGCAGCCACTTCAATATCATTTAATTTGTCTCCTGCTAAATCTTTCTTTTTCCATAGATTATATCACCAATCTTATTATAGATATCACCCAACTCATAAAACTCCATGAACGATTTTGGCATTTTTTCCAAATCTTTTGAAGTAATTCTTAGCGTGTATGAAGGATGTAGATGGGATAAGGCAAAAGAAGGTGTATTTTCGAGTGGGAATATAACATTTAATGATAAAGTTAAAGATTCAAGATAAGGGATAATCAACGATCGTGGGCTGGCGACTCACGAAAGAAGGATAAATTGTATCCTTAACAATTGCAATTAAGTTTCTTATTTCCGGTAGTTTGATAGCATCATTGACCAAAAGATATAGTTTGTGGCTTGAGCAACGGAAAAATAAATATTTATTGTACTTTCTCGCGATATCTGCTGTTTCATCGGCCAGTACAGCGTAAGCTTTTGCTTGTTTACAATCTTCAATAATTTTTTCTTTGACAACTTCACCACACAATCTTATAATCTCATATTAAACTTTTGGTGAAGTGTAGACTTCATTTTTTCGACATCTATCCAAGTGGTTCTTTAGCTTCACATCACCACAGTCAGTTTTCAAATTTAAAAGGTCAAAGAAAATTTAATAACGATTAATTTTTTTGTTTCCAGGGGACGGCAGCTGCCCCCCCTGCCCCTCGCTGGGTACGCCCATGATGATGATGATGATGATGATGAAATATCTGTTACCCATTAAATAGGAATAGTTTGTTAGGTATAGGTACCTAATACGAGGGTTATCTTTTATATTTTGAGAATAGAGGTAGAAAAAAACGGTAGGGTAATTCGAGAATAGATGGCCCAGAAGGTGATATGGCGCAATGGTTTTACAGCGCAACCGCTAGTGCCACAGACAAGTAGAGACGTCCTGATAGCCTTTAGTTCATATTAAACAAGCCGTCATATCGTCTGTGTTTACAAGTTACAAGCCTATTTGAAAATTATTAATTTTATGATCCGGTTGGGCCAAAAATATTATTCCGAATTTTTCCTTGGTGCTGGTGAACGTTGAATTTAGCAATAATTTTAGTCAAGTTATCATCTTAGGTAAGCTAAGACATTCTAGTTTTGTTGTACAACCTTAAAGCGGCGAATATTTAGAAACGTGTTCAGTTTATTAGGTGCGCCATCACCTCTCATGACGAAGATAGATGGTTCACTTATTTTTGAGGTGAGATGGCTCGATATTATTTCTTTTTCCCAGTATGCCTACCAATTACAAGCGCACTGGAAGTTGTTCCAGGGCTACTTGGACTGAGCAACAGTTAACCGAAGCCATTCAAGCCGTTAATGAAAACAGAATGGGAGTTAATGAGGCTGCTAGAAATTTTGGGGTACTAACCTACGAAGAAGGAAGGAAACGAAATATAAATAAAGGTCCTCTTGGACCCTCCTCTACATTAGGTGCAGCTGCCGAAGAAAAGTTAACCCTTCTGCTATTCCAGGTGACGCTTATTTGACTGGAAATAGTAAGTTAGCTAATGTCCCTGATGCAGTTCAAAATAAACAAAATTCTGCTGGTAGTTCTTAAAGTTTTCCCAAAGCTTTGGCTGATGATAATCAACAACCTTGCTGTAGTTGGCAGACTGTAGGTGAAACTATACCAGAAAAACAAAATGGACTACCTGATGCCTGCGCCTGTAGGAACCAATGAAACTACTCCTGTGAAATGTAGGTACCCCTGGAAAAATACTGGATATCATCTCGCCTATTCCAGATGTTTCTGCTGACGTCGATTCCGTTCGACGAAGGAGCAAGCAGCTGGCAGAAATATTAACCACAGAAACGACAATTGAAGAGAAAAAGAAAAAAGCGGCATAAAAATCAAAGAAAGGAAATGACATTAATAAAAGGGAGCCAGTTTTGAAGAAAACAAAATTAATCAAAAGAAAATCTAACAGCTTCCAAATCATCTTCGGACGAGGATTTAGAAGCACCGACATTGGATGACTCTTCAGATGATATGAACGATGAATCTTACACTGGTTGTTGTGAGGTGTATTCCCAAATCACAAAATCTGACGACTGGGTTAAATGCTTACGTTTTTCCAAATAGTTTCACGATTCTTGCTCCAAGTTTGATAACTTTCGTCACGAATGTGGTGTTTTTATTTGCAAAACAAAGTGACTTGTAGGCGAAAATACCTTTTTTTCTAGTTGCGCCAACTCACCTCAGCACTGTGGGGGAGATGGCGTTGGTGAACTATATTTATTTTTACCATAAACTGTACGTTTTATTTTTGTATTCACTTTTGTTACTCAATACAATATGTTCCTAACACAATAAAGTCTAGTCTTGCAAAGAAACGGCAATTCTAATTCGTCGCATAAAAATATTAAAATGAAATTTCATAAGCTGATGGGAGATCTATCCTCGAATCACCCTAGATAACTTTTAAACACTATTGTTTTCAAAGTATTCTCCACGAAGAGAAATGCATTTTGCATCCTTTGGAACCAATTCTGGAAGCAGTTATTCCACTCGCTTGTTGGTACATTCAAAATAGAGTTTTTGAAGGCGTTGACTTCATCTTGGAAACGTTAAGAAATCGTTAGGTCTTAGCTGACCTAACTGACTGAACTATGTGGAGGATGGTCCAGCAATTCGATGTTTTCTTGCTTTAAAAGCCCATTTGTTTTTCGAGCTGTGTGAGAACTTGCAATGTCTTGGTGGAGGATTATTCGTCGTTGGTGGTTAGTTTTTCGAAACTCAGAAATAAATAAATCGATATGTACCAATCGGCAATAACAGTTCTTTGATCTAGCAGAGGAAGAGGTCTGAAACTTTGGGGTTAAGTTAACTAAACATGACAGTTAATTTTGACATTTGATATTTGTTGACAGGCGCCATTTATGTTGTTAGGGTAAGTCCGGTAGAGATGCTACAATAGGAAAGATGCTTAAAACCCAGCAGTGTGCTGTTTGAATAAATCAGTGTCTGTGCTGTTGATGAGTGGAGTGGTACATTAGTCACGTGTACTTACAGCGAAAAAATTGAATAAGTATCTGTTGTTAATGGTAAGTTATATAGATTTTAATGTTTTTAGTGCATTGAAAATTTTATGGGCATTATAATCAGACTATAAATATGCCGTAATTTGTTGTGTTTATTTGAAAATCGATTATGTTTACCTACTGAAACAACATTATTTGAGGTCATATTCAACCACGTGTTGCTAGCGGTTAAGTAAAATACAATCGTCTTGGAGACTATGGCATCTCTACCTTATAAACGGTAGAAATGCCTAAATTCGGCAGAGACGCATGTTGGCGATGGCTAAAGGAGCATTTTTTACCTAGAAAGTCTCCAGGAAAATGCCTTCTGATTTTGGACGGCCATACCTCTCATATAAACGCAATAGATATATTGACATTTGCACAAGAGAATGACATAATTCTGCTTTGCTTGCTACCTCACACCACACACTATCTTCAGCATTTAGACAGGGCCGTCTTCAAATCTCTAAAAGCGACGTATTACCAATCCTGCTATACTTTTGTCAAAGCAAAGTGAAGATATGAGACTTACCAGGCGTAATTTTAGTAAACTTTTAAACGAGGCATGAGGAAAAGCAGCGTCTGTACATAATGCAGTATCTGCTTTCCGATCTACAGGTACCTATATTTTTTTGCTTTAGATATTTAATACAAAATTTTCGGAAGTAATTACACAAGTGCATCATAATTACCGATAACTTTTCATGAAAGCATGAAAGCTCTTTTAACAAAATATGAAAATAACCGAATGCAGTTTTTACTGACAACATGCTTGAATGAAAAATTATCAGGTTTATTTTGATGCACGAGTGTAATTCGGTAGAATATTTCTCGAATAGAAGAAATAAAAGTACGTTTGTTTGAAATTTTTATTTAAACAACAATTAGGTATATGAACATGAACAAACTAAAATGAGACAGAATAGAACTTAAAGAATCTTGTCCAAATCGCGACATTTCCACGAATTTTAAAATTTGGCATATGTCAAAATGACAAATGCGCAATTTTAACACTCGTTACTGTAGTTACGGACCTGCAGGGAAATTTTCGATAGCTAGCGGGAAATTTTCGGATTCTACCGGGCAATTTTCGCCGAAAAATTCCCGCTTCATATGGGATTTTTAATACATGAGGGAAATATTCACAGGAAACTATCCTTATGATCCGAGCCAAATTCAGATTACGCATTTAATTAATCCGAAACTCAAGGTCAAGTCGTATGGAAAACGTAAAGGAAGTAGCGTTAAATGTTGCTACAATTTCACATTGAGTCACATTCTAGTTCAGCCAATGAAACTGGTAAAAACACTACTCAAGAAATTGATACTCCAGGAAAGTTGTTTACGATTGTAGCGCCATTGCCTGACGCTATCAGTAATGTTAAAAGTAGAGGAGGTGAAGTGGCTCAACTTTTAACATCTTGCGTGAGTTAAGAAACTTGACATAAGCTAAAAGAAGAGAGCAGAGGCAGGACACAATAAAGAAAAAAAGCCTATAAAGAATCCAAAGATGTCTATTCCAGAAAGTGCAGCAGACCCTTCTGGTATCAATTCGAAAGCAAAGGTGATGGCTTGAAAAAGCAAGGGAGAGTAATTCAAGTGACAGTTCATATGACTTTTCAACACACGAGAGTAACTCTTCTTTTTGTCTAACTAACAAAAGAGAAGATTGGCTCCAGTGCATCCATTGCAGCCGGTGGTTAAACGAGGGATGCACTGGATTCAGAAACATTTGCCAGCCATGTGGAAAGCTGTTAACTATAAAGAAGTAGATAGTTATATTCATTGGCATCTATACCGCCATAGATAGGCATCTCACCCAGACAATAAGGGAGAGGTGCCAGACTGAGTTATTTTTTTAAATTATAATGTACCTGTTTCTATAGGAATTACAATTTTTTACGCTCATTTACATTTTAGTTATGTTGTTTTTGGTGTTATTGTTAATAAATAATAAATAATTAATAAATAACGAAAAACAATTTTTTTATTTGACTTTTAAAAAGTGATGGCATCTCTACCGGACTTACCCTATATGCAACACTTAAAAGACAACCCTCGTGAGTATACTTAACACTATAACATATTTTTTATGTTTTTTTCAACTAGGATGATATTTTTTATGTTTTCGTATTATGTTTCATTAAAATTCCATTTTATTTCTCATGAAAAGCAGTGAGAACATATTTGAAATGTAACTCACTTTTACAAAAAAAAGTTGGCAAACATTTAAAAAAATAGAAACGGTCAATATTCCCCAACTGACTTTGATTGTAACAATCCATCAAATGTTTCAGGCATTGGTTACCATTTAGACTTACTTATTAATACTTTGAATTTTTATGTACACGATTCGATTCTGGTCATATATCCACTGGAAAATCAAGTTGGTTATATTTATAGGTTTCGAGTAGGTTACCAAGAGCTCATCATCAGGTTTTACCGAATACAAATTGAAGTTTCTCCACCAACACCTGCTAGCTATTTCATTATCCTCCAAATTTTTGCATGGCTCTAATATAATTAATTATACGGACTCTAAATGGAGCCTCAGTCAACGCTCGGCCGACTCTCGGATCGGGCAGGATGCGGTAATAACTGTCCCGATCTTCACAATGTAGATTTGGTTCAGACTTTCTTGCATTGCTTCTGTGATACACAAAAAATTCGCTTGTTTTTTTGTGCTTACAGTCAACTGTCGTATATGAAACGTTTTTCAATGGACAGATTAACAAGCAATTGAAGATTTTGTTACATTAATGATTTCACATAACTCCGTTAAAGTTTTCATTTCCTATAAAACTGTTTCGCGCGACGATTGTGAGCCATTAATCCAGCAACAGCTGTGCCTTTGACGTGGGTATCATTGAGAGAGGTGCTTTAGAATATCATAGGTTGCATTTAACTTCCGCATTTGTTATCTTCCGAATCACAATTCACAAAACAAACTTTTTTAAAAGCCTTTCAATAATGGATACTCATTTTGTTATAACAATTCAAACATTCGATTTTACATTGGAAAAGTGCATATATACCGGTAATCGATGTTCAAACCAATTTTCAAATAGTTGCGTGTTAGTTCCTGATGATAATCTAAAGAAAGCAGCAGACAATAATTCAACAAAGCCATTTTCTGATCCTGCATGTATTATTGTAATCTTTTTCCCTTTTGTTTGGCATTTTCTTCAAAAATCATTCCATTCTTTCCGTGCAGTGTCGTGTGTATCTAGCCATGCTTCCTAAGGGTATAGGCAATTGGTCGATATTGTTCTCTAAGTTGTTTAGTAGCTGTCAAATAAAGATGACGCCATTCCCGCAAAGGTTGAGATTCCATTATGATTTCCCTTTTATTATTTGTTTAATATTTGAACCCCGTTTCAACTAATATTCTTCTTAGTTTTGAAATGCTACAAGACATGTCTGTTTCGTTATTGGTCAGTTATTTCAAGGAAAATCAGTGTGGGTACTGATTCCTTCTCATAAATTTGATATTATTTTTCTGTATAAAGCCAAGTCAGTTTCATCAAAAGTGTCTTAAGATATGACTTAGCAGTTATATAAGATGGAGAGAAAAAACGCAAGATGAAAGCTAGCAATTGATGAGGTACAGAAGAAAATTTCGTCAATGCAACAAAAAAACTTCAATAAACGAAAACATAACTTAAAAATACTAGGCAAAACCAGAGACAACATATTATTAAAAGACAGAACGGAAGTACAACGAAAAACTTATATCTATTTGGTCTGAGAAATTGAAGACGAATGTTTATTGAGTGGATTGGATATAAACATCAACTTTGAAACACCAACAGGTCAAAGGAATAGTCGGAAAAATGAAGTTAGACCAGAAATGAGAAAAACCAAAATGTTCTAAGGCAAATTCCAAAGCGAAGCAATAGTTACGAGAATCGTGAAAAATAATGAAATTGGACTAACCAAGAATTCGAAGAGAAGCAAATATCAAGATACAGATCATATTTAAGAAGAAAGAATTCTGGACAAGAAGACTTATCCACAGGCTTTTCTTGAATGTTACTATGAAGTAATACCAGGTTTTTTTCTTATTTCTTAGATTTTACGCGATTCCAGAGAAAAATCTCGCTCTCGTGTGAAGCCCTAATTAATGAATCAAATTAGTCAATTCCGTTCACTATTATATATGATAAATTTTTTTTCCAGGAAAAGAAAAAAAACTCAACGAAAAACCTCCATACAGCTACAACGCCCTTATTATGATGGCTATTAGAAACAGCCCTGAAAAGCGTCTAACCCTCAACGGTATCTACGAATATATTATGAAAAATTTTCCTTATTACAAAGACAATAAACAAGGATGGCAAAATTCTATAAGACATAACCTTAGTTTGAATAAATGTTTTGTGAAGGTTCCTAGGCATTATGACGATCCTGGAAAAGGCAATTACTGGATGCTGGACCCGTCTGCTGAAGATGTTTTTATTGGTAATTATAATTTTAATTAGTCATTAGTAGTGTTGGTGTTGGTATAGTGGTAATGTAAACTTGAACTGGTGAAAATCATACTTAGCATTCAAAATAAAAGTATCTTCTTTTTCTCTTAAATTTTAACGCTCCGCGGTGGAAAGAATGCAAGTGTGAACCGTGAAATATACAATCCCGAATCAATCTACACAATTGAATGTAATGCCTCCCTTCAGGTATTTTACAATATAAATAATAAAAAGTTTGATGTTACAGGTGGCACAACTGGCAAACTAAGAAGACGATCCACCGCTGCGTCCAGGTCTCGTCTAGCCGCCTTCAAACGAACTCTCTCCTTATATTCCCCCTTACAATCCTGTTATCCAGGTTTTTATCCACCATCCCCCGCACTTTTAGCAGCTGCTTATTCTCGATACAATCCCTACCTTCACGCCCCCACACCAACGAACTTTCTTGCTCGACCTACACCTATCCAACCTCAAAACCTATCAGTGAACCATCCGTCGATGGAATTAAGTACTTCCCCGTTATTCCGACCGCCTCACTCACTTTTCGAAATGTATAATAATTTACGATTAGCTGTGCCTTTACAGTACCCTCTACAAATTCCCGGATTAGCCGGAGTCAACAGTCTGAACGGTTTAAACAGTTTAAATATACCTTCGACGAGTTGTTCGAGTCCGCAGGAGACAAGACCCTCCGGGGAAGGTTTACTCAAACCGGTAACCGTTATAACTAGGAACAATTAATGTTTAGTGATTTCTGTGATTAGTTTTATCGAGAGTGCGAGGTATTTCACTTTTTATTCTGTTGGATATTATTGATATTTAATATTGAAAGATAGATAGGTAGAGGATGTTTCAAAGGAAAATTATTTACATTTAAAATCAATTTTGTAAGCTACGAGTATGTCAAAAAAGTAAAGTCTGTGAGGAAGGAGTACATGAATAAATACTGGCTGCAATCTGTTAAAAGCATGCAAGTATAGTCATTTTACAAAATTCTTAGTGGAAAACAGATGGTGCCATCATATAATATGTCTTAGTAAGTCGGAACCAAATGGGAAACTTTTTTATTATTAATATTAGGATAAAAACTTATTCCTCGTAAAAAGTTCTGCATGTCCTGAAATCTGAAATACAATCATCAGATATCAATTTTTTTCAGTATTATACGAGGTTTTTCAAAAAATATGAATTTTACTCAGGAGTAAAGTACCTTTAAATTTGACAATATCGAAAAATGTTAGTGGAAAAAGTTGATCAGAACTGAAAATTACGTTCAAATATGCAATTAGGTACATCCATTAACATTGAAAAAATTTGTTCATTTCTTAAAGGTATTTCTAGGTACAATAACAATGCAAATTTTATTGTAGTTACGTCTAATCTAGGATGCGCTGACAAACAATGTTTGATAGCAACAAATGTTTGATAGTAACTCCTGACCTTAGTCCCCTTGATTACTTCCTATCAAGCTACTTGAAACAAAAAGTTTATCAGATGTTGACGATTGAGAAAGAATAATTTTAGAAAAATGCCAGGAAATTTCTCCAGAAATGATCAGGAATGTATCACGTGTATTTGCCGATAGAACGAATACATGCATTGAACGAGACGGAGGCATTAGTGGAATGAGTGAAAATTAAGTTTCTATTTATTTCTAGAATTAATACCTATTACGTTAGTTGCACAACTTATTATTTGTTTAAATTTTTTTATTTGCAAAATAAATGCATAAATGCATTTATTACTTCCTTAAATTATAAAATTGTTGAAAATCATCAAGAAACGAGAAGGTTATCATGACTTTTATAATCAAAATAGAAACAATATTTAACAAGCACAAAACCTATTTTATCAATGTAAATGGATGAAATTGCAAATTTAAACGTAGTTTTCAGATTTGATCAACTTTTTTCCATAACATTTTTCGATATTGTCAAATTTAAAGGTACTTTACTCTTGAGTAAAATTCATATTTTTTTACGAACCCCGTATAATACTAAAAAAAAATGATATCTGACGACTGTATTTTAGATTTTAGAGCATGCAGAGCTTTTTATGAAGAATAAGTTTTTTTCCTTAAATCAATAATAAAAAAGTTTCTCATATGGTTCCAACTTACTGAGACATAGGTATTGTATAAAAGACATTACGTAGTATAATTTAGATATGTTTTGGACGCAAATGTTTTTCAGTGATTTGTTATAAACATTAAAAACGAAAAAAACGTACTTTTTTTAGTTTTTTTCATATAACTTAAAAAATACTGGAGCAATCTCAATGGTTTGTATAGAAAAAACGTAGGTAGCATGGGAGCGACTTGATCGGATAATCAGGAACTGGGGAAATTTGGAAAAAAAAGAAAACTTTTTTTTGAAAATTCATAGATAACTTTGTCATTTTCCAATCTCAAAAGCTTAGTGGCGGCTCGTGGTTAATTTGATAGGGGGGTCATAGGTGATGTGACCAAAATCTTAAAATACGGAACGCCACTAACCAGCCCTCCCCCGGAAGCCATCACATGAAAACTTCGGGCGTGTTTCTCTCACGCCGCGAAGATCGTCAGCGCTCGGCAAATTCCGTTTCCATATAACACCTTGAGGTCAACGGTGGACACCAGCCCGCTTTCCAATTTTGGTTTTCGCCGAGTACTTGATGCTTCATGCGGAATAAAGTTTACACGGGGGTCTTGAAAAACGTTTACACGGGGGTAAATTTTATAATAGGTATATTTTATTTTTTTAAATGCTTATTTAATTATTGTTTTGAATTATTTTTTAATGGGAGGTCATTGACCCAATGACCTAATGGAGGAGCCGCCACTGCAAGAGCTGAAACTTTGTTCAAAAGAAGTTATTCATATGTACTGTATATGTGTTTAGAGTAGATGCCGAGCGACGGATACTTTTATCGCAATTGCAATTATAATTTTTTGATGCGGGTGTTTTTGGCCTACTTTGCATCATTTTATTAGAAATCGAAAATATTCGTTTTGCTGCTTTAGATCTATAGGTACTCTTCAAAACCGTTTCAAAATTCAAAATCGGACTATCGATAACACATCCAAGCACGTATCAAATTATTATTAAACAAATTGCAATTGCGAAAAAAGTAACCGTTGCTCTTCGAATATTTAAAGTGGGTATGAAGATCTTCTTTTGTACAAAGTTTCATCTCTTGAGATTGGAAAATGACAAAAATATGAATTTTCGAAAAAAATTCATAATTTTCCTATTTTTCCAAATTTTTCGGGTTCCTGATAATCCGATCAAGTCGCACGACCCCTCATTTTGTTCGTATTTCAAATACTCACGTTTTTTCCGAACATACTTTTGAGATTGCTCTAGTACTTTTCACGTTATATGAAAAAAACTAAAAAAGTACGTTTTTTTCTTTTTAAATGTTTGTAAATAACAAACTACTCAAAAGCAGACCTATGTAGGTTTAAGATATTTGCTCTGTTGTAGTGATATACCATTTCGTCAAAAAAGTACCGGAAATTGATAAATATTATAATTGTCCTGCTTTTTTACAATGACATTTCTTTATGGATATAATATTGACCTTTTCCAAGTACGTCTTCGTGACGAATTTCTGTTACTGGACAATCTTCACACTAACGCTCTTTGCACATTACACGATTTCGCCCGTACGAGAAAAAGCTGTACGGGCAATTTTTCTTAATCTACTATTGAGGAGTATCAGACTTTTCACATTGTACGGTTACAACATGGGCACGGTTTTTGGCCGTATTGCAGCCGTCCAGTGCCACTGGAGCTACACGGAGCTACACAGTTTGTTTGTATTTTGTCTTCAGTTTCCCGTATAATTCATCAAACGAGTCAACTGACATACGAAAATAGTTAAAAAACTTTCTCAGGTCTTTAAATAGAGTGTAGAAATTCCCAACTTACTCACGTCTCTGATTAATTTGATGAACCCAATAAAGGCGATTGCGTCTTTTTTCTTTTCCGACGACGATAAAGTAACCACAATTCAATAATTGGTTCACGATCCATGATAAGATCTACGATGGATGGTATACTTCCAACAGCACAGATGAAAATGTTGCTTTTAAACGATTTAAAACCGTTCAATGTGAAAACCAACAGAACACGATTAAAACTCGTACGTTTTCTTCCCGCACGGGCTAAATCGTGTAATGTGCAAAGAGCGTAAATTATAATATAACCTCAAACCCAATAATACAACACGATAAAACTCATAATAATTGCTTTCTTACAATTTTAAATTATTATAGTATCCAACTAATACACACTAGTAGGTACACACATTTACCAAAACCAATCAACTTTTGTTTTCGATTTATATTTAAATCAGTAAAAAATGCTATTTCCATCCATCTTTATGAAGGTTGTCCGTGATCATTTGACATGGCTCGGAATGACGTCACTTGGAAACGCTCTATTATGATTTTTGTCTGCTGAAGATACGGTTTCAATATTGCCCATTGCTTATGAATCACCCATAAACCTTTTTTTTATTCACGCTTGTACCTATTTACAACTTATAATTGAAATTTAATTTTTCTAGGGTAAATTATGATCAAGCAACATTATAAATGATGCGATAATCAAAAACAATAGATAATGGTCGCGTTCATCCCAACAAAGTTGATCAGGTAGCGATTTCTAGAGTGATCCATTGTTTCTTAATTCTGATGAACGTCTAATCGTGATATAATAACACAACCTAATTTTATTTCATATATGACTTCAACAATTGGTAATTCATTTTCGATTTCAATTTAGTTTAATAGTTCCTATTGGTGTTCATTCATTTTCACGATACAAATGTCTCAAATATTTTCAAACACAAATAGGTATGTAATGTTATTTTATATGTTTATTAACATGATTTTTGGTATAAATGACAGTTAATGCATCACATCTGATCAGTTGACAAAACTCGCGTTCAGCAGGATATTGATGATCGCTCTGGTAGCGTTACGTTGGGATGAACGCGACTATTGTATTCATAATAATTAAATATATTGTGCAAATGCCAATCGGAACTTTGAATGAAATACCTTGCTTCACCTATCGTGTAAAAAATGTAAATAGTAATTGTATAAATTGATTAAGTAGTTGAATCTTGTATATTTTTGCAAAAGAATTAATTGTGTTAAGCAGATAGATGCATAGCGTTTACTGTCGATTGGAGAGCACAGTTTCTGTATTAAATTTCTAAACTTTCGTTTGTTGACTTTTTTTTTAACCGACCCCTAACAAACGCAGGAAATATTGAACAAGTAGAAACTGGAGTAGAACCTAAAAGAAACACGTTTCTGAGATATCTTACTACCAGATTCAAGGAACGTCCAATGAGTGTTATGTTCACGTTGTATTGTCGCAAATGAAGATCATTAAAGAATACTCGGACCTACCTCATTGTCAATCACATCTGAAGTCGGTTCGCTCCCAAGAAAAACCGCACGTAAATAAAATCACGTGCATATTGAATTACCTAGGCAAGTGGATAAGGTTGAACAGGGGTGTATTGAGAACGATGTGATTTATATAGTATTCACGCAATAAATAATAATCACAAATAAACAAATATTAATAATTTTTATCAGATCAAAGAACACAACTCAAAACACAAATCAGGTAAATTAACCCTCGTAGATAGGTACTACAAGGTGTCAATTTTAAAACTTACAATGGGCTGTACCTCGTGAACGAAAAGAGATTTCAAAAAAAATTCAAAATTGTCTCTAGGGCAGAGAGGGAAAACTAAAATGACTTGAGAGAGAACGCACCCCCATCAACCCCCTATTCCCCACCTACCCCATCTACAAAAATTTAAATGGCAACTCCCTACTTGTGATACGTCGTTAGAAAGCCCGTAGAAAATGCTTTTCAACGGTCTAAGTCATAATTATACAGGGTGTAACAAGGAAGCAGAAACATTTATTTGACAACAAAAATAACAATTAATTGTGGAACTATACTGCGCTTTGAAAGTGCAAGTATGGTCCCTATTCAATGTGCTATTAATTCTATTTTAAAAAGAAACTTGTTTGCTTTACAGTTTTTAAACGACGCATGTTGTTATTCTGCTTTGCATTTCCTTTCTGTACTCAAATTATTGGTTTATTTGATACTTACCTTAATGTCATTGTCATTTTTGATACATTAATTATTTGTACGTTTCGTCCGAAAATATTTTGGTACATTCTGTACGTTAATTTAACTACAATAATCACGATGGTTTACAGTATACCTGAACGTGTGGAGATAATTTTAATATTTGGCTCCTAGAACGGGAGTTATTTGCGGACAGCTAACGTGTTTAATGAAAGACATCCCGAAAAACATCTAAGTCACGTGTATATCCGTGATTTAGTCGCAAAATTTAGAGAGACGGGTTCAGTGGCAAATAGAAGAAGGAATGCCGCAACAGTACTCGATGAAGCAACTCAAATTGAAGTCCCTGAACAATTTGGAATAGATCCTACTTTGTCAACTCGTCAGGTTTCTGCAATAATAGGACTATCACATGAGTCGGTACGGAAAGTTTTGAAGCTTCATAAATATCACCCCTATAAAATGCAATGTCTTCAAGAATTGTTCGATGATGATGATTAAGAATGAACCTAGACTTTTAAAAAATATTTGTTTTAGTGATGAGTGCACATTTTATCTAAATGGTAATGTAAATAAACAAAACTGTCGGTATTGGAATGATTAAAATCCACATCTGTTTGGAGAAAACCACACTCAGTATCCTGAGAAACTAAATGTTTGGGCAGGGGTATTAGGAGATTCTGTGATTGGTCCCTTGTTTATACCGGGAAATTTAAACGGTGAAATGTACCTCGATATGCTGGAGAACACTATTGAGCCCTTAATTGTTAATGAATTAGAGAACCAACAGGACCGCGATGGCAATCCAGCTCTAGATGAAAATTTGTTGCAAGACGGAGCACCTCCCTGGTAAGACAATAATTTTCCAAATAGATGGATTGGAAGGAGAGGTCCCATTGAATGGCCACCTAGGTCACCAGACTTATCGCCACCTGATTTTTTTCTGTGGGGTCACCTTAACTCGGCTGTTTATAAAACTGAACCAACCTCAATAGACGATTTACGACGAAGAATTAGTCAAGCATGTCGTGATATTACTAAAGCAACATTGGCCAACGTTCGTATGGGGTTTGAAAATAGGTTGTACTATTGTTTACAAAACTATGGAAACCATTTTGAACATTTACTAAATTAATTAACATTTTTGTAGCTCGACATTTACCACTTTTTCATTTTGTTGTCAAATACATTTTTCTGCTTTATTGTTACACCCTGTATAATTATGACCGTTGGGAAGCATTTTCTACGGGCTTTCTTACGACGTATCACAAGTAGGGTTGATGGAGGTGCGTTCTCTCTCATGTCATTTTAGTTCCCCCTCTCTACCCTAGAAACGATTTTGAATTTTTTTTTAAATCTCTTCTCGTTCACGAGGTACAGCCCATTGTAAGTTTTAAAATTGACACCCTGTATACACAATAATTAATTTTAATACTAGCATAGTCAGCATGTACGAACCTGTAAAAACTTCTGATCCCCTACTGACGCTCATTTCAAAGCGAGTCGTTCAATTCGCAGACGAAAATATCGACACGAGCAAACATACACAAATGTTCGCTTATGATCGCTTTTTTAGTGAATTCCCGCCTCGGGACTGTTATAGGTTCCGTTCAGGTTTCGGGTCTTTTACATGGAAGCATAAGCAGTGCCAGAGATTTACTGATACGTCCATGGCTATAAAAAAAATACCCCGATAGTAAGTAGAATGTATGCAATAGTGAATGCATAATCTTGGTCGAACAAAAAAAAAGAAATACATATTTAATGGTTTTTATTTTAATTTACCATATTTGAATAGATTTGCTTTACCAGAGCCGGACCGCGACCTTTGGGGGCCCTGGGCTAACGATATCCTGGGGCCCTGGGTCAAAGATATCTGGGGTACCCACGAGATAATTAAAATATTTGCCATTTTCCTAAAAAAGGGATCATGCGGGAAAATTAAACATACGAAAGGTCATTTTATTTCAAACGAAAATACATTATAAAGTTAGGTCAAAGAAAATAAAATAAACAGGTACCTTCTTTATCTATGGTAAACAAAAAACTAAAGCCATGAATTCTTAACAAACATAATTTAAATGAAAAATGATCATAATGAAGCGGAAAAAAGAAAGTAAATTGCTCTGGAATATTAAAAATACATTTGATATTCGGGTTTTTAATTTTTGATTTGTATTTTTTTACTGGTTTATTATTTTATTATTCGGGGACCCTGGAACCCGGGGGGCATATTCGTATCGGACGTATCTTACTACACATCGAATTCAACCGAATCAAACCGAAGCTACTTACATTTTCCAAGGAGCGATACTGCACAGAATTGTGCAATATCAGTCGTCCGTTAAAGAGCGGCTACAGTTCCTAGGAATACCAACGTTGCCAATACCTTCTTCAATTATTTTCCTTGCCCTTATCGATAAATTAACCAATGATCTGTTTTAAAACGTAATAATAATCCCATTAAACCCATGATAAAACACATCATTGGTTAATTTATCGATAAGGGCAAGGAAAATAGGCATTTGCTTACTCATACGAATTTCAACAGCGTATTAGACCGTATCGAACAACTGATATTGCACAGTATTGTGCAATAAGGCGCGTCCGATATAAACATAGTTCGTGCATTTCCACTGTGTAATAAGCTACGTCCGATACGAATATGCACCCGGGGGCCCTGGGCTGGAACCCATGAAGCCCATACGTAGATCCGGCCCTGTGCTTTACTGATCATTATGTCAATTGTTATAGATTCTGATGGATATTTCAAATGGTACCACTAGGTATCTTATTTTAGTTCTGCTTAAAGCGTAATATCTAATAACTAACTTCCTTCAAAATAAATAACATTATCTAAATGTATTTCGAATAGAACGTTGTATATTTTTGGAATGATGAATTTATTTATTAAAGTTTGAACTTTTCCACTATTCATGGAAACTTTTACAAACGCTTATTTAAAACTTTTTCATTAATATCTACTACTAGCATTGTTTGATGATATATTCATAACAAAAGGTTTACGTCGTTTACGTTTTGCTTCCTTACGTTTATTAAAACGAGGACCATAGTTTTGCGCTCTACGCATGTCTGGTCATGCCAAGAAGGTTAAAAAAGAAACATTTCGGAACCTTATTGGTAACCGGATATTGGTTTGTTGCGGTTTAAAATACAGGTGCACATTAACTGCGTAATTAATAAAAAATAATTGCAGTCCAAGCATTTCAATAGCAGATTTTTTGCGTAATCGGTTCTAAAATTGTATGTTGTATGGGAATGCCTAGGAAAACTGAAGAGAAGGACTGAAGCACCATTTTGGTGTCGGGAACTTTTTTGCGGAATCAGCTCCAATATACTATTAGAAGAAATAGGCAAGCCGAATGGATGAGAAGATCTCACCATTGGAAAGATCTAGTGAGGCTTAGACAATCAAAGATACTAAGAGTTTTAACAGGTGTCCCTGATGGGTCACTGTCGCCTGAGTGGGCACCTTAAAAAGCTCAAAATAGTGTAGATTCAGTGGAGTGGAAGATGAAACCACCATTTGCGGATTGCATGGTGTCCTAGGGAATCCTAGGGAACAACTACTAGGAGACTAGAAGTGGGACAGCTACCTAAACTAAAGCCTGCAGATATCTCAAAATTCTTCCAGGAAATAAGTCTACTAGTCTCCAAGATTTCCCTCGGGAAGAAAGGGGGCTGAATAGATATAAAGTTATTAAAAAAGTTGTCACATTTCTGACAAAACCTTTAAGAAGTGGCGTAGGGAGAGGGGTTATCTTCTCATATTTTCAATAGATCCTTCTTTTTTCTGTTGAAATATTATCATTTTCTAGGTTTTTCCTTCTAGTATACTAGTTGTTATGTACTTGTTTATAATATACAAATTAATACTTGTCATATATAATTTTAATAGTTGTCATTATTATAATTTTTCTTTAAACATAAAAGTCTTTTAATAGAGTATTTCTGTGTTATTGGGTTTGCTTCAACAGGTTATGGGCCCAGGAACGCAATAAATAAATATACCCCAATTTTTGTCGTCACAGATTTAGTTGACAAAATGGATTATACAAAAGTACAAATTGGACTTTTAGAAGGTAAATCAAATTGGTCTACGTGGAAATTTAAAATTTGCATATTACTAAGAGGTATTATTGGAGCTCTAGAAATTGAAAAGGTACACTAAAAGAACCTACAACTTTAGCAGAAAATGCTACGGAGGCAGAAGGTATCAAGTACAAAGAAGAGTTGAAAGAGTACAGAAAAGTAGAAAGCAGTGCAATGATTATCCTAACAACCAATATGACCGAAGATACTTTAAAGAAAATTATGAGATTTTCAACAGCAAAAGAAATATGGCAAGAATTACACATACTATTTGATGGTGCAACAGAAGAAAAAGTTTATGATCTCTGTTTAGAATTCTTCAGCTTTGAAAAAGAACCAAATGACGATGTAGCTACACATATGTCTAAGCTTAAAAATCTTTGGAATGAAATGAAATTAGCAGTTCAAAAAGAAAATGCAATTGAACCACCAGAAGTGTTGCTAATTTGTAAAATTTTAGGAACATTACCAGACAATTATCTCTCATTTAGATCTAGTTGGATGTTAATATCCAAAAATAATAGAACAATAGACAACCTTACGAATCAATTGTGTGTTTATGAGAAAGCCTTGAATGAAAAAGATAAAAATAAGGCGAATCAAGAAGTTCTTTTTACTGGTACGTCTTCATATCCAAATAAAAATAAGTTCAAGAATTGGTATTGCAAATATTGTAAAGAAAAAGGTCATAAAGTTAAAATGTGTCCCAAATGGCGTGCTGATGGCAAACCCCCTAAGCCAAGTACTACAAATTCAAAAGCTAACGTCATTCTAGTCTGTTCAAATGAATGTTTTAATTCAGAAGAAGTGGTTCGTAACTGGTATGTAGATAATGGTGCTACAAATCACATTACATTTTGTCCAGAATTATTTGATACTTATGAACCTTTCACAACAGCTCATCAAGTGATAACTGCAAGTGGTGAATCAATTGAAGCCCTAGGAAGAGGAACAATAATTTTTGAAACATTGGTCAATAATAAAAAAAACACACTAATTCTTAGTGATGTTTGGCTTGTACCAAAAATCAAGAAAAATTTGTTTTCCGTTCTCGCTGCTCAAGATAAAAAACCAAATAGTCAATTTATCTCCAGAGCCACAAAATGTTTTCTAAAAATTGATAATATAGTTGTTCTTGAAGGTTACAGAAGCCAAAATTCCGGATTATTTAAACTAAATATAAACACTATTACGAAATTACCTGAATTGAATAACATATCAAATCAATCACAACTACAGTTATTTCACGAAAGACTAGGTCATCAAAACAAAAGACATGTGAAAAACTTAATAGAAAGAGAATTTGGAATCAAAGTATATCTCGATAGCGAAATATGTGAAGGATGTGTGTTTGGAAAAGCCAATCGAAGAAAATTTGGTAAAAGAGAACATGCAACTCTACCTGGAGAACGTATTCATACGGATGTATGTGGTCCATTTTTAAATTCTATGTCAGGGTTTAGATACTACGTTTTATTTAAAGACGATTTTACTTGTTTTCGTGAAGTATTTTTTATCAAACATAAGTCAGAAGTTTCTTCTAAGCTGCAAGAAATGTTGCTTCAGATAAGAGCTGCAGGTCATACAGTGCAAGAACTGCTTTGTGACAATGGAGGAGAGTTTGATAATAAAGAAGTTAAAGAGATTTTAGCTAAGTATGGAGTAAAACAACGCTTTACTATGCCGTATACACCGCAACAAAATGGTTCTTCAGAAAGAGAAAATAGAACGCTGGTAGAAACAGCTAGAGCTCTTATGCACTCCCATGAAGAAATTCCTCAAGGATTGTGGGCTGAGATGATAAATACAGCTAAATATATTCTCAATCTCAGTGGTTCTTCTAGAATAGAAGGAAAATCACCAATACAATTATGGACTGGGAAGAAACCAAGCATTAAGCATCTTAGAATTATTGGAACTACATGCTATGCTCATATACCTAAACAACAAAGAAAGAAAATGGATAAAAAGGCCATGAAAGGTATTTTAATTGGCTATGATGGTGTAGATGGGTATCGCATATGGTGTAGAGAAAATAATAAATTAATCAGGTCACGTGATGTAACTTTCCAAGAGAACAATCTCCAAATTAAAAGTAATTTCAAATTAGATTTTGTTCGACAGAAAAATGAAGAGACTCATGTGGAAAATCGAGATGTTAAGGATAATTATATTCAAACAGAAGAAATCTTGAAGAAAACAGAATTTATAAGTCAAGACGAAGATAATGATGATGGTGAAATAGAAAATTCAGAACCGCAAATAGATGAAACAAGAAATCTACGAAATAGAGCATTAATAAAACCTCCACAACGTTTTGAAGACTTTGTAATGACTTCTTTAGCAAATATAACTGAACCTTCAGAACCATCTTCATACAGAGAAGCTATAAACAGCTCTGAGAAGGAAGAATGGCAAAAGGCAATGCAGATAGAGATGGAATCTTTACAAGAAAACCAAACGTGGACTTTGGAAGAACTCCCGGAAGGAATTAAACCACTTCCATGTAAATGGGTTTATAAAGTAAAGACGAATCCCGAAGGCTCCATTGATAAGTATAAAGCTCGACTAGTCATAAAAGGTTTTGCTCAAAAAGAAGGCGTAGATTATGATCAAACATTTAGTCCAGTTGCGAGATCTAGCACTATAAGACTTTTACTTAGTGTTGCAGCAAATGAAAAGTTGAAACTCACTCAGTTCGATGTATCAACTGCTTTTCTTTATGGAGAGCTAGATGAAACAATATACATGCGTCAACCTGAAGGATTCAATGAAAACTCTCAAAAGGTTTGCAGATTACACAAGAGCCTATATGGGTTAAAACAGGCGCCTAGGTGCTGGAATCAACGTTTTGTTAAATTTCTAAAGGAATATGGATTTATAATGAGCGAAGCTGATCCTTGTCTTTTTATAAAGCTACATGGAAAAATCAAACTTTTACTTGCTCTTTATGTAGATGATGGCCTGTTAGCTTCTAATCATCCTGAGCATACTGCAGATTTTGTTGAAAAACTGAAATCTGAATTCAAAATTACCCTCAAGCCTGCTTTATATTTTCTAGGTATAGAGATATCTACCAAAGACAATGGTTCAATAAAAATACACCAAAAGTCCTATACTAAGAAAATTTTAGAAAAGTTTGGCATGGAAAATTGCAGACCAGTTTCAACACCTATTATTAAGGACTATTCTCAATCAGGGAAAGATCAAGATGAATCTCTAAATTTTCCTTATAGAGAAGCTGTTGGTTCATTAATGTACCTTATGGTATCTACGAGACCAGATATATCTTATGCACTAGGAGTTGTTTCTAGATCGTTGGAACATCCCAGTAAAGAAGATGTTATTAAGGTGAAACGTATATTTAGATACCTTCAAGGAACATTGGATTATGGAATCACTTATAAACCACACCATCTGCAAGGAATCATAAGAATATACAGTGATGCTGATCATGGTGGTGATACACTCACTGGTAGATCAACATCAGGAATTGTTTGTATTTATGCTGCAGGTGCGGTATCATGGTTAAGCCGAAAACAAACTTCAGTAGCAATTTCCACAACCGAATCAGAAATAGTTGCTGCAAGTGAGGCTGCTCGCGAAATAGTTTGGATTAAACGTCTCTTGACAGAAATAACTAACTTATCACTGTACCAGAACTTCATATTGACAATGAACCAGCATTGAGGTTAGCTCAAAATCCCGAATTCCATAGACGTACCAAACATATTCGAACAAGGCACTTTTTTGTACGGGAATTGGTATCAGAAGGAGAAATTGTCGTTAAGAAAGTACATACTGAGCATCAGTTGGCTGATATGATGACCAAAGCTCTTCCAAAACCTAGATTAGTACAGCTTTGTACAAATATAGGATTAAACTAACTTAGTGAAGAGAAAAACCACTTAATGAGGGAAAGTGTTGAAATATTATCATTTTCTAGGTTTTTCCTTCTAGTATACTAGTTGTTATGTACTTGTTTATAATATACAAATTAATACTTGTCATATATAATTTTAATAGTTGTCATTATTATAATTTTTCTTTAAACATAAAAGACTTTTAATAGAGTATTTCTGTGTTATTGGGTTTGCTTCAACATTTTCTTCTTCAATTTATCATTTAAAACTACAACAAAGCAATTTTCATTTCTCTTTTACATCAAAATTTAATGATATGCAGATACCTTCTACTGAATGCAGATTAAAACCAATAACATTCAAAATAACGATGTATCTTTCTTCAAAACATACATATGGCTTTATTAACCTCGATCGTTTAAAGTTACCCGCTACAAAACATTCAAAACATAAAAAATTGAACGTGTCGGCGTTCAAAACCAGATTTTCTCAGTTGGAATCTTGTCCACATTCTCAATTTGAAACTGAATCACAATACACTGTAATTTTGAATCGAGAATTATAGTCCAATATGAAAATAAACATATTAAAATTATTAATAGCAAGTAAATTCACACCTAATAAATTTTGTTCTGGGTGTAAATTTTATTTTTAGAAAAAGTTTCTCGACCCCCGGGGGAAATGAAAAGACTTACTGCCTACAGTTAAATTCAATATTTGATTTATTACGTACGTTTGATCATTAGTGACTGCCAAGTAATTTTATTAGTTTTATTGCAATATTAAAGATGGAATAGATAAATTAGTAGAAGAAAAGAAAAATGGATAATTGTCGTTATGGATAATGTTAAATATTTTATTTTCAAAATTAGAAAAAGTTATAGGAGAAAAATAATGATGATAAATCCTTCCTTTGTTTTTATATAAAAAACAATCTCATAAAGACGTATGGAATCATGATTAGATTAGATTAGATTACACTGGGGTCGATTGGCTCGGTTGGCCTTACCACACTGCGATCATAAGATCTTTTGTATATAACCTACATCTACAGAGTGAGTTTAAAGTATGGAACGCCTCAATTATGCAAGGGTGTGCAAGGGTGTGCAAGGGGGTCTTGTGATGCGTCCGATATTATGGTGGTATTTAATTGTCCTCAGATCTTTCCTTTGTCCGGAATAATAATAAACTTTGTTATTTCAAATAGACCACCCTGTATATTTTTTGCCTTTGTAAATCCTCATTATTATTCCGAAAAAAAGGAAAGATCTGACAACACTGTAAATACCACCATCATATCGGCCATGTCACAAGATCCTTGCACACCAAAATTCATGAAAATCGTGCCATCCGTTTCCGAGATAATAGAGGCATTCCAGACTTAATACTCACTCTGTAGCCTGATCAGGCTCTAAGTACCTAGATCTGTGATTCCTGTGATTATTTGAGATCAGATTTCTGAAGCTCCAACAGCAATTTAGTGTAGTGAGAAGGAAACTTTTTGCCTGTGGGATACCACAAAATCGTTCGGGTACGATAAGAGTTCCATCAGAAATCTCATTTCCGACAATTCCTTTATGTTCTGGCACCCACAATAGTTACTTTGTTGTGTTTAGCCTGCTTAAGGGATTAATTGCGGTTCCAAACTGTTTTAGTCGTATAAGTTTTAGACTTTAGAGCCTTTAAAGCATTTAATCGGACGCCATTGATAATTTGGCTAAGTTGAGGCGTTTTTGAGGCACTCTTGATCTATTGTTGGAGTGTTATCCAATACTGCTGATATCCTAGTATTAGGACCTGTAACCCCTATTTCTACTTCTACATTTGTTTTTGACACATCAGTATAGTGAGTGAGGGCCCCTTTTGTAATTAGCGCTATTTCGTTTTGTGTTAACCCTCGCTCGTTTTAACACGAATTCGAAATCCTGGAATAGAATCACGATAGAAAAGTTTCTGTGGTAAAATGCTGCACTCCTGGCTAAAAAGAGTCGTATTAAACTTGGGACGGTACCAATGACTATGGAAAAAAACAAATGTCTACAAATGAAATTTAACAGATCAGATTGTTCACTGTAGTGCTTTAATACCAAATGGAACAAAATATGTGTGAAGAGAATAAGTAACGTTTGAGGTTATGGAGGTCTAGATCTTCTTCGACTACAACATTTTCTCTATAACCAAGTATCTTTGGATTGAAATATCTGGATATAGACCATTCCAGAATGACGTCACTGACAGGTCGGCCATATTGTGTTGGAGAGCTTATATTCTATTTAGTTTTCATTGTTTACTGGTAAACAACGGATAATAGTGATACTTCAATTAACAATTAGTTTTGAAGATTTGTGTGGAATGCGGGGAGAAAGAGATAAGGTATCTTTTTTGCGATTTCCGGCTGTTTTAACGAAGCGAGGTTCTACAAAGTCTGTCTGACAACCAGCTGACTTCACTACAAGTCAGATTTTAATAAAATACATTACAGCACATGCGAAAACACATAAGGTTCAACTCCAACTAACGGATTCGGTTGCCCTCTAGCACAATGTGGCCGACCTGTCAATGTCACGTGTTCTGGAATGGTCTATTGTTAATCTGACGATTGTTACTTTTAGTGAAAAAAAGGTATAAATATAAGATTTGGTTAAGGTGGAATTATAATTTGTTTGATCAGTATACAGTATACAGCACTACGTTTTTGAAGCGTAAATGACTAATGAAACCTTTACTGAATGAACTGAATTTGCAATCAAACAAATAATCCTTAATTATTATATCAGATACAATAAGCACCGTATCATTGTTATATTTCAATAGAAAAGTAACAAATTAATTTATTTCATTCGATAATCTATTCGATGTTATTACTCATGTTTCTAAACAAAAGAATGCATTGCTTGATTTTATAGTCGGAAACAGTTTACATAACATGTAAATATGAGTATTTGTATCTGCGCTCTATCAATTTTTCTGCTAGTAGCTTTTGATCGATGGGGTTCGAATGCGAAGACGTGGTGTCGGCTATACCCTAGTCTTTAAATTCCACAATGGTAAATGGTATGACGGTAAAATGGTATGAAGGATGGCGGCTTTTGATAACAAGAGATGGATGAGACACTACAACTACTTACTTTAGATTGCTGGATGGGATAGAAATATCTCGATAAAATATTTCCGATCGAATTCAACGAATCATTCATCATGTTGTTCGAGTTAGTTTTGAAAAGGTTGGATTAAATTTTCGTGTTTTTTTTCTGATAAACATAAGTAGAGTGTCTGAAGATTACTGAAGCGTTAGAGTTGCTTGTCTGATGATACTATATTAGTATTATTTTTTGTCAACTGCTGTTAAAAGCATAGATAGTGATAAATACGAAGTAAGATATAATAGTACAGTCAACTTTCCGAATAACGGGTCTAAGAAGTTTGCATTTCTTGGATAATATTTGTTTTTGGACTGCTGAAGCTTGTGATTGAGTGAATTCTTTCTAAATCTCAGTCAAGGTAGTACTGCCATACCACAAGTGTCAATTGTGGCTCCGACTTATTTGACAGTTGTAATATTCATATCTGGTAACGTCGGATAAAAGCAAAAGAGATATACATATAGATATAGATATATAGTAACTTTGTTTCACTCAAAAGCAACATTTTCATACCATCATTCTCGGATATTCTGATTAACATTCGCATTACAAGCATGTTTGAATTTTGCTCGCGCCTCAATCTTTTCTACGGCGCTGCTAATTACACATATATGCTCTGAAATTCATTGATCTTCTTCGTTCATTGTGATTTATTAATTTTTTTTTGTTCATAATAAGAATTAAGCCAGTATCTTTTTTGAATAGTTATATTTATTTTGTACGTTTCGATGGCGTCCCAACAACTGTCAAAATTGTTCTATTGCCTAATTTTTTCCTAACTGACAATTTTAATAAATTCGACAACTATACTAACAACAGTTTAAATGTACTTGCACGTCATATTTGTCATCTACTAAATGTCACATGAAGTTTATCTAATATTCTTCTTTTTATTTGGCCATTTTGTTACATTATGTGATACAAACAAGCTTATTTCCCAATTCAAATTTTTCATAAATGCGCCCATTCACCTTAGGCCATCAAAAAGGAGATTAGACAACTATACTAACATCAGTATAAATGTACTTGCACGTCATAACTGGACGATGTTGCCAAGCAGTTGAAATAGTATGAAAATCTAGTAAATGTCAACGGAACTTTATCTAATTTTTTTTTTCATGTGGCCATATTGTTATGATAGGATAGGTTGATTGATTGATTGATTGATTAGTTCGGCACCACCAGTCAGAGGCTTAGAGACCTCGGCACCTCAGCCCTTAGGCTTTTTGTGCTCTTGGTTATACCGTTCATGTGAAGAGACCAGTACCTAGCCCTTATCAGGCTCAACAGTATTTTCACTAGGTCCTTCTTGGAGAAATCCTCCTTTGGATACTCTAGTCCTAGGAATCTATATCTCCAATGAGACAGTGCTTCGCATTCGAAGATGATGTGAGAGGATGTTTCATATTCTTCCATGCACAACCGACAGATAGGTTCCTGCCTATATATTCCAATTGTATGCATGTGCTTCCTTAGGGTACAGTGACCGATGAGTAATCCCATCACTTTCCTTATCTGGCCCCAGCTGAGGTTTAGTATTTAGTTAGTCAGGGACTAGTTTTTTGACCAAGAGTTTGCTGTGTTCCTGTTTATTACCTACAATACCCTTGTGCCCCGGGACACACTTAATACTCTTTTGTGGTTTGCCAGGGATAAAAGTTTTTGAAGGCAGTTCCAGACCAGTCTGGATCTGATCTGGGGACATGCTAAATATTTCAGTGCTGCCTGACTATCTGAGAGTATGAGGATCTTTTGGCCTCTATACCCCCTTTCGATGTTCATTTGTAAACAAGTGTCGATAGCGTAGATTTTTGCCTCGAATAAAAATGTAAACTTCCCCAACGATGCGTGGACATTGCACCTAAGTCTGGCACCATGGACTCCAGCTCCTGTTCCTTTGTCAGTTCTAGATCTGACTGTGTACCATACCAACGTTCCTTCCTGACTGCATGCTTCCAACTCATCAGTTTAGCTGGATATGGTTAGGTTGGTTGTCGATAATTGTGGCCAACATGTTATCACTTCTCATTTCAAGAAGTGTGTTTGTGGTAACATCTGTGATTCTGGAATGACTATGTGTGTTGGTTCCTTCGTGCCAATTCCCATTGCTTTCCAGCCTGTATGCAACCATTCTCGCTTCCGCCTTAACATGCAGAGCAAGAGGCGGAATATTAAGAATGGCTTCCAATGCCGCAGTCGGGATGCTTCTCATCGCACCCGTTATGCACAGACAGACAGGCAAGCCTCCGAAGTTTTGATAGCTCCAGTTCGGCTTTCCTCTGATCTGTCTTTGGTCACCAAACTAGGGCTGCATAGGTAACCATGTTTCTCACCACAGTTGTGTACAACCATGGATTTAGTTCCCATGTGTTTCCTATCGCCCGTTTGGCAGCCATTAGGGCCATCTTCCCTTTATTGGTTTTGTCATGTAGGTGTGAGTTCCAGGTTAGTTTTGCGTCCAGAATTATGCCCAGATACTTGACCTCCTGGCTAAGACACAGCTGCATGTTGAAAGGGCTTGACAGTTTTAGTCTATCAAGCTTCCTTTTGCTAGTGAAGGGAACTCACCAAATAAGGTTGTCGTTGCTGTCCTGTTGAATAGCATGTTTTTCATCTACCGACATGTGGTGTCGTCTGCTTTGCAACAGCAGCTATCATGGAGTCGAAGGAGGTATGGTCGAACGCTCCTTCTATATCAAGGAATGCTCCGAGAGCTATTTCTTGATTTCCTAGGGCATCCTCAATTTTCGACACCAGTTGGTGTAAGGCTGTTTCACAGGATTTTCCTGATTGGTAGGCATGTTGGTTATAATGTAGTGGCCTTTCAATGAGAAAGTTTTCCCTAACATGCCTATCATTAAGTTTCTCCATTTTCTTCAACATGAAAGAAGGCAGAGTTATTGGCCTGAACGACTTTGCCTGGAAATAATCCTTACCTGGTTTGGGAATAAAGACGATTAGGGCTTTTTCACGAGCAATTTGAATGTATTCAGTTGCTAGTGATGCTCTGAAGAGTTTACAAAGTACTATTTGCCCTTTGCCCCTGCTGCAGATGTAACGGTTGAATTTGTCACTACGTCTATTGTATATATTAAGTATTTGTATATAGTAATTACCTGACCGATATTGTCTTTATGTTTCTAATATCATTTGTTCACTACGAAAGTACTTCAGTAGTTATATAATTTCTGTCAGCCCAGAGTTTTAGGGACTACTCTGCCATCATCCTTCCGGTGAAATGGTGCAGGCTGTAACCATACCTGTCTTCACATCTTGACAACAATTTTATATTTTGTCGCTAGGTAATGTAAATAATAAAACTAGCGTCTATCTGGTAAATGTCCGTATAGATAGATTCATGTTAGTTGTTTCTTTTTGTTTGTTATATTATAATTCATAATTAAGGGTAGTAAGGGGTTTTCTCTCTTGTGGATTTTACTTTAGTTTTTAGTTACCGTGGGACTACTGATTTTGTTTCTGGCTTTGATTATATCACCTTTGGTGTGTAGCCACAGTAGTCCAAATACTTTGTCCGCTTCAGCTTGATAAACGCTAAAGTTTATTAGGGTTCAGTTATAAATTATTACTGACTCCTTGTCTCGAAGTCTAAAACATTTAAAGTAGTAATTAGGTTTGATAAAACTTACTGATCTATATAGACATACTTTACTTTTGAGTTAGATGTATATTTTCTTCATTTATCTACCATATTTTGGCTTAAGCAAATACATACTAGTTAGAAATCTTCTATGTAAGATGGCATTCGAATATTTTCTGAACATCTACTTATAATCTATATTAGCTGTTATCGCCATGTGTGTTGTATGTTAAATCCGAGTGTTTGATCTTGCTTTGTTTACTTTGACAGGAGGGTATTGTGGTACTATCTATTGCTCAAATTTATTTGAATAATTTATAATATATATTTTATTTTTCTCTGTTATTGTTTAGAAAGTCGAATTATCTATTGGATGACATTGACAATTGGCCGTGACAGTCGTGTCTTGGATAAACGCGTTCGTTCGTCATGCCGCTGAGTGTAAACGTACTGGATGTTAGGCGATGCTCTGTGACTTAGAGTACACAGACAACTTAGTTTGTCGCGCCGATGTCAGCATAGATAGAGCAATGCTCTGTGACTTTAAGAGTCCACAGACAACTTAGTTTGTCGCGCCGATGTCAGCATAGATAGAGCAATGCTCTGTGACTTTAAGAGTCCACAGGCAACTTAGTTTGTCGCGCCGATGTTGTCGGCAGAGATAGAGCGTTTGCTCTGTGACTCTACGAGTCCATAGACAAATGCTGTCGCTCCTTTTAGGGAATTGTTAGAGCGTTTGATCGATGCTACTCAGGAGTGTAGGCTGTTTTACTCGCGAATGCGTATTGACTTACATAGAGGGAAGTGTAGCACTTCATGACTTGATCTGTGCGGAACACGCTCGGAGTAGTGAACAGTGTAGTTCGGATGTATGTTTCGGGTAGGTTTCTTTATGGTAGTATTTTGTATTGACGTTGAGGAAGTGTCAGTCACCCTTCTTTCCGGTATGTGCTCCTACTTGATGGATGGTTAGCAAAAGTGCATCGAACTAGAATCTGAATTTTGTTAATGACTGGGTAGTCATCCCCTGCTGGGATTTATGGGTTCTCGTTCTGAATAAGTTGTGGAATATACGGCTAGTATTTTGGTTCTACGGGAGTTCGTATTGTTGAAGAATTCCGTCCTGTTCTGGAAAACGTTTTCACAAACCCTTATAGGGGATATATTGCACTAAAACGATTATAAGTATTTTCTCTACTTACTGATTTCGCATCACTATGTATTTATCACTATTTAAAGGAAATCGCCAACGTTGAAGTTTTGAAATTGAAGGTGCGCCACATGCTGTTGTTGGTTCGTTATTTGTTGGTAGCCGTCCAGTAAGAGGAAAATTTTGAGTATTGGACCCTTTTTGGAAAAGGTATGTCTCATAGATTTGTAGTTTTTGTAGATAAAACAGTTGGTGGTAAAATACTACCTGTTGATTGTAAATTTTTGATTAAGACAGTCTATTCTGTTATCCTGTGTATATTTTGTTTTCTTTGCCCGCTTTAGTCTAACGAATACTATAATTCGTGGGTGGTTCTTCAAACTTACCCTGGCTACGACCAAAAACAGTTTATTTTAGATGCTTATCGCATTCTTATTATTTGATTTAAATTCAGTGTAGTATACTGTTGCTGACACTGTTGATTGTAAGTAGGCCTTATGGCTACTTTGTGGGTTTGATTCAGTTAATTTGGGGTTGATTTTGATTTGTACGTACTTGTAAATTCTTATAAATTAGCTTCTGGCATAGGCCGAGACAAGCTTAACTTGTCGAGGTGTTGGATTGGTTCCTGTATAGGCTGTTTTTAACTGACACCTGTTTTAATTTTTAAGGGTTCACCTGTGGGGTCAGATACACACTTCACCTGTGGGGCCAGGGTATACTTACCACCCTCCAGATACACACTTCGGGACATTTGGAGTCTACCTGGTGGATAGATAATGATGTCTTCTGCAGTTTGCTGCTACTTTTCAAAAACTTCTTGAAGAATACCACATTGAGGGTAACCTGGTATCGGGGGTTTTTCTGAGTTATTTACTTATTTTTATTTTAGGCTTTACGCCAACATGTATATACATTAGCTAGGTAGTTCCTACTGATTTATTTTATTATGCAATTGTAATGGTGGAAATTAATATTTTGCGGTGAATTTTCACAATTTAATTTTCATAATTTTATCCACTTGCGCATGCGTCTCTGCCTTGGTACCAACGCCTTGACTACGGTGTCGCCTTGTATGGAATTGATTTTATAAACTGTACGCTACTTTTCAGGTTCGTTTATAGAACATATAATTAATACGTTCTCATTTACTGGTTCACTTGAACAGCCATATTAATTTCCCACTTCGTAGGTCAATTAACTGGTATATGCTGGAATTTAATTGTTAATCATTTGGGTTTTTTTTATGTGTAACAGAGGTTCACACTATTTTCTTTAAGTGGGGGGACATTTACTAGGGCTAACATTAGCTATTAATTGTGAAATATCCCTTAAGGATATTAGATGTTTTTTTATTTAGATATTAGAAGGAACATAAGCTGAGGTTTGCCTTTTATTTTCATCCCTTGTTTTACTGGGTTATCGGGGGAAATTAGTCGTGCTAGGCCAAAGTGGAAAACTCAGTTGGCGCCCACACAAGTTGTCTACTATTTTGTCCGGAAGATCAATAAGAGGGATCCACCCCTACCTCCGTTCTGAGCGACGTCGAAGGCCTAAGGTTGTCACCGGAGCAACCGAAACTTATGTAACCAAGTAGACAAATTAATTTATAATCTTGCACTTTTTTTTTAATTATTTAAATTTTATAACTTGATTCTTATTTGGGCTTGAGCTCAATTTTTAAGGTTACACAGATGCGCTGAGATTATTCCATCTGGTCCAGGAGCTTTGTATGGCTCAACCGAGTTAATAGCCCAGTTCAATTTGCACTGGGTTATTACTTCATTAGCAGCACTCCAATCCTTTTGCCTCGCACTCGCACGAGCCAGAGGAGTTGGAGGTCTAACGGATAGCTCCGTTCCTACTTCTACAGAGTCTGCAGTAGAATATGCAGGGTCTCGCTACCAGTTTCCGTGTATGATCCATTAGGTTTTAAAATATTGCCTATGGGATTGATAGGATGTTTGGCGAGGATTTTCTGGAGTCGAGCCGTTTCTGAGGTTGTTTCCACCTCACCACAGAATTTCCTCCAGGACTCCCTTTTTGCCTTCCTGATCTGTTTGTTGTAAGCTGTCAGAGTGGAATAATATTCTTCACACTCTCCTGTCCTCTTCGCACTGTTAAACAGTTTGCGAGTTCTCGATTTTGGATTGGTAAGCTCCTTGTTCCACCAGGTTAATTTCTTCTTAGAGGAATGGGTTACCTTAGAGCAGTTATTGTGATAAGAGTGTTCAAGGTCATTCCCGTATTTCTCTCAGATCGTGCTTCTCGGATCACGGTACCTCACTTCGGGTTTCTCAATTTCGGAAATTTCCATACAGATGTACCGATGATCCGAAAGTGACGGTTCCTCAGACACATGTCAGTGAGTTAGCTGAGAGCTTATAGACGCCAAGGTTATGTCAATTATCTACTTACGAGTTTTTGTCACAAAATTTGGTTTTGCCGTCCGATTCACTATTACTAAGTCGTTGGAAATAATAAAATCTAATAGGTACTCAGCTCTTGAGTTGATGTGACTGCTATTCCACGCAGTGTGGTGCGAATTGATATACATCCGAATTAGAGTCTGCAGTTTTTCAGCCCTACAGTAATTCACCAGCGGCTGCAGTTCATAGGACGGAGGTGGAGTGGTGAGTCAAATGGCAGATATACTGAAGCTTCAATAATTTCTGTCCAGTTTCCTGCCATCTGTATTTTCAATCTCAAGACTACTTGGTCCCTAAAACTGACGTCATGCATTTTTAATGCCTGTTTTTCATTCCTCACGAAAATGCAGGTTCTGTGATTTCCTGCAGAGGAATAGTAGGTATAACTTACCCCGTAACAATCCCGTGTTCTGGGTTTCCAGTAGTTGGAGGATCTTGGAGGGTTCTTTTACCTCCAGAAGGTCTGTTGGGACCAACAAAAGGACTCTGGTAGTTTTGAGCAAGTCCTTCAAGTCATCGACTTTAAGGCTTGCTCCCTCCCAGGGCTTCAGTTGCCATGTCCTTGAAGACTGGTTTGCGCAGACCACAACCATTACACCCGATTGGACGAAGGTTCCTGTGAACTGCGGCCCAGTCCCCGTAGGACATTTACAGATCTCTCTGGTTAAGTCCAATTGAACCTGCTTGGCCTTTTCAGGTGCGAGTTTTACCTCAAAAAATCTCCCCAAGTTGATACCCTCTCACCCTGGTTAACTGGAGAGGGAATGCTGGTTTCAGAGCGAACTCTTTTACCCCGCACTTGTGCTCCAGGACCAGATGGTTCTGACGACGTTGCAGCTGAGGCAGTTTGGCCAGATCTGGATTTACGGTTAGAGCTTGGTTCTCTGCTCCACTGGCTTTTGCTTCATCAATCACACGTTTGCATCGTTGCGCATCAGAAAGTCGGGGATTGTTTAGGTTAACACTCTCTAAACTGGTGGTAAGGAGATCTTCTGTTGGGCTTTTATTCCCTCCAGAAGTTTCTACCAGCTCCCTTAGTAACTTGGGATCCGCTGAAGGAGTTTCAACTCCAGAGTGGCCTTCGGATACATTTATTGAAGGTGAGGTTATGACTACCTCGACCTCCATATATGATGTTTTTTGTGGGGTCCATATGAGTCCCACGAGTAGCTAGGGAAGAATGGTCGCCTACAACAGAGCCCCGCATGTTATAGGAAGGCTACATGCAAGAGGGTTCCGCCTGGTTCCCTCAGGCTAGGCTAGTTATTGGATAAGATAAAATAAATATGGGGCTTAGGTGCTTCTAAGAGGCTCTCCACTACGACTTTTGCAGATCTATTTTGTGTACCCTCCTGTTATATGCTAAAGTTCCTTGTCTAGACCCGTTCTTATTACTAGACATCGAATGCCAAACCTCAGCTCCTCCATATATTGGAAGGGTTGTGGTTTTTCCTTCCCTATCGTCCAAAACCTTATCCTAGTAGAACTTTCGCAGTAGCACAGTATGTGTGCTGAGGTTCCCTCATATTCTTGACAAAACCCGCATATGGTTGTGTCTGCCAATCCTATGTTATTCATGTGTTTGTTGAGTCTACAATGCCCTGTTAGGAGCCCAACCAGGATCCTGATTGTTTTCCTATTCTGACTCAGTATATACTCCGTGAATTGTGGCAAGGGTTCTTTGATGAACTCTTTGGCCTGTCTCATTCTTTGCGCCTTGTTCCACCATTCACCATTCACGAGACTGCTTTTCAGTCATGAGCAGTGTAAGAACCAAAACTGTCTTGGAAACGATCTCGGTCTTGCTTGTTCGGTCTTGGTCTTGCTCAAATACTTGTAGTCTTGGTCTTCATCTTGCATATTCAGTCTTGGTCTCGGACTTGATCTTGCTCAAATACTTATAATCTTGGTTTTGCATACTCAGTCTTGGTCTTGGTTTTGCTCAAATAGTTTGTTACTTACTACTTACATCGTTTTGGACATTTTTGAGTCTTTTCATAGGTATAAATTATAAATGATCAACAACATATATTGAAGTTAAGACAAATATTCTCAGTGTAAGATCTTGGTCTTGGTCTTGCAAAATCGCAAGACCAAGACAGATTTTGCTCATCACTACTGCTTTCTAATCGAAGTACTGCGATTTGTTTTTCGCAGCGCTTTCGCTATGCCACTGAAAGGTTCTGGGCCAATGGGAGCACACCATGCCCCTTCTCGGGCTAGTGAGTCTGCCTCTTCATTGCCTTTCTGAACTGAGTGGCCTGGTACCCAGGCTGAGGATAATCTATTATGACTGCCCATCTCTTGTAGCGCCTCCTCGCAGTCCCAAACGACATTGTCATTTAACTGCATGGAACTGATTGCTTTTATAGCCGCTTGGCTGTCGGAGTATTTGGCAATGGTCTTTTCCTCAAACTTTTTTCTTAATAGCTCTCCTGTACAGTGCTGTATTGCTGCAACTAGTTATTGGATGCAAACCACAGATAACCTGAAAACGGGTTATGTATGATACAAACAAAACTTCTATCCAAATAAGAATTTTTCTTAAGGGCGCCGCTTCACCTCATAGCATAGGCCAGCACAAAAAAATTGTTTGTGTGTTTTTTCTGCTGTCTGCTGCTTGGCCCCGACTGTCGTATCCCGAAGGCACCAAAAAATAACATTCCATAATGTTAGTAAGTACCTAATCATCGGTCTTTCTCTGCCATTCCCTCCTACCACGTTCGTCGGACACGTAAATAGCGGCACTTTGGTTTTATCTCACCAGTTTAGACCAACACTTCGAGAGTACTGTGCCTACCAAGTTTTCCAGGCAAAAAAGTAATTTCCCGCTATATAATAAAAAAACATCCGCTTCCTAATGCGTCCCTCCAACTTTCTAATCCTTAGGGCATCCTTGGAATTCAGATACAGTTCATCTGTGATTAAAAAGCTAAAGAAAATAATAAACTTCGGCATTACAGCAAGTAAAATGAAGGGTCGTCCTTCTTCTTCTTCTTCTTTCATCTGTAATATATGCATATACACATTGCACATTTCGTCATTTTGCTTAATATTATTTTGATATGAAAATAAAGAAAGTGATTAACGGCACATACTTCTTATTAATACCAGCAGAGAGACGATTACTAATTTTCCTAAATATTTCCTTTGCGATTTCAAAAACCTCTTTGTCGGCATCAAATAAAACCCAATAAAATTTTCGAAGGCATAAATAAAGATATTACAACACAGCATGGTATTCCAACGAAGTAATATATCAAATAATCAAACTGATTGACAGCTCAGGCACTACATGTGAGATGCTAATCGGCAATACGTTTAACTAGCCGTCTCTTTCTATCATACATGTATACAACCTCGCGTTGCGAATCCATTTGAACCATGGATTTTATAACACATTCAAACTTTATAAATACATGTACAGGTTTATATACATTCATATATTTGAATATAAACATATTTTGACAATATCCTTGTACATGTCGTTTTTTTTTTATTTTCAATTGCGTATTGTGTGGTATAAATCGAAATAATGATGACTTTTTTGTATATATGAAGTCATCGACATTTTTTTTATGCTATTCAACATAATAGCATAATTTCTTTTTTTTTTCATGGACCCCACTATAATAGATTTAAATTCAAACAAATAATAGTTATTTATTGTATAAGTGTTTTAGATAGTGTTTTATCCTCGCAGCTTAAGTGGATAAAACTCAACCAAAACACATATACAATGCAACGTTTTATGCACAATCACAGTCATTTAGAATCAGATTTCATCAAAAAGTGATTTGACATTTCGCTCTGACAGCAGCGACAGATTCTTTTTATGATACAGTAATCACAATCTGTTGGAATCAACACTTTGTCGAAAGTTCCTTCAAAAGTTGCTTCATTTTTTAATAAGACAAGTGCAGAAGCTTATAGCGGCCATTGCATAAGGCGCACTTTCGTAACTTTACTGGCTAATAAAGGTGCTGACCCACCAGTTAAACGACATGGTGGGTGGAGAAGATTCGCTATAGCAGAAAGTTATATTGAGGATTCTATATCTAATAAGCCTAATATCGCAAGGAAGATCCAAGCTACTCCTGATACTAGTCGTTACTTACACCGTTTCTACGGATTTATCAAGAACTTCGACAAGCACTATGCTTTCTCGAACAGATGTCAACTCCAAGCTTGTTATTAATGGAAAACAAGTGAAATATGATCAAACAAAAAAATGTTAATGTTAATATTAATAATAAATAACTAAAATGTAATTGATTAAGGATTGTATTTTTCATTATTCCACTAGTGGATGAAGTGGTACTTTAAATGCTTCATAAGTGTGAATAAAACTCTAATTATAAGGTGATTGTGGATAAAAATAATTATCAATCAACAAGGTCTGGGAGACCGGAGGTTTTTTTTGGAACTATGTGTATGAAGTTAATATTTTGTTAGTGCTTCGTTTCGACGATCGGCCCAGCTTCTTCATTTAAGAAAATTTTGGATCAGTACAAAGTTGACATGTGCTTGACCATTTTAGGGAGTGATAGTAGGTAGTTTTGGTACACAGTATTATACAGGGTGGCGCATTAGAAACAGTCCACCTCAAATATTGTTGGCGGGGGAGGTTTTTGCGGCAAACCCCGAGACACGTCGCTTTTGTTTTCGAGGGGGACAACTTTCGATAGTTAACTTATGGTTGTACGGTCATCCCCCTAAAAGGGGTGACTACCACTTCTAGAATCTTTAATGGCATGGGGGGTCGAGTGACACATAATTTGGAAGGTATTTCGATTCTCTTTAAAGACATGCTAACATTTTTGTGTTAAGTGTTGAAATTAATGACAAAAACCAGCTGGAAGTGTGAGTGAAAGAAGTAAAAAAAAAGTTGTCAGAAAAGTTTTAATCAAAGTAAGTGTTCAAATTGTGATCCGTTTACTTCCAAACAGTAATACAACCTCTGTTCAACACTGTTCCGAACATTTTGTAGCATAACAGGAGTTATTTCACCACATGCCACAGTTATCCGGTGGCGAAGATCTTCTAAAGAGTTCGGTTGCGTTTTGTAAACAACACTGTTTAAATAACCCCATAAGAAAAAGTCCAACGGTGATAGATCGGGCAATCTTGGGGGCCATTCAATGGAACCTCTTCTACCAATCCAATGTGCGGGAAAATGTTGATCTAAAAAGTCACACACAGGAGCTGCATAGTGTGGTGGAGCGCCATCCTGTTGAAAAAAAAATCATTTTCTGGGATCTGATCATCGTTTTCCATTATCTCCACAATTTGAGGGTAGATGAGGTCTTCGAGCACATTAAGATAAGATTCACCCGTAAAGTTATGAGGTGGGAAAAACGGACCAACAATATTATTTCCAAAAACCCCAGCCCACACATTCAATTTTTGTGGAGCCTGTGTATGTTGTTCTTTCATAATTGCAGGATTTGCATCACTCCAGTATCTGCAATTATGTTTGTTCACGTGACCATTAAGAAAGAACGTGCATTCGTCAGAAAAGCATATCAAATATAAAAAGTGGGGGTTGTCCACCTGTCTTCTGGTCATCTCCTCACAAAATTAGATACGGCGATCTGGATCGTCTTCGTTGAGCTCTTGCACGAGATGAATCTTATAGGGATGGAATTTATGATGTTTCAAGACCCTCTGAATGCTTCTACGTGGAATTCCTGTAGCTGCTGCTATTTGTCTCGTGCTTGAAGTGGGATCCAATGCAACATGTCCCAAAAGTGCAACCTGTGTAGCCTCGTTAGTAACAGGATGTTGTCTTTCATATTTTTTCTCTTAGAAACGTTTCCGGTCTCCATGAACTTAGATATTAAATTTATCACGTAGGGATGTCTTACATTCCTACCGGGATGACGTTCATTAAAAACTCTCGCAGCTGCCCGTGCAGACTCGTTGTTTCTAAATGTTTCTAAAATAGTTTGCAACAATTTCAGTTTTCTCTGCAGTGCTGTAAACCATGATAATTAGGTTCATTTACTTTGAACTAGAGAATGAAGGAATTTCACTAAAATAAAACTAGGTACCTGTAAAATTCTACTAAAAACCATTATCTTATCACGTCAATAGCTGACAAACATCTTTTTTGCTATTTCAGTAATAAATGAGAATAGGTTTATAATTTAAAAGGTATAAGAGGTTTAATTTTATTTGTAGTATTTAGATTTTCATGAATTTATATTTTTTGCTCCTTTTTTTATTTGTCTTTCTTTTTTTATAAAAATAGTAACATTTTATTGGAATGTTATTACCTAATTATTAATTCAGCTTTTTATTCCGATTTCTTCAACGGAGATTTCAATCTGGTTTTTGTCATTAATTTTAACACAAAAATGTTCTCATGTCTTTAAAGAGAATCGAAATACCTTTCAAATTATGTATTCTAGAAGGGGTAATCACCCCTTTTAGGGGGATGACCGTACAACCATAAGTTAACTATCAAAAGTTGTCTCCCTCGAAAACAAAATCGACGTGTCTCGGGGTTTGCCGCAAAAACCTCCGCCGCCAACAATATTTGAGGTGGACTGTTTCTAATGCGCCACCCTGTATATGAGTTACCTAATAAAAATGAAAACTGAAGGTTGTGAATGTACAAAATATCTGTCACGAAAAATTACATATATACTAAAACGAAAGATCCAACAAATTATATCGGTTATCTTCATCATCTAAAAAATCTGCCATCGTCGGTTATTATAAGAGGATCGATAGCGGAAGCGTCTATAAATTTTTCAATTTCCCGGGCTTGCAAAATTAGTTTGTCGTAATGTTCCATGTAATGTTGCCAATGGTTTGTGGTTATTTTTTGAGTGTTTCATACCAAGTCCAAATTACATCATTTGGAGATCCATTAGTTTTAATAATTTCTTGATCGTAATGGTCATGATATGGAGGTAAACGTAAAACTTTGTAACCGATTGATTCTGCATAACTATCAAAATCTAACTAACTATCTTTTTTGATTAGACTAGATTAAGTTAGATAATTAAACGGAGCCCCTCTAGGCTGGGTATAAATTTCGCTTTAAACGATTTTTCAAAGTTTTTGCAGTTGATATTATCATGGGAGTAGCCGGTTTTTTGCCCTCGCCGTACATTTTATGCACCACTTGTCGTAAACTACTTAGAATAAGAGGCAGTGGCGGATTTACCACCAGGCTGAGTAGGCTGGAGCCTAGGGTGGCAGATTTTCGGGGCGGCAAATTTGGAAACAAACATTTTTTTATGTCTCACAAAAATAAAAATAAAATCACATTTATATACCTAAATGTTATTAGGTCCACACAAACAATTCAATATGTAGGGGAGCGAGGGACACAGATGACTTATTGTATCTTCGTTCCTGCGGGAACAGAATTTGCATGTGATGTTGGAATGTTGTTATGGAAAGGCCTCTTTAATTGGTGGTCCTCCAGGTCACTCGGAGGGTGATCTGACTTTAATAAAACTACGACTTCTTGCACTGGAATAAGTTATGTTTATTACCATCTTTAATATTACACATTATAGTATATTTGAATAGCATATCTTTAATATAATCTAATACTTGATTAGAATGAATCAGACTGGATTGAATTGAGTATGAATATGTTATCGTCTGCTTCTATGATATTTATATTGTGGTTCAAGTTCAGGCTGATATTCACTATTTAATGTTATATGTTTATTTACGTGATGAACTTGACTCTCGATACCTGTCGGCCTCGTGGGTTTTATTTATGCATTCTTTAACGTTCAATGATTTATTGAAAATACTTTCAAGAGAATTTATTTCTTATTTTATTTTATGCCAAAAGGCATCACTAAACGTTTATGCTAACTTGTATTTCTGTTCTCATAGCTCTATGTTCACCAGCAACAGCAGTTGAGAAAAGCTTCCTTTGCTGGAAACGAGCGAGAAATTGTCTAAGATCTACCTTAAGCCAAGAAAACCAAAACGCCTTAGCTTTGTTGTACAAAATGGTATTGTGAAACTCTCATACCTGCTGTGATGGAATGTCAGCGACATTATCAGCCGGATTCTTACTAGATAATCAAATTTAATGCTTTTAAACTTTGAGTAAGAATAATGTAATATATTAAACTACGTTTACCAAATATAGTATATTCTGTAAATAGTATTAAGGCATACATTACCTCACCTTATTAGTAGTACATGAGTGAGAATTAGCTCAGAACCGAACCTATTTCTTGTGCAGTTTTAACTAAATTGTTGGGATATGAAAATAACCTATGAACTGACACATCGATCCCCTAGTTCACCATCATACTAATTACTGGAAAAAAGTGTTGTAATTAGGACGATAGTACACAAACTGTAACGAGTTATTTTTTTTGCTTTTTGCAAGTTTAATTTTTATTTTATTTTGTTCCGTAATATATTTTATTTTACCACTAGGGTGTATATAACTCGTTACTTTACAACCCTTTCTACTACCGCATTGATTTATTTTTTTTTGTTATTACCGTTGTATATTTTAGTATAAGTCCGAGTTACGCAAATCCAAATTCTACCATACACAATTTATTCATTTCCGATATTTAAATTTTTCAACTGAAAGGACGCCCGGTATATACAACTTTTTAATTTAAACGAAAGCCGTCTAGTATAGATACAAGTTTTTGTCGAAACTAGATAAATTTCACGTTTGATTCCCACACCACATTACGGCCGAAGAATGTAACTAAAAATTTTGGATATAAATTCTCAAACAATTCATTTTTCGGATGATTTTTATTCGCGCTCCGATTTTTATTCGCGCTCCGATTTTTATTCCGTCTCCGATTCATTCCGTCTAGCATTCATTTTCGCTCGAGGATTCTCATTCGCGCTCTGATTTATTCCGGCTCTACAATAGTAATTCGTGACTTTTCGCTCAACTTTCTTCCGACAAACCGATAAACCGTATTGTGAAAATTTAGTGCACCAAGATTGTGTGTCCAACTGTATTTTATAAGGTAAATCACTTTTACAATTAAACTGTGTATTCTAAACTTTCCGTATCGCCGCTTAGTATTAAATTGTTAAATGTATGGTTTTGAAAATTTTCCGACCGGCTATTTTTTTCTTTTGTTGTTGAACTGAAATTTGGTTTTTTTTTATTTTGTTTCTCTTATCTGGAAATAAAGATTTGTCAACCGTAATTTGATTTCGAATTTTATTTACTGCGTTTATTATATATTAAATAACTGATATGAGTTATTAGTGGATTCTCGAATTATTTTATGCTTTTGCTTGTCAGTAGTTTTATATTAAATTGATATCCAAGTGGATTATGATATTTTAATTTCATGCTAGTACGAATATTTTTACTTTGTGTGTCGATAGTTGGGTACCGTTTAACTCGTGGGAAAATATTTTTTTTTTGGAATAATTGTTACCGGCTTTAGTTAGATTCAAGGGTTAATCAGACTTGGAAGAGGTTTAGCCACAATTTGTTTGATTTCCCGGCAGATCTAATTCGTTCTTAAATTTTATTTTTTTTTGAATAATAGTTACCGGCTTTAGTAGATTCAAGGGTTAATCAGACTTGGAAGAGGCCTGGCCACAATTTGTTTGATTTCCCGGCAGATCTATTTAGTTCTTAAATTTTATTTTTTTTTCGGAATAATAGTTACCGGCTTTAGTAGATTCAAGGGTTAATCAGACATGGAAGAGGCCTAGCCACAATTTGATTGATTTCCCGGCAGATCTATTTAGTTCTTAAATTTCATTTTTTTTCGGAATGATAGTTACCGGCTTCCTTTAGATTCAATGGTTAATCAGACTTGGAAGAGGCTTAGCCACAATTTGTTTGATTTCCCGGCAGATCTAATTAGTTCTTAAATTTTATTTTTTTCGGAATAATAGTTACCGGTTTCATTTGGATTCAAGGGTTAATCAGACTTGAAAGAGGCTTAGCCACAATTTGTTTGATTTCCCGGCAGATCTAAATCGTTCTTTTCCCGTTTCGTAGAATCATTATTTATATTTTGTTTTTTTCTTATTGTCGTAATAATAGTTGCCGGTTTCATTTGGATTCAAGGGTTAATCAGACTTGGAAGAGGCTTGGCCACAATTTGTCTGATTACCCGGCAGATCTAATTAGTTCTTAAATTTTATTTTTTTCGGAATAATAGTTACCGGTTTCATTTGGATTCAAGGGTTAATCAGACTTGGAAGAGGCTTGGCCACAATTTGTTTGATTTCCCGGCAGATCTATTTAGTTCTTAAATTTTATTTTTTTTTCGGAATAATAGTTACCGGCTTTAGTAGATTCAAGGGTTAATCAGACTTGGAAGAGGCCTAGCCACAATTTGATTGATTTCCCGGCAGATCTATTTAGTTCTTAAATTTTATTTTTTTTCGGAATGATAGTTACCGGCTTCCTTTAGATTCAAGGGTTAATCAGACTTGGAAGAGGCTTCGCCACAATTTGTTTGATTTCCCGGCAGATCTAGTTAGTTCTTAAATTTTATTTTTTTCGGAATAATAGTTACCGGTTTCATTTGGATTCAAGGGTTAATCAGACTTGGAAGAGGCTTAGCCACAATTTGTTTGATTTCCCGGCAGATCTAAATCGTTCTTTTCCCGTTTCGTAGAATCATTATTTATATTTTGTTTTTTTCTTATTGTCGTAATAATAGTTGCCGGTTTCATTTGGATTCAAGGGTTAATCAGACTTGGAAGAGGCTTGGCCACAATTTGTCTGATTACCCGGCAGATCTAAATCGTGCATTAGGGACCCCGTTAAACCCAGTAGATTTGAACCGTATTTGATAACCTGACCGTTAAGTCCGTTAAAATCCCAGATAAAGGTAATACATACCTCATTTTCTTTTCCCTGTTAATTTGTTTGTCACTAAAGAATTATTCGTGAAATAGACCACAGAGTATTAATAGATCAAAGTTTTGAATTCCTATTATTTTCATTATTAACCGCAATTTATTGATTGGAGAACCAAGATTTGGCTTTTCCGGATTTTCACTAGTTAGTTAAATTCAATTCAACAAGACCCCTGGAATTTTCCGTAACCTCCATCTGAGGCTATCTGGAACTCTTGACGCTAAGGGTCAAGGGGCCGTCGAGCAAACCACGTTAATAATCTGGCGCCCGAGATTTAAAAACCCGAATTTTGCATCAAGGGTGTCCATAGTGACGTGTTCTGGTGGCAGGAGCCACGTGTAAGAAGGGAGGCACGTTACAAAACCATGAAGTCACAATTTCATTGACAAAAAAATTTGTTATTAATATGATTGTCAATTGTAGAGGTCGGTGGGGGCGGCAAAATTAGGATATCCTACTGGCGGCAAATGATAAGAGGTATACATTTTGTTTTTATTTCAGTAACTTTTTTTCTCTTGAATTCAGCATCATTAAGAGTCTTCATTACATTACTGATTTTTAAATACATTAAACCAATGGTTCTGAGTAGTGTCTCATGTACTTAGAGCGCCTGCGCACTTACAGAGGTAGGTCTGTGACAGACCTACAGGTACCAGGTGAGAAAGGTTAGTGAAAATAAGAATTACTTTACTTCAATTTAAATGCTGATTTTTATATATATTTTGTAAAATATCTCTCCAACATTATCGCCAGACGCTTTCCGCCGTAGCATTAACTTCTGACAGACTTTTTAAAGCTTGGAAAAAAATTTATGAACTCTACTATTTAAATGCTCAATTTACAAATCAGATTGCTAACATTTACAGCGAACTGCCTGAACTTGTTAAACAAAAATCGATTAAATCATTTAAAATTGCTATAAAATCAGTTTTGTTTCGCGAAGAATGTATGAACTTTGGTATGTAGTATTTTATTTAGTGTATTTCTTTGATAAATTATCACTCAATGTACGAGGACGTAATATTAATGCTTAGTGGACATTGATTTCGATCAGCAACGTTTCATATCACAATATTGATATTAATTACCATTGACATGGATTTATGTACTAGTACATTGATTCTATGCCTAGTAAACATCAACTAATTAAGAAATTTTGAATCAATTGATAATTGAAACACATTATTCAATCACTTAATATACATTAATTAATAATCTGTGAGCATAATCATAAGGGAGAAAAGCATTAATAGTAGGCCTGAAATAAGGGATGGAAAAAATTAAAGAGGAATAACCGTAAACTTCTCGCTTTACTTACAAAAATAATTAATATCTTGCATTAGAATAATTACCAGGCATACATTGTGAAAATCCAAAAAAATATGAACTAATGTTAAAATAATCAAAATAATTTCATTACATTAATTTTAAGAAAAAGACATTATCGTAATGATTTTGCAATTGATGATCGCAAGACATTGATATCAGGTACGATATTTTTTTCTGTGTAGAACTGCATTAAAAATTCTTCTTTTAAATTTTATCTCCGGCAAAACTAAATTAGTAGTTCATTCTTCTCAAATTCATTGGTACCAACCTTTCAAAATGATTGATTAACAAAACTGCACTAAAACACCACTGTAAAGCACCGGCTTAAACTTTTGTTAAATTTAACCCTAAGGTTAAATAAACCAGGTTTAGCCGGCTGTTGGTACAACTCACCTGTAGTCACTTTAACAAAATGTGTGGTATCCATCCTTCAATTTAGGAAATTAGACATATATAATTAAGTCATAACAGTGTGCTATTTGACGTATCCTTTTCAACTACCGTAAAATTAAACGTTTTCCAAACTTGTAAAGTATTTTGACCGAAAAAACCAAACGGCCACATATACACATACTGGCTCTGTAGCGCGAGAAAGAAGGCGATATGGCCGGTTTGGAAAAAAGCGGCTCGTATTTAGATGGATCTTTTAACAATTGAGTGACAGTCAAAGGTGCCGCCCGTTGTTCGCTAAGAGCAAGCTTGACACTGACAACCGATTTCTCATGCTGAAATTTTTAGTAATGATTTAATTTTAATCCAGCATCCGTTGAATGCAAGAAGAGACTATCAAAAGCGTAACTCTTAGGTTGGCCGTAAGGATTGCTACAGTACATTTAAAAATGCGGATTTTAAATAATTATGAGGAGAAAATTAATTAGGTATATACAAAGCAGCCGGAAGATTTAGTTAAAAAATTAAAAAAACAAACAAAAATCAAACAAAACATAAAGAGAATGTGTTAAGGAGATTTGTAGATAATAATAATTTACACCCAAAAATTAAATTTACATTAGAGTCAATAATATACTTGATTTTTCAATTTACCCATGTTCCATGTCACATAAATTAGAAGCATATAATTCAATGATACATAAAGCATTTTCAGTTCCTATGAACAAATATAATTTTGATAGAGAAATTAATATAATTAAACAATTAGCCACATCCAACGGTTATCCATTGCATCTAATAAATAAATTAATTAATAAAAAAGAGAAAAAAGTAACATTACAACTAATATTTCCTGAAAAAACTAAAGAAATACAAAATTACAAAACCATCACCTATGCTGGTAATATTTCTAATAATATTTCAAAGATATTATCTTCTCCAACAAATACAACAATTTCTTTTAAAACAGAAAGCAATGTAAATAAAAAATTGTTAAATGTAAAAACAAAAATATCCCCATTAAAAAAGTCTGGGATATATAAACTTAACTGTCCAGAATGTAATTCTGTCTATATTGGTCTAACCATTAGACATTTTGAAATTAGACACAATGATCACGAGCATACAGGTTAAAACAACCTGATAAATACCATTAAGCAGAACATCTACTTGACACCAAACATTCATTAACACCTTACACTGAACTAGAAGTAGGTACTACATATTTGTGATAAGAAACAACAACTAGATTTCCTTGAAGAATTAGAAATTAGGAGACACCACAATATGAAGTGTACAATGAACAGACAAATATAGAGAGCTCCCCACTATTAAACTGTCTTCTTAAGTAACAATTGTTAATATCAGCAGATATAGTTTTCCTTGTTTTCCTACATCATTGCACAGTTATATTGATCTTAAATGGGATTTTCCCATCATACCTAATACCTACGCTTAAATATTTGTAATATCATATCTACTTTTTTGTATTCATATATATTGAGTCAATCACAAGAGGTCACTATTTGGTCTAGCCAAAATATTAAACATCAGGTAGGCATCACATCAAATGTAACTTCTGTCGTTCTGACGATGATATGTCAATATCGAAATAATTATCAATATCCTTTCATTATTTTCATAATTTTTTCATTAAATAGTGGAATTAATTAGAAACAGTTAGTTTCATTTATAGCATTAATAATAAACCCTTTTTTATGAAATATTTTTTAACATAACCTAAGACTTTTCGAACAAATTTCAGAAATTCTTTTTCCAGTTAATTACTTCTTGACGTTTTAACAAATATTATCGCATTTAGTGAGAATTGGTCGTGTAAGGTGACGCCGACTTACTTTGCCTCGTTGATTGACTTATTTCTGCAGTACCTACACCCAGTCAAGGTTTCGTGTCTTCAGCACCTAAACCTTTTCGTTTTTTTGATTGTACTATTTATGTGAAGACACTAGTTGTCTTTATTCAGCTCAACAATAATCACGCAAGAGGAATTCTCCTTTGGACGCTCTAATCTACATAGTTTATATCTCCATGGAGTCAGTGCTTCGCATTCGAAGATAATGCCCATATGCATGAGCTTCTGTGTTCCTGCTTAGGCACGTGTTCGCAGTGCGTCTGATGTTTTAATCCACTGAGATATAAACTCCCGTTCTGCAATTTTTGATAAACCGTTTCAAACCCTTTCTATGCTGAAAGAATTCTCCAAGCACTTACTTCAATCGTGTAACGATATCCATCATTCTGTTCATTTCTATCTCAGAAGAACGAGCAGGCATTGTAGTGGTGCTGGTAGTCATGAGTAACACTGTAAATTTTCGTGTGTTGATAAAATAACACCGACATTGTTTCCCGTTTCAACACATTCAAATTGTTTCACATGCACCGCTAAGGTCTCGTGCTCATAGCTTCATACATCAAAATCACATATCATGTATAAGTTGTGCGGTTTGATAGCAGTTCGCCGATATTACATAATTCAATATATTATGTTGGATTATGACTGTAGTACCAGTACAAATGTTCCCTCTTTGTGAGTAAGACAAACAAAATGTGTTAAGCCTAAAAATTTTATTTGTTATTGTTTAGTGTGTCATATTTTATCCCACAGAACATACACACAGTCTATTCTATTGAGACAGTTCGTATAACTGCCCTCATTTGCCACTGCGCCATGATAATGCGTGCCACCACCTGTGAGAGACGTAACTAGTGTGTCAGTCAGTGTCATCATTGGACGATGTCTGATTTCAACACCCATGACACCCAGAAAGGTGTCAGCACAAAAGTGCCATTCAACACAGTGTTACACATGACTAAGTGCTGGTACCGGAATATACTCCAGGACTTACACATAAACAAATCCTCTTGAACTTACTCTTATAGAACAAATATTGATTTTACTTATCCCTTGCATTTGTCTTCGTTTCTTGACGCTATAATGACCTTTATTCACTTGAGGATAATAATGAATGAGCTGGCGCCCAAACTATCTTAATCGTTTCCTGACCTGCAAATTCTATGGAGAAGATCTCTAGGAATAACGTTTATTTGCAGTGGAGACCTGTTCTTCAAGTCACCTTCAAGTTATTTTCAAGTTACTGTCATCCAACGGATACCGTGCCGATCCTACTTTACTTTACAAGTATTGACAGTAAATGCATCTCAGCTAGTTCGAATGTGCTTCGAGGCTCTATAAAATCACAAGGTATTAAGCAAATGGTGCAACACCTACCTTCAAAACTTTATAGCCTTGGAATGGGGAAAACAAACCAAATCGCCATTAGAGTACCTGTATAGTGAGCAAAGTATTAATATCTTTTTCTTGCCAGGATCACCTTGGGCGACCCTGGGAAGCTGGCGCCGAAGAAATATTTGGCGATGACCAGGAAAAACCTACGCTTAACAGTAGGATTTCTGACTGGCCACTGTCAACTAAGGAAACACCTCCATACTATGGGGCTAGTGGACACACCTCTATGCAGAATGTGTGAACAAGAAGATGAAATTGTCAGGCATGTCTTATGTGAGTGCCCGGAGTTATCGTCAATAAGAGAGTGTGTGTTCGGTGAGTCTTGGCCTACACCTGCCGATATAAAAGAGATGTCTCCTAGTGACCTTGTAACGGCTACTCAGTTTAGAGAGCACCTCAGGTGTAGATTCTGAGACCAAACTAGTAAAAATTCAGAGAGTTGTCTTACCGGTTCTCGGGTAATCCTACTTGAAATTTATTTTATAATAGGAAAAAATCATGAAAGTTAAGAAAGGTGAGTGGGCGCCACCCTGAACAATACCAGCCCTTTTGTTACTCACATCAGCATTATAGCGACAAATCCTGGAATATTGGAAGGGAAAATAAACTTTATGAACAACGTTATTAAATTTACAACTTGTATATTGACTTTGGAAACAATTTAAAACAAAAAAAAAATTAAATGACTAGTTCATAGAGGTTGTTCTTGGTTGAAGAAGCGATTGTTAAAATATCCAGGTGTTACTTCCAGTCCTGGTAATATTCCAGATATAGGTATAGTGATATCTTGGTTTCAGATGGATTCAGTCCTGGTTACAGATGGAGTCAGTCCTGGTTCCAGATCCAGGCCTGTCCCAGGTAAAATGTCGGGTCCAGGTAAAGTTCCCAGGTCAAGTTTCTGTCCTAGGTAAAGTGCTAAGGAACAATAATAGATAGTATCAAGAACAAAAATTTACCCAACTTTACAAAATTCAGGATGTCTGAAGTATGAATTTGATAACAATGTTAAAGGAAATTATTTAAAAATGTGGTTCATACATCCTGTATTTTAATAAAAAAATAATCAAAGAAATCAAATGAAAAAAACACTGAAATCGAATACTTGATTCTATAAATAACGGTAAATATAGACATATATTAAATATGTATATATTTTGAATAGGTTTGAAATATCTTCAAATATATTCAAAGAGAATCTGAAAAGAAATATGAAAGAACCAAAAAAAACCAAAATCATATCGATGTATATTCCTGGCACTGGAACGACATTGCTACATAATAAAATATGAAAGCGGAAAACTGCTAAGAAAGAATAGTTAACATACATTTAAGCGAAAAAAAACTTACCATTCACATAAATGCACTTTTTCAAGATACGATATGTTTGCTTCAATAGCACATGTTCACATGAAAGAAGAATGAACCCTCTTCGCCATTCTTTAAATACAGGAAATCATATGAAAGATAACAGACTTACGTCTCATGTTCATGTCAAGCTCAGACGCCTTGACCAGGAAAGGAATTCACATTTCAATAGTGAATTCTTAATTCATATTTAATTAATAAGTGGTAGAAGAAGAGATACGAACGAGGTCGAAGTGGGAATATCAAAATAGCAGTGGATATTTTCACGACAGTCGGAACTCGATCGGCCCGAATAGAAACGTTGATTTCGAATCTCGTCGTCAGTAAATATATTCAGCCTTGAAACATTTCTCGGTGTTGGGTATGAGAAAGGACTGGCTATTCGCCGCCCATACGATAATTTATTATTAATTAACTGAAGGAAAGTAAAGTGAACGAAATTAATGTTACCACCTGTCCACCTTCCTGAAAAGGACAGGATGGACGATGACCTAGGAGGACAACTCCTTGGGAGGATGTACAATAGGTCACATGTGGCCTAAGTGATGTGGGCCTAAACTCACCCTCCCCACTCTAGAGATACAGATTTCTTGATTTCTAGAAGAGTTTGGTGAAGTTTGTTGTATCGGAATACTTATTTAGACTCTAGTAATGACCAGCAAGTGCAAGAGGTATATTGCTCTGAGCCGCAATGTAATCAGTATAAAGAGGCAAACGTATCAATACATTTTAAAAATCGGGAAACCTATTTCCAAATACATGTCAGTGTGTAGCAGGCACTGCTTAGAAGCATATTATAAAGGTAATCTCAGTCATTTCAATAAAATATTTTGATGTTCAGAGTTATTTAATGCTTTGAATACCTGTTCGCCTTCCACCATCGGCCGATTTCTGTCGCCAATGTATTTAGAAATGTCCACCAAACTAATTTTAACGAGCACCATCTCTCACAAAACACGTTTATCGCTCAAAATTCGAAATTGAATCAAATAGACAGAGACAAATTATTTTCCCCCTTTCAACTGACAGCTTTGACATATACTGCAGTGCTCACTATCGGAAAAATTTCCGCGAATAATTTTTATAATAAAACTGTCACTGTTAAAGATAGTTTGACAAAATAGTATAGTAAATTTTATACCCATTTAGAATAAGACCATCCTTATTTATTATTAATAAATCGGTTGAAACAAAAAATTACCAACAAAAATGAATGTCGTAACTAATTTATTAGATGTCACGTTTTTGAAGTTACATCAAATTTTGATTTCATGTTAATGTCAGATGGTTCAAGAAGCCGCATACGTTAAGTTACTAAAACGGCTGGTACCTCTAAATAGGTATTAATTTTACTATATATTACGTAACAAGTCCGGAAAATACTGTTTTTTTGGACGAGTAGACAAGATTCTAGGAGTAGTAGTAGGCGAGTCCTGGAAGTCTGCGAGTCCGAAAAAACAGTTTCCGGGCGTTTTGCGTACATTTTTTTTTCGGCAACCGTGTGGTAGGTATAACAAATCAATAAAACACGTTTCTTTGTAATATCTAAATGGACTAAAAATAGCGTCGATTTGAATGTTTATGTTTGTCATGATGGCAAAACGCTAAAAAAACTAATTTTTAGAACAAAATTAGGAACATTCTAATTGAATTTACTGTTTGGACCCTTACTTTGTGGAATCTACTCATATTACTAACATTCTCATTCTTGTTTTTATTAATATTTATATTGAAATTCGAACAATTGCTAATATTAAAGGGATTCAGTTTGTTTGAATGATAGCAACGATGTAATACTTCCCGGCCTAGTTCGGGAAATAGGTACTTTCCGGACTAGGCCGGAAAAGTGCTACTTTCTCACAAAAAAGCATCCGGGAAGTGGGTACTTTCCAGACGGTTGCCGAAAAATATAGTTACTTTGGTTAGAATTATTTCTAACGAATTTCACAAAGTAGAAATGACAACAGTTACTATAATAAAAATAATGTTCTATTGATATCAAGAGAAATAACCTTCAGAAATGGATTCGGTACGGCAGTGAGCTGATCTGACCTTTTTTATGTTATTAGGAACGCATGGCTTCACAGTCGGATCCTAATATCACACCGACAATATTTATGGAAGTTTATCTCAATAAGGTGAATAATTTGGAAATAAACGAACCCATATACATACATGCTCTGTTTACACCATAAACCTAACAAAATGAGTCGATAACTTCAAATTACAGAACCAACAGTGGAAGTAGTTCTTTCAAAACAGGTCAAATTAAACGGCTAACTTTTCAACAAACTGATCCTGGCAAAAAATTTATTCAGTATTTTCAGTCAAACAAACCACTGAAGTATAGTAAAAACACGTAGTATTTTTTAAATGCTAATCAAAATATTTACTAAATACTTTTAAAATAAAAGCAAATAACAGCACCTATTAACGAAAGTTTCGAAATCCTGCCAGTAATGTATCAAACATTAATCTCAATTAAGTTATCTGTTGTTAGTTGCGGGGCTTCTGTTCTTGATTGTTTGAATCCCGCGGCGATACCTTAAACACTTCGAAGGGTTTCTCTCGTCAAAACAATACTCTCAATTAGCTGCTCGACTATAAACAACACGAAACCCTTCATTGTCCCAATTATCAGATCGTTGTGAATTATACAGACCAAACGATATATACAAGGTAGCAGCATTAAAACTAATTTAATTTTACGAACGATTATTAGGGATAAAGCTTCAAATACGAGGGTTGTCTTTTAAATGTAACAACATACTGAACTTTTAAAGTTTATGCGTCAGTCGAAAAATGAAAGGAAGCCGAGAAAATTTTCGCGCAATGATTTTTTACAATTTTCGAAGACAGTTGACTCAACAAGAATGCCTTGCCGAGTTGGTTTCTGTTTTCAGCAATGAAGCACCACATCTGTCGTTGGTATGGAGAATTTATACGCGGACGGATTAATCTTAGCGACGATCCAAGAACAGGTCCACCAACAACGGTAGTCACCCAGGAAAACGTAGATGCTGTACGTAAGCAGATCCAAGAAGATCGACATGTCACATATCGTGAAAGGGATCTGTTGACGGAAGAATAGACAGCAACTGCATGGAATAGCTGAAACCTTTCTGAAGGCATAACCAGAACATCCTCTGAAGTATATTGATGATATCCATCTAGAATTCCAAAAGCCATTTAAATAATGAAGTCGGATTAGCCATCCCCTATAGCCGGTCAATATTTCAGATAAGTACCAGTCTTCACTCAAATTCATTATCCGATCATTTCTGACAGAAATAAAATGTTGTTTTAATTATCGAATTTAATTTTCAATTACTTACTTAAAAGTCAGTGAAACTCTGGAGTATTTTTTGTTAACAGATCTACAAGATATAAGACAGTTTTCACTGTTTAACAGCTTTGAGCAGTTTCGTCCAATTTCCAACATTTGACCTTTGGGTATTCATATATTATTAATGTTTATACGTCAACACATTGATTACAGAATATATTTTAACAGGGCCAGATCTACGTATGGGCTTAATGGGCTCAAGCCCAGGGTCCCCGGGTTCCAGTGTCCCCGAATAATAAAATAATAATCCAGTAAAAAAAACGAATCAAAAATATATGTTTAATTTTCCCGTATAATCCTTTTTTTTTGGAAAATGGCAAATATATCAATTATTTCGTGGCGGGTCCCCCGGATATCGTTAGCCCAGGGTCTCGGTCTGGCCCTGTATTTTAAGTTTAATACAGTGGAAATTTGTTTTTAATTTTCACTTCAGCCTTTAAAAAGCCTTCCACCAATAAAATAGGAAACCATAAAACACTTAACTCAACAGGTGTATCTTTTCAAACTATATGGGTATATAAATAAATGTTAGAAGTTATAGGTTTAATGAGTAATGAACAACCTCAGTACACCAACCACGAATTAATGATACAGTAATTTCTTCTAAGTACCGTCTCCATATAAATCAACATTTTTAATTTTTAACGAGTTTAAATAAAAAAAGATGAAAAATGAAAAGATTCATAAACCCTCACCAATGTATCATTTTTAATGCTCGCTTTCATATCATTCACATACTTGTTAATTGAAAAAAAATAAAACCTGTTCTGCCGTTTAATCTTAGTTGAAATGGTTTACCACAGAAATATAGATCGACTTGTTATTAACTTTAGATCATAGATTTTATCCATTTTTTTTATCTACGGGCTGACATAAGACGCTCTATTAAAATTGTTTGGAGTATAACGTTGGCAAAAAGATGATAATTTACAATTTCAAGAAGATAAAAAGATCCAGGCAACTTTTCTTTTGGTGAAATAAAATTGACAATAAATTAGGAATATACCCTGTGACACAATGTAAATTTGTACTTGCAGGACTCACAAAACAGGGACCAGCTTGAAGGTTGTGTTGTAAACTTGAAATGATAGTTTTAAAAAATTCTGTATTTCAGTTAAACAAAACGTATCAATGCACTTCGAGTCACCACACTTTGCATACAATAAAAAAAACTAGTTTGGTAAATGAAAGTAATGTGACATCGGTGTTTCCAAAGGTAGTTTATTGAAATAATAAGTTTTTTCTTAAAAATTTTATGGTGTAAGTGTCGTCAGCATCAGACACCGACCAAATTTTGCAAATGAAGTGTTTCATGGTCTTGTTTGTTGCAAAACGAACAACAACATTATGTTCCCTCTTCTATGTCATATGGGCTAAATTCGTTATCAGGTTCAGGTACACATTTGCCTGCTTCTGCCTCTTCTTCGATTACTTCCATAGTGTCTTCTTCATCATCGACTTAAATATTGGCTTTGGTTGATGTATGCGCTTCTGACTCCTCTTCGAACATTTCAATGTTTTCTTCTTCAATTCCATTTTCGTCTGTTTCATTTTCTTTATTACCTAGATCCTCAAATCTGACCGATTCTGCAGGTTTTATTTTTAATGTTCTTTTCTTTCCTTTTCTTAAAGTTTCACCCTGATTACTTTTTCGTTCTTTGAGATAACACAATAAGGCAGTGTCGATCTCTCCCGCAACGTGCTGTTCAAATCTTTTGTTTGGCATATTTTTTAAAACTTCGTGAGAATCGTTAGGATTGACTGGAAAAATTCCTGTCGCCCGGAAACCGCTTTGTATAATCTTTTTGGCATTACTTTGTATTTTCTCCATTAATTTCGATAGAAGTTGTGGGAAAATGCTTTTCTCAACACAATTAATTGTCGGCTCCACTAGCTTCACCAGCCTGATTAAACTAACATCCAACGGCTGGGTAATTTGCGTCGAATTCGGTGGCAGAAATACAAATCTGATGTTAAGTCTTTGACAGGCTCGAAGAATAGCAACATTGATGTGTGAAGATAAATTATCTCCAATTACCACTTTTGGACAATTATTGTCTTTTTTGCCCAAGGGACAATTATTTTCTGGAACCAGTCTTCGAAAGTGCCTGAGTCAAACCACCCTGACTTGCTTCTATTGTAAACTGTTTGGGGTGGTCCTCCAGATACCCATCTATCGTGAAGACGCTCTGACTTATACACAACGTGTAAAGGTAAAAGTTCACCGGTGGCTGTTGCAGCAAACATAAGAGAAACGGCACTTTTGGTGGAATTCATACACCTCTCAGGATATTTGGTTCCTCTACTAAAAATGCATTTCTGAGTGACAGGATTGTCGCTTAAGTTTGTTTCATCGTAGTTGTATATTCTGGCTTATCTCCATCTACTGTAATTCCGAGGCGGTTGAAGTAATCTTCCATTTCTTCTTCAGTCTTCTCAGCCCTAGAGCATTTTAAATTTTGGCAGGGTCTTTTAGTCAACAGGTGTTTGTATCTGCGAATAAAACTGTCCAGCCAAACTTTTCCAGGAATATTATCTGTAAAGATTTGGTTTCTTAGTCCTTTACTATCCAAATAGTTTTTAATTAGCGTCCTAATCTCTATCATCGTCAATGGTGAAGCAAATTCTGCACATGCTATAACAACATCTACAACGTGGCGTTCTTCGATGTTTGTAAGTTCTGTTGGATGGCGCAGTGTTTTTCTTTAACCTTGCTAAGAATGGTTTTGCGGGGAATGTTAAATTGATTTTCGGCTTCCCTAGAGCTCATAGCTCCAGTCTTCACAGCATTAACAGCTTGTAACAGTGTTTCTTCGGTGTAATTTTTGTAATGGCGCGCCCTCTAACTTTCTTCTGTTACCACGTGCCATATCTGCCACATTCTTTCTTCTAATCCAGTCAAATGTTCTAATCCATTTTTCGCAATCCACTGTATTTATTCCCTTTTGCAAGAGGGCGTGCCTGGGATTTGTACCTCGGTCCTTCCGAATGCAAGCTGAGAGCGTTACCACTCCACTACTTGCTCGGTAGCTTTGAAGCTACTCACTTGTGTTTTTATAGAGATTTGCACATGAGACTTAAGCAGTGGGGATTCGTCGAAGCAGACAAGTCAGTCAATTAGCTACATGTGTAGGGTGAAGAGTCGTATTTTTACATTTGCAAAATGAACGGTGTTTGATAAATTCATTGATTGATTTATACAGTACGTTCACTCAGAGGCTTCAAGTCCTCGGAATCTGAGGCTTAAGGTTTCTTCAGCTCTTGGAAGTACAGTTTCAGTGAATAAACTTGTTGTTTTTATCAGACTTAACATTTTTTTCACTAGATCCTTCTTGGAAAAATCTTCCCTAGTGCCCTATAGCTCCAGGAGTTTATATCTCCAATGTGTCACTGCTTCGCATTCCAAGGTAATCAATGATAATATTCCTCCCTGTGGGCGCATCCCCTCATTATCGAATGGAAGTTTCGAAACTTTGTTGCTTTGAGAATAAATTTCTTGATATGTCAATAATCAGACATTCCTGTAGTCGGTGAAATAAAGCTCTACCAACAGAATTAAATGTTTGGTGGAAAATATTACCACTGTATACTTAACGAAATGTTTCGCTACAATGTAGGGATTTTTTTGCTAAGAGATTGTTAATTTCATGTAATTATCTTGATGCGCATACTTGTTTTTGTTTCTGCGTGTAAGTATGTCTGTATTAATCTGTCGAGCGATAAGCCAAGTCCAATTATTTTTGTTTTAAATCCTATCCTGTATGTTTTTATACCTATACTTATAATCATAATGTTAATTTATGTTGAAGTATAATAATTATGATAAGTTGATGTTGATCGAAGGCGGCTAGGTCTTTGTAGCATCAGTTAAAAGAGAGGTTATGTGTCGAGTTTAGTTCCGAAGCAACTTTTGCTAGCTGAACTTATCTCACTTTGTCATTAACCAAACTGATACGGTTTGTCTTTGTTTATCTTTAAGCCGGTTTCTCAAGATATACTTAGTATAACCAGATAATTGTAATTTATCGAGTTTGTGGCTCCTACAAAGCCATCCTCTCTGTCGGTTTGTCGGTTCGATGGTATGTACGCTTCGCCAACTAGATGACTTTATCATTTCTGATGGCACTAATGTGGGATTTTGGTAGTAGAAAGTAGGTAGATGTAGGTGGTTTAATGGGAATTGTTATGGTTGATAATTGTTTTGTTATAAATTATTTTAATGGTACATAGCAACTAATAAGGCATTAATTTTATTCTATACTTGGAACGTTTTGTATATTCGGTAATTAAAGAGAATTGTTGAAAGGAGAGATATATCGATACTTTCCTTCAGTATACACATTCAAGATTTGTGAAAGAGTTAATTGTGAGTTACTAGTGGAAGTTACCTCTTCGTTTTCTTGAAGTCTTATTTCTCTCAATTTAGAGCGGAAATATTTTTATATACATTTTACTGCCTCATATTCCTAAGCTTTGATCAAAGTTTCATTAAACGTTTTGTGATGTGGTAGTCGGAGAGCTTGTCGCCTAAATCCTATATCCCATCAACGAATGCATGTGTGCCTTTCTGCTCTAGGAAATCTTTAGATGCCTGGGGATATGCCAGATCTTTTTATGTTGGCCTCTTAAAATGTTTTCTCAAACCTGTTCCCTTTTGGCAATAGCCAGTCTCCAACTCTTTGGGTGACTTTTGGAAGACGGTTTTTTTAAAACTACCGCAAAATGTGGAGAAGCACCGACATGATTGAACCACATACGTCTTCTAATTATGAGAGGTACTTCTGGAAGTACTGGAAGTTCATTTTCTAGAAAATCCTTGAGGAAGGAAAAATGGTTCTAATAAATAATCGTCCATAATACCAATTCAAACATTCACTGAAAAGGAGTGTTGAAACCGTGCCACAACTGTGGCATGTGGATTTACATCAACCCATGTAGTTATTATGAAAATTGCTAATGACACGTCTTGAGAAGTTGGCTTCACCTGTAAACAAAACAGTGGTACCAAAATTGGGATTGTTTGCAATTTTCCTCAAAATCAATTGGCATACGGAGCGGATTGTCATGAGGTAAAATGTTGAACTCGATATGATATGGATACAAAAAATTTATTTTAAGAACACTCCAAACAGTTTTGTGACTAAGATTTATTTGTTTAGCAATTTTCTTGGTACTAGTTTCTGGATGTTCGCCAATAATTTGAAGATCCTGATCATCAAATTGTGGAGCTCTCGCAGTTCTAGGTCGTTCAATGATATTCCTTGATTTTATAAAGGGTCAAGTTTCTTGTGAGCAAAGATGCAATTTAGTAAACGTTTCAGAACATGGTGAGAGGTTATTTGAATAACGCAGGGCATACATACATATGTCTGGCCTTTAAGGCATTACCATTGGCTGATCCTTATACAAAATGCTTATTAGTAATTTTAGCATTAGTAAACGTTATCGTTATTCGTTATTAACTGAACACAAACGAATCCAAAACTGGTGTTACAACAAATATAGAATGATGAACATTTCTTGTTTGTATTTGCTTTGGATTTCAGGTTTGACACAGTAATTGTCAAAATTCAAAAGGCCACTGGGATTATTATTATTATTTCCAACTCAAGTGTACTCTTACTCAGCTCTTGCTGGTAATGTTCACCTATCCCGAGCGTGTGTAAACGCAAATGGGATTAGGCTCAGCAGCTACATATTCAGAAATTTACGGACAGTGTGACAAGTATTCAAAATTGCAGCCTTCTGCAGATCGATGTATGTGTTTTTGTGAAGACCTAGTTTGGTGAGGCTGTCTTGTAGTGTTTTGGGGATTAGTCCCGTAGATGAAACGATGACCGGCACTACCTCTACTTTCTCTGCATGCCACATCTGCCCCACCTCAATTGCAAGATCGGTGTATTTTGCAATTTTCTCGTTGTATTTGTCTAACATATTGTTGTTATTGGGTACAGCAGCATCCACTAGAAGAACCGAGTTAGCTTTTTTATCCACAACTACAATATCAGGCCGGTTATTCGTCACCCGTCTATCGGTGATAATTGACCTATCGTAGTATAGTCTAAAATCAGCATTCTCTAGAACTGAATGCGGATTGTACTTGTAATAAGGCGTGTAGGTGTTAACTAATCCATATTTGTTGGCCAACTTCTGATGGATGATGTTGCAAAGTTGATTATACCTGCGTAGGCAATCAATGTTAGCTATGGCTGAACATCCCGATGTAATGTGTTGTATCGTTTCTGTTGTTTGTTGACACCTTCTGCACTTGTCCGACACGATGTTTGGATGTCTTATAACAAATTTCTTGTAATTGTTGGTATCAATTACTTGGTCTTGGATCGCCATCATAAATCCTTCTGTTTCTGGAAACAATGTTCCATCAGACAGCCACTTATTTGATGCTTCCTTGTCGATATATGGTTGATTGAGGTCGTGATGATGTCCATGGAGCGCTTTCTGGGCGCACTCCGCCTGTTTGTCAGAGTCTGTAACGATTTCAAGTTTATTATCAGGGTTTACAAGATCAGAGGGGGAATAGTTTTTATCTGCTTTCGCGACCAGCTCATGCAATTTAGATGTTTGAGCCTTGCCAATGAAGAATTTTTGGAGTTGGAATATTTGTTTGTAATGTAAATTAACTATGTCCGTTAGAGCTCTCCCTCCCTCTTTTCTTGGTAGTGTGGTCCTAATAACTGATGATGTCGGGTTTGTGTTTGGTCATCATGGTTCGCGTTGTTCTTTGAATATCTTCCAGTTCTGTTTTTGTCCTCTTCAGAATTCCAAATGAGTATCTCAGAACCGGTATGGCGTAGGTGTTAATTGCTTTGGCAAGATTTCTTGCGTTCAACTGGGATTTCAATAAAGCAGTTATCCTTTGAGTGAACTCTCCTCGAATTTTGGTTTTTGCTTGCTTCTGGTCTAGAAGCTTAGCTTGATGAAATCCTAGATATTTGTAGGTTTCACCATTTTGCATGGCATTTATAATGTTCCCGTTGGGTAGTAATACATCTCCGTTAACGTTATTATTATATTATATTATTATTATTATTATTATTATTATTCGATGTTTCCTTTTAGCTTGAATTTTTTCCCTATGTAGGTTGTTTTTGTTTTTTATCTTCATGTACCGCTTTTGCACCATGGTAATTGTAATTTTTTGGACTTTTTAATTTTTCGGCAATCTCATTTCTTCTCCCAACTTCTTTTTGGCAATAGCCGGAATTTTCTTAAGTTTTTCGGTTTTTGGTGTTTCTTCAGGGATGTAGTTAATTTCCCTGAATTTATTTCTTTTATTCACTGGATTTTGTCCGATATTCCTAGTGATTTCAAATTTCTTCATTTTTGTTTCGTAGAAATTTTTTGCTCTCATTTTTATTGTTTCTCGGAGGTCTACTATTTGATATTTGTCGCGTAGTTCCTTGTTGGTAATTTCTAGTCTATTTTCGACGGCTTGGAGTTTCTCTAGGTTTTGTCTTGTTGTAGAGCACCACACCGTGCATCCGTATAGCAGAATAAACATACAGAGCATTTCAACGAAAACTATCCACCCCACATAATTCTGAAGGTGTCACTTTTATGAAAAAATGAAAAAATACGAAAAAATCATATAAAGGGGAACGTCTTCTTGCTCATAAGTAGACGTTATAACTTTAACCCCCTCCCCCCTATGTATAATACATAAGTGAAAAGTCAATCAGTTGGGAGTTACGGATAAATCCAATTTACTAATAGTAACACTTTAATTCGTAACAAATCAGCAAAACAATACTAAATTATTTTATAAACTGCTCAAATTCACTTCCATTGGTTTCGGTACAATGATACAATCGAGCCTCAAATGAGTTTCGAACATTATGTAACATTTCTGGGGATATTTGTCGACATTCTTGAATAATTCGCTGACGTAAATCATCTATAGATGCTGGCTGAGTGGCATAAGTTTTGGTTTTCAGATATCCCCATAAAAAAGCCTAGGGGGGTTGAATCGGGTGACCTATGTGGCCATTCCAACATTGGGCCTCGTGTTCCTATCCACCGGGCAGGAAATGATTCGTTTAAAAACCATCTTACATCGAGAGCGTAATGTGGAGGTACCCCATCTTGTTGAAACGTTAGCAAAGCTTCTGACATGGTATCATCATTTTCTAGTATTCGTGTTATTCCGAGATCAATAGCTTCTCTGAGTAATTGTAGATTTAAGTTTCCCTCAATAAAATATGGTCCTATAATATGGTCACCAAAAATGCCACACCAGACGTTCAATTTTTGTGGTGTTTTACTATGAAACTCCCGCATTACGTGTGGGTCATTTTCTGCCCAATATCTACAATTATGTCTGTTTATTCCACCATTTAAAGCAAATGAACATTCGTCAGAAAAGCGGATATTGCATAATAAAGCTGCAGTGTCGTGCAGTCGTTCACTCATCAATTCACAAAACTGTAGACGCCGGTCGAAATCGTCTTCATGTAGCTCTTGGACTAATTTAATTTTGTAAGGATGGAATTTGAGTTTATGTAAAATTCTGAAAACATTGCTGCTAGAAACACCCACTGGAAATTTGTCATATTGACTGTTGTTCTTCTAACGTAAGTTGTCCTAAAACGGCAACAACCATAGCTTCATTATTAACTACTCGTTGTGGTTGTGTTTTTTATTGGCAATTGATCCTGTTTCACAAATTTTTTGCATTAATTCAATTACGTACTTATGTGTGGCAGTTTTTCTGGGATGAGCAGCATTAAACTGTCTAGCTGTGGCTCTTGTAGATTTATTGTTTTCGTAGAATAATCCTAGAATTTCAATTCTCTCTTGCAGAGTATACATCATTTTTACTGTAGATAGGTACTTGTAAATGTTGATATTCGAATGAAAAATAAGCTATCTACTTGACACTTCACTTAAAAAACGTCAAACGCCAGTTTTCCGGTCGCTATGTTTTTGTCCCCAAGCAAAACATCGTTTACTTAATTGAGTTAGTGCCACAGCAATGGCATAATTTACATTGGAATTATCCGTAACTCCGAACTGATTGACTTTTCATTTACATATTATACATTTTCGTAATCCTTCTGTAGAGGAGAATCAAACAATGCAATAATGTATAGGGTGTTCCATTTAAAAAATGGGGAGTGGTGACCATAGGGTGGAGGGGGTTAAAGTTATAACGTCTACATTTGAGCAAAAAGACGTCCTCCCTTATATGATTTTTGACGTGTTTTTTAATTTTTTCATAAAGGCGATGCCTTCAGAATTATGTGGGATGGATAGTTTTCATTGAAATGCTCTGTATATAAAACAGAGTATTAGGCCTCACAGGCCCAAAGCTTCTATTTTTTTTGTTATATTTCTCCATTTTATTTTATCTCTTGCAATCCTATTCCAGTCCTCTATTCCTATCTGTTTCATTTCTTCCTAGGTCGTCCCACTTTTTTCTTACCCCCTTCACCTCCAAGAAGCATCTTCTTCACACACCTTTCGTCATCCATCCTACCCACATGGCCTAATCATCGAATAAACATGCTCTTTTTATAAGTTTCGGAAGCCAGTAGCATCACTGAGGAAAAATTATGGTCGAAATAAATTTCACTTACAGTCAGAGATTGTTTATTCTAAAAAATGTCAATAACTGTATCTCATCAACGACAAAACTTATCACACATGTTTATAGGAACTTTTCGGCTTGAAATTCAATGACGAGTCGCCTACAATAATATGTCAAGTTAGTTTGGAAACATCCTGTATAAAAAATCGATATTGATTTTTTGTAAATTTTCTTCATTTATGTATTAACATTGTTTTTCTAGTTCCCATGTATATTTTTTCCATGACTAACACTAAATTATTTATTTAAATATAGTGGAAATATTGCTCTACCAACATTTTTCAATTATTTATGATATTGTTTCCAAGGTTTCCAAAACCATTGATTATTAAAGAAAATATTTTCCACGAAATAATCGAATAGTCTTAACAATTCGCCGATCAAAGACAACAGTGCAACATAAAATATATCTAAAGCCTTTTCCTTTTTCCAACAAAAACAAATATTAAAGTAGATAAAAATGTTCCGAGAACAAAAACAGCAATTGCTATAATAACAACGTATAGTTTATTGAAGAGGCCTTCTTTTAAACGAGAATGAAAGCGGCATGAATAATGAAACAATACAATTATTAATTTAAGCCACGATCATGTTGTACTAGTTGTTACACAGTTGTTGCGGTCAAAGGCCAGTAATCAAACTGTGTAATTTTCGTGACGGAGATGCTACTTGTTATTACACGTTATAAACCTCCTGCTTTTGTCATCTAACATCTGGATTACTCCCACGGTCCTACACATATACATACAAACACCCAATATTTCAATATCAACTTTGAAATTGCCAGGTTAGAAACTGGGGTAATGTTCAATTATAATAAATTAATAAACGATCAGCTTTGCATTTTCTTAAAATAAAAAATAAATTACGAAAATTGGTGTTTTAATTACACTATTTTTGTAGAACGAATTTCCTAAATAATAAGTGTTGGTTATAAAGACAATTATACACTGTGTTCATTTGAAAAGGACCCACCCTTCATATTTCAAAAATGGGACATCTTAGAAAGAAATGCCGAAACACGTCAACTTTTAACTTGAGGGGGACACTTTTTGGTGCTAATGTCATAAACGTCAGATTCACCCCCTCCCTTCTGGAGATACCCCTTCAATTTTTTCAAATGGCATTAGGTATCAAGTCATACCTCATTTAAAAGGTCTGGTAAATCTCTATTCAATCATTTTGTTTTGCCTTTGATACCAGCCTTCCATTGTTATTTAATCGTTGTTTAAAAGCAGATTTTGTGGTTTGGGAATACACCTCACCACAACCAGTGCAAGATTCGTCACCGTCGTCCATATCATCTGAAGAGTCATCCAATGTAGGTGCTTCTAAATCCTCAGCCGAAGATGAGTTGGAAGCTTTGTTAGGTTTTCTTTTGATTAATTTTGATTTCTTCAAATCTGGTTCCTTTTTATTAACGACCTTTCCTTTCTTTGATTTTTTTGCCGCTTTTTTCTTTTTCTCTTCAATTGTCGTTTCCGTGGTTAATATTTCTGCCAGCTGCTTGCTCCTTCGTCGAACGGAATCGACGTCAGCAGAAACAACTGGAACAGGCGAGATGATATCCAGTATTTTTCCAGGGGTACATTTCACAGGAGTAGTTTCATTGGTTCCTACAGGCGCAGGTAGTCCGTTTTGTTTTTCTGGTATAGTCTGCCAACTACATCAAGCTTGTTGATTATCATCAGCTGAAGCTTTGGGAATACTTTGAGAACTAACAGCAGAATTTTATTTATTTTGAACTGCATCAGGGACATCTGCTAACTTACTATTTTCAGTCAAATAAGCGTTATCTGGAATAGCAGAAGGGTTAAATGGCACAATACCAGTAGCCTTAAATGTCGAAGTTCCATTATTTACAGTCGCAGACTTGTTCCATCCTTCAGCAAGTAACTTTCCAAACTGTAATCTAATGAGCTTTCGTCCTGGGTTATTTTCAATGTATAAATTACAAGCTGAGTAGTAGTTTAGTTTTAACGATCTGAAAAAACACCTATCAGCAAGGGGGAATAAAAACTCCTTCTGCGTTACAACAAGCTATAACCGTGATGGTTTCTCCTTTTTCACCAGAGCTTTTTCACCAGAGCAGATACTTGCGATATTTTTAGATCATTTTTTAACAATTACGTGGCCCGGCCTATTATCTAGTTGTAGACCAGTCTCGTCCATATTAAGTGTCCAAGAGGACCTTTATTTATATTTCGTGTTGATTTCCTTCTTCGTAGGGTAGTGGCCGGTACCCCAAAATTTCTAGCAGCCTCATTAACTCCCATTCTGTTTTCATTAGCGGCTTGAATGGCCTCGGTTAACTGTTGCTCAGTCCAACTAGCCCTGGAACAACTTCCAGTGCGCTTGTCATTGGTAGGCATACTGGAAAAAAAATATCGAGCCAGCTCACCTCAAAAATAAGTTAATCATCTATCCTCGTCATGAGAGGGGAGATGGCGCACCTAATAAACTGAAAACGTTTCTAAATATTAGCCATTTTAAGGTTATGCAACTGAACTAGAATGTTTTCACTTACCTAAGATGATAACTTGACTAAAATTATTGCTAAATTCAAAGTTCACCAGCACCAAGGAAAAATTCGGAATAATATTTTTGCCCAACCGAATCATAAAATAAATAATTTTTAAATAGGTTTCTAGCTTGTAAACACAGACGATATGACGACTTGTTTAATATGAACTAAAGGCTATCAGGACGTCTCTACTTGTCTGTGGCACTAGCGGTTGCGCTGTAAAACCATTGCGTCATCTCACCTCTATCCTCGAATTACCCTATTTATTTGCCAATCGAGTGTACAATAAGATCTTAAATTATACATAGTGCTCATCACTGAGCAACCTTTATAACTGTTGCAAAAAAAGTATAACTGGAGTAGATAGCCTAATTAAATTAAAAGAAATAACAAGTTTTACTTAACAAGAACCAACTAGCGCTACCTATCTTTTTATTTCTTTTACTCCTTAATCAGATCAAATTTAAGAAATCTAAAACTTAACTTCACTAGTAAATTCGCGTTCAGGAAAACTCGTTGCCGCCGCACCACCCGGCCCGGCGGTAGGCACTTGTCACTAGTCACTAGAACTTAGGCAGCACGAATTCATCTCGCCTCTTCTCTTTCGCAGCCTTGCGGTTTTGCTTTGCAAATAACTTTGCGAGCGAGATTTGGAGTTAATTTTTATTTATTTCCAATTGAAAAAATCGAGGCGCTTGTTGCCGCCTCCTTTCGTACGCCGCCCGGGGCCATGGCCCTTACTGCCACCACCACGCTACACCATTGCCTCTGTTCTCAGTGACTAGTAGTTTTTTCAGAGCTTATTACTCACGCGGTTATTTTTACAACAATGTATACTTTCTTCAATCATTTTCCTTGCCCTTCTCGATAAATTTCAATCATTTTCCTTGCCCTTCTCGTTAAATTACGAGAGCATCTAGTCCCACTTGCTAATGATACAATAATCCCTCTTTCGGGTAGTTCCAGGTAGTTTTGCGGAATTCGACCCTAGCCAGTTATCCAATGAATACGTCTTTGGTTGTTCAAGTTTGATTAAGTACAGTAGAGTAGTGTTAAGTTACAGAAAATGTTTATAATCCATAATAAAACAATGGCAGCTCTTAACTGTTCCAAAATTCGATTTATTTTATTCTCATGATACAAATAGGTATCTGAAACTTGGGAGCTGCTTAAAAATATAATAACATAATATTACCTATATTCTTTGTGATTTTATTATTTACTAATACTAAATAATTATTTACCATAGCTTAAATAGGATTTTGCGTCACAAACAAAGTGCATGCGACACTTCTCAATTTTCCTTCCCACGTGCTTTTAGTAGCCTTTTTCATGGGAATATTTAAAAAAGACGCGCTAGGGGCAGCACCACTGGGGAGTACATATGTTTTGAATTCTGTATTGACAACAACGTCGAAAGTACTGATTTAAAATTCAATTAAGCGAAGATGATGTACCTTGAGCAAAATTAAAATTTGTAAAAATACAAGATCATCTTGACGGGGACTTAAAACGGCATATCGTGGTTTACCCGTGTCAGGTAACAAAAATGTCTTAGTTAGAAGGTTAGTTGGTTCATAAAGGGTCTGGTATATGATTGTGCTTAAACAATTTTTATTATTTTATATGCATTTTTCTAATGCTTTTGTTATTTTCAAGAATTGAAGAATGCATTGCGAATAGTAATGATAAAAAAAATATTATTGGAATCGATGGTGATACATGTCTAGAGGATAAACAACAACTCATGAAATTAATCAAACCAACAGAAAGATACAGATATTTCAAAACTGCTTGGGAATCAACACAACAACAAGACAAAACTATAGATAATCTCACTGCAAGACTTTTAGCTGAAGAAAACTCTTATAAAACTAAAAATGAAAAATCAGTAGCATTCCAAAGTACTGAGATGTTATGCTATTCGTGCAATAAAACAGGACACATATCACGTTTCTGTAAAAATAAGTAAACATAACCAAATAAAAAACAAAGTACCTGGAATATTTTGCAAATTATGTAAGAAGACAAATCATAATGAATCAAGATGTTTCTTTAGAAACAAGCAGCAAAATGAAAAGGGTGATAGAGAGGTATATTTTTTGACTGAAACAAAAATATCAGAAAACTCAGACAAAAAACTGTTTGTCTAACAACTTGGTAAAAACAAATGTAGACATATGTGTTGCTATGAAAAATGCACAAATAAGAGCTAATGGTATTTGGAAGATAGAAATGGACAGATGTATGTTAAATGAAGTCTTGTATGTACCAGAACTAAGCAAAAACTTATTATCTGTTTCTGCAATAACCGAAAATAAAGGAGAAGTAATTTTTAAAGAAGACTGGGGCATATTAACATAAAAAGTATGAAAAAACTGATTGATGGAAAAATGGTAACAGGAATAAACATGAACTCAAAAGATTGTGATTTATTTGATAACCCATGTGACATGAAGGAAGAACAGACAAGACTTCCTTTTAATACAGAAAGAACCAGAGCACAAAAACTGCTGGAAATTATACATACTGACTTATGCGGTCCAATAGATCCACCAATATGGGACTATAAAAAATATATTCTGACATTAACAGATGATTACACACATTATATTGTAATATATCTTTTAGAGTTCAAAAGTGAAACAACAGAATATATAACAGAAATGGAAAGAGATAAAAATGCTGAGGTCAAAAGGATAAGAAGTGACAATGGTAGCGAATTTAAGAATTATGATTTGAAAACATACTTCAAAGAAAAAGGAATAATTATGAAGTTCACAATACCATACTCACCACAACTAAATGGCAAGGCAGAGAGGCTCAACAGAACGTTGATAGAAAAAGTGAGAGCACTATTATTGAACAAAAAGCACTAAATATGAACAAAAAGTTTTGGGGTGGTTGGACGAGTTGCAATATATATTGTAACGGATTGAAAATACGACATCATTCAAATCTACTAAAAAACTTAGCAGCAACTGAATTTGATAAAAAGTATTGATGATTATAAGCATTAAGGATTGTTATCATGAAATAATATAATAATAAAATACCTAAGTATGATTTATTATAAAGTAACAGTACAGTTTATACTAGGTACAATTGTCAAAACTATCTCTTCATATTTTTTAAAAATATTAATTGATGAGAATAGTAAGAAAAAAGGGTGGAAACACATTATTTGGAGTCTTCTCATAAATAACTAAAACAATTCAATGTCTAAGAAGTCCTACCTCCAACACTACAATCGAAAATTCTTATCTACCAAAACTTCAGTTGTGAACCTAAAAAAATAAACTATAGTAACAATTGTAAATAAAAAAGAAACACATAAACTGCAACTAAAGGGTGCAAGGACATGTTATAAAAGGTTTTGAATAACCAAAATGCTTTAATTTTCGAAAATTTAAAAGAAATCATTTTGACAATGAGAAATTTTTAAAGTGTGATTTCTATGTCTAGAAGAGGTCTTAAGATGTAAGATTTGTACATTTAATATTATGTTTTATGTAGATTATCATTATATGTGTAAAAAAGTTGTGTGTAAGAAAATCAAAAATACCAAAATAACTTTTGACCATCCTCGTATATCAGTTTTGACACGAATTTCATTAAAAAATTTAACATAGTGACCTGTGACTTGTGTGTTTAATAAAAGTAAAAACTCCAAGAGGATGGTTCATTCCAGTTTTTTCACTTGCACAATAAAGTCTAAGAAAAAGTAGTTCCAATATCGATAAATTAGTACCTTGACTTTTGACAGGAGGACATTTTGAAGTTTAAAAGTGTGGTAATTCTAAATTTCTTCACGTGCTGAGAAATCAACAAGATTTCTTTTAAAAATCTCACCAATTTGTTTATGGACGACAAATTTTTCTTCCTGAAGTGAAAAGGAAAGAAAATAGATTGGAGTCCGATGCTATTTCCCTGAGCATCTAAAGAAGAAGGACTAACAAGAAAAAAATAAGGTACCTAATTCTTTCTTCCTACAATATAAAAGAAAAAGAAAGTTAATTATTAAATAATAACAATAATATTCTAAAAAGATTTGCTATAGCTAAAAAAAATAACTCTAGATAGAGACTTAAAGGCCATAATAATAATAATAAAGACAAACAAAAACAATAAATGCATTTATATTTAAAAAAGCAATTATTAAAGAAGATTTGACATATTCATTATTTACTGTAGTATTTATATTTTTATGTATTACTATTAGATTGTAAACATCTATTTTTTTTCTTTTGCTTAAAGACTAAAGAAGTTTCTAGTTGTTCTTTATGAACAAATACTTTACTAAAATTAATTTCCACGTACCTTGTTGGTCGATAAGCAATTTTCATCATTGATTTTGTACTTATATGATAACCATTGTTTTTTTTTGTAAACACTTCTCACTTGCAAACTGATTTCTTGAATTTAGCAATTATTTTTACTATTCTTCAAGTATGGAAGGGATGGTAATACATCATACATAATTTGCCACTGTGTTGGATTTTGTTTCTCAATAAAAAATATGATATTTCTTCGTTTAATTCAACAACTTGTCTATTATTGAACAGCCATTTTGGAGATAATTAATAAGAGTGCTTAGAGCGTCGACTCCAAACACAACTAACGAATCCGATTGAGATAGGTAGTTTCGTGCTTTATCAGAGTAAGTTACAGGGTTGTACTGAGAAAGTAGGTCAGGTAATTTAAAATTCAATTAAGCGAAGATGATGTACCTTGAGCAAAATTAAAATTTGTAAAAATACAAGATCATCTTGACGGGGACTTAAAACGGCATATCGTGGTTTACCCGTGTCAGGTAACAAAAATGTCTTAGTTAGAAGGTTAGTTGGTTCATAAAGGGTCTGGTATATGATTGTGCTTAAACAATTTTTATTATTTTATATGCATTTTTCTAATGCTTTTGTTATTTTCAAGAATTGAAGAATGCATTGCGAATAGTAATGATAAAAAAAATTTTATTGGAATCGATGGTGATACATGTCTAGAGGATAAACAACAACTCATGAAATTAATCAAACCAACAGAAAGATACAGATATTTCAAAACTGCTTGGGAATCAACACAACAACAAGACAAAACTATAGATAATCTCACTGCAAGACTTTTAGCTGAAGAAAACTCTTATAAAACTAAAAATGAAAAATCAGTAGCATTCCAAAGTACTAAGATGTTATGCTATTCGTGCAATAAAACAGGACACATATCACGTTTCTGTAAAAATAAGTAAACATAACCAAATAAAAAACAAAGTACCTGGAATGTTTTGCAAATTATGTAAGAAGACAAATCATAATGAATCAAGATGTTTCTTTAGAAACAAGCAGCAAAATGAAAAGGGTGATAGAGAGGTATATTTTTTGACTGAAACAAAAATATCAGAAAACTCAGACAAAAAACTGTTTGTCTAACAACTTGGTAAAAACAAATGTAGACATATGTGTTGCTATGAAAAATGCACAAATAAGAGCTAATGGTATTTGGAAGATAGAAATGGACAGATGTATGTTAAATGAAGTCTTGTATGTACCAGAACTAAGCAAAAACTTATTATCTGTTTCTGAAATAACCGAAAATAAAGGAGAAGTAATTTTTAAAGAAGACTGGGGCATATTAACATAAAAAGTATGAAAAAACTGATTGATGGAAAAATGGTAACAGGAATAAACATAAACTCAAAAGATTGTGATTTATTTGATAACCCATGTGACATGAAGGAAGAACAGACAAGACTTCCTTTTAATACAGAAAGAACCAGAGCACAAAAACTGCTGGAAATTATACATACTGACTTATGCGGTCCAATAGATCCACCAATATGGGACTATAAAAAATATATTCTGACATTAACAGATGATTACACACATTATAGTGTAATATATCTTTTAGAGTTCAAAAGTGAAACAACAGAATATATAACAGAAATGGAAAGAGATAAAAATGCTGAGGTCAAAAGGATAAGAAGTGACAATGGTAGCGAATTTAAGAATTATGATTTAAAAACATACTTCAAAGAAAAAGGAATAATTATGAAGTTCACAATACCATACTCACCACAACTAAATGGCAAGGCAGAGAGGCTCAACAGAACGTTGATAGAAAAAGTGAGAGCACTATTATTGAACAAAAAGCACTAAATATGAACAAAAAGTTTTGGGGTGGTTGGAAGAGTTGCAATATATATTGTAACGGATTAAAAATACGACATCATTCAAATCTACTAAAAAACTTAGCAGCAACTGAATTTGATAAAAAGTATTGATGATTATAAGCATTAAGGATTGTTATCATGAAATAATATAATAGTAAAATACCTATGTAGGATTTATTATAAAGTAACAGTACAGTTTATACTAGGTACAATTGTCAAAACTATCTCTTCATATTTTTTAAAAATATTAATTGATGAGAATAGTAAGAAAAAAGGGTGGAAACACATTATTTGGAGTCTTCTCATAAATAACTAAAACAATTCAATGTCTAAGAAGTCCTACCTCCAACACTACAATCGAAAATTCTTATCTACCAAAACTTCAGTTGTGAACCTAAAAAAATAAACTATAGTAACAATTGTAAATAAAAAAGAAACACATAAACTGCAACTAAAGGGTGCAAGGACATGTTATAAAAGGTTTTGAATAACCAAAATGCTTTAATTTTCGAAAATTTAAAAGAAATCATTTTGACAATGAGAAATTTTTAAAGTGTGATTTCTATGTCTAGAAGAGGACTTAAGATGTAAGATTTGTACATTTAATATTATGTTTTATGTAGATTATCATTATATGTGTAAAAAAGTTGTGTGTAAGAAAATCAAAAATACCAAAATAACTTTTGACCATCCTCGTATATCAGTTTTGACACGAATTTCATTAAAAAATTTAACATAGTGACCTGTGACTTGTGTGTTTAATAAAAGTAAAAACTCCAAGAGGATGGTTCATTCCAGTTTTTTCACTTGCACAATAAAGTCTAAGAAAAAGTAGTTCCAATATCGATAAATTAGTACCTTGACTTTTGACAGGAGGACATTTTGAAGTTTAAAAGTGTGGTAATTCTAAATTTCTTCACGTGCTGAGAAATCAACAAGATTTCTTTTAAAAATCTCACCAATTTGATTATGGACGACAAATTTTTCTTCCTGAAGTGAAAAGGAAAGAAAATAGATTGGAGTCCGATGCTATGTCCCTGAGCATCTAAAGAAGAAGGACTAACAAGAAAAAAATAAGGTACCTAATTCTTTCTTCCTACAATATAAAAGAAAAAGAAAGTTAGTTATTAAATAATAACAATAATATTCTAAAAAGATTTGCTATAGCTAAAAAAAATAACTCTAGATAGAGACTTAAAGGCCATAATAATAATAATAAAGACAAACAAAAACAATAAATGCATTTATATTTAAAAAAGCAATTATTAAAGAAGATTTGACATATTCATTATTTACTGTAGTATTTATATTTTTATGTATTACTATTAGATTGTAAACATCTATTTTTTTTCTTTTGCTTAAAGACTAAAGAAGTTTCTAGTTGTTCTTTATGAACAAATACTTTACTAAAATTAATTTCCACGTACCTTGTTGGTCGATAAGCAATTTTCATCATTGATTTTGTACTTATATGATAACCATTGTTTTTTTTTGTAAACACTTCTCACTTGCAAACTGATTTCTTGAATTTAGCAATTATTTTTACTATTCTTCAAGTATGGAAGGGATGGTAATACATCATACATAATTTGCCACTGTGTTGGATTTTGTTTCTCAATAAAAAATATGATATTTCTTCGTTTAATTCAACAACTTGTCTATTATTGAACAGCCATTTTGGAGATAATTAATAAGAGTGCTTAGAGCGTCGACTCCAAACACAACTAACGAATCCGATTGAGATAGGTAGTTTCGTGCTTTATCAGAGTAAGTTACAGGGTTGTACTTAGAAAGTAGGTCAGGTAATTTAATAAAATTTTAATAGGTGGAATTATATAAAAAAAGATCATTAACTGTATTCAATACTTCATATTTATTTAATTTTTAAATAAATATTGGCGCCCAACTATACAATACAATAAAATCACAAATTCAATAATCAATTTAATAAATAAAAAAAATTAACCCCATTACCCCTTACACACGTGACAATATATTGAACAGAAGCCCAACAGAGTCTTGAAATGACACCTTCTGAATTATGGACAGGGAAAAAGCCAGATTTAAAAAGATTAAAAATTTTTGGAGTAGAAGTCTATTCTAAAAATTTAGGATATTTAAAGAAACTAGATAGTAGATCAGAAAAATACATATTTGTAGGATATGCACCTACAGGCTATCGTCTATGGGATGAGAATGAACAAAAAGTAATAATAAGGAGAGATGTATTTAAAAAACCCAAAAATGGAAATTAAAACATTTTTAAGAAAACTACAAGAAAAATTTGAAGTAACAATTCAAGATGACTTAAAAAACTTTATTAGAATAGAAATAAATAGGACAGAAGAGGGAATTGAACTGAAACAAGAAAAATACATAGAAAATGTCCTGGATAAATATAAAATGAAAGACAGCAAACCAATGAGCACTCCTATTGAAACAAAACAATTGATAACACAAGGAGAAGAACTAAAGCATGAATATCCTTATAGAGAGACAGTTGGAAACCTACCAATAAAACCAGACCAGACATAGCGTATGCTGTAAGTTATGAAAGCCGTTTTGCAGACAAAACTAAAAACAAAGATATAGTAAATGTGAAAAGAACTCTACGCTACTTAAATGGAACAAGTAACTGGGGAATAAAATATTTGAAAAATGGAATACTAGATATTATCGAAGCCTATAGTGACTCGGACTTTGCAGAAGATGATGAGACTAGACGAAGTACAACACGGTATATAATTATGTACTGTGGGGGACCTATTGCATGGAGTTCCAGAAGGCAACCCATAAATGCTCTATCAACCGCCGAGGTAGAATTGATAGCTGCAGCTGAGTGCGTGAAAGAAGTGCTTTATTATAAATCATTTTTGTGTGAAGTCTTAAATATGGAATTAGTGCAAATTTAAAAATAGATAACCAGAGTGCGATAAAAAAAATTTTAAAATGGTGTGTTTAATAAGCGCAGTAAACATATTGACGTTAGATCTAAATTTATTTGTGAAAAGGTAAACAGTAATGATATTTGCCTTGAATATTGTTACGCGAGCTACTGCAATAATATTCTCACTTAGTGCCCCCAGTGAAATCCCCGTATGAGACGACTATGGCTCCTCCGCCCAAACTTCGAGAAACATCCAGAACACCCGGGTGCGTCCGCCAGAATATCGAGAATATCCAGTGAACCCGCCAGAACGTCGAGAGATTTCTAGAATTACGGCGCGCGAGTATAAATAGGCCACGAGCATCGCTGCAGGCAATTAGTCAATCAGTCAGTGTTGATACCGAAGGAAAGTAATCGCGCCTCGATAAAGTGTTTATTAAGTGACTCTCATATAAATTATAATTAGTGTGTTTAGTGTATTACATAAATTATTAAATAAGGACTGAATTACATATAAATCTGTAAATATAAATTAATTGTAAATATAAATTAGAATAAACGTTACATTGGTGTCAGGTGTGGGGTTAAAATAAATAAATATACAGGAATATGGCGAAGAAACTTTGTGAATTAAAAGTTTCAGAGCTTCGAGGAGAGTTGGAGGATTACGAATTGGACACAAGTGGGGTCAACTCAGTGTTAGTGGAACGACTAAAAGAAGCTATGATTAACAATGGATTGGACCCGGAAACGTTTGAATTCACCGACGAAGCGTCCGCCTCTATAACCTCTTCCATAAAAAAACTTTCGTCGGACATGGAAAACAAAATGTCGGACATGGGAAACAAAATGTCGGACATGGAAAATAAAATTTCGACGGATATAAAAAACGAAATTTCATCCATGGAAAACAAATTGTCGGACGTGGAAAATAAAATTTCGACGGATATAAAAAACGAAATTTCAGCCATGGAAAGTAAACTCTCGGCGGACATGGAAAACAAATTGTCGGACGTGGAAAATAAAATTTCATCCATGGAAAGTAAACTTTCGACGGACATGGAAAACAAATTGTCGGACGTGGAAAATAAAATTTCATCCATGGAAAGTAAACTTTCGGCGGACATGGAAAACAAAATGTCGGACATGGAGAATAAAATTTCGACGGACATGAAAAATGAAATGACATCAATGAAGACTGATATTTCTGCCGTGGAAGAAAAGATTAAGAGTATGGAGCAAGAAATGAAACAAAAAATCAAAGAAATCGAAAGGAAGAATAGTAATAAACCGGATATTACAACTAGGCAAGCCCCGAATAACGACGAACTGGCAGAGAAAGTAGAGTTGAAACCGAAAATGGAAAACGATATTAACAGCCGAGTGAAACTGCCAACATTCGATGGTAAAACGTCATGGCCGAACTATCTTAAGCAATTCGAGGCGGCATCAAAGGCAAACAACTGGAGTGAGAAGGAAAAAGCGTTAAATTTAACTCTTGCCCTTAGAGGAGACGCTATGGATATCCTCCAGACCATTCCAGTGGAAGAGGCCGAAGATTTTGAACAACTCAAAAAGCGATTGAATATGAGATATGGCCTGGAACACCTGGAGCATCTGTACCAGTCGCAGCTGAAAAACCGCAAACAAAAACGCGACGAAACTCTGCAAGAATTCGAAGCAGACATTGCGAGGCTGGTGCGGTTTGCCTATCCATCGGCACCGGAGAATGTCATGGAATGTTTAGGGGTACAGACATTCATCGACGGAGTTCGTGACCATGAAATGCAGAGAACTCTACGCTTGGCTCGGCATAAGACACTGGTCGACGTACTCTCTGCAGCCTTGGAGTACGAAGCAGCTACACTGGCTTCCGGAGTATACGGCAAGGTGAGGGCTGTAGCAGACAAAGAAGTTGAGAACAAGCTCGACCAGATTGTCAACATGATGAAAAGCATCTCAAATGGAAAACTGAAAGCTGTGAGATGCTGGAATTGTGGAGAAATGGGACATGTACGCAGTTCGTGCAAGCGACCGAGAACTGCTACAAACGAAGACGCCCAGCAGGAAAACTAGGAAGGGTCGACCTTCAGAGGGCAGCTTCGACCCGAAGACCTTCCAAAGACCCTCTCATCCTAATAGCCTCTCTGAAATGTCGCGATGATAGTGTATACGTGGATGGTGAAGTTAATGGAAGGAAGTATACACTATTGGTGGACACTGAAACTGAAATTAAAACATTTTTAAGAAAACTACAAGAAAAATTTGAAGTAACAATTCAAGATGACTTAAAAAACTTTATTAGAATAGAAATAAATAGGACAGAAGAGGGAATTGAACTGAAACAAGAAAAATACATAGAAAATGTCCTGGATAAATATAAAATGAAAGACAGCAAACCAATGAGCACTCCTATTGAAACAAAACAATTGATAACACAAGGAGAAGAACTAAATCATGAATATCCTTATAGAGAGACAGTTGGAAACCTACCAATAAAACCAGACCAGACATAGCGTATGCTGTAAGTTATGAAAGCCGTTTTGCAGACAAAACTAAAAACAAAGATATAGTAAATGTGAAAAGAACTCTACGCTACTTAAATGGAACAAGTAACTGGGGAATAAAATATTTGAAAAATGGAATACTAGATATTATCGAAGCCTATAGTGACTCGGACTTTGCAGAAGATGATGATACTAGACGAAGTACAACACGGTATATAATTATGTACTGTGGGGGACCTATTGCATGGAGTTCCAGAAGGCAACCCATAAATGCTCTATCAACCGCCGAGGTAGAATTGATAGCTGCAGCTGAGTGCGTGAAAGAAGTGCTTTATTATAAATCATTTTTGTGTGAAGTCTTAAATATGGAATTAGTGCAAATTTAAAAATAGATAACCAGAGTGCGATAAAAAAAATTTTAAAATGGTGTGTTTAATAAGCGCAGTAAACATATTGACGTTAGATCTAAATTTATTTGTGAAAAGGTAAACAGTAATGATATTTGCCTTGAATATTGTTACGCGAGCTACTGCAATAATATTCTCACTTAGTGCCCCCAGTGAAATCCCCGTATGAGACGACTATGGCTCCTCCGCCCAGACTTCGAGCAACATCCAGAACACCCGGGTGCGTCCGCCAGAATATCGAGAATATCCAATGCGCCCGCGAGAACGCCGAGATACTTCTAGAATTACGGCGCACGAGTATAAATAGGCCACAAGCATCGCTGCAGTCAATTAGTCAATCAGTCAGTGTTGATACCGAAGGAAAGTAATCGCGCATCGATAGAGTTTTTATTAAGTGACTCTCATATAAATTATAATTAGTGGGTTTAGTGTATTACATAAATTATTAAATAAGGACTGAATTACATATAAATCTGTAAATATAAATTAATTGTAAATATAAATTAGAATAAACGTTACATTGATGTCAGGTGTGGGGTTAAAATAAATAAATATACAGGAATATGGCGAAGAAACTTTGTGAATTAAAAGTTTCAGAGCTTCGAAGAGAGTTGGAGGATTACGAATTGGACACAAGTGGGGTCAAGTCAGTGTTAGTGGAACGACTAAAAGAAGCTATGATTAACAATGGATTGGACCCGGAAACGTTTGAATTCACCGACGAAGCGTCCGCCTCTATAACCTCTTCCATAAAAAAACTTTCGTCGGACATGGAAAACAAAATGTCGGACATGGGAAACAAAATGTCGGACATGGAAAATAAAATTTCGACGGATATAAAAAACGAAATTTCATCCATGGAAAACAAATTGTCGGACGTGGAAAATAAAATTTCGACGGATATAAAAAACGAAATTTCAGCCATGGAAAGTAAACTCTCGGCGGACATGGAAAACAAATTGTCGGACGTGGAAAATAAAATTTCATCCATGGAAAGTAAACTTTCGGCGGACATGGAAAACAAATTGTCGGACGTGGAAAATAAAATTTCATCCATGGAAAGTAAACTTTCGGCGGACATGGAAAACAAAATGTCGGACATGGAGAATAAAATTTCGACGGACATGAAAAATGAAATGACATCCATGAAGACTGATATTTCTGCCGTGGAAGAAAAGATTAAAAGTATGGAGCAAGAAATGAAACAAAAAATCAAAGAAATCGAAAGGAAGAATAGTAATAAACCGGATATTACAACTAGGCAAGCCCCGAATAACGACGAACTGGCAGAGAAAGTAGAGTTGAAACCGAAAATGGAAAACGATATTAACAGCCGAGTGAAACTGCCAACATTCGATGGTAAAACGTCATGGCCGAACTATCTTAAGCAATTCGAGGCGGCATCAAAGGCAAACAACTGGAGTGAGAAGGAAAAAGCGTTAAATTTAACTCTTGCCCTTAGAGGAGACGCTATGGATATCCTCCAGACCATTCCAGTGGAAGAGGCCGAAGATTTTGAACAACTCAAAAAGCGATTGAATATGAGATATGGCCTGGAACACCTGGAGCATCTGTACCAGTCGCAGCTGAAAAACCGCAAACAAAAACGCGAAGAAACTCTGCAAGAATTCGAAGCAGGCATTGCGAGGTTGGTGCGGTTTGCCTATCCATCGGCACCGGAGAATGTCATGGAATGTTTAGGGGTACAGACATTCATCGACGGAGTTCGTGACCATGAAATGCAGAGAACTCTACGCTTGGCTCGGCATAAGACACTGGTCGACGTACTCTCTGCAGCCTTGGAGTACGAAGCAGCTACACAGGCTTCCGGAGTATACGGCAAGGTGAGGGCTGTAGCAGACGAAGAAGTTGAGAACAAGCTCGACCAGATTGTCAACATGATGAAAAGCATCTCAAATGGAAAACTGAAAGCTGTGAGATGCTGGAATTGTGGAGAAATGGGACATGTACGCAGTTCGTGCAAGCGACCGAGAACTGCTACAAACGAAGACGCCCAGCAGGAAAACTAGGAAGGGTCGACCTTCAGAGGGCAGCTTCGACCCGAAGACCTTCCAAAGACCCTCTCATCCTAATAGCCTCTCTGAAATGTCGCGATGATAGTGTATACGTGGATGGTGAAGTTAATGGAAGGAAGTATACACTATTGGTGGACACTGGAGCAACGAGGACTATTATTCGCCCCGAGACTGTCAACACCCGGAAAAGACTTTTACCGACGAGACTGCGACTCAGGACTGCCACAGGTGAAAGCGCCAATGTCCATGGAGAACTACCGGTGCAATTGGGAATTGGCGCAGAGAAGTTCACCCATACTGTCGTTGTCGCTGATATCGAAGAGGACATAATACTCGGAATGGACGTTATGAACCTACATGGCTTCCAGCTAGATTTCAAGAACCGAGTGATTAGAGTAGGTTCTGAGGAGGTATTCCTTCACCCACACGAGGATAAGACTGTTCAGGTAGCCGTACAGGAGGATACAGTTGTACCCGCAAGGAGTGAATTTTTCACTGTGGCAAGGCTACAAGGAACCGTCGAAGAAGGAACACCGGTCATGATGGAACCGTGGAATCACGATGAAGAGGTTGGTCGAGGAATCCTGGTTGGAAAAGGGTTAGTCATGACTGCCGAAGAAATACCTGTACGCATTATATATGTAAATGACCATCCAATAACCATGAAGAAGGATACCAAAATTGGAACTTGCGTACCAGTGGCGTCGATAATTCATCAAACAACAACCTCCAATGATGCCAACAATAAATTTGAACAAATGATAGCAGTGGCTGGACAATCCCTTAGCCTTCAAGAGAAAAAAAAAATCAGAGAACTCCTGCTACAATACCGATCTCTTTTTGTACCAAAAGGAGGAAAGACAGGAAGAACATCTGCTGTCAAACACAAAATTGACACCGGCGACGCTAAACCGATAAGACAATCGGCTCGACGGCTACCACAGGCCAAAAGAGAGGAAGCGGAGAGAATTGTTCGCGAGATGGAAAAGGACAAGGTAATAGAACCTTCTACCAGCCCTTGGGTCTCTCCGGTAGTCCTGGTAAAGAAGAAGGATGGAACCACGATGTTTTGCGTGGACTACCGGCAGTTGAACAATGTTACAAAGAAAGATAGCTATCCTCTGCCGAGAATCGACGACACTCTGGATACGCTGGCCGGTAGCAAATTGTTTTCCACCTTGGACCTGAAGTCTGGATATTGGCAGGTAGAAATGGATCCAGCCGATAGAGAAAAAACAGCGTTTACCACCGGATCTGATCTATGGCATTTCACCGTTATGCCATTTGGGCTGTGCAATGCCCCCGCAACGTTCGAAAGACTGATGGAAAACGTATTGCGAGGGTTGTCCTGGAAGACATGCTTAGTGTACCTTGATGACATCATAGTCTTGGGAAGGACATTCGAAGAACATCGAGATAATTTGGAAGGCGTCTTCAAAAGGTTGCAAGCTGCCCAACTGATGCTCAACCCCAAGAAATGTCAACTATTTCAGAACAAAGTCAATTACCTAGGCCATGTAGTCAGCAAGGATGGTGTAGCTGTAGACGAAGAAAAAGCTGCTGCCGTACAAGAGTGGCCAAGACCCACCGACAAGCACCAAGTTAGAAGCTTCCTTGGACTCTGTACATACTACAGGCGATTTATAAAGAAGTTTGCAGATATCGCTAAGCCCTTGACACGACTTACAGAGGAAGCAAGGGAGTTTCGCTGGGACGAAGATTGCCAAACTTCGTTCGAAACCTTGAAGAAGCACTTGACTACTGCACCTATACTCGGTTATCCACTACCAGAGGGAGAATTCATACTAGATACTGATGCTAGCAATGTTGGAATTGGAGGAGTGCTATCACAGGTTCAAGGAGGACAAGAGAAAGTTCTGGGATATTTTAGTAAAGTCCTTTCCAAACCAGAACAAAACTACTGCGTCACAAGAAGAGAGCTCCTAGCAGTAGTGAAGTCCGTGGAGCACTTCTATCAGTATCTGTATGGGAAGAAATTTGTGATCAGAACCGATCATGCAGCACTTAAGTGGCTTATGCAATTCAAGAACCCTGAAGGTCAAATCGCTAGATGGATCGAGCGGCTCCAAGAATATAATTTCACTATTGAGCATAGAGCCGGAATAAGCCACAGAAATGCAGACTCCCTCTCTAGAAGACCATGCCCTGCAGAGTGCTCTCACTGCAGCAAAACAGAAGCTAAGGAAGCTGCGATTCGAAGAACCACGGTGACCACCGACGAATGGACACCAGAGAAGTTGGAAGAGGAACAAGAGAACGATCCCGACTTGAAGAAAATCCGACATTGGAAAAAGGAGAACTGTCGACCTACTTGGCAGGAGATTTCAAGGTACTCGCCAACGATGAAATCGTATTGGGCCCAGTGGGACTCGCTGGTTTTAGAAAAGGGTTTGCTACAGCGAGTAATCGAGAACGATGAGGGTTCCGAAAGTAGCAGACAGTTGGTGATTCCAAGAACAAGGATAGCAGCAGTACTACGGAAATTACACGACAGTCCGTCAGGAAGACATCTAGGTGTGAAGAAGACCCTCCAGAAAGTGCGAGAACGGTTTTATTGGATGCACAGTTCCGAAGATGTGAAGGACTGGTGTAAGAAGTGCACTACCTGTACTACGACCAATGGACCGCACGGGAGAAGAAAGGCTCCTATGAAGCAATACAATGTCGGAAGCCCGTTTGAACGCATTGCCCTGGACATTGCCGGACCGTTTCCACCGACAGCAAATGGCAGCAGGTACATTTTGGTGGTGATGGACTACTTCACAAAATGGGTAGAAGCGTATGCCATTCCAAACCAAGAAGCCGCAACGGTTGCCGACGTGCTTGTGAATGAGTTCATTTGCCGATATGTAGTGCCCCTGGAAATACACAGCGACCAGGGCAGAAACTTCGAAAGCCAGCTGTTCCAGGAAGTTTGTGAAAAGCTCGGCATGAAGAAAACGAGAACTACGGCTTTGCACCCACAGTCGGACGGGATGGTAGAGCGAATGAACAGAACTCTTGGCAAATATCTGTCTAAAGTAGTATCTAACCATCAGCGAGATTGGGACCAATATCTCTCGCTATTCGCGATGGCCTACAGATCTGCCATCAATGAGTCCACCGGCCAAACACCAGCAAGAGTTCTGTTCGGACGCGAAATGAGATTACCCTGCGACCTTGAATTTGGATGCCGACCCGGAGAAGACATAGCTGGTGAAGATTACGTAACCCAGCTGAGAAAAAGAATGGACGACGTACACGAGCTGGTTCGATCGAATCTTCAGATCGCTAGCGATAGGATGAAGAAGAGGTACGATACGCAAGCTACGGAAGGAGGTTTCCACGAAGTAGACAAAGTCTGGCTGCATAACCCAAGAAGACAAAAGGGTTTTTCTCCAAAGTTGCAGAAAGCTTGGGACGGCCCGTACCTCGTAAAGAAAAGAATCAACGATGTCATCTATCGTATCAGCAAGATCCCAAATGGAAAGCCAAAGGTGGTACACCGTAACCGATTAGCGCCATTCGAGGGTGACCACGATGAGGAAGTAAACCAGCTTCAGGAAGTAGCCGATCCTGCTTTTGTAGAGTTCATGGGTGCTTATGGTGGTACCGGAAAAGCGAGATTCGGCGTCACCACTGAGAGACGACAAGACCTGCTTACCGTTCCGGAGGAATACTCACTGGCAATAAACATCCCTGCCAGCGTAACCGATGCGCGCGGACTGGCATCTCTGTTTATAAAGAAGAGTGGCGCACGACCTTTGGTAAACCAGTTACCAGTACCAGGTAAAGCTCTGAAGCTGCAAAATGGCTCCCGCTACAATTTCCACCTAGTGACGAGGAACACCTTCGACGAAAGACCAACGTACGAGGATGTCTGGGAAGCACTACGAAGCCTGAGGGAGCATGTGCTTGAATTGAACGTGTACAGGCTAGCCATGCCCAAGATTGAATGTAGGCATTTAGATTGGCGAATAATCCGTAACATGGTAGAAGTAATCTTCCGAGACACCGAAGTGCAGGTACTGGTTTGCGGCCATGCTCGGGAGACACAGCCAACAGAGAAGACGGTCGCATGTTACTTCCATACAACTGGAAAATGCATCAAGGGGACCAGTTGCCGATACAGTCATCTCGTTCCAGTTTCCTAGCTAGTTCCAGGAGGAACTGTCTCTTAAGGAGGGGGCAATGTTACGCGAGCTACTGCAATAATATTCTCACTTAGTGCCCCCAGTGAAATCCCCGTATGAGACGACTATGGCTCCTCCGCCCAAACTTCGAAAAACATCCAGAACACCCGGGTGCGTCCGCCAGAATATCGAGAATATCCAATGCGCCCGCGAGAACGCCGAGATACTTCTAGAATTACGGCGTACGAGTATAAATAGGCCACAAGCATCGCTGCAGTCAATTAGTCAATCAGTCAGTGTTGATACCGAAGGAAAGTAATCGCGCATCGATAGAGTGTTTATTAAGTGACTCTCATATAAATTATAATTAGTGTGTTTAGTGTATTACATAAATTATTAAATAAGGACTGAATTACATATAAATCTGTAAATATAAATTAATTGTAAATATAAATTAGAATAAACGTTACAATATTGTTCAACTCAAAATCAAATTGCTGATCTATTCACAAAAGGTCTCATCAAAAATAATTGTATGCTGAGCGCCATCTATTGGAATATCTCAAAAAAATTGTGTCTGGTAAGACAGTATTCTGTACATTTTCAAGTATCTTTACCCGGGAAAATTAAATTAATTGTGTGGTTTTCTTGTACCATAGGAGGGGAAAAACGTCTTATGTATGTTTTTACTGGAAATTAAACCACAAACTCAGGAGTCGGAGGTTACAAGTTGTAATTAATTTGTTACTTTTTCTAACTAAGGGTGTGAGGAGGATATTATAAATGAATAAATGTTTATAATTCATTTGTGGTTTAATTCCCTATAAAAACAAACCAAATAGTGGAAAAAATAAAAACTATTATTTTAGAACATCGGTATATTATCCATTTTTATTATTAACAATTATACAAAATAATACAATTATAACCTATATAAAATTCTAATAATTTTAAAAGTATGTTGCATTCATCTCCAAAGATCCAACAGTTTTTTAGACTTAAAAATGAAAGATTACCGTTTTAATTTTTTTTTATATTTTTTTGTAGCCAAACATGTAATTGGATCCTGAGTGGCCCTCCTTAAATCTTTGCCAGACAAAATCTTGTTGACTATTTTTAAATACATTAAGAAAATTACATTGATAGACATGTTTAGAAATGTTTCTACACTGTTTGTATGACTGTCACAAAACAGTGTAGAAATATCTTCTAAACATGTTCTGAGAGAAATTAATTTGGATTTTATCCCATATACTGGTATAATCGTTGGCAAATGGTTCAAAACAACTTCTGTAACCGTTTTGAACACAAAACAGAAAATACTAGAAGGCCGAATCAATTTACTGCCTTCATATTCTCTGCCCTGTATTAAAATATTTTGAGGAATGTTTTTGTCTGTACATATTTTATTGTAACATATACAACATTTACTGGGTAAAACTTTTTTTGCCACATACCCAGCGACGTAGGCAGATGCATAATCTTGCACAAAACTTAATTGTAATTTATTATATTTGGGCAGAACAGGTAGAGGAACAAGTGGAGTTTCCGACTGATTCTCATTCCCTTCTTGCTGGATAAAATCTTTTAACGTATCAAGGATGCAACTTGACTCATCCTCCTCACAATTCGAGCCAGCCGAATGTGTAGCAACAAAGTTGTTAACTAGAAGGGATTTCATAGAGGAAACAAATGATGAGCAATTAGGATTTATGTTCCTTACTCCATGGCTTCTCAATGAGGAAAACAAATTGTCAACTGGATCCTGATTAAAACATCTTGGTGCAACATGCTTAAAATCTGTTTTTAGAAGTTTCTCCATGATGTATTTTAATCCTTTCAATGAAAAGATCCAATTATTTAGGGATGGGGCATATGATTTTTTTTCAGGATCAGTTGAGGAAACGAAGCACATGGATTCTAAAACAGGGATGCATGAATCCCAAAATGTCAGGTGGCCAGACTTTTTTGTTGCTGCACAACGTAATTGCTTTCCAGGAGGAGGATGAAGGGAAGAGCCATTAATACTGTCAAACAATTTATCGAAAAATAAAAATAAGTCGGCAGTATCAACAGCTTTAGGGTCAAGATAGAATTCGGAATCCTTAGGGAGACTTTGGCTGGCTTTAGCCATAACATACATTGCACTTCCTACAGTGTGGCTCATCACTTGAGTGCAATTTTTGACCTTCATTTTTTTCAATTTGTTTGGTATAACGTGCTCATCTGATAATTTATAGAATTGACTATAAGGTCCCTGTTTTTTGTCAATTTCATATAGTTTCACCATATGTGACCAAGATGCTACTTTTGAAATACCAGAAATTGTAAATTTTAATTTTTTTGTAATTAAATTGTTTCTGATACATTTCATCAGGTGAGGAAAATCATACAAATGTACAATTTCCTCACCATCCACAAGGTATCCTTGATAACGATTTCCTACATTATTTCTTAACAGGAAATCAGATGTTTTCCGCAATAATGCATTTATAGCAGATCTGTTTGTAGCACCTTGGTCAGATATACTTGCAACTATATGAAGTCCTGCATCTCTCACTTGCCTGACCACATTCTTTAGAATTCTCACTAACTGGGCCGTCGGAGTTGTACCTTCACAGAAAGTGAAGCAAACTGGTTGCTTCCACTTTCTGTGAACACCCTTTAATGAAAATACTAAGGCATGATCGGCAAATAAGGCTACTCTATCAGAACCACCATAGTCCACTAATCCCTCAAAAACATCTGCCCTCTGATTGTATTGCAGACCAGCATCTAAAGATATTTCATCGAACATCAAAATACATGTTTTGTCTATTGGTTTTAATTTTTTCACCACAGATTTTAAATGCTCGAATATGCTGGAGTTAATGCCTGTTCTGAAAGGAATTCGATTCAACAGGGTCGACAAAGTTTTCCTTGAGGGAAGACTGAAAATTTTAGATAAATATCTATAGGCACGACCACTTTGTTTATACAGGGAAAGTGCAAATATTTTGTCGTTCAAGTTAAACCTTCTACCTCTGGGTTTATATTTTTGAGTACGTTGCTGTGATAAAAAAAATTAGCAGTCGTGTCATAAATTTTTCTTGGCTACTTATAAACTTCAGTTTTTTTCTTATAGATGTGTTTTGGAATTTAAGTTTGGCAGCTACCTTCTGCAATTCCCTGGCTTTCTTATAAAAAGCTTTTTTTTCTTGGTGTTAATTGCACTTGTCGAGTAGCACCACCAATTTCAAGAAGACTGCTCCTTTTCTTTTTTTTTATCAAAGGAACATCTATAAAAATAAACATTCGATTGTTATATACTTATCAAAACCATAGTACATGAAAAAATATCATTTATTGTAAATAATGAAAATCAGCACTTTCTGAAATCATGATTTAATTATTTTCAAGTGAAAATGATATATAAAGTTATTAAAAACATCTTATTTTCATCTGGTACCTCATAACTAAAGCGTGGATTTATATTCAAGAAAAATTGAAAAAATATGCACATTTATATTCACTACAAATGACGAAAATTTGCACAGCTTTAACTGAAATATGCAGTATTATATGCAAAAATATCTCAAAAAAGTGATGATTTAATAAATACAGATATGAGAAAAAAATTAGTAATAAGAAAAAATTTTATTTATGCTATATTAACAAAATGAAAATCTCCTGATAAATTTTTAAAACGGGTAGTAAATTGTTAACTAGGTACCTACCTACAGGATATTATATTATTTTTAGAACCATTAGAAAACAATTGGAAGATAATACTGTAATTCTCAGTAATGGATGGATTAGGAATTTCCACAGGTAAAGACTTTATGCCAATAGTTTTACTTCAAATCCTTATTGTACAGGGGTAGTGTTTAAATGATTTATTATTATTTTTTTGAAATATCAAAAACTGACAAATATTGGTAAAATATTCAAAAAGTGCATAATATAAAGTGCTTTACTCATAACACAATTATTTAAATGAAAAAATTGGCAGTTGAGTCAGATTTTTACGTGATGGGGAAAAATCTCTTTTTCGATAATTTCCTACTAAAGGTGATGGAGTTCTAAGCTCAAGATTATTACCATGAGGTTCAATGAGGGCCAAGTCAACTTCATCTGTGTTACCTGAAAATATTAATTAATATTTATTAGTGGATCAGTTACACAATGTTTCATTAGAATAAGTACCTTGCTTAACTGGGCTCAAACGGGGTGAAACTCTTCTATGCGGCTTTACATATACTCTCTTGACTTCCTTAACTTTTAAATCGTCATCTTTGAATGTTGAGGGGCCAGCTTGCATGTCTCGATCAGGAAGGTTTTTGAGAATATCTAAAATGTAATATTAGATTTAAAAAATTATATTACTGATACTGGAGGCTTTTAATACAAACCTTTTACTGTGGTTTTTACTTTCTCCGTAGTTTTGGGGAGAAAAAAGCAGGTTTCTGACGAGGATTCATTATAATCTAAAAATAAGTTTAAAGTAAAGTAATATTTTCTTATTTCAAATTTGATATTATAGTACTATTTATCAATGATCATAAATACCTGGTAAATTTAAAGTTGATAAGGAATACTTTCGTAGGCGTCCGGATTCCCTTAAAAAACAAAGTTCATCAAAATGCAACTTACAAACCACAAAATTGTGCAAGTCTTCTCTATCTACCAGTTTCCCATTATTTAAACGCTCAACCCAAATTGTTCTAATAACTTTGACTGTTGGTATGGCAAACCTATAAATAAATAAATGCTTATTAGAACTCATTGATAGGAACAAAAGTATCTAGAACAAAGATAATCTCGTAAAAGGTAATTACCTTCTCGAAGTTTGATCATTACACCTCGGAACACAACACGTTCGTAGTCTTTTAGCCATTTTGATTTAAAATTTTCACAATGTTTCTAGCACACAATACAATAAAACACGTTGTTTACTAAACAGTCAACACAGCACTAAGACAGATGCATGCATGCAGAGATAAAGGTTAGGGACACAGAACCCACAGAACATACGGATAGAGAAAAAGTACGTCTCACAACGCCATCTATCGGAATATCTCAACTAAACTTGGGACTAAAGCTGCAATTAGCAGTGCACACCCCGTGTTTTCTGTCGTTGGACCATTTGAATTAATGAAATGTTTTGTAATCTTCTTCTCCGCGATAAATGAATCCACTCCAAACACTTTTTTCTGTCAACTTGCGGTTTTACAAAAGGTACGAATTTCAGTCCGTCCTGTTTGTACCGACTGTTAGACGTACAATTCGTGAATGCATAATGTTTTGTAGGTATAATAATAATAATTTTTTCTGTTTTCTTATGAACAATATTTATTTATTTTCATAAATATTGGAACGAATGTTCCAGGAAAAATGCTAATAAATTGGCTTTTTCGTATGTGAAATGACCTGTCGATTCTTTGAATCAACTTTTGGAATCGTAAAAATATAACCTCCTTATGCACTTGTTGCATAAACGACTATCCCAAGAGTATTTTCCATTTTTCAAAGTTCCAAATAAACACATCTGCGTTTCATTGAAACCGTTCTGCTTTTACCTCATAAATATTTACATTTTTAACACATCCTAAACCCATCAAAAGATCGTTGGCAAGAGCGATTAATTTAGGTATATTTTGGTAGGTAACATCAAAAATTGCGGTATACCTTTTTCTTTCCAAGTTAGGCCGGTATGTAATAATTAAAAAATAATAAATTATAGGATAAACGAAAAAAGAAAGTTCACGTGTCACGAGATTAACGGAGGATATAATAATAAATTAAATAAAAGAAATTGCATCACATCGTCTGTATATTTATTCAATTCCGATCATAAAATAAACTGTCTCTTGATAAATTAATATTGAACACTTTTTCTTTTAGTTTTTTCAAACACATTTTTATGGGGACAACTTAGGGTCGTAGAAAATATATTTTTAGACACAAATCTACTTAAACTTATAAGCCCGAGCAAACGGATTTATTTTTACTAAAATATTTGTCGAGTTATACGATTGTAGCTGGCCTAAATGGCGGCGGACCTATTGAAATTGCAGATCTAATAGACCTGAGAGGTACCGCCGTGTCTTGAACATATCAGATAACCTGTCCTGGCTTTTAACAATTAATAGAATTCGATCGGGAGGTCGATAAAGAGTTCATTTGATACTTGCACTTTTATAATCGATAATCCCTTTAGTAATCTCGAGGAATATATTGTCGTTTAAATGTTGTTATAGAAAGCGGTGTCCTTTTTGATGAACTCTTTTCTATTCATCAATAATACGGCTATTAGTTGAGTAACAGTGTAATCTTAAGACTGTTGTTTGGAGAAATTTTTATCATAACATACAAGCACCGAACTATTATTCAATTTTCGGAAACAACACGGTAATGTATATCTTATAAATTATTTAATACAATATACATGGTCGCCAGACAAGAACGTAGTACACAGTTATAAAAAAAACTTAGTCGAAGGACTAACTCACTAGCATTTCTCAATTTTTTGTTAAAATAAGTTATTACTACACTACTGTTTGCATATGTAAGATTTGATCCTCTTGAGTCTTATGGTCTGGTTGGTATTATCGATGAGCTGGATGGCGTAGACTTGGGAGCATTCAGCCGGGCTCAACGGTTGGAACTAATGGAACTAAATATTAATTATATTGATTGTTGAGTATGCTGGCTGAGTTCCGTCTGAACGTATTGCTGCAAGTTATAAGCGGTGGAACGGTGGTCGAATTTCTGTCACTGGACAACATTCACACTGAATTCTAATATAACCTCAAACTGAATAAAACAAAACGATAACACTCCTAACAATTGCCTTTTTACACTTTTAAATTATTATAGTATCCAACTAATATACTAGTACACAAAACAAAACCAATTAACTTTTGTACTCGATTTAAATTCAAATCAGCAAAAAAATATATTTTCATGTACCTAAGCTTCTAACGCCCAGTCGCACCTGTTTAGCTTAAGTGTAAGGCTTAACAAAGTGCAGCTTACTGATAATTCCAACCATTCATTGCACCATGTTTTGCTTAGTATAGAAACGCTTACGTACAATACCGTAAGGTAAATGTCCCAATTATCGACAGTGTCCCAATAATCGACAATTTCGAATTATATTCTATATAATAAGATGAAGAGGGATCTCATGGAATTGTTCATTCGACAAGTTTATAGTTTATAGTTTCTTGAACATATTTGAATTTACCACCAATTCCTTCCTAGCATCCCCACCTCAAAAACTGCAACTAATCAGTCGAGTGTCAGTCGTCGTCGAGTGAGCACCGTTTTGCTAGCTGATCTGGTAAGTGTGCACCTTTTACTCATGTGTCCGCAGAATTTCAGTGAAGCATGATATTTCGAGGATGAGCCTACTTCTATATGGTTAATTTTCTTCAGTTCAATGGAAAATGTGTTATTCATTTTATATTTTATGAGAAATTAGGGTGTCGATAATAGGAACATCTTAAACATGTTGTGTTCTAGATATGGACATACGTGTCGAAGGCCACGCGAGATAATTTTTGACTTGCTATCAGAAACTAAAATCTAATGTTCTTTAAAACAATTGTTTCGTTGGTATGTTCAAAAGACCCACAATTCTCTATGTACCAATTATCGACACACGGTTTTCCGTCAAATTAACAAATAGGAGTACAAAAAATTGTTATGTCGATATTACGTAAAACTCTGTGTCGATAAATGGTGTAACCTTCTGTCGATGACTGAGTCTCAGCACATAAGTTTTAATTACCAATTTTACAGGAAACTAGTCATTATTATTCAAGTTCTATCATAACCATCACCTTAGAGAATATTGATGATTTTATTATCCATTCTTTCACGAATGTCGATCATCGGAACATTTATGTGATGGTAATTAGATATTTCAATTTTCAGTTGTATCAACATTTCAAAAATGTCAGCCGCTAAAAATGGAATGACTGCTTTGAGAGCTTCCAAACAATTCGGGGTCCCGAGGACAACGCTTCTGGATAAAGTTGCTGGAAGGGTTCCAATAGATAGAAAAATAGGACCCGAAACCGTACTGAAAAAGGAAGAGGAATCATTATTAGTTAAGTGGATGTTTCATGTAGCCAAATGTGGGTTTCCCATTACAAAAGAAGCACTTCTGGAAAGTGTACAAATGCTTCTCAGGCAAATGGACCGTGTAACACCATTCACTAATGGTAAGCCAGGAAGGCACTGGTACGAATTATTCTCAAAAAACCACCCAGAGATTTCTCAAAGAGTGACACAAAATTTAACCAAGGCCAGATCTTCTGTTACAGAATTGAAAATCAGAGGATGGTTCTCTGAAATTCAAAATTACATAGACGACAACAATTTAGCAGCCGTGTGGAATGATCCTAAAAGGATATTCAATTGTGATGAATCGGCCTTTTACCTCAGCCCTAAAGGAGAGCGAGTGCTCGTTAAAAAAGGAGATAAAGCCATTTACTCATTCATAAACAATGACGAGAAAGAGTGCGTCACAATGTTAGTTATGTCCAATGCAGCAGGGGACTTACCATATCCAGTGGTAATGTTTGCTTATAAAAGGTTATCTCTGTATATCACAGCAAAAATACCATCTAACTGGGCGGTAGGTCGTTCAGATTCAGGCTGGATGACCGGAGAGTCATTTTATGAATACATTGCGAATGTATTCTTTCCGTGGTCGAAAGGAAATAATATCACCTTTCTTGTGATACTCTTCGTAGATGGACGTAGTTCCCACCTAACAATGACGTTAAGCGAGTTTTGTTCTAACAATGGAATTGTTCTAATCAGCCTCTTTCCAAATTCTACCCATATCCTCCAACAAACCATTGGATGTAGCACTATTCCGACCATTGAAACATGAATGGAAGAAAGCTGTCATCAATTGGCGGATGGAAAAAAAGGTGTAACATTCAGACTAACCTTAAGCATTGAAAAATGAATGTTTGTCTACTTTGAAATATGTTTTATTTTAAATCAATATTCAGCTTAAACAATCACTAGATTATGTACACAAAGTATTATTATTAATTGTCACACATGATTGCACCTTCAACAGTAGTTTAATTTACAGCTACACAAGTTCCTAAAAATTAAAACTTCGATTAAATATATAAATAAAAATAAATGTAGTGTTTACTTACCAGTAGTCGATAGTGATAAGACCATTTAGATATTTCGTTCAATCCAATGTTGATAGTGAATGAGGTTACCTTTTGAAGGACAGTTCTTCACACACTGAGTAAACAATGTTTTAGGATGGCTTCAGACATAAGATAAATAAACTTTATAGTTGATTTTAATCTTTGTTTGTTAATAATTCAATTGCAAACGCCTTATTGGATTTTGTTTTGATTTTTGAATGTCATCCACAATGACAGTTGACAGTTGTCATAGGTACTATTTTTGGTTAGGTTGATGTTGACACTTCACCAAACAGGTTGAGTACTACGTAAATCTGACATTCACTAAGCCAGCTCGGTTGGGTTCGGAGTTCGTTAGTTGGATTGTAGATATTCTATTGGTCAGCCGAGAATACGAAGGTATTGTAGGGATTATCACAACTTGATTGGCCGTTGAGGTTTACAATAAACTTCGCGTTAATTCATCCATTGTTGTAAAAATCAACAGGATGATGGGACTTGTGGATTTTGTTCGTTTGCTGGCATTGCTTAGCACCTGCTACCAGTCAGTGAGGACTGATAAAAGTGGTTTTCCTGTAACAAGGAGGTAAAGGACTAAATATTTTTCTTGAAATAAGAGTCGTTGAATGGTAAATTATTTACAGATTCGCCAACCTCTTAATTTGTAGCAGCGGTTTTTTGACATTGGGGTAGCCATTTTGGAGGCAATCACATGTTCTGGGATGTGCTGAGATAGTTGAATTTCCAAGATCCCGACCCCCCCGATTATCTGCCTGAGACCGTCGCGGGAGGAAATTCCAGAGGAAACGAAAAATTAATGTTGAGTTCGTTAAGTAGTGGCAGAAGGTCTAAAGCCATCTTCACACGTGGGTGAGTTCGTTCAAATTTCATAAATCGCCACCGAAGAAGCTCATCATCGTACTGAAATACTATTTTTTTAGTAATACTACCTCTTCTTTTGTTGTAATGCAGTGATGCATATTATTTTCTAATTATCTCAATTATAAAAATTGTGTAACTTCAAATTTTGATACTCTAATCGCTAAGTCTCTCAACGAAGCGAAAGTCTCTACGTTAAATATTTGATAACCTGTTACATTTTTTTAAAGTTAAGTATAGAAGGTAAATGAGGTATAGTATTCATAATAAACTGTTCACCAAATGTGAACTTAAATACAGCTGTATTTAGGGGTTCTTTTCTTATGTACATTCAGTGCACCTACTAAATATAATTTTTAATTGTTTATCAGCGATAGCTGAGTACATTGCATTTTTTGATTAAAAAACAATATAGTGAGGTTTTGTTTTTTATTTTAGTCTAGAGTATTATTCTCTTATACAAGCTAAGTTGAGAGGAGTTCAAAGTAAGTTATCGTAAACAAATGAAAATAATTTCTTGTTTTTGAAAGTATACCAAAAAACAAGTGGCGCCCTAGCCCTGTTATTCTTGTGATTAATAATACCCTACGACCACTGCTCGCCAGACGAAGAGCTACCGGAGCTTTGTAACTTCGAGAGGGGTTACAAAGGAGCCAGATTTAGGAAAGAAGATTTCGCCCCTCTATTGCACAAAGTTCTGAATATATTCAAAAATACGTCTAACATTCTCAAAAATGGATTCCGTAGTTGTGGGTTATGTCCTTTTCAGCCCAATAATATCAAATATGATAAATTTTTCAAAACAAATGTTATGGGACCACCAAATCAAGGCACAGGAAAGCGAAGTGAGGTTGAAAAGATTTACTCAGTGTCGAAAACTGGTCCAGATATAGTAAATTTTATACCCATTTAGAATAAGACCATCCTTATTTATTATTAATAAATCGGTCATATGGTTCAAGAAGCCGCATTCGTGAAGTTACTAAAACGTCTGGTACCTCTAAATAGGTATTAATTTTACTATGTCGATGATTGGTTATTCATATTTTCGAGGTGTCGAAAATTGGGACATCTGCTTCGTGTTTTGATTTATTTTATTAAAATTATCCCACCATTCCATGAATAGTATATTTATCTGCGTATTGGAATTGATGGTACCAAGATTCAGGATATTACTATCGCAACCAAATAAAAGTTCTCCTTGAATTCGTATATTAGTCGTCATTCTCACGAATATTCTATTGGGTCGATAATTGGGACATGTCTTCACTTGAATAGCATAGGAATGTGCTTAAAATCTCATGCATATAAGCTTCGCTCATATGACGGTGCAGCGAGCTTAATTTTTTAAGCCTGGCTTACTTGTTAAGCCAAGGTAGTGCAATCGGGTATAGGTGAAGGTTGTCCATGATCAGCTGTTCAAGACAACATGACGCGGGATGATGACGTCACTTGAAAACACTCAATAATTTATTACCAAAAAACCCAACGTAACTCAACTCAACACTTTGTCAGTTGAATATTACAGAATCAATTTTCTGTCACCCTTGACAGCGCTGACTAAGCAAAGCGCAAATAATTGCCGCGGCCTCTGATGCTCAACAATTGAGAGGCAGTATCCCATCTGAATGCAAACGCTGAGTTAGCAACTCAACCCCTGAGCCCGTCTGAACGCGACCATTAATATGATGAATAAGTCGCTGTGACTTTTGGTGAATTTGCTAATAGTCACTGTGGGGGTCATTAACATGCACCTCAGTACTTTGTTTTGATATCGCTGGATAATATCTACAGTAATGTGCGAATGAATATCAACACTGGGAATTTATGACGCTGGAAAGATTGCTATGATAACTTTGACAGGTGTTCCTTAACATAGCTCATAAACCTATGATTCTGCATTGAGTTATCGTTAATGTCAGTCGCTTTGTCGTCATTGTGTGTTTTGTGATTTCAGGAGAAATGTCAGGTTTTAGTTAGTTTTTCGAGTTTGTGGCATCATGGACATTATTCCAAGGAAAAGAGAAAGGATAATTACACTTAGCGACAACATATTCAAGATACAAAGGATCAATGCGTAAGGTAGGGATCTGTTAATAAGTTAATTGAACAAAAAAGGAAGACAGGATCAATTATATGGATCAGTGGAGGGGAAAGCGTGGAAGAAACTTCAAGCTGATCCCGAGAAAGACAATCTGTAACTTTCAGTCAGACTTGGAAAACGCCGAAGTGGAAATTAACGACTCTACCCTACTTTTGAATGTAGAAACAAAAGCTGCAAGACCTTAAGAAAACAGCTTCTAGCAGAGGCAATGATGAAAAAAGACTTATTTGGAAAAATGCTCACTGGTGAGACCCTTAAAAAAGATGTTGGGATCCAAAATATGAGACACTATAAGATTAACTTAAAGTTGGGTGCCAAAAATATGAGGCACTAAGAAAATATATTTATTCACTTCTCAAGGTTGACTTTATGAACGTGGGTTGTTATGAACCTAGAGTAAATTGCAGAGAATAGTCTAATCGGATAACATGTTTTAGAGCTATTGTAATAATAATACCTTGTAAGTAAAGACCATGGGCGCCACAAAGTTATCTCAAAAACTTTGAAAAGACCTACATTTTGAAGTTTACTTGGTTACTGCAGGTAGGTAGTTGAAGTTAAAAATAAAAGACAGTCTCAATGATTACTAAGTCTAATGAAAATCTGTGAGATGAATAGTGAATAGTTATACAATAGTTATACAAAAAAAAATATCTTGACTGCTTTAAGTTAGTGTTACTTATGGTTAGTGTTGATTTAATACTAAAAAAGATTTCAAGAGAACAATATAAATGCCGTACAAAAAAAATCACTATCTGCTCTTAAGCTACTTATCTGAAGTGATTGCTTATAGTTGAGGTCCCTCGATTGATGATGGGTAACCTGTAGGTAATTGTCAGGTCAGATGAACCTCTAGGTAAGCGTTATATAAGTCTTCTGATAAGTAAGATAAATATTCCGATAAGTTGCAGATATCTTCCGGTAAGTTCAGGCAAGCTGTGAACTAAGCTTCACTCAAGAACACTAAGAGGTATGCACTTCAGGCAAGCCTCGTTTAATCATCAGCAGGCTTTGTAGGAACCTCTTGAAACTATCAGGTATAGTGAAATTGTAGATACAGGCCTCGTATCAACCTCGTAAAAACCCCATAAAAACTCATAGAAACCTCATAGAAAACCGATAAAAGATATAAAAAAACAGTTCCCATCATTACACAATTATTTGTTAAGCCCCCCAAGAAAATATTAATGTTACAATTACCTACATGATTTACATCAAATCCTACTTAGAGGAATAAAAAAAGTTTTTTTTACAATTAAATGTTTTACATATCAGCTAGAGAAAAAAGTGAAGAGACCCCTGAAAGTTTTTTGTTTCATAAATTTGGTTATCTTTGAATTCTGTACAAATATGTTAGGTAATAGAAATATGAGAATTCAGGAATTAAACAACAGGTGAGTGAATAGAAGTAACGTTTACAAAATTCAATAGGAAGAACAGATATTTATTTTTTATAAGCTTCCGCCATGTTGAAATATAAATACCTATGTCGTTCCATTTAAATCCAAACACATCGACAGTTTAGTTAATCTCTATGTCTTTAATTAATGTAACAAAACTTACCAGAGATAAGAATTATTGTTTAAACCATTTATTTAAAAACATATATTGTTTTCAAATTCTAATTCTTCAATATCTCTGCGGCTTCAAAGGAATTCTATTTCGTCCATTCTTAGCGAAAGATTCAGAGACACTAGCCAGCAGACCGCATTTACACTTTCCTCTCTCAGTCTTAGCGCAGAACCGCTAGTGTGCATGTCACATGTAAAAATCAATACTTCCCTGGAAATGTCTACTATATCACTCTACCGTTAATGTAAGAAACAATAATTACTGTTTCACTGGACAGATGAACACCTGAAAAATGACTTATTCTCAGATGAGACACATTTTAAGGCTGATGTATCAATCAATGTTCGTGCGGAAATATGAGGACGAAAAGTTTTCTACAGCTCTCTTGGTTCAAAAAGTGAAAAATTTAGTCAAGGAGATGTTTTGGAGCTGGTTAGAATGTGAGGGAACAGGAAAACTTATACATACTGAAGGGATGGTGAACAATTAAAATTATAAATGAATACTAGAAATATGTTCGCCAAAAGAACTGGAAAAAGTTCCAGCAGCTAGCGACCCAATCTTCCAGCAGGATTCAACAACGTGCCATGTTCGAAGAAATGTTTCAAAGACAAAAAGGTTAACCTTCTAGACTAGTCTGGAACTTCACCATACATTAATATTTTTGATAATTTGTGGGCTATATAGGCAAGGTCAGAGGGCTGGGAATCAATAATTGAACAACAAAAAGTAAGATGATTGATCCTGTCATTCAGATGCGGCTTCGAATTGACGAAATTCAAGGAAATTGCAAAAAATTAATTGATTCTATTCCAAAACAAGCCGATGCCCTAATATCTAATAATACTGAAATATATGTTTATAAACCAGTAGCTTGTATTTTTTCTAAATCTACTACTAATCTTTTTTTATAGGTTAGAAATTTGACAACCTTAAATTATAATTTAAAATGTTTTTTGTTACATACTGTAATTTCACGCTGAAGTAAATGCGACATTATTTGGTAGCATTTGCTTGAAACAAAAAGCATTTTTTTCCATTACAAAGTTGTGACATTTTATGACAACATTTTTAAATTAAAATTAAATCGATCATACTAATTTAATGGGTAGAATTAAGATTAAACCATAGGATTGTTTGATGATCAAGTTATCTAACAGCGGGGGTTTTGGTTGTAGCAACGGGTCACTGCGATCTATTACAATGTTAACACCATATTAATAACGTTTAGACACGACATCTATGTGGTTTGGAATATTAATTTCAGCTTTACTCAATCAATCAAGTGGCAGTATTCTTAACAGAATGTTAAGCTGCTTTTTGCAGGAATGCAAATTCCTGTAAATTCGTGTTCATACCAGGGAAATTTGTTGAAATAATATTTTAAGAGTCTATAGCAATCCACGTCGTTGTTAAGTTAAGGATAAAATCATGATATTATTTCAAAGTTTCATCGTTTGGATAAATTTATTCCTGGACCACTATTCTTTACTATCTGGGAAGGGAGCGTTTCCGGGGACGGTTCCTGGAAAGTCAGTCATTTAGGCGTACTTATTATCTGACTTTCCATATTCTTTTTAATTAGTTTTGCACGTTTAAGTTTACTTCCGTAGTATACAGGAAGTTTCAAAAAAGGTGACCTTGTCTCTAGGCTAGGTAGAAAACTGAAAGATAATTGGTGTTTACTTAGTAAATTTTCGTAACGCCATCCGTATTCAAGAAAAAGGGCGTTGAAGAAAAATAATATATACACATTTTTTACGATTTTGCCGAAACTACTGGCAACATTGTAATGAACTTTTATACGAATATGTTTTGGAATCTGATACAGTAGAAACGGTGAAGCTTTTCCATCACGTGATCCAATCTACGATTTATGCAACACATATTTTCTACATTCTATCTTCTTCTATCAATATAAATCAAACATAACAACCTACGATCGATTGTCTTCTTCACAAGACTTACTACAAGACATACGTAATAGTTTGTTTAAATTTGCCGTAGTAATCGTAAAAAGAGACAACGATATAATTGACGTAACGTGAATAACTGATCGTACTAAAAGTTGAATTTTACACTACCGCATTTGAGGTTAGTTTACTGTCTTGTTTTTAGCGATTTTTTGGATTCAAAGTGTATTAATTGTTAAAATCAGTTCTTGTAAGAACTAATTTGACTTTTTATTCCATTTAACATTGGTAAGTACTAATTTATTACATCAACAACTTGTAAACTTTTGACATTTCATAACACCTAAAATGCCGTGAGACGGGAATATTACAATGCTTATTTTACTACTTATTGGTGGTAAATAGTATTTATAATTCTCTACAATTTATAAATCTCTGTAGAATTTTCAAATTTGAATGAATCAAGTGCCTGATTGTACTTGTAACGGTATATTAACCAATAGTTATTTTCAGAAAATGCCTGGAGAATGGCTTAATACACGAGCACAGGAGTTTGTTATAAACTTGATTGAATATTTTGAGATCGAAAAAAACAACGGCGGACCCTTTCAACCTATTTCATCTGGTCAGGAGGTATTATACTATAGTTAACATATATTTAAGGACATTTCTATTTAATATTATATTTCAGAGAGTGGCAACTGCACTGAAAATATCTGTGAAAACGGTTCCCTTAAAAAAGTAAGGAAAATATTGCAACTTTCCCAACGTCACTCAGTCAAACACCACGATTAAACCTAAAAACAGAAGATTTACCCGAGGGAACCAAAATGGCAGTACGGAATACCTTATATAATAACATGTATGAACAAAGTAAGTTAACAAACATGTGAAACAATAATACAACACCTTATATTATTCTTAGCCCTTACACTTTAAATAAAAGAGAAGTGAGATCATAGTTAAGATTACAACATCATAGTGCATGTAGTATTATCTATACAGTGAGATTCTCTACAATTTGTAAATCTCTGTAGAATTTTCAAATTTGCATGAATCAAGTGTCTGATTGTACTTGTAATGGTATATTAACCAATAGTTATTTTCAGAAAATGCCTGGAAAATGGCTTAATCCACGAGCACAGGAGTTTGTTATAAACTTGATTGAATATTTTGAGATGGAAAAAAACAACGGCGGACCCTTTCAACCTATCTCATCTGTTCATGAGGTATTATACTAAAGTTAACATCTATTTAAGGACATTTCTATTTAATATTATATTTCAGAGAGTGGCAACTGCACTGAAAATATCTGTGAAAACGGTTCCTTTAAAAAAAGTAAGGAAAGTATTCCAACTTTCCCAACGTCACTCAGTCAAACACCACGATTAAAACTAAAAACAGAGGGATTTCCCGAGGGAACCAAAAGGGCAGTACGGAATACCTTATATAATAACATGTATGAACAAAGTAAGTTAACAAACATGTGAAACAATAATACAACACCTTATATTATTCTTAGCCCTTAGATTAAAGTCAGCTTACACTTTAAATAAAAGAGAAATGAGATCATAGTTAAGATTACAACATCATAGTGCATGTAGTATTATCTATTCAGTGAGATTTTTCACCAGCAGCTTGAGGTGTGGTATATGAAAATCTTAGAAAACTAGTAGGTAATTTAAAGTAAGTTCGATTATAGAGGTTATGAGTAGGTAATAAAAGTTTTAGAATACAGAAAGTTGTCCATATTTTTAATTTGAATGTGATAAATTAAAGCTTCTACATGTGCTGATTTCTAAGTTGAATACTTTCCGTAAATGTTTACCAATTTGTTCGGTCTGAGTGTAGATTGTGTTTTTCACAATTTAGTTCTCTAATTTGAATTATTTGATGTCACATATACGGGGTTGCTTTATACATATTTGGTGCAAATAATAAAAAAATCTGAATATCAAAAATTTGTGTTTAACTTTAGTATGAAGTAAATATAACAATCTTTTGTCTTGTTTGAGATAATGATAATTTTAAACTTGTTATTATTATAAGGAAACATGTTACTGTGAAAACCATAAATGATGAACTAAGAAATAAGGAAATTCTTTCTGTTGGAAATACCTCTTTATTGGTTTTATCGAAACATTTGGGATTTAAATATAAAATGGAAGACAACAGAAGAGCATCAATAGAATGAACAAATATTGCTAGCCAAAAAGGATGCTTTCTTCGTGATAGTATATTTTCAAGACAACTATTAATTTTAGATTTTGTAACTTATTCACCCAGTATATCGATAGTTTCAATAAATATGATGATGTTAACCATATAAATAAAATAAATACTTACAATTAAAAAAGTTAAATTTCTTGTTTAATTACCAATTCGTAAAACGCCGACCTTTGGAATATTAGTCATAACGATTATTCCTATTGAGTTTTGATTTGATTCATATGAACAATATTGCTGACGTAACAGTCACGTGATGGAAAAGCTTCGCCGTTTGAATGAATTTGTTTTTATATCTGACTCTCATAGAGGGCGCTAGTTACACGGTTTGTACCAAGTAGTATTGAACATAACTTTTTTAGGGTTAGATTTATTAATCAAAATTTCAAGTGAACTTAATCATCATTCAATTTTACACCAAAAAGTTACTCTGGGTAAAACTCGATACTATGAACCATTTTCGGAATATTTTGAATAGAAAATTATAAAGTACCTAATAACCGATGCTGGTATAAAGTAATGATAAAGTTATTAATCATTATTATTATTAATTAGTATGTATTATTATGTGAATCAAAAATTTTTTGTCGCGTAAATGAGAACTCATCGATAAAACAGATACATGTCAAAAAATTGGGATTGATCTTGTAACGTTTCACAAAAATCCATTATAATCGGTATATCTCGATTTTCTCTAAGTTTGCCATGAAAAACATTTATTGATAGTTATGACGATAAGTCAACAATAATTAGATTTTTGAAACCTTGTTATTTGTAAAATTAGATATTGTTAATCAAAATGTACTCAAATGTTGAATACACCACATGTTATTAACCTTATACGAGTGTTTAGGAAAATCTAGTGCATCTGTTACGTGTTATACAGAATAGTTTCCTAGAAGAAACTTACCAAGTAAAAATACATGTAAAACCATTGAACGACGTTGACGGGAAACTGGGAATATGAGACCAAAAAAAATCAATTCTGGTAGGCCAAGAACAACAAGAGCCGTTAATAAAGAAAATATTATTTTCAGTTAGCGTTCGCAATATGGCAAGATAGACAAATACGTCTTCTTCAAGTACTTGGGGGATACTTAATAAAGAGCAGCAGCTACATCCTTATCATTACAAACAAGTCCAGAGCTCTTGCCAGACGATCTACCGGTTAGAGTGGATTTTTGTCAAACATTACAGGAGAGCCTCCAATCCAAATCCAATTTTTTTAAAATCTATTCTTTTTGCGGACGAGGCCACCTTTACGCGACAAGGTATAATGCACGCTACTGGTGTGATGAGAATCCACAAGTCAAATGGGTATCACATTACCAACACTCATTTAAAGTTAATTAGTCTAGCCTATAAGCTTAAAATGGTGTTAATTTTACATACTTTTATTGAAATTATGTGGTTTAGCTCATTCGATCCGGGATAATGTCTAGATCATTGTGCCAAATAATTAAATTAGCCCATAAAAAATTCCAAAAGTTACAAAAAATTATACACCTTCAAAAAATAGTGTTTGGTTTGTAGCTTATTGTTCGTAAATTATAAATAATTTCGAAATTTGAAAAAAGATCCTTAAAGAGGAGGAAATTTAGTGAAAAAAAGTTCAAACTCCCGGAACTGTACCTCCATTATTTATAATTTTAATTTAACGCTGAAAATAGCCCTCCGCGCGCCATTCTTAGGTTGCGCGCACGGCCTCGAAAGCGAGTACGTTACTTAAAAAAAAATTTTTATAAGTACTAAAAGTTAATTGAAAAATCTAAAAAAATTGTAGTATAATCTAAACACTTTAAAGAATTGATCCCGTTGGAATTTTTCATAAAAACAAATTTTTCAATATGTTAGACGATTGTTAATTAACAAAATACTTTCAAACTTCCTTCATCGTTCTAAACTAAAAAAAATCTTTAAATAATTGCCGTAAAATTATCTTCTTATATACATACAAAACAAGATTGCGTCATCAAAGTTTTAAAAATATTAATACTTTGTTTATAATAATTTTTTCAAGTTAACAATAAATGACTTATTTGCCATTTTTTGCTAACTTACATTACTTATGGGTTAATTTAATTATTTGGCACAATGATCAAGACATTATTCCGGATCGAATGAGCTAAACCACATAATTTTAATCAAAGTTTGTAGAATTAACACCATTTTAAGTTTATAGACTAGACTAAATGCTTGGGCAGCAACTTTGGTTAACAAATTAATAGGTTATCACATATACCTGGAAATTTAAATGGTGATATGTACTTGGATTTTTTAAACAATCACTTATTCGAGATATTAGAAGATTTAACGCTAAACGAGCGGAGATCTCTATTTTTTATGCACTTTGGTAGAAGGTGTCGTAATTGGTTGACTAACCATTTTCCGAATCGATGGATTGGTAGAGGTGCAGAAGCTCCGATTCATTGACCTCCTCGGTCATGCGATTTTAATCCTTTGGACTATACAGTTTGGGCGTATCTCAAGGAAAAAGTATATAATACAGAGGTAATTTCACGTCAAGAATTGGAGAATAGAATTCAACGTCACTTTAATGACCTCATAGCTGATCCCCAACCGTTTAGAAAATTGATGGATTCTTTAGAAAAAAGAATAGAGATTCGTGAAAACGGAGGACATTTTGAACACTTACTCTAATTGACTTTCATTTTATGTTCTTAGTCTTTATTTTAATTTTCTTCTTGTGATTTTTTGTTTAATTAATAACTTCATCATTACATTATACCATCATCGGTTATTACCTACTTCATAATTTTCAAATCTAACTATTCCGAAAACACACACAGTATCGAGTTTTACCAAGAGTACCTTTTTGTTGTAAAATTGAATGATGTTCAAGTTCACTTGAAATTTTGATTAATAAATCTAACCTCAAAAAAGGCATGTAACGAACCGCCCTCTATGAGAGTCATATATTAAAACAAATACATGGGATGTAACAGCTTCCAAAACATATTCGTATGAAATTTGATTACAATGTTGTTTTTTTCTTCAACGCCCTTTACCTTTTTTGAAACACCCTTTATGTATTCTTGTGATCTGCAACCTGGTACCTATAGTTTTTTGGAGACATGAAAAAGATTCATAAACTCATGATCAGAAAGAATGAAATGATTTCGTTGATGCAGAACATCCCTTCTTATTTCTCTTTGTTCTGCAGCATCTTCCATATCTTCTTCAATTATGTTATTTAAGATTATATAGTTGAAATTATTCACATTCTGAAGGATATTTTCAGTAAAAAATGTATCTAATAGTCCAACTATATTTAAAACTTACAAAACTAGAAATCAATTTTCAGGTAGTTTAAACTCATAGTTTTCAATTTCCTACAACCTTAAACTTACACCAAACTGCAATCTGCGTCTATACTTTAGTTAAATAATATAAAATTACGCCTACTTTTTATTTAATCGGTTTTGTTGTTTGAATAAACTTATAATTTGGTATTCTTGCATTGTATTATGGCAAAATTACACTATTTTATCGAACAGGTGTTATTTCGCTGTGTGTGAGTTGCCACAGATTTTATTAGTGAACATTGTAGTGCATTAATTTTGTATTGAAGGTACAACAAATAAAATATTTTTGAAATCTTGATAAATCATTGCTACATATTATTTAAACAATATCCATTTTGTTATTTGCTATCAGATACGCTTCGATTAGTTTTTTATTACTAGATCTGATTTGGATTGTATGACCCTGTCTACAACCAAAGTTTTCATCTGGAGCCCAAAATCAGCTCTAGAAATACAACATTCAGGTTTAGTTTCTCAGTTTTCCTCTGGACATTTGAGATGTCAGCAATTTTCTTCCGGTTAAATTATTTGTAGTTATCTTCATTATACGTTGACTGTCAAAACTAATCCAAAAATCAAAAATTTTACACATTTCCAGAACACTGTACCGGTTTACTTTTCGAGCAGGCACGTAGATAAATTAATGGTCACTGGTTCACACCGACGCCTGCTACGGTCTGAAAAATAGACCAGGTCTTCAATAATATTCAAATCCAGCGAAAAAACGGCGCCTAGGGTCGGTTTCTCTTCAGAAACCGCCCTAAAAAGTACACACGCCGGTGCTAAACAGTGAAAAAGTGCTAGTGATCCCAATTCCTATTAAATTCCTTTCCAACCATGCCTAAATCCAGGACCAAACATAAACACGACTACACTTTTGAGGAATTTCCTCAACTTTCCTCTACTTCTAAAACCCCAAAAAACTCCAAACCACGCCTTCTGGTGTAAATTCCTGAAATTCCCGAATTTAAATCAAAATCTTCAACCTCCCAATCTTCTGCCAAAAAAGCTTCCGAGATACCCTGATATACCTCTCACTTCAGAGCAAGTATGTATGGAAACAATTCTCGAAACGATAGCCTACCTCGAATCATTACGTCCAAAACCCAAATCTCCGTCTTATGCACAGGCTCCGAAGTCTCCAGCCCCCTCTTCACACTCTTGGCGCTCCTCTCAAGCCTCTTCAATCCATGGAGAATCCATACACACTCAAATCAACGAAGAAGCCTCAGTTCAGACTTCTACTTCTAAACCTCCCTCCCATACATGATCATCATCTGCAATCCTATTACAAACTCTGAACCTCCGAAGCCTCCCACCCAAACTCTGCTCTCAGAAGCAGCTTTCCATCCTTCTGAACACAAACGAAATTCTCAGAGATAAAATCTCCTATTTAAAAGCCAATCCTAATGGTACTGCCCTCCTCAAAGTTCCGAAGGACATCTCCCCTAAAGAACTTCAGCTCAGACTTCACAATGCCATCGGAGACAACTAACTGTTATGCTTATCGCTCCATCCAAACACTTCTGCCTCCATAAACAAGACTTCAGCCAGCACTCCAAACTTCTCCTTCGTCATCAAACACGATGACAAATTCGCTTGCCTTTAATTTTTCAATTCAAACCCTGAAGAGGACTTAATCCTATAACAGGGTAGATTTCAATTTGCTAATCCAATGAAGGATAATTCAAATTTCACTTGTAAAATCATTTGCGAACAAAAAAAAACATTTCCAAAAGTGATTATCTCATTTAATCGACATGTCTTCGAATTCATAAGGTTAGTGAAGAAAGGATGAGAAATTGTATCGAATTCGTCTTGTAGTGTAACTTGAGGATTTTGGAGGTTGTTAGGTAAAGCGGGCGGCAGTGAATGCCTTTCTGTATTTGGTCCCGGAGATGCTCAGTAGGACTGAGATCAAATCAACAAGTTGGCCAAACCATCTGTTGAGAATTTTTGCAGACGATAACTGCGTTTGAAGGATTTCCTTTAAAAGCGTGTAGCTTCTTTGAATACATAGATAACAACGTGAATGAAAAACCATGATGTTCATAAATTATGATGCTACATTTTGACACTTTCTATTGTAGTTGCTGCATCCTATACCTGGAGTGTTTCAAACTTTGGGTAAAAAACATCTACACATTTATGCACCCCGTATATTTTCAAATTTAAATTGACATCAACACAGTATTGCTACAGATGAATTTTCCTAAAATTCAGAGAAAAAATCATAACAATCAAATGAGTGGTTCAAATTTTTTGAAGCCGAATGGTGAATTGATATGTCATTAGAAAAAAGATATCAAGATCAAAACGTTCTGCAAACTGTTTCTTCAATGAAATATTGGTCAGTTTTTATAATGACAATGATAAAGTAGTGAAATATTGTCTTTTTATTGGTTTTTCTTTAGAAAATTGTACAGTTTATCGATAAATAGAGCTTCAATAATTGTTATTCCAAGAAACAGCTACCCAAAAGAATGGATGTATTAAGTTAATCTAATTTTCGCTTATATTTTGGAAATGTAATTCAAGACCTGGCATGGTTTTTGACAATATTAAAGTTATTTAACGGCAAAATGTATTCTAGTTTCCTTTTCAATCATTTAGCCAGATAAATTGTAATTTATTATTTTTCAATAACTATTTATGTGCTTGATATTGTGCAGATATTATATATAGAAACTTTTTCAACTCAATAACTTAATTATTACTTAATAAAACTGGAAGTCTTGAACAAATTAGAAGTATATAGTAACTACTTCAAAACTAATGTTTAAAGTCAACTTTTGCAATTCCTCTAATTGTGTATTAAACATAAGTTAAAATTAATTATCACCAACTGGCTTCATAAAATATACAAGCATATACGGATACTCCCGCGTTTATTACAATTTATATCAAAAATTAAACGATCTGATAGCAATTCCCGATCGAACGATTGCAATCTATATCGAGTGACCCTTGCTTCGGCAGCTTCACCGGACTGATTTAGGTACACTCCAGCTGTTTTGGAACTGCTGTTCACTGAGATTGAAATGTCAGTTTCACGTGGAGTTTTATACGAATGTTTGAAATAAAAGCAAACATTGGCATTGCAGAAAGTATTTTAGCCAATATCTTCGGCATTGACTGATGAAACGCCAGTGAAGGGGATTAAAACAGTTTACAAGAACGATCTTACTTTTTAAAATTATAGTTTTCCTAATTTTTCTTATGTTCACCCAAAATATTTTTTAAATCATTGGATAACTTATTTTGTTGCAATGTTACATAATTCTGGCAATTGTCTTCTTTTTTAAATGAAAATTTCACTCAAACTGTTGTACCCAATCCGAGTGAGTGTTTTATGTAGTATGTATTTTCTGTTGCTAGTAATTTGTCGCCACTCGCTCAATTTCGCGAAGTTTGGAATAGGATATTTCGCACTCATTGTGTCACTCACTGAACATTTAATTACCATTGAAGGCTTTGATCATTAAGCCTACTAGATGAATAACGCTCAATACTGACAACACACTTCAACACACCAATATCTCGGAGTTCAGGACCGTTATGAACTTGTTTACCAGTGGAAGGATGCTTTGTAAACACCACTTTTGTATTTTCTTTAAACACTGTTCAGCTAATCACCATTTTCAAAATAAAATGAGTTGCATCTAATTATTGCCTGAAAATCTGACTAAATGTATGTATGTAAATTGGGGTGACACTCACTGAGACCTAAAATATCTATTGTGTCCCCTTACTTCTACTTAGTTCCTGAGGAAAGTCTCAGAGACTAGTAGCTCCTTTAGTCCTATTTCCCGGAGGAATATCAGGATATCTGCAGGCTTTAACTTAGGTAAATATCCCTCTTCTATCCAGTAATCTCCAAGGTGTTGTGCCCTAGGATTCTGAAATGCTGTTAAATTCGCAAGAATCTAAGTGGATGGAGGTTTCTTCTTCCATGCCACAGAATCTACATTCTTCTTCCTCCACTATTTTGAGCTTTTTCAGGCGCCCATTCAGGCGACAATGTCCCATAAGGATCCCTGTTAAAACTCTTAGTGCAGTTTTACTTTGACTTATGCATTCATTTGATCTCAACAGGTTTTAGTCTTCCCGAAAGAATTTTTGATTGTCTAAGCCCTACTAGATCTTTCCAATGGTCAGATCTTCTCTTTTCTTCGGCTTTGCCTATTTCTTCCAATATTCACATTAGAGCTGATACCGCAAAAGGGTTCCGGCCCCCAAAAGGCTGTTCCAGTCCCCCTCTTTGCTAGTTCATCTGCTATTTCATTTCTTTCTATCCCAGTGTGTCTTGGAATCCACAGTAAGGTGACTATATTGTTCTCGCCTAGTTCATTTAGTTTGCCTAGACATTCCCACACCATTTTGGAACTGATTACACAAGAAGTCAGTGCTTTAATGGCTGCTTGACTATCCGACATTATGATAATAATTTGCCTTCTATATCCTTTATCAATATTGAACTGGGAATACTTTCTTATGGCGTGAATCTCCGCTTGAAAGATACTCGGGGGTTTTCCCAAGCTTTCAGAGTGTTTGGTTCCTAGCCCGTACACTCCTATCCCAGTTCCTTCTATTGCTTCTGAGCCGTCTGTGTACCATTGGATGGCATTCTTTCCAAGTATGGTAATGGTATTTGGATCCCATTCCTTCTTGTTGCTCAATTCCGTAACGAATTTCTTTGAAAAGTTATACTTTTTCATCATACGATCTTGTGGCATGTCCCAGGTTTTCTAATTTCTAGGAAGTAAGGAGGTGGTTTTTTACTGATTCCCTCTCTACTTAGTCTGTATCTTGTTCTTTCCGCAACACTTTCCACCACCATATGTAGTGGTGTGAGGTTGAGAATCACTTCCATGGTTGCCGTTGGGCATGTTCTCATTGCTCCTGTAATGCACATACAGGCTAGTCTTTGAATTTTGGAGAGGTTTTCTTTCGTTGTCAATAGGCTAGTTCTACTACTCCACGCAATGGCTCCATAAGTGATAATTGGTCTCACTATGGCAGTGTACATCCAGCTCAGGATTTTTGGGTTACAGCCCCAATTTCTCCCTTCCAGATTCCTGCACACCACTAGAGTCATTTTTGCTTTATATATAATCTCCTTTTCGTGTTTGTTCCACAGGAGTTTACTGTCTAGAGCCAAACCTAGATACTTGAACTCTTGTCTCCATTCAACCTCGCTCCCATCAAGTTTAATGTTTTTGAGGTTGAGCTTTCTTTTCTTAGTGAAGGCTATTAAGATGGTTTTGGTGGGGTTGATGTTAAGTCCCACTTGCCTACACCAGCTATTTGTATAGTTCAGACCCTTTTGTACGATGTCACAAAGGGTATTTTCGAATTTTCCCCTGGCTGTTATGACAATATCATCGGCAGGATATTCCGAGGTCAGTCAAACCACACAGGAGTTCGTAAACCGTCAGGCTTCACATAAACGGTGATGCTACTCCTCCCTGTGGACATCCTCTGGTTGTACAGATGGAGACAACGTCTTTGTTCGTCCTCGTGTCTGCTACTCTAGTGGTGAGAAGTTGCGACATCCATTTGGATGCTGTGCTGTGCTGTCTACACCTCTTCTATTTAATGCTCTTTTGATAGCCTCATGAGGAGTATTGTCAAAAGCTCCTTCTATATCCAAAAAGGCGCATACTACGGCTTCTTGGTTATCTAAAGCACTCCGGATATCATCCGTCAGTTATACCAGTGCAGTCTCCGGGTTTGTTGTGTCCCTTTTTCCAGCTTTTGGAATGGAGGTTACTATTGCCCTTCTCCATGCTTCTGGTATATAACCCAGTTCTAAGCTGCTTCGACTGATCCTAATCAAATATGGTAGAATTTCGTCTTGTCCTTGCTGGAGCAATGCTGGGAAAATGCCATCGGTCCCCGGTGCCTTGAAAGGTGTTCATAGCCCATTTTAACCTTTAGTTAATACAAATGAGCTTAGCCATTGTAGTACTAGTAAGGTCTGTTATGACCTTCGAGAGGATTATCTCCCCTATTTGGGCTACTTCCAGGAAAATGAGTTCCTAGTAAGCGTCTCACCCTTTCCTCCTCATTTCCGGTATATTTACCGTCTAGCTTTCTCAAAGCCATATCTGTGTTGACCCTACTTTTTGCCATGAGTTTGTAGAGTCTTCCCGCAGCAGGTGTTGTGTTTATATGTCCACAGAATTTTCTGAAGCTATTTCCTTTAGCTTTTCTAATGTCCTTATAGTAGGTGTTTCTCACCTGGGTGTATCTCAGCTAGTCTCCGGTGAGTTTTGCTCTATTAAAAAGGTCCCGGGTTTGAGATCTTAATTCTGACAGATGTTTATTCCACCAGGGTGCATCTCTGCTGCTTCGTTGTTCTTGAAGAGATCAGCTCGATTCAAATGCATCGATTATTGCCCTGAACAGGGCTCAAGCTCATTTTCCAGATCGAGATGGTGCTTAGCCCTCCCTTTTCTATGGATATGTGATAGGTTTTCTTTCAGACAGGTGTTATAGTTGTCCCAATCTATTTTTCTTGGTTTTCTTCTGGGGCTCACCTCAGGTTTGCCTAGTTCTAGCTTGAATATCGCCCAAAACTCTCCAATCTTTTACTATATGTTTTATATCCTGTGTTGCCAGTATGACATCTAAAACTTCTTGCCTTACCCTTGTTACAAATATGGGGGTATTCCCTATATTGTGAATATTAAGGTTTTTATTGAGGATATATTCTAAAAGCTGCTCATCTCTCTGATTGGTATTGATACTGCCCCAAACACTATAGTGTGCATTGGCATAACATGCCTGACTAAAATACTGGAGCACCATCGTGCATGAACCACATGTTTTGTCTGATATTGAGTGGAATGTTTTCAAGTAGTTTAGGGAGATCATTTTGGAGAAAACTGGTGTGAATAATTCCAATAAATGACTGAGGCAGAAAATTAAGTAGTCCCCAATAATTCCAATCCACAGTTTAACTGGAAAAACATTTTGAAGATGATGCTCTATATATAATATTGTATGGATTTTCGTCTGCCCATAAGTGATTATTATGAAAATTTATGATAAATACTTCTGAAAAATGTGCCTCATCTGTAAACCATATGTTTTTTGAGAAATGTTACTCGCTGAGAGAACTCTCACGGTAAAATAGCTTGAACACCTATTATGACCACAATTGCTCGGTCCAGGAACAGGGCAACAAGGCATTCACGCCAATTCCATAATTCTCGACAAACCTCTACCTTACCACCTCCTAACAACGCGCCGAGATAGCTGAATACCACTAAAAAAGTGCACCGAAAGCTTGGAAGAGCTCGACAAAAACTGCACAGAAAAAGCGACAGACAAACTGTCGCTAGCGAGAGTAGGTAGGTGTTCGAAACTACGAAACTGCGGGGCGCAAAAACACACACTTATGAAAACAAAACACAACACCATTTCCCTTTCCTATCCGGGATGATGGATGGAGGTTTACCTTGCATCTCAACAGTAACAGCTTTTCCTACAGCGATAATCAAATCAATATTCAAAACAAACCCTGAAGAGGACTTAATCATATAACAGGTTTTATTCTTTTGTAGTTTTATTCAAAATAATCGTATTGGAAATATTAATTTTTTTGAACGCATTTAGCCCGATCTAGTTGAATAATCCTGAATCTAAGAGTGCCAGTGGATTTATCTGACTAAGATGGAAGTCTTGCTTAATCTGCCTCCACTACACATTTTTATACAAGGCGAAGCCAGATCTGTAGCTCACAGATTACTGAAAAGTCAACAACATATAAGCCAAACGCACGGTACTGACTATCGAAAGCTTATTGAGGAGCTAAAAGCGGATGACTTAATGGGGCAACCCATTGACGCAACGGCCACGAGATATAGCTTTAATAATAAGTTCCAAATAATTATACGTACCAAGTAGGGAAGACTGGAAGAAAGTTGTAGGTACCCATACAGTCTGAGGCAACCTGGTATACGGACGGCTCCAAGAAAGAAGTAGGCTTAGGAGCCGGAATTGTAGGGCTGAAACAAAGAATAGCTATTCCAATGAGCCTATCTTAGGACGTCACAACTTTCCAAGCGGAAATGTCGGCGAATCACCACTGCGTTGAAGAAATGAGAAGGCAGGAAAGGACAAACCATTAAGTTGCCATCTTCACCGACAGCCAAGATGCTCTAAAGGCACTTGATTCCATAGAGGTCAATTCTAGCTCATATGAGATTGCATAGGTGCCTTAAACGTACTTGGAGACCGTTGCAAGGTCATATTAGCCTGGGTACTGTCAAAGCCTTAGTAGGTATGTTAACAAGGCAGTATAAGCTAATGGGGTTGACAGACGAAGCCATGTGCAGATTCTGTCACCTAGAAAAGGAAACTGTAAAACACATACTATCCCACTGCGACTGTCTGGCAAATGTGCGGTTTTTTGTAGGTACTAGGCGATGAGAAGCCACCGACAAGAAATTACATGAAAGATTCAGTCTCTAGGCTGATTGGCTACTTAAAAAGAGTCGGGATTGAGAATGTAATCTAGATTCAGAGGACCACAATAGATCTGAAAAGGTCGCAATGAAATAGGCCGATTAGCCATCTAATAAAATCTAATCTACCTGACTAAGATATAGTAGTAGTTTGTTAAATATGGACTCAGTTACTAAGGTCTTCCTCTCTTTTTCACAATCATGCTTTTAGAAATTTCATTTATGTGTTTGTATAGCTTCCAATTTTTTTCCTTATATAAATTGATATGAATCAACTACTTTCTAATTACTGACAAATCGGTTTTCTATTATTTTTAAAAAACGATTCTGGTACGACATTGGTAAGATAGACAGTGGCGAGAAAGCCAATATGAAATTCGAATAAATCCAATATCTAATTAAGGTTATTGCTTTTGATACAATAAATTTAATGGAGATTGAAAATGGTCATTGTAGTCTATAAAGTTAACTACTGTCATATAAATTATGGACAAGCATCTATAGGCAACTGAAAAGAACGAACACGATGAGAATCGTTCATTATATTGAATATATTATGTACTCAGTGACTTGATAGAAATATTACTTATTTAGTAATAGAATGTTATGGTTGGAACATGTTACATAATAATCATTATTATTGCACATCTTGAAGTTTGTAAAGAATAGCAACAAAATGTTTAAATTAATGATAAATATATTATCTAGTAATTGAGGCATAATTTGAAAGTTATTAATGCCAAGAATAAGAATTGGTTAATAGGAAAAGAAATATATATATTAAGCAACACAGCAATATGAACCCATAATCTGATGGTGATATGTAGACGACTTGTACCTTCAAAATAATTTTTTAACAAACTTAAATAAGGCAGAAAAATCTATGAAAATAACAATTTTTCGCCATTTCTAGATATTCTTATCAATAAACCAACCACAGAAAATGAAACAAATCTTTACCGCAAACCAATACAATAGGTATTCAAATTTTGAACCCAATTATCCTATAAGCTTAAGCAAAGACAAAATCACTATACGAAATAGCCCAAAACATTTTTTTAATGGTGATTCACCAAAAAGCACAAGGATTTAATTCCGGATACCAAGGAGATCAGTGCTGCGGCCCTTCTCGAACAATCTATAGGTTGGGATAAGTTGCATCTAATTATTGCCCAGAACCAATGTACATGAACCACATGTTTTGTCTAATATTGAGTGGGATACCCTCGAGTAGTTCAGGGAATCATTTTGGAGAAAACTGGTGTAAGCAATTCCAATTAATTAATGACTGATGCAAAAAATGTTACCAAGAATTCCCATCCACTCAAAAAATATTTTGAAAACGGTGCTCTATACCTAATATTGGTGGATGTGAGCTTTTTACTTATGGATAAGAATCAAAGATTTAGTTTTTAAAACACGACCAACTACACGTGAGGATATGAATGATAGATTCGGGAAGCAGTTCGAAGTATTTCTCTTGCTGAATTTGAGACCAGTGTGAATTTCACCATAGAAAGACGGGATTTATGCAAACCAAAGAATGGCAAACATTTTGAGTATTTAAAATAATCAGGTATAAGGTGCGTTTTCTAAATTTCTGTTGTGAGTAGCTCACTTAGTTTTGTTTCATTATGTAATGTTAATAAATATTGTTGTAATGCGTTTTTACTTGTTATTTAATTTTCGAAACAATTTTAGCTACATAATTTCCCTTACAACTTAATGGGTGAGCCAACAATCATCAACACTCATAAAAAAATGCCAATATCTTTGGAATGACAAGAGATATCAGTTTGACTGTTTAATAAGTCATCTTATTAAATAATCATAACTAGAGCTGGATCTACATAACGCCCTCTAGTTGCCGATTGAAAAATTAGAAGTGTTGTTGAAATCTATCTCTAATGCTCTATGCATGAAGTCTATATTTTTGAAGATCGGTTCAGACATACTGTAATGTTTTTGTTATTTATTTAAATAGTTTTTACTTATGGGATGAAATTATACACACTATGGCTAATTTATATACACACTCCACTTAATGTCTACTAATTTATTTACACTCGGTATAATAGTTCTAATTTATATTCACCACTTGAATATTACACTATTTATCTCCACTATTTCATTCACTGTCCGATTACTAAGAACTTCTGTAAACTGTCTGTGAACTAACTCTTTGTCTTCGTTTCACTAATTGTCAACCCACTCAAAAACCCGCGTATATATAGTCTTCCTCAACTCTCGAAATTTCTAGTATTTTCCGCGCTTGTCCTATGCGTAAGCAAAGCGTCTTTCCGAGAATGTTCTCGAAAGGAGCGCAGCCACCAAAATTTACAGTAGAGAGGCTGGGCCGGCTTTGAGTTGGTGACCTCGCAACAATATGGAAGTTACAGTCTTTTATATGTCAACGAAAGAACACTTCCCCCACCACTTCAGAATAGCTGATACAGAAAATTGACTTCGACAAAAGTTGTAGAATAAGGACAGTAGTTTCTAAAGTTGATATTTTTTACCCACCTAAATTGGGGAATATTTCGTAAAAAAATCCAATTATATTTTGTAAGTGATAGATTGCGGCTCCTAGCGAAAACCATGGACTCAAAACATTTTTAATAATTCTTCTGATTTTCTTATAAGAATTTTTCCTGATATTCTAGAACATACGGTTTCCGGTTTCCACCCTTAATGAATCGCCTTATTTATACTTCACGACAATTTATAGGTACTAGAACTTCTTGTGAAGGAATTGTAAATCTTTGGAATACGATAAGCAAAAAAAATGTAGATATGGATGTGACAACTTTCAAGTCCAGCTCTGTGTTTTATTAACAATTCCCAAGAATTTCTTGCACACCACACTCTGAAAACTTGAGGTAGGTTAATCGGATTATATACCTAAACTAAACGTTTCACATTATATATAGAGATCAAATTGGTATGCATTCCAAATGGTTGAACTGATAAGTGTCACTCTCTGTGCAGACATCAGTCCTACTTAATTTGCGTAAAGAAAATTGTTCAATCGGAAAAAATACGAGATCTCTCACTTAGGGAGTCACTCGAGTGGAGCCCTTCTTGGAGCGAATGTCTGTATGATAATCCCCAATGCCACATGTCAGATTTACTTCTAATATCAGAAATATTGTGAAGAATTTCAAAAGGTATTGTGAAAAAATTGGAAAGAATTTGACACTTCTAGTGGATATCATATTTTTTAGTTTGTCTATTTAGCTAGACAAAACTTAAATGGTTATAATAATCACGTGCAGCATATTCTAACTCTATACATCATTTCTGTTAAAACTCTTCCGATAGGAAATGAAAATTCTGATTAGGTATTGATGTTCAATTAAAAATTAACTGTAAATTCCTGTTATAGACAGTGACATTGACATTAAACAAAATGTATGAGTGACACAACCAATGACTAAAAATTAGTGCGTGCAGTCCCTCCGCGCGGAAGAAGTTATACTTTGTAATGTGGAAGTGAAAATAGGAAAGGGTAGAAATTGATTTTCAGTGAAATCATATTGTTTCATTAAAACAAACTTTATTAATATTGCTTACAAATCACAATTGATCGTCGCTGCATAGCAAGAATACCACGCGCATGTGCTTGGGATCTACCGATTCACTCTCTTTCTCTCTCATTCTTTCTACCTTTGTGTATCTTTCTTTCTCTCTTTGACGTTTAACGCGACCTTGTTGGAAGTCGCAGTAGAAGTATCCCTTGAAAAGAATACTTACACTGCCATCTGTCATTGAATGCCGAAGGTTTTGGTCATATGAAGGAAATTCCAAAAAAAGGAATTTTTTAGTGAATTAAATTTTAAAACTTACCTTATTTAAGAAAAAAAGTTTACTTACACTATCTTTTTTTGATGAATGCCGAAGATTTTGGTCATTTGAAGGAAATTTCAAAATTGCAGATTCTGAATAAATTACTTTTTAAAAAGAATACTGACACTGCCATTTCTCATTGGATGCCGAAGGTTTTGGTCATAGGAAGAAAATTCCAAAAAAGGAAGTTTTTCTGAATTACATTTTAAAAGTTACTTTATTTAAGGAAAAAAGTATACTAACACTATCATTTGTTGATAAATGCCGAAGGTTTTGGTCATGTGAAGGAAATTTCAAAATTACAATCTCTTAATAAATTACTTTTTAAATAATTAAAAGAGTACTTACACTGCCATCTGTTATCGAATACCGAAGGACTCACTCTCTTTCTCTCTCCTACTTTCTACTTTTGTGTATCTTTCTCTCTTGCGATAAACATTTAACGCAACCTTGTTGGAAGTCGCATTAGAAGTATAACTTCAATAAAAGAGAGGACCGATAACTGCAACTAGCGTGTTACCGGTTGGCACGACGAGTGTATTTCCAGTTGCATAACAATAGGTATATTTATTTACCCATAAAAGTAGCTCCTGGTTGTTTTCTTTTTTCACTACGGCTCTTACTGCTAAAAGCTGAACAAATCACCAATCTACAAAGATTAAAAAAATCAAAGTAATTACTCACAGAAAACACAAAAACCACACCCGTTGTTTGGCACCGAAATAATGGCGTCGTTCGATTTATGGTATATAACACATACTGCGCTTGAGCTTATATGCCCGTTACTTGTCCTCTCTTTTATTTAGTCATTGGACACGACTTTTGAATTTAAATTTAAGTTGCCCACGCTGTATTTCAAATGTCAGTCACCAGAGAGCGCTAAATAAATCAACATGGCTGCTGTAGCGGTGAACAATAAAGGTGTAGGTTAATTATTAACTTTTAAATAACCATTTATTGTGAAGTTTCACATATATACAGTGTGATAAAACTCAGTAAGACCGTTTTTAAGATATTTGTTAAGATGTTGGTTAGGTCCATTTCCCCAGCCCCCCCAATTGAAGGTAGGGTGCTCAAAATTGGCGTGAGGTTAGTGTTAGTGCTAGCCCCTGTTACGGGGTACCATTGGGGGGCTGGGGAAATGCTAGCCCACCCCCAAATGCCGTTAGGGGATTGAAATTTGCTGTACCGTTAGTGCTACGTCAGTGCTGTTTAGTGCCGTACTGATTTTCGTTAGTGCCAGCCTCCTTTAAGGGTGGGTGGATGGGGGGGGGGGCTGGAGAAATGCTGCCCCCCACCTTTTAAAGATAGAGGGTTTCAAATTTGCTGTATGGTTAGTGCTACGTTAGTGCTGGCTCCCTAAGGGGGTGAGGAGCAGTATTTCTTTCAGCATGAGTACATGTAAAAAGCGTAGGCTTGTGAACTCTGAACTTTTCACGAGACCGCCGTGAACAATATTACGTATCTGTGCGGGTGGACACTCCAAAACATTAAGCCAACTGAACTCTTATTTTATCACCTAATACCTACCCTATATCGATGTGCAGTTAGCACATGTTTGGTGGTGTATTAGAGTTTAATTTTCATTTAATTTCTCAGAATAATCTATGTACCTAACGTCAGATTAAAAGCACAGTCCCATAAACGCTGCACTTTCAACTAGATTATTGTGGAAAATGTGACGTGACTTCCTAAAACATGACGGAGGGTGGACTTTAACTCTTCCTCCTTTTTTTTTGTTCACCAAATTGTAGCTATAAGATTTTGAATCATCACAACTCGCCGGAAACTGTCCTAAAATTTGGAAAACAAAGTGCTGTGGTTCTTCTCATCTCCTATGATATATTAAGAAAAAGCTCACATTTACAGCGAATGTGATGTATGATTTCTCAATTTAAAAAATTCAAAAATTGTACTGTTTTTTATTGTCAATTTTTTTTATGCTAGGATTTTCACAACTTTTTGCTCTAAACATTCCGAAATTTCCCCAGCCCCCCCAACGGTACTCCGTAACAGGGGGTAGCACTAACGAAAATAGATACGGCACTAACCTTACACCAATTTTCAGCACCCTACCTTCAATTGGGGGGGCTGAAGCAATAGACCTATGTTGGTTCACAGTGAAAGGTTTACAAAAAGTTACCATCATGGAGAAATAAGAAACATCACACACTATTTTCACTTAAAATAAGGGCTTAATTACATAACATACATAACTATTACATACCAATTTAATACTCTGAAAAGTTTCTATTGCATAGCATAATGACTTCTCAAGCTACTTCAAATTTGAATACATATTTTGTCAATGACTATAATTACGTTTTAGTTTTATTTTCTCTCATGCATAGTCATCTTGGACGTACTCGAAAAACGTTGCAAGATTTCGATAACCTGAGTAAAGTACGACCAGAAATATAAGGAGGTCATAAATCACCAACCACTTGAGTTATCAACAGGCGGTCAATAATTATTAAGAAAAATCGTTTGATTATAATTGAGAATTGTGTTCAAATCTCTTTAAATAATTAAAATATATTTTCTCAATATGTTAAAAGAAAACACAACTCGCAATCACCTTTGGAATGATCATTTGACATGTTATGCAATGTGTCAAAAATGTTCAGTAGTTTAGATGTAGGAAAAAACTGTGACTAAGTTTAAGTGCGTTACCTCAACTGTTAAAAAATCAGACTATCATTCTCGTGTCACTGTCGAAAATTATTATTAGTTTTTTTATAATGTCAGTTACAATTTTTAGAAATCAGGTCCTAGTTTTATTCACGTAAATATATGTAGATTCCAGAAAATACATTTATACTATGGTAAATATATGTATTGAAAAATCTCCACGTTCCATTTTATAGACGCACAGGCTCTTAATCTAGAGTTTTGTGTAACTCGCGACAAGTTCGTGAAACTTATAGTGTTTTAATCCTAAAAACCAGAGGATCTGAACATTAATTGGTCCTTCGATATAATATAAGACATATAACACAAAAACATTTATAGACATCACGATAATGAATGCGATCATATTAAAATTATAAATGAAACTAACTGTTTCTAATTAATTCCACTATTTAATGAAAAAAATATTATAAATTATTCATAATTTTTTCATTAAATAGTGGAATTAATTATAAACAGTTAGTTTCATTTATAACATTAATATGAGTAGATTCCACAATGTAAGGGTCCAAACAGTAAATTCAATGCGATTATAGTTCAGAAAGTTTATTTAAGTTGTTTAGAATTAAATTTAATATACAGACACTCGTGAAGTTGCTATCTTTTGCATATAAGTATAGTTTTTCAAGTCTATCTGAAGCTACGCGGCATCGGTAAGGGGCGAGGAAACATGGCCGATATCTGCATAAACGTACCAATGGCGTACGGTACCTATTTTATAAAAGTATAAAAATAATAATTATTATTATATAATAATTATAGGTAATATAGAAACTGATTTATGCTTTGCTTTAAAGGTAAGGTATTTTTCAAAACACGGTATTTGATAAAAACAAATAATGTTAAAAATCGTAATTGAATTCAATATGGATATGAAATAATAAGATACCAAGTAAAACTGAAAATACGAAATAATGACAATATAAACGCTACTGAATAATCAATATCAGTCAATTGTCGAAGTGAGAGGGAAGAACACACGCACGCGCTTGCCAATAGGAGGTCAGGTGGTTACTTAGCAATTGAGTTAGTCCGGAGGGCGTGGTAATTATGATTTTCGCATGACGTAGCCGGCTGGAACGAAACCCATAACATATTTCGAAAAGTGTTCATCTTTTAATATTCAGAAATTGAAAAAATAATGTTACTAGACAAAATCCAATGAAACAAGCACATTAAAGAACTAACGTTTGATTATTATTGACATATTGTTAATAATAAAATTTCCATTTTCTAATTATTATCACTACATACTTATAGCACTTTAGCTTTTTCATACTTAAACGTGGCAATATCGAATGTTCTCGACCGCATTCCTTTCACAGCTTCAGTTATGTTTGCCAAACTATATATGTATGTAAGTTAAAGGTATTTATAAACAAAATTACTCACAAAGATCAGTTTCACTTCCACTGTCATCATCCAAATTGACCATAATCTTTTTTTGGGGAATTTTTTCTATATCCATATATGACTTTTCCACCCTTTTAATATAGGAAACACACTTGGCCCAGCTGCTATCAGGAATGTTTGCAGTTTCTGTTTAAATAAGAGCTACCACTGCGTTGAACTTAAGGCTGGAGAAGTATTATTTCTTCGAACTGCTGACTTAAGCTGATGCCATATTTGTTCAAATGGGTTAAAAATACAGTGATAAGAAGGAAGTCTGAGCACTGCACGTCCCAAGCTTTCAGCCAATGGATCATAAAAATATTTCTTCTATTTTCGGTTCCTGCGTGAATTATCGTAATGCGTTTTCCTTTATTAGACGGCACATTAGTTTTTCCCAAGTCAGATGAGTCTACCCAACTTTTTTTTGGAATATCGTGTGTATCGAACCAAGTTTCATCCAAATACACTACTGTTCCTACCATATTTTCTAAATTCGTTTATTGCCAATAAATATTAAGTCGCACAGATTCCATTATGATTTTTCTGCTACTAGCGAGTTTTTTAAATATAAATCCGTTTTGTAAAAGAGACTTCCTTAAAGTCTCTTTGCAGCACTGGATACCAATTTCATTCTTTTTAAACCGTTTCCAAACATAATGATTAAAATGCCAAACTATTTTATGAGATATTTTAATCCGGACCTCGGAATCTTTTAAGGGACACACACTTTTATTGCTTATCTATATTTCGAACAATAGGTAAAAATGAGGGTCGTCGGCTCATATTAATTTACGACCTTCTAAGATCTCTGGTCACCATACGGCACGAAAGGAAGATGAAATGGCTGGACAATGCTCAACAATGCCATTAATTGGAGGAAGAAGGGAGTGGGTAGCACAGAAATATCTAGAATAGTGGGTAATCTCACTAGAGCAGAGACAGGTGAAACAGTTTATTCGAGAACTAACGCCCAATTGTACTACAAACCTAACGAACATAGATAGGAAAACTGTCCAAACCAAAGTAGGTATGCTAATAGAACAGCCAGGTGAGATCAAATCAATGTCTAAGACACAACACCCAGAAGCCTGCGGATATTCTGAAATTCCTTCGGGAAATAGGTCAAAAGGAGTGACACAATAGATCTTTTAGGTCTCAGTGAATGTCAACCCAGTATACATACATACATAACAGACGTCTGTTTGCTTAACAGGAGCGCAAAGCTAATGGGGCTGAAAGACGAAGCTACGTGTAGATTCTGTCACCTGAGGGAGGAAACCACAAAGCACATCCTATTCCAGTGCGACCGGCTTGCGTATGTACAGTGTCTTGCACTATGCGATAAGAAACCATCGTCAAGAAACCATATGAAAGGTTCAGTCTCGAGGCTGATTCACTACCTTTTTATGTAGGCGAGGTGGAGATTGTAATCTGGATTCGGAGGAATGCAATAGATCTGAGAAGGTCGCAGTGAACTAAGCCGATTAGCCAACTCATCAAATCTAATCTAGTTTCATACTGAAATTATCAGATATTGGTAAAACCCAAACAATATCAATTTGGTTCTTAAAATACGTTATTCTCTCTTCTGGTACCTCTTTAAAACTTTTGCAGAGATTTTAGTCAATATTAACTTGAAAATGTATTAAAATTAATGAGAAGATGCAAATAAAGATCGTACTCGATCACATATCTTAAAAGATTCAATATGTCTATTTTAACAAGTAAAACATTAATGGAAGAAACGACCTTTAAACAAATCTATCTTTATAAAAATGCATTGTTACTTGTTATTACTATATTGAGTAAAGCAGTTGTTAAAAAGTTTCCACTTCTAATTTGTATTATTAAAGTTTTTTTCAATTTTATACTATCAAACTTATACTTGTAAACAATAACTTTAAACACTCAGTATTTGAGAACAAATAAAAAGAAACAGCAAAAACAGATCAATTTCCACGGTTGTATTGCGATAACAACTAGAAAAAGAGACCTTTTATTTGAGCTCAGCGATCTGATCAATTTGATATTAAATAATTAAAGAGTGATACTTACACACCTGGTAATTTTTCCACGATCTCAAATTATTCTGTTTGCATGTTATATCGAACATAATGATATATTTCGCCAAACAGTCGACTAGACTAACTGAATCTTTCATAGCAGCTTTTCTGATATTGAAAATTTGTATATTCGATAAAGGGAAGTTATGGTTGATATTATAAAATATTTAACTTGTATTGGGAACATCGTCAAAGGTTGGTAATCAAATGATGCAGCTCGATTTATCGAATAATTTTGTGAAGTGTGAATAATAACAATGTAATATACATTGATGGTTGGATTCTAAGCAAAATGATGGTCTATTCAATTGAACATCTTGAAAATGTTAGTCTTAACAGGACATGTGATGATTTTGTTTATTATTGTTACTAATAATTGCATCAGAGGAACTTCCTAAACTGGATTATTTGTCCAATAAGCCCTAATAGCTTTGACAGGGTTGTGGTCCTTGCTTACAGCCGGACAAGAATATTTCTGTAATTTCATGGGTTTTGGCAATAAATTCAAAATAACAAAAAATTTACCTTTATTGAAAAATTGTATTTTTGGTAACTCAAATGAAATGTCAAAAAATGGACCATTTAATGCCTGAAGTGGGACAAATAAAACAATTATCAACCAGTTTATATTTCAGCCTTTCTGTCCGAATAAGTCCGAATATAATCCGAATGTTGGTGAATGTGTTGCCAACATATGAAAACAATGAATAAAGTAAACCTTGATTAGTTTTCTTTTGGAAAATGCGAAATGCTCTAATCCATTAGTAAATATTAAACCCGTATCACTTAACTTCCATTGAATAACCGGCCCTCAAAGTTTCAAGTCGGGTTGAATGAATCTATAAATTTTTTCCATCTGGAATATTCTACAAACTTGTTCAACCAGAACTGTTCACATGCAAGCTTTCCTGATCTGCTTGAATGCACTGGTGAACTGTTCGGGCTCAATCACGAGCTATTCACGAGCAGCTCGCGAATTTTTTGTTTCAGCCTTTACCCACCTCAACAGTTCAAGTCTCTGGTTCATGATTTCACGCTGGAAATTGACTAAAAGGGTGAAAGGTTGAAACAAACTTCAATTCTCGACTTTGGGCGGTATTTAATCAAAAATTGAAAAGCGAAGGTTCTTGCCTGACTGATATTAAAACTTGGAGATAACAAAGCCAGTTCTCAGGGCTTTGTTACCTATGGAAGCTAGATAAAGAAATATTACAGATATTTATAAGAAGGGCGCCATTAATTTCATTTCTTAAAAAAATTAGAAAAAATTCAAATTGTATGTCAGCTGACATTTAACCATTGTCATCTACCTAGGGATTTGAAAAAAATACAGGTAATTTTGGTTTATGTGTGATAAATAAAAAAAAATAAAAAATAATTTGAAAAGGACCCACCCTTAATATTCCAGAAATGCGACATATTAGAAAGAAATGCCGAAACACGTCAACTTTTAACTTGAGCGCTAATTTCATAAATGTCAGATTCACCCCCTCCCTACTGGAGATACCCCTTAAATTTTTTCAAATGGTATTCGAAAAGTTTAAAGAAGTCCAATTTTAAACAACGATTAAATAACAATGGAAGGCTGGTATCAAAGGCAAAACAAAATGATTGAATAGAAATTTATCAGACCTTTTAAATGAGGTATGACTTGCAGGAACTTAGCAACTTGTCTAGCCCTGGAACTGTATATTCTAGCAACTGTATATCTCAGGAACTATATTGTATAGATATGACAGATGATGAAGTTTTGCGTTAATTATTTAAAAAAAGGAAGAATTGTATAGATATGACAGATGATGAAGGTTTTTATGAATTATTTAAAAAAGAAGATAAAGTCAATTCCAAATGTTAATGCTTGTCAAAATTTAGGATAAACCAATTGAAAAATTCAAATTTGAAAAGAATAACCCTTGAGGGGCGGTACGATATAAATAAATAGAAAGGAATTTTTGAAAATTATTATAAAAAATAAGAAAAATTTAAAATAAACGTAAATATCAAATAAATCAACTAAAATAATAAATAATAAAATGGTAGAATCACCTTCAGCCTTCTAAATTTAAGTGATATTGATGCAGAACAGAAAATGGTAGAATAATATTTGGACTTAAAAATCTTCGACAAAATAAAATTAATTGATGAAGAGCTTCATAGTATGAAGATTTAAAATTGTAGCAATAGGAAGAAATTATCGAGGGAAGTAACTTTCAATTTATTCAACTTAGGGAAAAGTTTAGAATTAGTATCTAAATCCGGAATATAAATCAAAATAACAATAGTGTGGAATTATGCATTGACAGAAATTTGATAATATTTTGGACAAAATTTTAAATCTAAAATAGAACAATTAGAGTGGGAATAATTATAATATAATAATAATAATAACAATTACAAAACAATATTAATTATTCATACTGAATGTGAGTAAAGAGTTTCCATATCAAAATCATGTAATAAAATTTTCATTGTATTAATATAATACTGTTTGAAAAAATTTTGGACAATTTTATTAAAATAACAGGAACATTTTGAACCACGACCTAAAAATATTGACCAAATTAAAATCAATATAATATATCTCAGGAACTATGTAATGGTTTATTCCAGGAACTGTAATCCCAGGAACTGAAAGCCCAGGAATTGTAAGCCCAGGAACTATAATTATTGATTTTTAGTCCTAATACACTTATTGTATATTCCACCAAAAGATAAAGTTTAAGAAATGTTGAAATATTATTATATTTGAAATGTTATCTGCAAAGATAACTTTTCAAGGTATTCAAATATAATAATGGAATTCTCTTAAATGAATAAAATTAAAGAGAAACCTATGTCGTGCCGTTTTGGTATTTAATAACATCGTTTAAAAAGCGAAAAAATAAATGAGTATATCTTTTTTTTTCAAAATTTTTAATTCCTTAATTATAATGTTAATGAATTAAAACATAATTTTAATTCTTCAACAGAATAATTACGGAATTAATGTTTTTGAAAGGAGAGATATTTTCATTTTGCTTTTTTTAACGATGTTATTAACAACAAAAAAAAGATTATTATTGAAATTAATTTAAATTACAAAATAAATACATTGCGAAATTGTTTTTATTATTTTTTATTAAGAATTATTTAGATTTTTTCCCAAAGAAAATTTAAATAATACCTACCTGATTAAAAAGATACCTATTTCTTACAATATTTTGAAATTAATCTTTTTCACAAGACTGTCCTACTAATTGTGGACTTAACCAGAAAGAAATAAAATTTATTATACATCGTAATAAAAGAAGGTAGTTGGTTATTAAAGTGGAAGGGGATCAAAAGGTGTGGCATGATGGCCGTCTTGACATGTAAATGTAGTTAACAAAACCTTCTTTGCTATTAACATGGAAGCCTTTCCGGTCCTATACTCGACTCACACTTTGTTCGGCTGTCATCCTTAAACAAAATAGACGTGAATATAAAAGTGGAAAACTGCTTCCCTTTCTTTTTAAAAAAACGTTTTGTTAATTTTTTAATATAATTGAACATTTAGCTCTTTATGTTTTCTGATTTTTAACTTTACTTATTTATAATGAAAGATGCTTACCCAGCTTACTTGCTTATATTAACACACAAGTATTGTTGGTATAACGAATAGTTTTATGTACAAACAGGGTGTTTTAGTTACATGCGAAATAAATCAGGAGGTGACGCTCGTCTTTCTTATACTTAAATTAGAGAAAAATATGAAAAGTCAATTTTACTCAAAGATGGAAACTTGAAATTTTGTAATTCTCGTGCACTCGCAATGACTTTCCACTGGTTTTTTTTTCATCCTTTCTGTTACATGATAAGGGGGTGAAACTATCAACCCTTATTTTATTTAATATCAAATCTTTTTTTCGAAATTGAGTTTTGTGAAATGAAAATATTATTCAAAATATCTGATGTCTTTCAATTTTTTTCACTCTAGAAGTTTTTTACTTGAACCAATGGATTCGAAAAAAAAAATAGAATATACAAGGTGTTACATTTAAAAAAGCAAACAATTAAAAAAGGCCTTTTTGCACATTTTGGTTAACCAGAAGTGAATAAACAAAGCTTGTATCACTGCGAAATTGGTCGCTTAAAACTTATAAGCTCTTGAAATACCGGAAAATACAATGAGACACCCAGTATTTAAATGTATTGTTACCAAAGCAGAATGTTTTCCATTTTTCTAAAAAAAAAATTTATAAGAAAAATTTCAATGGAATCAGGAAGGAGCTTCTTGAGTAGCACCGTATATAGCAGAGGTTCCCAACTTTTTTTCTCATAGACCACTTTCAAAATTTTGCTGGTTCCGGTGGACCTCCTGCAGCTACATTTCTACCATATTCCCAAAACTCGACAAAAAATGTGAAGATTAGATCTAACTATGGAAATTTGCGTTGCGGTTGAGTTCCAACCACGAATTAACAGTTTTCGAAAAAAAACGTGAGAATTGATTGGTCAATAAGGTTAATTATTCAATTGATTGTGCTGTGAGTGGATGTCAAAAAGTAAAGTTGGCCAATCAAAAAAGTGATTCCATCCAGCTTTACTTTCTTTAAATCTTCTCACAGCACAAGAAACAAATCAATTATCACTTATTTTATTTAGAAAACTTCCCATTCGTAGTGGTGAAAAATAAAAAAAATAGTATATTTTCTTGTTATTGTTATAACAGTCGTAATATAATTAAAATTAAACATTAATAACGTAATGTAACTTCTACAATGATAATGACAAATTAGTCATAATTTTAATGGGAGGAATGTACTTGATGGATTGACAGAAAATTATCAATATTTGGCTCCAGTTTTGTTAGAAATTTGTAACGACACTAAAACTTTTTTCGACAAGATATGACGAGGGAAACGCTATCAGCAGCTTTCTCGCAATTCCCCACAGTCCAGGATATTTTTCGGGTATTTCCGCTTGCAGCCAAAATGTTGGTACCCTCTTTTAAATTTCACCTTCAACTCCTCATTAGTGCTAAGCTCGAGTAGCTTCTCTTGTAATATCACATTCTCCACTTCCGTTGTATCAAATGGATTTATGATCCATGGTGGTATTTCCATCGACATAATATCTTCAAATCTGATTTTCAAGTCATCATGCACGACAATTAAATGATGAACGTATGTCTGAATATCCTCATAAAAGCATTCTACCTGTGACAAGTTTGAAAACTGGGAAAATTTGCGCCGACTAATATTTTGCATTATAAATTTAAATTTTCCAAGAAAAGCTAAAATTACACTCTTTGTTTTTATTAAATTGAGGTTTTCCCCTTATATGTGAGTTAATGTCAATAAATTTTTTGAACAAATCTGTCAAATACGCGATGTCTGTTTTCAAATTGATCAGGCTCTTTTAAATATGGATCTTTACTTTCCAGAAACTGATTCAAAAAGTGAGTAGAATCTTGTTAAACACCTTTCGATAACCAGCGTACTTCGGTATGTAACAGCAACCGTTGGAAGTCTTCATCATTTTCATCGCACAATTGTGCAAATAAACGCGTATTAAATGCATTGCTTCTCTTTTTGGTCACTGTATTAATCACAAATTGAAGCGATCGGTTCAATCTATCACTCAAATTTTTCACTACTAGGTGTTGTCGGTGGATGACAGTGAATTGCAGTTACCTCTGGAATAATTCTTTCAAGCTATATTGTAAACCCACGATATCGCCCGACCATGACAGGAGCTCCATCTGTTGCCAGATGTTGTTTGTGAATGTAATCGATTATTCCTTAAAAAAATCACTCGCGACATTAAATATTGATTCACCTTTAGTCCGTCTTCAAAGTTTTCGCGAATAGTAGCTCTTCATGAATTTATTCGTCCATAACAAATCGAACATTCCAATATTAATACTTCATTGCCAAGTAAAGTTGACTCGTCCAGTTGAATAGAAAAATGAGTTGTTTGCAGATAATCACACAAGAAACTTTCAATATCAGAGCTCATTTCATCAATAAGACTTTGTACAGTGTTGTTACTCAAAGGAATTTTCGTGAAACCCCGCTTACGAAATGTGAACCCCCATTTTTTCGTCCCCCCATGGGGGTCCACCCGGAATACTTTGGGAATCAATGGTATATAGTCTCGGTATCGCCTAGAATGTTTTGTCTCGTCTTCTCTAGGTTTTTTGAGAAGAGACCGAGACCAGGAGAAAAAAACCTGGCTCTCATGAGGTACTCGGTATCGTCTAGAATATTTTCAAAAATGTTTTGTCTCGTATTTTCTCGCTCCCGTGTAAAGCACTAGATAAAAATCAGAGTATCAAAACAAGGCAACTAATTAATTTTAGGAAGAGATGAGGGTGAGAATGTATCTATATAAAGACTGAAAAAGAACTCAAACTAAGAGAAAATTGGATAAAAAATAAAAATAAATCAATTGTATTTGTTTTCAATATCTAAAATGCATTCAAAAAATGATATTATTTGAAATATTTATTCAATTCGTTTTAGAACCAGTCAGGACTCTGCTTTAGCCGTCCTAAATGTTTTAATCTCTATAATATTATTGGATCCTTTGACAGTATTACAATAAATAGGTACCGGTAGCTAATATCCCGTGTACCGAAAACCATTGTGGGAGAGTAAGAATCACACAATGTAAGTGGTAATTGGGGCGGTGTGTGATTTGATTAGAGGGTGCTGTGCGCGCATTGTGCCTCCGCATTTGTTTAAAAAACAGACGGAGCTCGGGTTACCAAGCATTCAACTCTTTTCTACGCCTTCTACTTTTCAATTGAATCTTCAAGGTATGGAGGAGTTGGTGTGCATATATGGAAGGCGGTAGACGAAGCTCAAAGGGTATTTTATTCTTTAAGAATATTATAAAAAGTACAATTCAGCGTATAGCCCAATGAATGAGAGTGTATAAGACTTGTTTGTTGAATAATAAGGTTTATTAATTTAAATATATTTTTATTTGTAAAAATCTAATAGAATAATTTGCTTCGTAATCATGTTCATTATTATTTGAGCTCAATTTTTCATCCAAACCAAAGTTGGAATGTGTCTGACCAATCCGTTTCAAATTAAGTGTGCTGAGCATGTGCTGGGTGCACTTCAAGTCGTTTGATGAAGTTTCATTACCAAACGCCAAATTAAGTTTATCGATGCACTGAACAAAGCAGCTCTTGGTCGCATATCAAGGTTTTTTGAGTTAATTTAAGTTAAAAATGTCAAAATTCACAATGGAAACGTCAAATTTTACGTGGCAACTCACGAAATATAAAAGCAAATTATTATTATTGAGAGGTTACGATTATCTCTGGGTTACGACTGGTAATTTATTCTATAAGGGATGTAAGTAACATTTACTAGTGGAGAACGATTTTGCGTCCAGCAATAGCGAGGGCTGGCAATAAATTTAGAGACTAGTAAATATTCTTACATCCCGTGCAGATTTTTTCTCCTTCCCGCAGAATTTATTCTTGGATTTTTATTAATTTAATTCGATACTTTTTGCATGAAATTATGGACAGCTTTGACTGGTTTCTATAGCGTCATAAGCATTGTTGTTTGAAATTGAAATTGAAATTATTGATTTGTATAACAGCCAAATGGATATAAAAAAATCAGAAAATATCACTTGTCGGACGCTGCTGTCAGAAAAATCAAGGAAGAGGTATGAAGCAACCTATCAATAATTCAAGAAATGGTGCCAAACAAAGACTGTTACTGCAGTTTCAGAAACCGTGTTTTTGGCGTACTTTCACGAATATTCTATGCTGAAAATCCACCCTTTTCATAGAGGAAAACATAGATATTTCCAAGTATCCTAAGCTTCGAGCATTTTTAAAAAGAAGAAATGACGGATATAAACCCAAAAAATCTAATGTGTTTGACAGGGAAGATGTAAATAAATTCCTGTTTGAAGCCCCCGATGATATTTATTTAATGATGAAGGTTGCAATGATAATGGGAATTTCTGGTGCGTGCCGTTCTAGTGAACTCTGTGCAATTAAAATGGACAATGTTGAAGTAAGGCATGAAGTCATAATTGTTACTATTCCTGATTCCAAAGATGGAATGGCGCGTAAATTTACAGTTACTAAAAGTGACGATTAGAAGGTGTGTTATTTCAAAATAGTTCGAAATTACATTGATATAAGATCCCACATGACGAATTTTAATCCTTGCCTCTTCATCCGATATCAAAATGGAAAGTGCTTTGTAATGAAATCCTCTTAAATAACTGAGGCTTCATTAATCACAAAACTAATGTTACAACGATGAAGAGTATTATCCTGAGAAGATTTATTAGGGATCGAACAATCTTCGGAGGTAGGAGAGTCTGAACTTCTTTCATCAGCAGATGAGTCTCCAGGTCTTTTGTTTTTTTAAAAACACGGTTGTTTTCCTTCCATCTTCTATAGCCGAACTCGGGCTTATTGGGAATTGATATCAATTAGCTCCACTTCTTCTACTAGTGGGTCATATTCACTCAATCGTACATGCTTCTTTTTGAAAACTTTGTTGAAAGTAACCAACCAGGAAGGTAAAAAACAACCATTGGCAGATCTTCGATTATGTTCAAACATCCCTTCATGGGGAGTTTCGTTAGTAGCGGTGCATAGAAGAGATCTATTAGAATGTAAAGCATCTGGAATCACTATTTCCCAATTGGAAATTCCAAATTCCTTTGTTTAAGGGTAAAAGATGTTGTCCGCCAAATAGTGCCATTTTCGCGATCTATTTGTCCATTTCCAGAAGGATTGTATAGAGTAGACATAGATGTAGCAACACCGCGTGTGTCAAGAATTTTTTTTATTTCTTTTGATATAAAAGGGGCACCTCTATCCGTAAGAAGGTATTCCAAAGAAAGAAAATAATTCTACTATTACAGTTGAAGAGTTCATATCTGAACAAGGATAAGCAAATGGGAATCTAGAATACTCATCAATAATTGTAAGTAGATATTTGTTACGAGCTCTTGATGGAAGTGGACCCTTGAAATCCATACTGAGTTTTTCGAAAGGATGGGTTGTCTTGATGAGAATAGAATTATTGTTTCTATAGAATTTTGGTTTCACAGCGTTACATGTAGTACAGGATGCAGTCATTTTGCGTATTTCTTCAACAGAAAATGGTAAATTTTGAGTTATTACCCAATGAAGCATCCGAGTCACACCTGGGTGACACAAGTCACAATGAAATGAGTAGAGTTTGTTTGGTTGAATGGAATTACACACTCTTGAAAAAGCATCAGCAGCCTGATTTTGTTTTCTAGATCTGTAGATAATGTCAAAAGTAAAACAAGAAAGTTATAGACGCCTCCTTTGAATTTTTTCATTAATAATATTGTTTTTATGATTCATGTCAAACATAAAGGATATAGAACGCTGATCGGTAATTATTAAGGAATGACGGCTCATCAAATAATGACTCCATTTCTTTAAGGCACCCACTATAGCATATGCTTCTTTTTCTACAGCCGAATGCTTTCGCTCACTATCGTTGAGTTTTTGTGGAAAGAAAGCTACCGGACGACCAAGCAATAATTCATAACTTTTGAACTCAGGGATGCTGGAGCCATAGAGACGGAACCTGTTGTTTGGAACATCTCAAAACCACAGCTATCAGCAAAAATTGCTTTGATATGAAAGTTTCTGAACTTCCCGAGTCGATTAATGCGTGAGTAGAAATATTATCAACTTCAACGGTTATTGTAGCCTCATCTAGAGCTGATGATGAAGCAGCGATTAGTGCTGAGGATTTAATCTTCGGAAATTTTCTAAAAGATCTGCATTCGGGGGCCCAATGTCCAATCTTTTTGCAGTTATTACATTCCGCATTAATTGCAGGACACCGTTGACGTGATTTTTGGCGAGAATACCCACAAAAATAGCATTTTTTGATAGTACGAACGGTTGCTAAGTTTGCTGAATCCATTATACATTCTTTTTCGTCTTGGGTTGAGGTTGCATTTAGGTTTGCCACACCCAGTGAGTAGGATGCGGATTCAATTTGTGCTGATTCTAGAGCACGAGCTCTTTCGATGGTCTCATCAAGCGTCTGGGCTGAATTCTAAGAGTCGGATCTGGTGAGAGTTTATACCTCGGATAAATGCATCACGAACATATGTTTTTCGATGAGTCTCCGCATCTACAGCCATAAATTCACAGTTTTAGCTAAGTAGTTGTAGGGTCCTGTTTTCTCGTAGAGAGTTTATGCCGTGCAAAAATTTCATTAGTAGGTTTCACATACACTGCATTAAAAATATTCATTGCTGATTCATAAGTATCACTTTCAGATATCAATCGGTATACACTATGAGATATATGATTTATAAGAATTCTGAGCTTACTAGCATCATCAAGATCTTGAAAGGAAGCGGCAAAATTTTCGAAAGTTTTCAACTAGTAATTCCATTCCAGAGTGGCGGTAGACGAATGCGGGTCAGTGTCAGATTTATCCGGCTTAAGAAAGCGATCCAAAAACCTCTTAAATAACTGAGGCTTTATTATTCACAAAACTAATGTTGAATGAGAATATTACAAACACGTCAAAATGACTGAAAACGTCATTTAGACAACTTAACAAATACGTCATGGCCCTGGGGCTAGAGCCATAGTAATACTACTTGCTTAAACCAGCCTGTCGGGAAAAATGCGATTTCTTCAATTCCAAGTAAAATTGCTAAATTTCTGAACTTTAAGGAGTATACTGGACACTCCCTTAGAAGAACGTCGTCCACACTTTATTAGGGAATACTGGAGTTGATGTCTTAACTCTCAAGCGTCATGGCGGATGGTAATCTGCAACTATTGCGGAAAGTTATATAGTGGTGAGCGTCAACAATAAAAAGAAAGTTGCATATGAAATTTTATACAATATAACGAAGCCAGAAGTCTCCTGCAGTACTTCAAGAGTAACAGATAACTTGGTTAGAGATGGAGAAATTATGGAGTCAGAACATTTCATTCAAATTGAGAAAAAACAAGAAAACATTTATCCAAATTTTGTAAATAATGTTCCTAATTGTAATAATTGTACTATTAAAATATTCATATAAATAAATAAGATACACGTTTTATATGGCATAAATTATTACCACTCAAGGGTGGTAAGTTGACTTACAGCCCGTCGTCAAGGGCAATCGATACCTTCTCGGTAATTGTTACTTATGTCCTTCAAAACAGTGTCAAAATGCGTTGTTTACAATATAGGGAGGAGAAAAAAATGTATTACAGTATAATTGGTAGTAGCACCTTAGAAATGATCATCAAAGTTTGATTTTATGTCACCATTGACTTTTCTCTTTGTTTTACCAAAAAAATGTTTATAATTATACTTTAACTTAACGCCATTCCGATTTTAAAATGGTATAACAGGGCATTCCTAAATTTAATAAGATTGTTTCAATAATATCCATTCCCCAATTAAGATAAAACCTTTTTTTGTTAAGCTGCCAATTTGAAACGTATTATCACGAAACTTAACAAGCTCTATTCCTACATTTAACATTTTACAAGTTAACTTTAGCGCCATGCAGTCAAACCTATATTATATCTCAAAGAGATCGCCTCGTCATCGGATTGAACTAACAACAACCGATTATCTTCAGCTACTTCTTCATTAAATTACCGCAAATGTGTTAGTAGAGAGTTTACCGGTATATAATTACCTTTTGTATTATTCTGTACCGACTATAGTAAAAATTACAGCTGGGTCTTTGTGGTACGCCTATTGATCAAATTATTGTTATTAATATGTCCAATTAGATGAAAATATGTAGAATGGTAAGAAATAAATTAAATAACGTGATGTAATAATAAAGTAGCGATGAGAAATGGGCTATAAGATTTTTTTTTAAAACAATCGTGTCTCGATAACGTAATAGTCAATAGAATAGCTTTAAAATCCTTTTAGGGTGAAATTAAACATATATATTTGCATTAAGTATAGATGGAACTATGTGTTTTTTTAAATGAAAACTATTCATTTCAATAATACAGATTTAGGTAATTATTTGAAATAAATATTATTAAAAATCATTAATCCCTATGTATTTATGTATATTGAGGTGATATTCACCGAGACCTAAAAGATCTATTGTTCTCCCTTTCTTCTACTTAGTTTCCGAGGAAAGTCTCAGAGACTACTAGCTCCTTTAGACCTATTTCCCGGAGGAATTTTAGGATCTCTGATTGTTTAGGTAGGTCACTCTTCTGACCAGTAGTCTCCTGGGTTTTTTCTTCACTCATTTCTTTAATGACTTCTTGACTATACGACATTGTGATAATCCTTTGCCTTCTATATCCTTTATCAATATTGAATTGGGCACACTTTCCTATGGCGTGAATTTCCGCTTAAAAGATATTTGGGGTTTTTCCCAGGCTTTTTGAGTATTTGGTTCCTCGCCCGTACACTTCTATCCCAGCTCCTTATATTGCTTTTGAGCTGACTGTATAACATTGAATGGAATTATTTCCAAGTCTGGTGATGGTATTTGGATTCCATTCCTTCTTGTTGCTTAATTCCGTATCGAGTTTCTTTGAAAAACTGTACTTTTTCATCATATACCATCTTGTGGCATTTCCCAGGTTTTCTGATTTCTTAAAGCGAGGTTTGGTCTCACTATGCAAATGTTCATCCAGCTCAGGATTTTTGAGCTACAGCCCCAAGTTCTCCCTGCCAGGATCCTGCACACCATTAGAGCCATTTTTGCTTTCCGTATTTGTTCCACAGGAGTTTACTGTCCTGAGATAAACCTAGATTTTTGACTTCTTGTCTTGATTCAACCTCGCTTCCATCGACTTTAATGGTTTTGAGGTAGAGTTTTCTTTTCTTAGTGAAGGCTTTTAACTCGGTTTTGGTGTGGTTGATATCCTTAAGAACTAACACTGTGCCAAAAATAATATGAAAAAAAAGTATTAATAGCGTGGAATGTTTTAGGGTCGATCTTACCGCTGCTCATTAAATCCCCGTTCTGCAAACTGGCAATTGTCCTTAACTTGGGCCTTTATTTAAAGTATGGATTTACCAAGAAGCGGTAGGAATCAATTTAGACCTTCAAGTTTTAACAGGACGATAACTGTAACCTCGGTCGGAATTGTGCATTTATATTAACTAAAAACTGCTTACGAGATAACGTTTTATTGATTGCAGCTTTTCAACCCTTAAAAACTACCTTTTTGCAGAAAATAATATTAAAAAAACATTTTAGAATGTTTTAATCGTGATAGTTATTAATAATAAAAGAAAATTCCTTAATATAAACAGTATGATATTTTATTTATTGGAACTTTAACCTCAGAAACGATTCGTCATGCAAAAATGATTGAAAACATCATATTTAACTTTTTTAAATTTGCATTTCATCACATTTCCCATATATTTTTTGGTTTTAGAGTTATTGTGAAAAAAGGTAATTTTTGAGAAATCTGCAAAAACGTTTCCATTTTCAAGGAACATTTGCAAAAACCTTTTCATTTCAAAGAAACATTTTCAAAAAATCCGCATTCTAAACCTATACTTTTGGGTAACATAAATAAAATGAAGTAAATTCTGGAAACAAAATTTCATTCCGATGGAATAGGTGTTGGTTTTGTGTTTATGATTACTTTTTAACCAAAAATTCAAGTGACCCATCTTTTTCCATCGTGACTCACTTAGTTTTAATCTTTACTCATTGAAGGAAAAATATGATAAGTAAGTTTTTTCCCAAAATACTGCGACTCAAAGATATTGTGATGTCCGGGGATTATTTTGAATTTTTCCACCCCTGAGAAGGGGTCATCCACCATCAAGTTGAACGCACTCATCAGCGCTGTATCACCAAATTTTAAGCCATTCGGTGTACTTTGGAATAAATCGGAGTAGAAAATCTTCAATCGATACTGGATACTGGATCGTCAAAGCACTGTGGCAAGCAATGTATTCTATTGAAATTTCGTGGCACACATTGTGCTTCGTTCGAAGCAAGCTCTTAATTTTTACCAATTATGAAAACAAACTATTATACCTAAATAGTTGTATAGGTTTCGCTGTTTGATAAAAGCTATTAGTTCCGATACCCAATGTGGTTTCTATTTGGTCAATATAACGCTTCGAACAATAATTACAACTTGACAATACGGTCGTCAAAATTTGTTGATGATTTGTTAAAAATTCCAAGTTGACCCGTTCTTGAACGTTTAGTAGTTTTTTGACACTTGTTTGATTTTTCTTTTTGATTGCTATGTTTGTATGTCCTGAAAGTATTAAGATTGATTCTGATGTTCTTGTTCAGAAGGGCAGGAGGTCTGGAACAGATCTAGAATAACATTATATGGAATATATCCAAATATCAACTTTATAATTATTCCTAGCCACAAAAGAAAATATCAATTCCTCATAGGAAGCCTTCGTATTGAACACACCCGTCTTACATAGGGACATCTAATGGCTTCCCAAAAACCCCTAGTATGTCAGTATGACTCAAAACCGTTTACAGTGAAGCACATCCTACCAGCGTACCGGCGAGCGCAGTAATTTTACAAGCGTGTAATAATTTTACAACTCAACTCATGTACTATACTTTTTCTACGATTATTTTCATTTATAAAAATGAAAAGCCTAACAAGTGAATTTTATTTATCTAACAAAATTGGGAACAATTTAAACTAAACATTTACTTATAATAATTAATTGTAAAATTATGGCTATTATTTATAACTATAGATACCCTTATCCGTGTTTGGCGGTTGTTCAATAGTACGTGGTGAATGGTGGGATTCATAATTCTATTGGCTGTTGACGTCTTCTTATTTATTGAATCATCGACATATCCTTCGGCTGTTGTTGAAGATTTCCATCAACAATGTCGTTTAAGCGCCATTAAATCACCAACGGCATCAACTAAAAGAGTGGCAGAAGTTAGTCTTAAACAGTGATCTGTGTACATTTTGGGATCTGGTAACTTTAAATATTCGGATATTTGTTTAGGAACACCGCCTATTTTTTTCAATCCTACCGCTTGTTTCGTACATCTACCTCTTAGATAGAAGTTAAGGAAAAATTGATTTATTTGCGGATCGCTAATTTGCGTTATTTTAACCAACCAGGGAGTAAAATTTTTGATTTTTTGTTTTTAAAACCCTGCCTTTTTAAATTAGCTCGGAATTTCGGGTAACTTTTAATATTAACATTATTTTCGAAAGTTACAACACTTTTTAACAAAGAATATATGGCCCATAATGAGGATGGTTTAAATTTCTTAGCGCTTTCTTCAAAATAAGCCAAGAGCACCTTTTGAGAAAATGAATTTACATTATTTGTTGTACGCCAATCCATAAATTGCTAATATACCTTTCCATATCTTTCTTTTGATTTTTCTGGTAATAGGTTCTCGGTGATGTTCGCAGCTAACTGCATAATATTGGGTGGTACGCTATAGTAAATTCATCTTCACTATTAGATGAACTTCCTTGACTTTTCTGGCAGCAGCGACAGACAAGCGATATTTGCTGATTCATAATCTATATCCATTTGGCTGTTATACAAATCAATAATTTCAATTTCTCTCAATTTTTGATAATAAACTGTCAGCTTGACGTTGTTGATAAAATAACAATGGTTATGACGCCATAGAAAAGTATCGAATTAAATTACAACAATCCAAGAATAAATTCTGCAGGGAGGAGAATAAATCTTTTCCGCAAATCGCTAGGAAATTTTGACATTCCAGACAAAATTTCTTAAAGAAAAAGTCAAGATTTCCTATTCACTTCCTTACTATAAGCAAATGATATTTCCTCACAGTTGTTAGTGATCTACATAAATGATTGAAAACACATTGTTTATAACGAATTAATTTATATTTTGAAAACATCAATACATTGCAGAATACATTTTAAAATTAATTTGTAATATTCACAGTTTTTTGACAGTTAGTACAATTATTGAACATTGGAGGAACCTTATTAGAACTATGAGAAACATTTTAGACAACATGCGGGGTGGTAGGGTTATTTTGTTGTATATTTTGTACTGCGAAATTTTATTTGCCACCTCAACCTTATTGTTAAGAGATTCTTCGATATATCCTTCAGCAACGTTTGATGACTTCCATCTGCCATGCCTCTTTAAAATAGTTATGTCGGTACCACAGTCAACCAATATTGTTGCAGAAGACCGACGAAAACATTGTGTTTAATTGCAAGGGTTGACTTCAACATTGAATAATTGGCCCATAATGTCGAAGATTTCATCTTTAAACAAAGGTCTAGGAAGTATGCCATTACAATATTTTCTGAGAGAGAACTCGTGTTTTTACTGTTGCGCTATTCCATAAAACGTTTATATGCATATTCATACTTTTTTCTTGATTTATTTGGCAATAATTCTAATGGAGCAGTATTCACTGCCTCAACCAGCTCTGGAGGAGTCCCAGAAATGGAAAATTCATCATCACTTATCATTTTACTTTCGAGAACACCAGCAATTAAATTTATATGCGTCAAGTTTGACAATTCAACCTTAATACATTTCCATAGTAACCCCAGTAATTTTATTAAGAATTTCAAAGCACCATTTATTTCCGAATAAAATTATTCGCGATTTTTTCGGGGGTAATACCACGAGTGCTTAAAAATTACCGATAATTTCCATGAAAGCTTGTTGTTAATAATTCCACGAGTTCGAAGAACGAGTGGAATTAGAGAACAAGCTTGAATGGAAATTATCAAAGGTAATACCACGAGTGCTTCAAATTTTATCGATAATTTTTTCTTTTCCACGAAAACTTGTTTATTTGGCAAAAATATGAAAACAAACCGATTGATAAAATAACGAATCCGTTAGGACGAGTGATTTTATCTAAATTCGGTTTGTTTGAATGTTTTTGCCTCAAATAAACAAGTTTGAGTGATGAAAATAAAAAATTATGTGATAAAATTTGAAGAACGAGTTGTATTTGGGAAGATTATTTTTTTTAACAATTTAAAAGGATTTTGCTTTATTTTTTCATTTTATTGAATTCAAAGAAAACATAAGCTAACTGGAAATATAATCAACTTTTTGAACAAGAGAAAAAATTAATTATTTGAAAAATTACAGTTATTAAAAACACAGTATTTGTAAATAGTTTGGCCAGCAGAAACAGCTGTCTCTTCCAACTCATGTGTGGATATAATATTGGTTGATGTTGCCGCAGTTGTTGATGTATTGGTTAATGTTGCCGCAGTTGTTGATGCATTGGCAATAAATACCGATTTGTTCGTTCTAACTTTATCCATGATATTTTCATGGTGTTCGGCATCAATATGTAAATATGGCTTCAACGAAGCTGTTGTGGCGTGACCTGTTATTTTGATGGCTTCTTGTTCCTGTATACCTTTCTTCATTAGATGAGTAACCAAAGCTGATCGGCCTGAGTGATTAGTTATTCTTCTTCTCTTAGTATTAAGTCCACATTTTTCAGCTGATATCTTTAACCATTTGCCCATTTCATTCTTACCCACTGGTACATTTTTATACCAAGTAGCATTTGCATTTTTCCAATAAGGATTTGGAGTAACAAAAAATCGATCAGTGGTGATATTTTTACCGCGTTTATCCATAAGCTTATTATACAATCTTATGGGGCACCGTTCAGAATTCTCTGAGTTAGGTGTCACCCATTTTGTGTCGGTACATTTTTTATTCCCACCCTGGCAAGTTTTACTAAATATAGGATTATATTCTAATTGTCCTGTTTTTCACCTGAATTATTTAATTCCTCCCTGATATAATGGATAATGCAATTAACACCTTCGCCTCCGCGCAATGCTAATTCATAGGAAATAATATGAAAGAACTTCATTTGGAGACCCAAAGGCGTATTTTGGTCACACGAACCGATCACACTCATATATTCTTCTTCTTCTAGTGCTGTTGCACTTTGCTTTCTTTTTTCTATACAACTTTGCAATTATTTTCTTTTGGCATTTCGCACATCTCTCGCTCTTTTAAATTCCAAATCTTGAAACAGATTGAAGCTTATATTGAATTCTAGGTAGTATTTTTCCTGTATCAACTTGGCTGTTACATTCCATATGGTTTTCAAAGTATATTCTTTGTAATCTTCGCCGTTACATTTTTTCATATTTGCTGCCCAGTCTTCTAGAATTTTTGAATTTCTTTAAGACTCAAACATACTGCTTCAAACTGATTCCATATACATTTTTTGGATTTTATTGTGTTTTGTAGAGTGGAAGTTTGTATTAAATGTTCAATATTCTCTTGGGTGATGGCACTGAATCGGATTGTGTTCATTTTTCAATAAACTTCGAAGCACTTTTAGTTGTCAATAATGACAAATTCAAAGTAAAATTTTGACGTTTCAATGTAAACAAGGTATTATCGATGAGGAAGCAGAATTATCAAAGGCAATACCACGAGTGCTTCAAATTTTATCGATAATTTTTTCTTTTCCACGAAAACTTGTTTATTTGGCAAAAATATGAAAAAACCGATTGATAAAATCACGAGTCCGTTAGGACGAGTGATTTTATCTAAATTCGGTTTGTTTGAATGTTTTTGCCTCAAAAAACAAGTTTGAGTGATGAAAATAAAAAATTATGTGATAAAGTTTGAAGAACGAGTTGTATTTGGGAAGATTATTTTTTTCAACAATTTAAAAGGATTTTGCTTTATTTTTTCATTTTATTATTTTATTGAATTTAAAGAATACATAAGCTAACTGTGTTCATTTTTCAATAAACTTCGAAGCACTTTTAGTTGTCAATAATGACAAATTCAAAGTAAAATTTTGACGTTTCAATGTAAACAAGGTATTATCGATGAGGAAGCAGTTTTATCAGTATAATACCGAATGATTGGCTAGAATAATGTATTGCTATTGGTTAAAACCACCAAAATGTCAGATTTTGACAAGTGAAAAAAATAATCACTTATAATTACACGAGAGCTTTTTTTTGTCGAAGTAAACTAGACATGTATCAATAAGAATTTTGTTGCCTGGCAATTTAACGAAAAAAACTGCCGTAGGACGAGTAATTTTTTCTGGCAGTTTCTTGAGTTGATTTACCTAATGGCAACAAAATTCGAATTATAAATGTCAAGTTTACTTCGACTCAAAAAAAAGCTAGAGTGTAATTCGGTAAGACAATTTAATGAATATGTAAATCAATAAATTAAAAAATGAGATGTAAATCAGTTTATTTAATTTAACGGAAAAGTACAATTGTTAAAAACACAATTATTAAAAATAGCTTGAGAAAAATTGACATAACGTCATCAAAAATTTGTTTACAATGCTGGTTGTCATGCTTTCAAAAGTTAGGTTCCGTTATTGTCGCTGGAAAAGTTAGGGCAAACTTTTTTCGCTGTCATAGTGACAAAATCACGCGGCTTATGGGATTTTTCATACATGAATTAAATTGTCAGTATAATACCGAATGATTGGCTAGAATAATGTATTGCTATTGGTTAAAACCACCAAAATGTCAGATTTTGACAAGTGAAAAAAATAGTCCAGTTAATTTTTAAGCACAAGCGGTATTTAGGGAGAATATTTATCGAATAAAAATACAAATTACTGTATTGTACTTTTTTTTGTCGCAAAATAACATAAATTGTCTCCATACACTATTCTTACTCTTTTCCGTGTTTTTGGGTACACTTTTAATGACATTTTTGCCAATTTCCCGTTCTGTTATATCTCCGAATCGATTCATGACCTCTGAGAAAATCTTCTTTGACGTTTCACGTTTATTATTTTAACGTTGTTTGACAACGGTTGTCATGGCAACGTGGAATTTCTACTGTAATTTTTGAATTTCCATTTAATAATTTAGCATTCGTTGCATTGATACAACATGTATGAGTGAACTATTTAAAATTAATTACTATCTGTCGAATTTTAAGCGATTTGCGAAAAAATAGTATGTTTACCTCGTAGGAAAAGCCACATTCCCGGACTCTGTGTTGGTAATCACAGTCGTCCAGGAATGGTCTAGAACTTTATTGCCAGCCCTCGCTATCGTTCTCGACTAGTAAATATACTTACATCCTAACATTCCTGGACGACTGTGAAGATTACCAACACAGAGTCCGGGAATGTGGCTTTTCCTACGAGGTAAACATACTATTTTTTGTTACTTACATCCCTTATAGTATAAATAACTATAGACGTCAAAAAATAATAGTTAAATACTATTAAACGCTTTACAAAATTAGAAAAATAAATGAAGCAGACCGTCCACTAAGAAGCAACAACTACTTCTCGGGCTATATGCCCCGACAGACATTGAATTACAATTCTAAAGTAAACGGGGTTGGTATATCTGTTAAGATAGAACCAATCATTCTGGTTTGCGATTAGAAGGAATAACATCACTTGTAGACCGGTTTCGGCGTTTTTGCGCCTCATCAGCACAAGGTAGATGCTATTCGTCCAGAAGCCCTGAGAGCATAATCCAGGACTAGAGACTAAGTTGATACCACACCAATACATTAGCCTCAGTAAAGGAAATGGTTGGTTCTATCTTAACAGATATACCAACCCCGTTTACTTTAGAAGTGTAATTCAATGTCTGTCGGGGCATATAGCCTCTTAGTGGACGGTCTGCTCTTCGGAAATTTATTTTTCTAATTTTGTAAAGCGTTTAATAGTATTTAACTATTATTTTTTCACATCTATAGATCACGCTTTACTATATGACAATTATTTACAGGTTACTGTAATTAAGTAAATAAATAACTATTATTACGTACTAGTCATTACGCGTCAGTAGCTGTTATGAAATATTTACTTGGCATCCAAATAGTATGTAGTATTAAATTTACTAGTAAGAGAGCAGAACAAGTTATTAATAACCTCCAAGAAGTCTTCGCAACCAGCTTTGTTTGTTAGCTTTCTTCAAGATATCAAAAGTTTAGTTTTAGTGCAGAAGTTATAAAACTGTGGTTATTAAAAATTCCTTGTTTATTTTCTGCAGTGTTGTCCTGTCTAACTGTATCTAGGTTAAGAATAGTATATTACGTAACAAGTCCGGAAAATACTGTTTTTTTAGACGAGTAGACAAGATTCTAGGACGAGCCGTAGGCGAGTCCTGGAAGTCTGCGAGTCCGAAAAAACAGTTTCCGGACGTGTTGCGTACATTTTTTTTCGGCAACCGTGTGGTAGGTATAACAAATCAATAAAACACGTTCCTTTGTAATATCTAAATGGACTAAAAATGGCGTCGATGTTTATGTTTGTCATGATGACACTACGCTAAAAAAACTAATTTTTATAACAAAATTAGGAACATTCTAATTGAAATTACTGTTTGGACCCTTACTTTGTGGAATCTACTCATATTACTAACATTCTAATTCTTGTTTTTATTAATATTTATATTGAAATTCGAACAATTGCTAATATTAAAGGGATTCAGTTTGTTTGAATGACAGCAACGTTGTAATACTTCCGGGCCTAGAACGGGAAATAAGTACTTTCCGGACGGTGGCCGAAAAAATATATTATAACAAAACTGATATTATTCAAGTTTTTCTAGTTACAAAATAAGGAAACATCTTTTATCCACGACAACTAGTACAAATGCAATTTGAGTAACAATAAAGAAGTGTATTTCTTTTATTTTATTTAATGTAGAAATTTTATTTTATAAAAGGATTTTACTTTTTTTTTAATACATACATAAAAGTAAACCCAATTCGAACATAGTTTTTAAGATTGATTCGAGTCCTCAAAACATGACGACAAAACTAACCAACACACTTCGTCTTGTAGCGATTGTGCGGCTGATGGATCGTCATTTATGTTATTCATAAGGTCCCATGTCTGGTCTCCCAGTGTGACACGTTGTCACGAAAAAGGAAATGTCCCAACTACGAAATCTTTTTAAGCCTTTTCTTTTCAAGTTCACTGATGTATGTGGTTGAATTAAAAATCATTGTTACATTGTTACGTCCAGATGTAACGGATTAGATATTATTACTATTATTAAAGTTTGTTTTGTGGTGTAGTACGATTATGATTTCTTGGGATTTTTTGGCTTTGTTACTAAACCGCTAAACAGACCGTGAATCGATACGAGAATTCGTTTATTGTATTTTTTTATGTGACACATTCGCCTTTTGTCTATGGGAAAATTGTATTGTTGTTAAGTTATATTATTTGTGAATGGGAAGATTAGCTGCCAGCAAATTGGAAGTGATTGGCGGACGGGATATTAAGAAATACTCTTACATAGTAAATTTTTTTTCGGTTGTAAGCATCTTAGATAATTTTATAGACTTTAGTATTAAGAAATGCCGTATAGTTGAAATTTGAAGATGGTAAGGGTTGACTTTTGAGTCTTGTCCACAAATATCAAATGTTAAAATTAATTGTCAAGTTAAGTTTCAGACCGCTTCGTTTAAAGCTGTATCTAAACTGAATTTTTAAAGTTGATGAGTCAGTCGAAAAATGATTTCCGAGTTGGTTTCTGTTTTCGGCAATGAACCACCACAGCAGTCGACAATTTCTGGTTGGTATGGAGAATATGGACGGATTAATCTTACCGACAATCCAAGAACAGATCCACCAACAACAGCAATCACCCAGCAGAACGTCGATGCTGTACGTAAGCTGATCCAAGGAGATCGACGTCACATATCGTGAGATTGAAGCATCATTGGGCATTTCAAAAAACACAATCCAAAAGTTTTTACATGAAGGATTATCTGTAAAAAATTAGTTTCTCGTTGGATACCGCATCTGTTGACGGAAGAACAGAAAGCAATAATTAGAGTCAATTGGTGTCAAAAAAGGCTAAACCGATTTGACGCAGGAAAATCAAAATATATATACGGTATTGTCAGTGGTGATGAATCTTGGGTTTACTCTTATGAATCCGAAAATAAACGTCAGTCGGATGCTGGGAGTTCCAAGATGAACCAAAACCGACGAAATTTATCCGTTCTCTAAATGATTCCAAAAAGATGGTGGCGACATGTGTCTCAAAAGCCGGTCAACGCTTTCAAAAACTCCATTTTGAAAGTAGGTACTTACAAGAGAGTGGAATAACTGCTTCCAGATTTGGTACCAAAGGATGCAAAAATGCATTTCTCTTGGTGGTCAAAATAATACTGTTTAAAAATTATTCACTGTTTTTTTCTAGCTCTATACGCAAAATATAAAAGACAACCCTCGTCGTAATGTCTCAAAATTGCAGGTAAAATATATTCAATTATACAGGGTATCCAAATTTCAATTGGCATTGCATTAGTAAGATCTAAACAATAAGAGAAAACCAGGGTAGATATCGATTGCTTTTCATACAGTTTCATCAACAGTTCTAAATGTACCATAATCACTTCGATAGGTTTTATTGGAAATAAAGGTGTCTTTGTCAATGTTGATTCAATTGAAATTTCTTGCCAGCAAAGATTCGTAAGCATTTTTTATTACTTCTTTAGCATTGGGATATAAATGTTTACTTGTGACGGTGTCACCAAAAGATTTTCCATTATCAGAACAAGCCAATGGACGCCACATGCAATACTTACAACAAAAAAATCACTCTACCATAAACCAAATAGTAATGTAAGTTTTCTCTTTGGAAAACTAGATAAAACTAAAACTAACGATATGAAAGTTATACCTACTTAGCAGGTATAAGATTTATAGATTTAAACAGGATTAACCCTTGTCCTAAAATATGTTAAAATTGGAACATTGGTACCAAATTTGACTAAATTCTGCTGAAATGTGTCATTTTTGCCTGACTTGTAGAACTTCCTATCGTTAATATACTGTATCCATCCATTTATCAAATACAAGTTTTCTTATTGCAGTGAAACTTTCTAAAAGCGTTCCGTAAAATGTGAGGTAAACAGTAAACAGGGGAGTAAAAAACAATGTTTTTCAGACGCAAGAAATATTATCCTTGCCCAAAGGAGATGTAAAAGACAATCAACACTTGTGGACTAAATAAAAATTTTAACAATTTAAATTATAAGTTGATTCAAAATTGAGGCGGTGAAACATCTTGAGAAGTGTTAATAAATTTGAAATTAATAAAAATATTCTAAAATAACAAAAACGGACCCCCATGATGTTAAATATTGTCCAGTTTGTTTATTTTGACACGCCATACCACCCCGTTGTACCTTTTTGTCTCCGTAACCATTTAGTATCAGTATTCAAGACCACACATCTCACTTGTTTAATCCTCTTGCAATTTTCATCAGTCGGCTTCGACAAACCTAAGTAAGCGAAAACCTAAAAGCTTCTTAATACGCAAACTACACAATATAATCGTCTTAGTGCTTTGATATTTTGAAATATCTATTATAATTAATCCTTTGAAGTTTCAAGAACTGTGCCCAAACTACTTAATGTTTTTGTAAATATGCCAAAACCGTTACCTAGTTATATTCGTTTTTAGACCACCTGGACTTCAAATAGAACCAAATAGTGTCACTCTAGAGATATGTAAATGAATTTTGATTTTATAAAGTCATTTAGTTTCCAAAAAAAAAACATATATTAGTTTGAACAAACTAAAAATGTAATTAGTTGTAATGTTAAATGTATCTAGGTGAAGGTACTTATGGTAACATTGGGATTAGAGCAATCTTCATACCACCTACTTTTCATTAAAAAAATCTTCCTAGGGAGTAAAAGTTTCGAGTGAAATTACCAAAATAAGAAACAAAAAGTTACTAGTATCGCTTTTATGACAAATAAACTTTGATTTGATGCATTTTGGCAGAAACCTCCCCAGTCAATGTTCCAATATGTCGAAATTGACTAGAACTTTCAAATTTACCAAAAACCGGAAAACTTCTCCGCTCGCACGTATGCAGGGTTTCATCACTAATTGGATATATTTCAATAGTAGAATCATGACTTCCAAATATGAAAATTTCTCGTAAATAACCTATAATTAAAATGTGTCTCCTGTCTGTCTGAATTACAGATTGTTTTACTTTAAAAATTAAAAATTATCTTGAGTATTATTTGGCATATTATTGTTATACTTGGCAAGAAGTGTAGATTCTACACACTCTACTTCTTCTAAAAGATCCAGTATACCCCCTTTCTTCAACTTAGTTCCTGAGGAAAGTCTCAGAGACTAGTAGCTCCTTTAGTCCCATTTCCCGGAGGAATCTTAGGATATCAGCAGGCTTTAGTTTAGGACAGTGACCCTCTTCTACACTCCTAGTAGTTGTGCCCCAGGATTCTGAACTGCTATTCAATCTGCAAGTATGTGGATGAAGGTTTCTTTTTTCATACCACAGAATCTACATTCTTCTTGCTCCACTATTTCTATAGCTTTTTCAGATGCCGATTATGGCGTCAGTGTCCCGTTAGAACACCTGTTAAAAGTCTTAGTGTAGTTTTACTTTGGCTTAGGCTTTAATTTGTTTTCAACCAGTTGTAGTCACCCATAACTATCTTTGATTGTCTAAGCCCTACTAGATCTTTACAATGGTCCGATCTTCTCTTTTTTCGGCTTTGCCTATTTCTTGCAATGTTATATACCGCAATATGTCTCAGCAAAAGGTGTTTCATCCCCTCTCTTTGTTAGTTCATCTGCTATTTCAGTGTGTCCTGGAATCCACAGTAAGGTGACGATGTTGTTTTCGCCTAGTTCATTGAGGCATTTTAGTACAATTTTTGGAGCTCCGCAAATTGAGAAAAAGGAAGGTGTTTCACAAAAAACTGGTGCTACTTCATCACTCAAAGCTTATTCGCCCTGTATGATAGATTCGACCTATTCGGTATATTTTCATAATACTGTATCATATTTATATGATAATTCGATTAAATTGATCCACAAATAAAATACATACCTGCGTAATCTTGTCCTAAAAATAACACGACTACTACTTGTGTTATCAATTATAGTCTAATAAAATGTCTGTACTAATTGCTATACCGACTTCTGTAATTTAGGAAAGGATGTGGGTGGATTGATAAATTGATGCAAAGTTGTGCGGTAAACAGTTTGAATCTTTCGTTATACACTGCCATCTACTCAGTATCGGTAAAGTTACACTTTTTAGTAGATGTAATTCTGCCCAACTGTAATGGTTACTTCATGGTTTGATGTACAGATGTCGCCACATATATTTATTTGACTATCTTCGAAAATAACGACTTTATCGTTATGACGAAAAAGCATAATATTCAAGTAGAAAAGATTAGAAAATCGAAAAATTGTACTTGAATTACGATTCCGCCAATAGCGTGGAATTAGAGGATTTAAATTTTTTGGTCAGGCTGTGCCATCTATTAGGTAACGGTAAAGTTACACTTTTCAATACATGCAATTAATACTGCCCAAAAGAGATGGTTACTTCATGGTTTCATGTACAGACGGCGCCACATAATATATATTCATTTGAATAAATTTCAATATTTTCCTTTGTTTTGAATTGTTTATTGTTTGATATTACCACCACAAAGATGTTTGGAAATATACAACGTAATTTTCAGTGAGTACGTATGGCTTTTCGTGATTCGTAAGAGCTGAAAATAACTCTTATACAGGGTGAGTCATGAGGAACTTTACATACTTCTACCATATATCATGTGGCTACTAAAAAGTGTCAACTCCTCTTCTTTATTAGTTTACAGGGTGATTTGTGAAATTGACCATACATTTTAATTGGCTATAGTGTTTACAGGGCTCATTTGATTTTTCTAATTTTTTCATGATACAGTACTCTACTATCAAGCATTCGACTGGTATTAGCTAAACTTAGAAATTCCAGGACCGACTTTGGAACAATTAATTTAGGGATTCGTGTTAAATATTGCACCCTGTATTTAACTTTTTCTTAAATGCAATAAGTGATTTTCAAACTACATAAATAGCCAATGAAAACGACATATGCGACAATGTTGTCGCACTTTTATTCCAAAAATAGAACCAAAATGACGTATCACATAATAAGGTATTATTTTAAACAAATGTTATAAATCTCAAGTATTTTAACTAAAATGATAAACTGTATCGAATAACAATAACGACAAACACTAAACAACAAAAAACAGTAACTGATAACAATATAACGAACAACAATTTTAAAATAATAACTAAAATTGTGTAGTAAAGATAAACGCATAAATAAGAACTGAAAATAATACAATAATTAAAGTAGATTCTCGAAATGGAACCGTATTGCCGTATTGAATTACGAATACTCTGGGGATCGTTTCTAATACTATTACAAACAGTATAATTCTATCAATTAATTGGTGTCGGTTATTAATATTCTCTGTGTAGACTAGTTGCTTCAATCGTCCCCAAATATGGTAATCAACGGGATTGAAATCAGGGGATCTTGAAGGCCATGAAATAGATCCTGCTCCTGCACGTTCTATCCACCTGTTGCTATAAACATTATTTAGATGTAAAGTGGGGGGGATGCCCCATCATGCTGAAAATACATCCCTCGGATAACAACGTTCGCGTTGGCAAGCAAATTCGGTAAAATATTTTGTAGAAAGTCCAAATAGAACTGTCCTCTTAAAGGACCATAAAAGAAGTGAGGACCTACTAATTGGTCATTTATGACACCAATCCACACGTTAACCGAAAACCTTAACTGGGAACGACATTTCTCGAATAGCATGGGGATTTTCTTCTGCCCACACATGTGAATTACGGGAATTATTTATCCTTCATCTGTAAATAGTGTCCTTTACAGCATTGGTCGATGATTGTTAATCCATCTACAAAATTCCAACCTATGGATTTCATCTCCAGGATGTAGTTGCTGAACCATTTGAATATAATATGGGTATAGATAATCTTTTTAAGACTCTACTCACTTTTGATTGAGTAGCTTTGAGTTCTCGAATTACTTGTCTAGTGCTTATTGTAGGGTTCATAGTAACAGCGTCAATAATGCCATCTTTCTGCGCTTCATCTATACATGTCGTTCTGTTCTTCCACTAGGAAAAGTGCCATTTTCTCGCAAATAATTACAAACTGACCCAAATGTTGGAACTAGGAGTTCAACGATCAGGAAATCTCCTGTGATATTCTCTAGCAGCAGCTCTACCATTCCCATTACAGAACCCATAAACAAAAATTATGTCAGCATATTCTGTGGTCGAAAACTGATGTGGCATTTTGAACGATAGTAACAAAAGCTCTACCAAAGCTAACACAATTATAACAGAAGAAATATGTATTCTTGTACACATAAATAACGATTGATAATTACAATGGGTATAAAATATCAAGAAACGTCAAACGGGCAACGCCAATCTTGATTTTAAAACTTTCTAGAGTTGTTCGTTATTTTTATTTGGTACAGTTGATACAATGTATGATCTGACATAAAATTTTAATCATTTACAATCAGCACACATTAACACATACATGAGGTTTTACTTTTTAATCAATTTAATTTATTATTTATCGAAAATAATTCCCCACTTCGATTTTTGTCTAAATATTCAAAACTGAAAAACAATTTATTCTGCCCTTAGAAATAATACAAAGTGAGAGTACAGATGTAGTTAAACTTATACATATTAGATTATGTTGTAGGTACTCATTTTTGTTAATAGTATATTACGGACCAAGGCCAGTAAAGTAAGAAATGTCTCAGATTACATATGTAATTACGAAGCGGAGGTCGACAAACGTGTGATCTGAGGCTTTCTTATTTACTGGACAAGGTGTGTATACTGTTTTTCTGTTCAACGGAGCCGGAAAGCGGCAACTTCGTTAAGAGCAGCGGCCCGAAAGTTGATGCTTTCCGACCGGAGGACAGAAAAATACTTGAAATTTATAACAATTGTTTAACTTAATACCTCATTATGTGATACGTCATTATGTGTTCTATTTTTGGTAAGATTTCATCGTTCGCTAAAGATTTAATAAAAGTGCGACAACATTGTCGCATAGGGGAAAGTCGGCTATATTGTACCAGCTCCTAAATTGTACTATTCACGAATTTCAAAGAAAACGATACCTTAAGCGCCATCTTTTATTGCCACGAGGTACTTTCATGTATTTGAAGGTAAGTAGTTAAAGAGAGTGTCGTTCCGCAACGGTTTCGAAGAGAAAAGAGTGATTAAATAAGGTTTATAATTTATAAGGTTTATAACAAAATCTATGATATTTAGGACGATTTGATTAATATAAGTCTAAAATTAACTATATTTAGCACCTTTTCGTACAAATTTGAAATATAACCTCAAAAACTTAACGAATTGTGAATAAAAATTTCCAATTTTGTCTAGTTGCCTAAAGTGGACCACTAAAGGTGTTTCTTAATTTGTACCGGTACAATTTAAACGACTGATGCTTGGTTTTTTTAGAATGCCACCTCTTAGAAAACGAAAGGGAACATATTGTCAGTGGTCAGAGGAAAATATGAAAGAAGCCATTGCGAAATATAAAACAGGAAAATATGGTCTAAATGAAATATGTACCACGTACAAAGTTTCAAGACACATCTCAGCAACGAATAAAAGGGCTTTAAACGGTAAAAAAATATTAGGTAGGTCTACAGTTTTCTCTGTTGAGGTGGAAGTAGGGCTAGAAAAACATATTCTTGGTTTAGAGGAAATATTCTTTGGTCTTACCATTAAGGACACCAGAAGAGCAGCATTTCAATTCGCAGAAAAAAATCCTATAAAACATAATTTTAGTAAAAGAATGGGTATGGCTGAGAAGAAGTGGTACACTATAATTCTATGAAACGCCACCCAAACCTTTCATTAAGGCAACCAGAATCAACATCATTAGCACGTTGCAGAGGATTTAACAAAAAAAATGTTACAGATTTCTTTAATAAACTTGAAAAAATCATCGATGAAAATAAATTAGATGCCACAAAAATATATAATGTAGACGAGTCAGGATTCTCGACAGTCCAAAAAAGTAATCAAAAAATTTCAGCCAAAAAGGGCAAACATCAAGTTGGTATATTGCCAGCGGAGAAAGAGGTGTCAACACTTCGATGGTTGTTTGCGCAAGTGCCTCAGGTCAATTTGTCGCACCAATGATTATATTTAAGAGAAAACGAATGTCATCAGAACTGACCATTGGAGCACCACTTGGCTATTTGGTGGAGATATCAGACACATGCTACATTAACTCTGGGCTATTTGTAACTTGGATAAAAAAATTTATTGAAGTGGTTAAGCCTACAAAGGAAAATAAAGTTCTTTTGGTATTGGACGGTCATACTACCCATTCTAAAAATAATGATGGTATAGCTTTGGCCCGTGTCAATGGTGTAATTATTTTATAATTACCAGACCACACGACCCATCGGCTTCAACCTCTATAGATGTTTCGGTTTTCAAGCCTTTAGAAACATACTATAACCAAACCATTGAGAAGTGGTTAAGACAGCATGCTGGAATAGGAGTTACGTAATTTCATATTGCTTCTCTTCTTAATGAAGCTTATGGCAAAGGTGCTGCTATAGTAAATGCTACGAACGGTTTTCGCATTTGTGGGATATGGCCTGTAACTAGAGATGCTTTTTCTGATGCTGATTTTGCTCCTTTCAGAACTATTGACTGATAAAGAAAATATTTCAATTGAGACGATGCCGATCGAAATTTTGGAAGAAAATTCCAATATTAGAGAGCCACCACAAATTCAAGTATTGGTAGATGTTCACAGAGCAGCTGACGACGTTAACACTGAAAAAATCGATAGATACCTACACTGGGAACCAAAAATTTAATTGTGTCAATTGTAGATATTCTTCCTTTCCGTGATGTTAGTGAAGCTAAAAAACGGAAAATGGGTAAGAGCGCACAGACAGCTGAAATTATTACATCCACTCCCTATAAAGAGCAATTGGAAGTAAAACAAAATGCCGTAGAGGATAAGGAAAAAAGAGCTATTAAACGAAATTTTGGGGTTGATATGTCACAGAAACCAGCAAGCGGAAAATCAATTTCGAAAGGAAAAATGAGGCCAAAAAAAGAAAATTCTCAAATACAATACTACTTACAACAACCATCATCATCAACAAATGAAGATATTTTAGTATCCGTAAATTATGACAAAAGTAAATGGTACTGCAAGATTTGTAAGGAATGCTTAATAGAAGATATGATTTAATGCATAAGATGTAAAGAATGGGTACATGAATCATGTGCAGATGCTTCAGACAATTACATATGTGATATGTGCTCTTAAACATATTGCAGCATTTTTTTATAGCATAGAAGGTCGTTTTAATTTTTTTTATTTTAACAGAATTTATATTTGTTTTATTTTTATTATTACTAACTAATAAACTATTAAATATATAACAAAATAAAATGTATTATGTATGTAATAAAGGATAGTACAATTTAGGAAATCATCTGGTACAAATTAGGCAACCGGTTGCCTTAATTGTACCACTTGTAAAGGCTTTAAAAACGTTAAATTTGAACCAAAAGACATTATTCTGAAATTTTGAAAAAAATAATATATAATGTTTTCAAGACTGTAATGAAAATTATGGAGCAATTTAAACTAACATTTTCTAAAATTTTTAATTGCTATGGGCAACCTTACCCTATGTCGTTTTCATTTGCTATTCATGTAGTCTGAAAATCACTTATTGCATTTAAAAAAAAATTATATACAGGGTGCAATATTTAATACGAATCCCTAAATTAATTTTTCCAAAGCCGCTCCTGGGAATTCCAAATAACTATACCAGGTAGGGAAGACTGGAAGAGAGGTGTACCCATGCAACCTGGTATACGGACGGCTCCAAGACAGAAGTGGGTGTAGGAGCCGGAATTGTAGTGCTAAAATAAAGGATAGCTGTTCCAATAAGCCCATCTAAGGACGACACAACTTTCCAAGCGGAAGTTACGGCGATTCACCACTGCGTTGAAGAAATTAAAAAACAGGACAGGACATACCATTCAGTTGCAATCTTCACCGACAGCCAAGCTGCTCTAAAGGCACATGATTCCCTAGAGGTCAATTCTAGCTCATATGAGATTGCATAGGTGCCTTAAACGCACTTGGTGATCATTGCCAGATCATAGTAGCCTGGTTACCAGGCACGAGGGTCATAAAGTCAACGAATTGGCGGATGAAACGGCTCATCAATGCCATTCATTGAACCGGAACCCTTCTGTGGCGTCGCAAAGTCGTCGATAAATATGGCCACAAGGAAGTGGGTGGCACAGAAATCTCTAGAATAGTGGGTAATCTCACCAGGACAGAGACAGGCGAAACTGTTTATTCGCCAACTTTTACGGCAGACCCAATAAGCAAAGATAGGAAAACTGTCAAAGCCGTCCCAGGTAACACAGACCTCTCCGCGAGATCTCTGAGAGGTTATAATTAGGATCTTATGCGAACTCCTATTGCGAGGTCCCGGTGATCGCTATGTGCTGTAGCTAAACGAAATTCTCACTGGTGTCTCCAGGAGAAATCTCGGATAGCACACATTCAATTTTCCAGGTTTCATCTTATTGCGAGTTTCTAAAGTTATCTCGAACGTAACTTGAATAAGAAATTCTTATTGCGAGTTCCTAAAGTTATCTCGGATGTAACTTGAATAATAAATTCTTATTGCGAGCTTCTAAAGTTATCCCGAATGTAACCAGAACAAGAAATTCTCAATGCGAGTTCCTAAAGTTATCTCGAATGTAACTGGAATAAGAAATTCTCGCTGCGAGTTCCTAAAGTTATCCCGAATGTAACCAGAACAAGAAATTCTCACTGCGAGTATATGGTATTTATCTATGCAGTTATGTTAACATTTACACGCGCCATTTAGTCTTAGTTATAGTGGCGTCCAGGTGGCGTCTGGCGATTACTGTTCTGTTTATTATAAAGATAAAGAGATTATTATTGGTTTGCATAAATATATTTGTTTTGTGTGAATTTGACTGGATAGGTAACAAGGTAAGTGCAGTTTTTCACAATATTCTCATTTTAAAAAGGGTGTATTTGTTGTGTAGGCCTACTAATTGATACCCAGCAACCACCAAAAAGGAATTTATTCGTTCAAATTATATAATAGTTTATCCATAGTTCCTAGGGGATTTAATTGGCGTACGGCGAAGATGTATTGTATATTCAGTCCTAAAGGGAAGAGAAAATTCCACAGACTTACATTTTACTTAAATTAATTAAACGCTGCATGTTCTTCATTGATAATTAGAATCCTATTTTGATATTTTTATAGAAGTTGTATTTCAATGGAATTGGGGGTTCTGGTCCCAAGGATCATCATGGACGCATGTTCAAGAACATTTTTACAAATGAACTAGGAATGAAATGCTCTTGGAAGGGACAAAGAGGCAACATACGATTGGAAAATATGAACTTTATTGGGAACCTGTATGTGTAAGTAAAGTTTCAGACTGGTTTATTTGCTTATTGGTACTGTATAATTTGTAATACTCTCATCCCATTCATTTTACCTATTATGATGACCATTTGTGTTGATCTGTTCATTTACAAAGTATGATGTTCACAGAGGAAAGTTAATTATTTAAAATTGGAGATAAATTGGTATGTTGTGAATGAATATTTTTTCGGTAATGATTATAAAACATTTCCATAAGAATTGTAGCGGATTTTTTGCTCTTCACAATTTCCATTTATTTAATTTGTATTCTATAGAAAATAACATAACATAATTAATTGTGTTGTTTTGGTGTATGCATTTGTATTTTTCTAGATGTACTGAAACAGACATGGAAAACCACTGACAAAGAATTTGAGATATTTTCCCAAGATTGGTTGAGACACTGTTCACGAAGAAAAACAAGGGAGGATTTAAAAAATAATTAAAATTAGTCAATATGGAGAATGGTAAGTCAATGTTTCCTTTGTAAAGGTATTACTAAAGCTCATATTCAATAGATTCAAGCGTAATACCTGATATGAGCACAGTTTTACCTCACACAAACATGTTTTAATACCTTGACACTTTTTTTTCTAGCACTGTTTCTGGGAAAGATTAAAACTATGTTTTTTTATGGTATTAACCTACTTGAATACTAGTTGCGTTAGGATTAATTACTAGAACCAACAGTCTGTTAGTGCTAATTTTGACTAACCAAAGCTACCTTTGAATCTATATCCTTATATTCACAACTTTATGATTAAGCCTGTCTACACAAGTAGGATTATACATATAGGACAATTAAGTATATTGATCTTCTCCTGAAGATAATGACATAGTTAACAAAACTCGTGTCGCGGTAATGGAAAATTTGTTTTGGTGTTTGTTAAAACTGTGCTTACAATGATTATCGTGCCAAAGGTTCCAGTATGATATCCGAGATATCCAGTATGCCAAATCAAATTGTTTTTTTATATTGAAATCATAGCTATACAGAGTTGTGATGTTATTATTATAAATATGTGTTGGTGTGTAAACATTTCTTATTTTCAACCAACACTGAGGGGTATCCAAAGAGCAATGAAATATATATTTTTTGTATTAATATCCCGAATATTATGGTTTACCATTTGCTTTCAGGTCCACATACCGAAGGTGATAGCTAGCAGCTCATTTCTTTTTATTTCTTTCTTTTCTTTTTTATGTATATTAAGTTTTTATAAAATAAACTTAAATTATCATTGGTTGTTTCAACATTCATCCTCTCTTGTGGTCATAATAATATAGTATTCTGATCTTGATATTCAGTTTCTCCCACGAGCTCTCAAAGAATCAGCGGGATGTATATGATCATTTTTTTACTTTTAAAAGATAAACTTTAGTCACTATCGTACATCGTACCTCCTGGTAAGTTTTACATGTTGAAAAAGAAAACATTCCTAATAAAATGGAAACATATTTTTTTACAATTATAAAACAATCTGCGGCGAAACATCAAAGTTAGTTTTGATAATATCTAATAGAAAACAACTAATTCCTCGCCACAATGGCACACTGGGCATTGAGTATATTGTGAAATCTTGCTTTTAACCTGATCAAATCTGATGGTGTAAATTTGCATTCTCATTCAACTTTTTATTCAGTCTTGATTGAGAAAGTTTTTCAATCGAATATCTGAAGTAAAATGCAGGTTTTTTCAGGTGAAAAGTTAGGGATTTACAATATCGGATGTCGCTGTCCAGCATATGCCATAGTAACGGGGAAGTAGTTGTTTTCCATTAGATTTTACAAATAGTAACGTTTTTCCTAATTCTGAAATTATTTTTTTCAATTCAATAGTTTCCTTTTTCAATATAGAATATCTTACACTAGTCTCAATGCGAACTCTTGAAGACCACGCCAGAAGCATTGCATGCGAATATCGCAAAGTGACCTCTCATGGATCTCACAAAAGGTTATATATGTGAATTTCCTACAGAACCCGCCAGAGGCACTGCCTGCGATGATCACACAACGAGCTCACAGAGACGTCTATATGAGCAATAAATGAGAATTTCCCAAAGTAGTAGTAACAAGATGTCACAGAGAACTCGCCAGGGTGTATTGTTCGGGAATTTCCACGTGAGATATCTCTAAGACTTCGCTGAGAATATCCCGGCGGCGGACATTTGGAGGAGATATAGAACTCTCAACAACCTCTCAGAGAGGTAACAAAAGTTGTCACAATTTCTTAAAAAGAGATCGCGGGGATATCTTTAGGACCTATTTGTGTTGCCTGGGGTAGTAGGTATGTCAACAGGACACTGTAAGCTAAACAGGCACGCAAAGCTAATAGGGTTGACAGACGAAGCCATGTGCAGATTCTGTCACCTAGAAGAGGAAACTGCAGAGCACATCCTATGCCAGTGCGACTGCCTGGCGAATGTGCGGTTTCTTGTATTAAGTGATGAGAAGGCACCGGCAAGAAATGACATGAAAGATTTAGTCTCCAGGCTGATAGGCTACTTAAAAAGAGTCGGGCTGGAGAATGTAATCTAGATTCAGAGGATTACAATAGATCTTAAAAGGTCGCAGTAGAATAGGCCGATTAGCCACCTCATCAAATATAATCTAATCTAATGTGGGAAAATAATTAGATAATGCAATTTGGTGTTTATACAAAATTTATTGAGCGAATAAAATTCGAATTTAAAATGTGTGACACATTTAGGTAGAGACTATCTAGTCTAGATGAACACAACAATATTTGTTAAAAAAAAACTTAATTCAACATTTTTACAACAAATAACTTTAATAAATATAACAATATCTTGAAAATCAAAAACAATAACTTTATCCTACCTTTCTACTCACCAAAATTGAAAATAATATTTATATACAATATTATATGGAATAAATTAATGATAATTTTTCTACTCACACAATTGTATATTTGTTGTTTGCTGTACAGCTTTTTAAATGTGTGAGTATGTATGCAATTGCATTTAACAATAATAAGGATTCTTATAAAATCAACAAACTACCAACCAATTTGTTTGAAAAATCCGACACATTATTGTTTTGTAGATCAATCAAAAACCCTGTCTAATATTATTTGTTAAGTGTCCATTAATTCTGCTTTCTGCTCAATGTAATCTGCCATTTATCATTGAAGTTAAGATACCTCTGGTTCTAATAAGCAGAATTTAACAATTTTGGAATTCTTAAATTTGACTTGCCTTCTCCTATTAATTATTCAATTCAATTCAATTTCAATCACTTCAATATTACTGTTACTGTCACCAAAATACGTTGCTAGATATTTTTTAGATGACACATATTCAATTTTTACAGGCTAGGTCACCAGACTTATTTGTCTTAGAATGACATTCTTCGGAACAAAGAGCAAATCATTAACCAAACACAGTTTAAATGGATGTTAATGGTGGTTTTTTAAAATCCTGTTGGAGACACGCCAGTTTCTGCAGCAATGGACTTTATGGACAAATGTGGATTAATCGCTACATATGCTAATACATTCACCACGTTTTGTTCGGTCTGTATTGGTTTTTCATGGTTTCTATGTTTAGCATTCGAAAATGAAACTAGCCGCATCTTCTCCTCAACCATAGCGAAGGTTACATAAGACGATATTCTTCTTTAGGGAAAGCGTTCCGCGTATAAGGCTTGAGCATTTTTCCTACATTCACCATAACTTGACAACATATCTACATATTCATTAGGAGTAAATAGGAATGGCATTTTTACTACTGTATGAAATTATGATATTTTAAAATTAGGAAGAAAGAAATGACATTATGTGTTAGTATACGGTTTGTAGTTGTCGAAAAACAATTAAATTGATATCCTAAGGCCAACTTGATTTCCTTTCGAATTTGATTTGATCCATTTAAGTTTTTTCAATGAAACGCGTCACCGCGCCTGTGATGACGTCACATATCTTAAGTATACCTCAAATGTAGGTAGGTAGGTTGTAGGTCCAATTGACATTTCCCAATTCTCAAATTAAAATATTTATTACTTTCTGTTAGGTTATAGGCTGTTAAAAACATCTCTTAACACCCCGTCATGATAGATAGGGTATGGTTCAGATTTTACGACCCATAACATTTTTTTATATAAATGTATCTTTACAGCTATGTTCAACTGCTTGCTTTTAAAGAGTTAAGTGTCTTTGATATATGTCTTAATGTATTCTGAGGTACAGCCTCTAATAAACTTTTTTGGAATTGTGGGTGTCCAATTAAATAAGAAAACATTTCCTTGCCGTGACTTCTTGCATCTAAACTTCCGTCTGTTAAGGAATTAGCTCCTGCTACAATAACTTTGTCTCTCAACTCTTTATTCATATGGAAAATCTTGTCAGCACCATGTTTCTTCACCAGCTCGGCCATCAGTCTTATTGCTGCTGCACGTACTACGCTATTTTGGTGGTTACAGCCTCTTGCTATTATAACCGTTATTATGCGGTTGGTTGGAAGATTCTCGCACATAACGTCCAAGGCTGCGTTCGCATCAGCTCTTAGAAATTTGTTGGTGTCTGCAGTTCGGTGGAGCAAGGGTCCTGCAATTTCCTCAAGTTCCTGAAAATGAACAAAATGAAGCAAAATTTGTCTATAATCAATGGAGCACTACATAAATTTAGAGCATTATGTAAGCTATCTTGAAATTATTAACAGTTCAATGATATCAGCTCAAAAATAGAGTAATAGAAAGAATGTAGGGGAAACTGGCCTAAAATGACATACTCGGGTAAAATGACATACAGGCCATATTGCTACTCTGAGAAGTGACAACGCCGCCCTAAATACCTATAATGTAGACGGTTCAACGGCCGCAAAAAATAATGGTTACAAAAGGAAGAAGGCAGGTTGGTGCCATTACGAGTGCAGAACGGGGGGCACACACTACTGTAGTTTGCGCCATGAATCCAATGGGTGATTTTGTACCACCAGCTTTGATTTTTGCAAGAAAGAAGTGGAAGCCAGAGTTGATTGATGATGCACCAGCTGGAACATTAGACTTGTGTCAATAATCGGACTGGATGACGGGTGACCTTTTTTGTGTGTGGCTCAAGCTTATATAAAGTTTACACACTCATCCCAAGGCAATAAAACTCTCCTACTACTTGGTATTCACGTTAGCCACAAGCAATTGGAAGTTATTAAGATGGCTCAAGAAAATGGTGTCATAATGATTTGCTTTCCTCCACACTGCACGCACCGGTTACAAACACTGAACGTTTTTCGGTCCATTATCCGCCTATTATAATCAAGCGATTACAAAGTGGCTCAAAAATAATCCTGGTCGGACTGTAACTCCATTTCAAGTGGGAAAGCTATTTGCTGAGGCCTATGAACGGAGTGCATCGTGGCTCAAAAATAATCCTGGTCGGACTGTAACTCCATTTCAAGTGGGAAAGCTATTTGCTGAGGCCTATGAACGGAGTGCATCAATGGCAAATTCCGTTAGTGGTTTCAGAAAAACAGACCAGTTCAGAACATCAGACCACCAGCCTCCACTCACACTCCCACCACCATTGGACGCTATTGAGATAACGGACATCTCTGGACCATCAAATATCTCTAAGATAACTCTAAATGAAGAAGATACACTAGACTATAGCCGAATTTCCGTGGAGAGCATAATTCCAATACCAAAGGTTTCCACGTCTTTCAAACGATCAAAGCGCAAGAGACAAGGGGCGATTATGCTGACCTCAACACCAAACCTGGAAGAAGTCAAGGCTAAAGAGGAGCAGAAACGCTTAGTGTTGGAGCGACGAGCAAAACGAAACCAAGCTAAAGTCAAGCTGTGGGACGATGAAGATGAACAAGAAATCCAAGATCCATTTGCTGGGATTGAATATAATGAGGAAGATGATGCATGTATTTATTGCAACAGCCTTTATTCCAAGTCGAAATCAGGCGAGCTTTGGCTGCGGTGTCAAAAATGTGAGAAATGGAGTCACGCCGAGTGCGCTGGTGTTTTGCCCCGAACAAAGTTATTCACTTGCAAACTTTTTGGTTTTGTTTTTTGTTAAATCTTGGATTTTTTCATGTTTAGCTGGGTATGTTTTCGCTTTTATTTTTGTTTACGTTATCTTTATTTTTGTTTCAAAAATTAAACTATTTTGTAATGCTTTTTCCTTTTTATATTTTCCACCTTTCATATAAAAAAACTACCTATGTCATTTTACCCTAGTATTAGCCTAAAATGACATACTGCACAGTTTCTATTAATTTGGGTGCCATTATTACAAAACGTAAAAGTTTGCAGTTTGTGTCTGTCATAAACTAAGGAAGCCATTAAACTCCAAATGGATGATTGAATATTTGTTTCTCAAGTTTTGTTGCAGTTTTTGCTTAGGGTATGTCATTTTAGGCCAGTTTCCCCTATTAAGTTTTACCACTTGAGAATTAAACTGGTCAGGGGATGTTCTTTCAAAAATAAATTTTACATGAAATGGTATATTGTGTCACAAGGGCAGAAAATGAGCTTTAGCAGTCTGGAACCATTAGCTGCACGTGCAAGCCTTAACCAGATTTTCCTATAAATCGCAGATCCCGAGAGACTGTATTCACTGGTCCTGAACCAGTATTTGGAATATCAAAAACTGCTGCACGTGGTTGTACATCTTGGTCGATTTCGACGTTTTGGAGCCATGTGCCAAAGCAGAAACACAGCAAACTCCTGGTCAAAATACAATTTGCATATATAGGGAGGAACGTATTTGTCGTTTGAGCATGGAAGAGGAAGAAACAGTCTCACTCATTATCTTCGAATATGAAGCACTGTCTCATTGGGGATACAGACTCCTAGGACTAGAGTACCCAAAGCATTTCCACAAGAACGACCTAGACTGTTGAGAGCCTGTTAAGGGCTACTGGTCTCTTCATATAAACGGTACAAACAAGAGCACAAAAAGCTTATAGGCTGAGGTGCCGAGGTCTCGGAGCCTCTGATTGGTTCGATCAATCAATCAACCAATCAATCACTGACAAAAATGAATCATGATATTGAAATGTCAGAGGTCGCTAGTTCAAATGTTACTGTTTTCGTTTTTCTTAAAATATTTTTTTGGTGTTTCAACAATAATAATTATTATAGTTTTGTAGGATAATATAATAAAAACCATGGTGTAATAGAGAACAAGGTGTGCTCCCACGGAAGACGAATTTCCGTCATGTTCGGCGCACCTTCCAAAACGCCGCAATATTGCCAATCGTATGTTTAATCCTAACATCTCTTATCTATGATCCTAATCTTCTCAGTTCTCGTTTTACACTCGCTGTTTCAATTGCTTTTTGTTATTGTTGAAATAAAAATATTTTTTCTGTGACGGGAAAAAAGTTGACATTTTATCAATGTTGTCAGGTAACAAAATATCTCTTTTTATGAAATTACTTTTTCCCCGGGAAAGTGTATATATATATCCCGGATAAAAGTACTCCAAAGTAATTTCATAAAGAATGATATTTTTTTCAATGTTATATCGTCGTTTTTCCCGTCACAGAAAAAAGTGGTGTATTATACACGGAAAAAATATAAGATTTTAGCTCTCGGTTTTTTGTCTCCCTCCGCTAAAATCTAATACTTTTTTGCCTTGTATAATAAATAACTATTTCTAATAGTAATTATGCGCCAAGGTAGAAAAGTGAGGTATTATTGTCGAGGTCCATTAAAGACCGAGAAGCGAAGCTTCCAGGTCTTTAATGGATACGAGACATTAATACACCTTTCTACCGTGGCTCATATAGCATTTTTTTCACTACTTCACTACTGGCATTTTATTTTTTTAAATATTAATTTGTCGACTCAGGTTTCACATGACATGACAGCTGTGCACAAGTTAACCTCACATTCTATTAAATGGATTGAGATTTATTTATAATCAAGTTGGCTCTGTTTTTTTCTACCTTGGTTAATAATGAACAACTTTACTACCTCAACAAAAGTCAATAAAGTTAGGTTTAGAGGCTAGTAGTGAAAAAAAATAAATATCAAGTTGTACATATTTCATACCCTCTTCAAAATAAAATTATGCTTAAATACTTGACTTGAAAATTTTTCTTGTCGTGAGAAAGGCTTTAAATATTAATCATAGTCATTCGCATCATGATTTTTACATTTGCACGAAAGTATGATTTAAATTTGTAATTGAATAATTCATTTATTTCATTAAGGAACTGAAAAACTTGAAATACTTAATTTTCTGCGGTAATAAATTCCGGGCATTATTTTCTGATTGGCTAATTTTTCAATAGTGGAAGTTTTTTTGATTGGTCGTGCGCGGTAACACACCTTTTTCTCTATTACACCATGATAAAAACGAGAGGTAAGTCAAAAACTAGAAGTTTTCTATTTTAGAAGTCAGTTTTGTGGCTTTTTTGTGAAAATATTATTGTATGTTTGGTTGCCTACACCAAAATCGTTTATTTATAGAAAATCGTTTATTAATAGGGATCATTAATGAATGATTTTGTGTACATTCATCTAATTAAAAAACGCACGGTGGACGGAAATAGAATATTACACCACAAGGGCCGAAAGTTGAATTTTTGGCCCTGCGCGTCAGCGTCATGACGAGCAGGACCGAGATTTCAACTTTTGTCCCATATAGTGTATACTACTTTTCTTCATAGCCGGTCGAAAGTACGTTATTAATTTCACTTTTTTTAACTTTAAACGTTTTTGATGTCATCTCCGACATTTGCGGCACGAGCGAAGCGAGTGCTGCTGGTCGTTACGAGTATAAATACGCATGAGAGATTATTTCCTCCCGCCGTTATAGAGGGCGAGTGTGTACTTCACACAGGGAGTAAATGTTAAACTTTCGTCCCTGCTACTAAGGACGAAAGTACGTACTTTCGACCGAGGTATGAAGAAAAGTTAATTAACCAACGAGTAGTATTCGGTATGAACATGAATACAAAGCATTTATTTAGATATATCCATATTTTAATTCCATATTTATAAGGTCTAAAGTAGTAGGCAATTTTCAATTCTATAGGGATTTATGTTGTACAAGCCATATAAATCTTTTTGAAAATGAATTCCATATGAATACAGTGATTATGTTAGATTCGTGAGTGTGAGTGAAAAGAGCTCAATATAAAAGAGCAAAAAAATTCTGGATGTCCAAAGCCTGGCAGGCGTTGATTAATTGTCACCTCCGACTTTAAGGGGAAGTAAATCCACTGAATTATTAATCAAATATTAAGTTATGCCTTCTAAGCAACGAAATCAATAATAATTTCAACGACCCACTGCCACCGAGTGCTCAAAATATTATAATTATAAATTTTATACCCTGTTAATATTCGCACGTTGTATTTAATTGAGTACTCACCATATCCAGATTCTTTCTACATGATCCGAATAACTCTGAAGCTGTATGACAAGCTGCTCTCGCAACTTGCGATCTGAGATTCTTTATATGCTTTGCCAAATTGACACACACTGTGTGCATTTGTCCCTCGATAATCTCTGGATAATATTTAGCAATGCGCGTTAAAGTCTGAAGTCCTTGAATCATTACTTCCCATTCAGGATTATTTAGTTGACTTAAAGCAAGCTGAAGATTGTCTTTTGATTTATTACTGTTTGTTCTTGAAGAGCTAGGAGAACTATTTCTTGGAGTGACTTTTATGGATCTTCTACTTTGTGTTCTTGACAATCTTCGACTTAGTTTCCTGGTAATTGTAATTTCTTTTGTAGGAGACTCGGCGTTGTGGTTACCCTCTCCTTGGATAGCAGTTATTGGAATTATGGTATGGATTTCTTCGTAAGTGGATATCACTATGTTACCATTGGATATTAAATCTTCTTTAAGTAAGGGAGCTGAGTTGATATTTTTCCTGCTGGGGGAGATTTCGGGAAGAAAATTCGGCAAGTCAACTACCGATTTACTCTTTACTTTCTTTTCTGCGATTGGCGACGTTTTTTCAACAAAGGAAGGTTCCTTAGACTGAGACAGACTAAACCGACGTACCGTTGGCTGTTCTTTTACAAATATTTCTGCTATTGGGAAAGGACTTGTGTTTTGTTGTGCTGATTCATCGACAAATTGAGCTGTTTCTATTGAGTTAGCTGATGCATTTATCTGAAAAACATTATGTATCATGAACATGTTGAAGTGAAGGATCAGCAGAGGAAAAATGCTTCAATGGATGGTTCAGATAAGATTAAATCATAGAGAAGGCAATTGAACAATCGTATATGTCTTCTACAATAATAAGGACCATGAAATGTGAAAACCCTTTCAAAATAAAGAGGAAAAAAATCAATTCAATTAAAATTTACCTTTAACATTTCCTGGGTAGCATCTATTTCATCCTTGGAGTCTTGAACGTTGTTATTAGTATCATTTTCTTTCTCTTCTTTATCGTCTGACTCAGACGTCCGATCTACACTATCCAATTTAACGAAAGCTTTTTTCGTTTCAGGTGGAGGAGTGAAATATCCCGAAGATTCAGAGCCCGATGATAGGGGTGGTGGTGGAAGTACTTGTGTACCATTCAGTTTCTCAGGAGATCGTCTAGGAGATGAACAAGTAATAATTGGAGTATCTGGAACGCTTCCTAGAGCTGATCTGTAACAAAAGATGAAATTTTTTTGATATTTTTTTATTTTTCTGTTGTAAACAAATAGAGGAATACCTACGGAAAAATTTATTTCTTGGTAAAATACTCTTTAGAAAAGATAATTTCTATAATAAACTACAAATTCGACAGCTACTTAAATAAAGAATATTTCAGGGGAATCATGTCCTATATAATCGATACAATATTAATTCATATCAATTTTCTAGACGCAACCCTAACTATTTCAAGGCCAAAGCATAAATGAATGTATGTAATGAAAAAATAACGTCTCCTGTAAACTTTTTTCATTAGGAAACCAGTTAATATTTCCGATAATTAATTGATACATTTTAAAGTGTGAAAACATAGTTTTGAAGGCAAAAAGCTTTTAATCAATGTTAAGATTATTATCTCACAAACAACCAATTTTCAACATAAACAAAAAAAGAGAGACAAAATAAAAAATCAAAATAATACTCGGCTATATAAGTTCAGTGTTTCCAATTCCTCTTGTTGAAACGGCAAAATAGTTTTGCCCCAATTCTTAATGGTCCTGAACTGTTTTTGAAAGAAACCTAAAAATGTGATTTCCTCTTTGATGGAGTAATTGTCTGCAATATGTATTCTGTATTTAATGCCCTTATACTTATCTGGCCTTCGTCAGCTTATCTACCCTTCCAGAATAAATCAATACTTGTTTAGATTCAACCAGTTGTGAGACGATTAAACATTAATACTGTGTGCTATAAAGTCTTTCTGCGAAGGCAATTATCATGAAGGTACCAAATCTCTAACACAACAAAATACTATAAATGAGGTGGAAAACATTAATTTGATGCCAGACACCCAAAAAAAAACCGGAAAACTCCAACATCAGTAACTCTTAAAGATTTTATTTCCTTCTAAGGCAGAAGTAGGTGTAGGAGCCGGAATTGAAGGGCTAAAACCTTTTCCAATAAGCCTAAGTCACAGGCGGAAGCGATTCACCACTGAGTTGAAGTAATTGAAAGGCAGGAAAGGACATACCGTTCATTTGCCGTCTTCACAGATAAATGTGTGAAAAAGCAATTTTTCCTGAGACTCTCTGCTCTCTGAGACACTCTCGACTTTGTTCCGTGATTACCTGGACTAGAGTGCAAATTATTTGAGTCCTCTGGACTAGTTAATTTGAAAATCAAATGCAAGGGGGAAATATGTTGTACGAAGTATGCTGCTAATATTGGAAATTAAATTAAATCCAAATCTTTATTGCACACCAAAATAAAAAAAGAAAATAAGATAATCAATATGGAAAAACGTTTTAACATTAACGCCGAGCGTAGTCTGATTAGGTGACCTAAATAGGGTCTTGTAAAAATTTGCATTATTTCCCAAGAAAATAACTCCTGGATCGATATTCACTATTCCCTATCTTGATCACACTGTAGTTATTTATAAAATAGACATATCAGAAAATGTAATCTTTCTTGCGTAGGCCGTAATGAGTAACACTTCCAAGAAATTCTTATTTTATCACTTTTTGTTGTGTCGGTTTGTGGCAGAAAGTAAAAATACTTATTTCCATGGCATAATCCACTTTATTAGGTTGCCGGATATTTCGTTTTGTAACCGTATTACGACGTTAAACGTAACAGTGTTTCTTATATTTAAATGAAAATAAATAAAAAACAGTCGTAATACAATAACGTGCCTTGCGTTGATGACTGCTTGAAGTACAGTCCAGTAAATGAAGGATGAATAGTAGGCGAAGTGTACAAAAATACTGCCGGTCCATGAATTCTCCGTGAAGGGTAGGGTTTGACTAGTAATTGAACATCCAGAAATTTCACACACCTCAACGCCATTTGGGGGGGGGGTATTTCCGGCCCAAAAGTTTCAAAAATTCAAACCACTAAACTCGAGAAAAAAAATTAGAGCACAACCAAAAAGGAGAAATTCCCAGCTTTAAAATGACGTATCTTGGAAGACAATCTGATAATGTACAAACTTTTAGTCTGTGATTGTTCGCAAAATATTCCCAACCTGGAAAAACAGCAAAAATTTGGAAATGAAAACACCAACTTAAAAATCAAGGGGTATAGTCCAGGAAATATAGAGTTGGGAGCATTATTTCCATCAAAGTGGATGATTGTGAGTGAATAGAGGGCAAAATTGATGTAGAATAAGATGCACTTTTCCCGATCTTCGAAATCGTTTGGCAAAAAAATTTTCTGGGGTGAGTATGGTGCGATTTGAGTAAAAATAACGTTTTTCTTGTATATCTTTTCACCCCTCAATTTTACAATAAAAACGTTAAGAACTTTTCTTTTCCTCTTCAAAAGATCTACAAAACTAGACTTTGCACGTCAAAAAATATTAATTAGGTCCGAAGTTATGAGCAAATAAACATTAATTTCAATATTATTAATAAACAAATTAAAAAACCCGATATTATTATCATGACGTCTTTATATTACACCTAATTATGCCCTCGCATGTACAAATAACGTGTACAAAATCTGGAATCTGTAACTTGATTAGTTTGCAAATTATTTTGTTATAAACAAATTTATTTATTCTAGCCCTGTACAACATTGCCCATCACCCGTATTTATGCGGTTTGCTTTGTTGGCAGATGTCACTGTGATAAGTCATGTGTCGTTATTATTTTTCAAAAATATGCAATTCCGCGGCCGTGGGAATGATTATTTAAAACGGCCTTAGTTGCAAAATGCAATATACCGCGTGCTCAACGAATTTTGCAATATATTATTACGTACATTGATAGAGCATAAAAAAAGCTGTAATCTGAAAAAAGATTCGTTCAGATTGCTTGAAAAACAACGGAGTAACAAACCGTCAAAGTTAAAGGCTCATTGTACAACAATTTCGAGGTGCAGCGAAAAAAAAAATATATATTCATGGTCGGAAAACGGACTACTTTCAATGTGCAAAATATTTATTCAAAGGGGAACGGATAACTAAGCCAAAAGCCATTTCCAAAGTTCACGCGACGCTATCATTTTTGCTATCTGGCTCGTGACGACGGAGTGTGGGGAGCCGACTCGGACTCGACTCGACTCACTCGAGAAAATTTCTCGATGCGCGACTTCAAAATCGACCACCGAGCTGCATTGGCACTTTTCTCGGGAACTATCCAAGATAAATTAATGATTTTTTTTTTAATTTCATACTACTCGACGAGAGGAATCTATTTTTATTATCTGCAATTATCAAATTTCACATCCCGAGTCGATAATGTCGCTTTTATGAAATGTCTGAAGTTTGCGGTATTTTTTTCGGCTGACATTAATAATATTCATTTGGAATAATTGTATTGTAATAACATGAAAATGTAACTCATTAGCAACTATCCTTTTATTTCATATATAACAATTGAGTATTTTCATTAAATTATTTCAATTGTTCAAAAATTGTTATTCACGTTATGTATTTTGTACTTATTTCTCAAAAGTACAGTTAATCTGCGTTAACGTCTTCTGTTGCGTCAGCTCTCTGTATTTATAATGTGTAATATATTATTAAAAAAAATTAATAAATATAATGTTTCATACGTTTGTCTTACATTACCTATTACTATCCTAAATTTGAAACAAATTATGTTGTAAAAAATTCCAAAAAATTTACTGTACAAATAACTTTTTTCACAACTTATCATAATTTTTAATAATTGCTATACATGAAATAGACAGTTTTATTAATGTCAGCCGAAAAAAATACCGCAAACTTCAGACATTTCATAAAAGCGACATTAACGACTCGGGATGTGAAATTTGATAATTGCAGATAATAAAAATAGATTCCTCTCGTCGAGTAATATGAAATTAAAAAAAAAATCATTAATTTATCGCGCAGCGAGAAATTTTCTCGAGTGAGTCGAGTCCGAGTCGGCTCCCCACACTCCGTCGTCACGAGCCAGATAGCAAAAATGATAGCGTCGCGTGAACTTTGGAAATGGCTTTTGGCTTAGTTATCCGTTACCCTTTGAATAAATATTTTGCACATTGAAAGTAGTCCGTTTTCCGACCATGAATATATATTTTTTTTTTCGCTGCACCTCGAAATTGTTGTACAATGAGCCTTTAACTTTGACGGTTTGTTACTCCGTTGTTTTTCAAGCAATCTAAACGAATCTTTTTTCAGATTACAGCTTTTTTTATGCTCTATCAATGTACGTAATGATATATTGCAAAATTCGTTGAGCACGCGGTATATTGCATTTTGCAACTAAGGCCGTTTTAAATAATCATTCCCACGGCCGCGGAATTGCATATTTTTGAAAAATAATAACGACACATGACTTATCACAGTGACATCTGCCAACAAAGCAAACCGCATAAATACGGGTGATGGGCAATGTTGTACAGGGCTAGAATAAATAAATTTGTTTATAACAAAATAATTTGCAAACTAATCAAGTTACAGATTCCAGATTTTGTACACGTTATTTGTACATGCGAGGGCATGATTAGGTGTAATATAAAGACGTCATGATAATAATATCGGGTTTTTTAATTTGTTTATTAATAATATTGAAATTAATGTTTATTTGCTCATAACTTCGGACCTAATTAATATTTTTTGACGTGCAAAGTCTAGTTTTGTAGATCTTTTGAAGAGGAAAAGAAAAGTTCTTAACGTTTTTATTGTAAAATTGAGGGGTGAAAAGATATACAAGAAAAACGTTATTTTTACTCAAATCGCACCATACTCACCCCAGAAAATTTTTTTGCCAAACGATTTCGAAGATCGGGAAAAGTGCATATTATTCTACATCAATTTTGCCCTCTATTCACTCACAATCATCCACTTTGATGGAAACAATGCAAAATGGTTATTTTCAGGCTATTTTTCCTGGTCTAGTAAGAAAGATGGCCAATAAAAATTACTGAGATCAATAAAGACCTTTAAAGGACCCGTAATAACAAAAAATCGAGAGTATTTCCCCACACTCCAAAAAAAGTTAATACAAAATCTTTGACCCATTTTATAAATATGGTGGAAATATTAAAATGGGCCTTGAATCATCGGATATGATCGCTGTGGATTTCCCCTTTCATCTGAATTTTGAATCGTAAAAAATATGCGTTTTTACCCGAGATATTGAATTGTGCGCCAGGTCATGAGTTCCGGAAGCTCAACATAAGGATCCCGCTTGAGAGCCATTATCTCGAAAACTATCGAGTTTTCGACAAAAATCATAGGTACCATTTTTGTAGATAATGACCTGATCTTCATTTTTTCCCTATATAAAATTTCTCAAAATGCCATATTTTAGGAGATATTGGCGGGAAACCAATTTTTGGAACTTTGGTGCCGGGAATACCCCCCCAAAATGACGATTAGGTGTGTGAAATTTCTGGATGTTCAATTACTAGTCAAACCTTACCCTTCACGGAAAATTCATGGACCGGCAGGTATAATCGCTTCAGGGACCCTTTATTTACTGGACTAGAGTATGCAAGGTATAATTTCAATTGAGCTAACATTATGTCCGATGTTATTCCTCTTTGTCATAGCAGCTCTTTCAGCTTCTTGGACGTTCCTGGAACTGGTGCATGTCTTCGGACACGTGACCCCCACTTATCTCAGGCATCCTGGATGGGATTCATGTCTGAACTGAGGGCTGGCCAATCAAACAGTCTTCCATATACTCTCTGGAAACTCTGGCTACGAGCCACTTTATTTGCTGATGACACTAGTGTTACCTGGAGTAGTACAGATATACAAACTTTAGATTCTACCATAGGCAATGATCTCATTACTATTAAGTCCTGGTCTAACTCGAACGGGTCTTGTTGCAACACTGAGAAAACTTCAGTTTTGCAGCCTCTCAAACTCAACAATGACTTAATAATATCTTAAAATTAAGTTTCTTGGTCTCCATATTGACGGTGCCCTCGAATGGTCTGTACATGTAGACACTAGTGAAAAAATTATCCCCGGCTTGTTTTGCCATTAAATCTGTGTCTAAGCAGCTTAATTCTTCTACTGCTCTAACAACTTACTACAATTTGTTCGAATTGCACCTTCGCTTGGTTTGCCTTTCTGGGGATCTTGTAGTTTGCACCTCTTCAAATCTATCTTCAAATTACAAAAAAGAGCTATTCGTTACAGTTATGGTTCAAGTAGTAGGACGCATTGAGAATTCTACTTAAAAAAATACAAAATTCTAACTCTTCCCGCTCTATTCATTTATCATCATTACAATAAAGCTTCTCTCTCTCTCTCTCTTCATTTCATTCTTTCCGTTCTCGTCGATGCGCCTTGATATCACTTTGAGATGAGAGCGTGTTATATTGGCACAGGTATATTTCTCAGCATCGTGACACTAGGTATACATATATAAAAGTTATACCATTGTTTTCATAGAAGTAAAGCAAATATTGACCGTTCGTGATGTAAGAAAATCAAACTATAATAGGTTTACTTTCGAATTTCACGTCAAGCTTCTATATGCTTCTTACAAAATATAGATAAACATTATTGTTTACCAACTCTGTTCGAACCGCCTGAGCAATACGTTTACTTAAAAGTCAATTTACCAATCAATAATGTAGCCGTGACCTTTAAATTATTAATGGGTCTACAAGTATCTACTTCAAGGAAAGGAGGAGAATTTACAAACCAGCTATTATATACAATTTATTGCCCCAATCGCTCAAGTTTTTTTTTCAGTAAAGGTTACTAGGGGTCAGAATATCTCAAGCTTTTCGTTTCCAGAAATTCATGAATATGGATAATATCCAAGGTGGTTATTATCAGCTACTTAATGTACTTGGTTCAACGGCATTTAGCAAAGACTATATAGCTGGAAAAAATTTCAAGGGACCGTTTGTCGGCCACTCAAAGCATCGATTAGTGGACCTTTGATTTTTTTGGGCAGTTCAGTCTTGCTCTCAATTTAATAACCATAAGCGATCTATCATTGTTATATTATTGCGTGTCACTGAAAAAAGTACAATAAAACATGTATATCTGTGAAGCAAGAAATTCCATTAATTTTTTTCATGGAAGCCGTTACGAGTTTAATGCACTTAACATTAACATCAACCCACACAAAGGAAATAAATAGGTACCTATGTGATTTATTCAACATAACTAACTATTATATGACAAAGTTTCTAGTTTAACCAATCAGATTCCCCATGAAATCTTTGACTCTCTAGCAAATCGTATAAATCATTTAACTAACAGCGTACCAACTATTTCTGAGATATACGACTCGTTATTAAAAAACGAATGTAAATGGAATCTTATGGAAAAGAAGATAGACGATATCAATAAAATAGCCGACCTATTTAATGTCTTTAAGCCAGACCTGTCGCTTAAATCAGTACGGGATATGGAACATAATCTCTTTAATATATCTTCAATGTTTTTCAACGATTCCGGAGAAACAACGAAAATTCATATCCATGATTCTTCATCGGTGGAGATAAAAGAAGATTTGCAGAATTTGAAAAATAATTTAACTCATCCAGTGCAGTGAAAGAGATGAACACCAAAATTAATAACATTAATCAGAAGAAACGTCCCACCTATACTACATCATCTTCTTCGCAAACTGAGTCATCTCCTAAGGTATCCAGTATTCCAGAAGTTTCGAACACCCCAACCTCTAGCAGTAATCAAAGGTGGCATTATGTAATAGTCAACAACCTCCTTGCAGGCTTCACTACAAATCATATTGTACATCATGTTAAGGAAAAGCTGGGTTTTGCAGAGTTCATTCCTTGCTTTCCCTTAATCAATAAAAGTAATGAATCAACATTTAAAATTGGCTTTCAAACAAAGATATCTGCTAGCAAATTATTGAACAATGATATCTGGCCACCTGGAGTTTCATTAAAATGGTCTGTTGAATCTTCATTCTCCCAAGAAGCCTCGCCTCCTCCGACAATGGATACTCATCAGCCTGTGAAAATTAACCAAGTAGCACATCCATATTAAGTAAAAGTTCTGACTTTTCTCGTCCCATAGTAGCAGCCATCACATCTGACAAACATGCTATAGCCATATGTAAATCAAACAGCTTTTCGTCTGATAAATCTGACAACCCTTTCCGTTATCGACCCTCTTTGAGGAAATACCTTTTTTTACCGCTTTTATACCTATCGTATCTAGTTAATTTTGCTGTGGTAAGTTCAAAATCATAATTTATAATTAATAAGCTTCTTCTAAAGTACTGTCTGATATAATTTTTTTATGCATTCCTTATTTTTTTACAGAGATAGACGAAACTAAATTTAACACGTGGTCATAAACTGTTTTTTTATACTAATATGGTAGTTTTAAAGTAAATATTCTTTTATAATTCACTGTTTTACTTTTGTGCAAACATTTGCAAGCTTTTTCTGTTGCAGAATAACTTTTTTAATTATGAAATAACATTTTTATAACGAAACGAATCCGTTAACCTATAAAATATTCTTTCGTATCGCCAGTGTCGGTTTCATATATTTCTCAAGCACGATATTTTTTCCTAACTTTTTGCTATAATTAGTTTCTTTCAGATCATTAGTATTTCTTTTAATTTAGCCGATAATTGTTTTTTTTTTACTGTTTTAACATGGGACATATAATATTGGAAAGCTTTCAGTAAATTAAATCAATTTTTTACTTTCAAACAACTGTCTTCCTTTTTTTAACCTGAAAAGCTGACCAACACAATGTGCCCATTACATTCAAGTTCCTATATATCCCTGATCCACCTGTACTTCTACGTAAGCACAGCCCCAACCCTAGGATATAAGCCCTAGGTGAGGACAAAAGCCATAGACCAAAATACCGCCTTAGTCCAGGACACAGCTGTTGGGATACCGTACAAATCAAGACTATCTACCTATCTTCTTCGAGATCTTGTCAAGACTTCGTAGAGGCAAGACCTACCTACCTTCTTCAGGAAAAAACCACTTCATATTCATAAGCTAAGTACCTAAGTACAAATTCTCCTCACTGTTCATTTCCTGTGGCAGATAAATAAATACAAATTTGTTTTAAGTCTATTTTATTATTTTTTTTAATCCTCAACTATAAAAGTTGAGGGAGATATCGCCCGGGGTAATTTTAAGTAACTTTCATTTAGATTCTACAAGGCGTTTCTACCTTTTCCGCCTTAGTTTTTTAAATTCATTCGTATTTTTTTATCGCCGCAAAAAAGGTAGTGGCGCCCTCAATTTTTACAACCTTCCTGTTATACTTGTGCGACATAAACTTGAGGTCGAATCACCCTTGAGAGGACTCTCTAGCCGGAGCCCTTCAAGCTGATGCCCCTTACCGTTACAAGTTTCTTGGTCTCCATATTGATGATGCCCTCAAATGGTCTGTACATGTGAACACATTACCGAAAAAATTATCCTCTGCTTGTTTTGCCATTAAATATGTGTCTAAACAGCTTGATTCTTCTACTGCTTTAACAACTTACTACGCTTTGTTCGAATCGCACCTTCGCTAAGGTTTGACTTTCTGGGGGTCTTGTAGTTTGCACCTCTTCGAATCTATCTTCAAACTTCAAAATAGAGCAATTCGTTACATTTATAGCTTAAGTAGTAGGACGCATTGCGAATTCTATTTTTAAAAATCAAAATTTTAACTCTTCCCGCTCTATACATTTTGAAATCCGTGTGTTTGGTTCGAAAACACTTTCACAATTTAACTGAGAGACCAATTCATAGTTACGCTACTAGAAGAAAACATTCCGATATTTATTTAACGATGCCCACCTCTGATCTGGTAAAAAAATTCCATCACCTTCAATGCCAAAAAATTATTCAATCAGCTTCCTTCAGAATTAAAAATGGCAAATACATTTAATAAGCTCCGAAGATTGACAAAGGCATTTCTGCTTGAAAGACCTTATTATTCAGTGGCAGAATTCTACAATCTACCCTTGACTTTTGAGTTACATTGGCATAAATCAATATTTAGAATGATGTTTGATATTATAATATTGTATTATAATATATTAAATTTGTATAGGTATTATATAATTTGTTTTGTATTATTAGTATAGTATAGTCAGTACCTATTTTAATTTTTTTTATATTTGATTGTAAATTTTTATATTTTATCTATTTTTTTAATTATGTCGCTTTGTCCATAAAATTGTAAAATTTTCATGACAATAAATCTTATCTCTCTATCTATAACGTTTCAAAATCATATTTTTTACCAATAGCAACGCACTATTACCTAAGTAGCATTTTATAAACTTTAAAAAATAACATGCGTTTTTAAAAATAGAAAACCGATCAAAACAAAAAATAGGATGTATTTTATCACTGTTGTTTAATATGGAATTAGAATTATGCACATTATGAATCAGTTGATTAGTAAACGAAACAGGAAATTTGCCAGCCTTGACATACGACTGTATTTCAGAGATATTCAAACACGAATACAGGAAAAAAATAGTGTTAAGTGTGAAATTGAATAATTTAAAATAAACAAAAAAAATTAAACCTGTTGTACGTAAATCAATAACACGTATACAAAAAAGATTAAATTGTGAAACTTTACACCTTGGGCAATATGTACATGAAATGCAATAAAAATGTCAAATCTTATTGTGGTTTTTCAATCCTAGGCTATACACCTGTCAAAATAACAACTTACAACTAATCCTCGGTCTGTAAATATGAAAACACATAGCACAGAATTGTAAATGTCAAAGTTTTAATTCATTGAACTAAGCAATCCATAAAGGGAGTATTTGGTATGTTTGTCAACCGTTCTACAGCCAAATATGTAAAAATCAGCGTGGGGCCGTTCAAGTACTACGTAAGTTCTATAGGGTGGCAGGGGGGTATTTGCTTTGCTTATTTTTGATGGGGGGGGGGTCTAGATGGTGGTTACGTCAGCAGTAGTTTATTACTTTTTTACACACATGTCAACCCACACATTGTCTATGCTTGAAAACTAAGACATGTATCGACAGTCCCTGTTAAGCTCACTCGGGCTCAAGCTGATCACCACAAAAGCCACTTAGATAGCAATTTCGCTGAAACTTAAATCCATTATTTGGAGAACATAGAATCCATACTTGCGCCAGATCAAGTATTTTTCATATCTCAAGATGATAAAACTCGGGTCCCTATTGGTGTTACTGCGGCAAATAAGCAAGCACCTCCTCTAATTTACATGGAATATAGAATCAAATTGTCTGAGCGGTGAACGGCATAAATTAATACCATCATTTTATGCTGATGCTAGGACAACCGCAAGCCGTTGGATATTCTGGACCAACATACATCGCTATTCCAAGTGGAAAGCATAGTTCATCTACTGCTAATACTCATGCTCAGGATTTCGAGACGCTTCTCGAACTTGAAGAGTTTCAAGCATCAGCTAAAACTGACCATGGATTGGTGAAACCAGTGGTAATTATGACGGTTGATGGAGGGCCAGATGAAAATCTGCGTTATCAAAAAGTTATAGGGTTTGCTATACAACACTTTAAGCGACATGATCTCGATGCTTTGTTTTTAGCTACCAATGCTCCTGGCAGAGGTGCTTATAACAGAGTAGGAGAGGATGGGGTAATAGCGTTCTAACCGGTTTCTCACAAAGTATGTTAGGTGGCGTAACGACATTTCTATAAGATGATTTAATCGTAGTCAAGATCGTCAGTTCTCCTTCGTTATTCAGCCGATGTGTATGAAATTTTATAAAATAAAAATTTTCATGGCGTCATCTTTCAGTTCTCCGAGATAATTTTTGAAAGGATCAAAAAAATTGTAAGTATTAACTTTTTTAATAAATTATAAATGAAACTAACTGTTTCTAATTAATTCCACTATTTAATGAAAAAATTATGAAAGAATATTGATAATTATTTCGATATTGTCAATATCGAAGTAAGTGCGTAAGTGCAGCTGGCAATTATGTTCCCCCATTCTTAGTTTTTCCACGAAAATTAATGAATGACCGTTTGATGAAAAATGCTCCACCTGGTTCAAAGGGAGCTTGTAGTGCTAATGGTTGGAGTAGTTAATGAAGATATTTTCGTGGACTGGATGATATATTTTATAGGTCATGTAAGGCCTTCAGCTTCAAATCGTGTTTGTTTCATTTTAGACAATCACGAAAGCCATATATCTTGCTAAAGCAAATGGAATTGATGTGCTATCACTACCGCCACATACATCCCACAAAATACAACCGCTCGATTTAGTTTTCTTTGGACCATTGAAAACAGCTTTCAATAATCAATGTGATTATTGGATGAAAAGGAATTGTGGACAACGAATAACAGTGTATGAAATTGCAGAGCTGTATGGTCAAGCATATCAAAAAGTTGCCACTGTAGATAAAGGAGTTAAAGGTTTTCAAAGCGCTGGAATTTATCCTTTTCAACCCGATGTTTTCAATGAAGAAGATTTCGCACCAGCAAATACATTGATGAAAGTTTCTGTTAATGTAACAACAAGTAATGGGACTGAAGCAAAAAAAATCTTTGATGAACAGGAGAAGGGTTTACACCATCAACGTCCACTGCATCAAGTAGAGAACTGCACAATAATACAACCCCACCAAAAATGGCAACTATGAATTTAAATTATAATGACGTTTTCAGTTTGCCAAATCCACAACCAACTGGTGACAAAAAAAGAAAAAGAAATGCTAGAAAAAAACACTCAGAAATTTTAAGTTCTTCTCCTGAGGGAGGAATTAGTACTCAAAGAATCTAACAAAATTAAAAAAAAAGGAAAACGAAGTTGCCAGGATCGAAAGGAGAATTTTTCTAAAAGATCAAAATCAAAAACAAGTTTTGAAAAATCTGAACAAAAAACAAGCAAAAACTAACCAAAGAAACGAACAAAGAAAAAAGACAGTGATTCGGAAGATGAAGAAATTGTTATTCAGTTTTCTGATGACGAAGTTGTGGATGAGGATGATGTAGAACAGCCTTCCGACTTTGATGCATTAACCGAAGTTCCAAAGAAGCACGATTACGTGTGAGTGGAGTCCAAATTACGCGAAAACAATATTGTTTATCACGTTGGAAAAATCTTGACTGACAAAGATGAAAACGATGAATTTGAAATTTCGTTTTTCCGCAAAAGTATTAAAAACCATAATAAATTCATTTTACCGAACGTATTAGACATTGCACTCATTCCAATAACTAATATTAAAATAAAATTACCAGAACCAGTTCTCCATGGGATGACTAACAGACAGTAAAATATTTGGGGATTATCCTAGATATGAAACATACTTGGAACGCTCACTTGGAAAAAGTTATCCATAAGGCCAGACTATCCTTGTGGACATGTCGTAGGATCTGTGGAAAATCTTGGGGCTTGGGACCCAAACAAATCTATTGGATATATGTGATGATCGTTAGACCAATGATCACATATGGAGCTATTGCCTGGTGGCCAAAAGCTTTACAACGAACGGCCCAAGCAAAGCTCTCTGGTTTACAGAGTCAGGCTTGCCTGGCAATTACGGGTGCTCCACACCGTCAGCAGCCATGGAAATCCTTCTGGACCTACCTCCTCTCCATATATTTTTGGAAAGAGAGGCCAGATGGACAGCATACAGAATTGTGCATATTTCTAAATGCACAAATCAGGCTTATACAGAACGAAGCAGAATGCTAGTGGACACTGAAAGTCACAGTATTCTGGGAATGACATCTGACATAATGCCTCCAACAGTAAACTACGACCTGCCTTATACCGTCCTAATTCCAAATAGAGATGAATGGGTCCTCCGTAAGGATGAACTATTAAGAGCAGACAGCTGTTGGTACACAGACGGTTCATAAACACCCTCAGGCTCTGGTGCAGGTGTATACGGGCGCAGACCTAGGACAGAAATCTCAACCTCTCAAGAATCCTATGCAACCGTATTTCAGGCGGAAATTTACGCCATTGTTTCATGTGTGGAGAGATTGGAGCAAGCCAATCTCATGCATAGAACATTAAAAGTTTCTCGGACAGCCAAGCGGCTTTAAAAGCACTTAGCTCTCACCATGTAACGTCGAAATTGATTTTAGACTGCCAAAGAAGACTCTCCTCAATAGGAGAACTCAATAAAGTATTGCTGGTCTGGATCCCTGGCCATTCTGGCATGGAAGGAAACGAGAAGGCAGACTCTCTTGCAAGGGAGGGTACCGTACGTGTTTCTATCGGACCAGAACCTATAATTGGCATCGCAATAAGTTTTGCCAAACAAACACTGAATACCTGGACGGCAAGAAGAGCTTTAGACTTCTGGCATAATTTACCAGGATTGGTTCATTCAAAGGCTTTCATACATCTTTCGAAAAATGTCTCCAAACAAATGTTAGACTATAGCAGGCATGACCTACGTTGTCTAACAGGTCTTTTAACAGGCCACTGTCATCTGAATCATCATATGCTAAGACTTGGACTGACGGAAGATCCGACCTGCCCTCTTTGTCTGGAAGATGATGAATCAGCAGAGCATATAATTTGTGCCTGCCCCGCCGCGGCTCTAATCAGGTATCTGATGTTTGGCAGGGATTCTCTCTCGCCCTCGGACCTGAAATATCATTCACCAAATAAACTAATCGGCTTTGTTAAGAAGCTGAATAGGTGTGAGCCACGATAGACTCTTGCGAGTCGCAGTGGAGGGCCTTATAGACCCACTCATCATAAACCTAACCTAAGAGACAGCAGTCCTGTTTAGATTTTGGGGTGTCATTTGGCACCTTGAAAGTCAACTATATAAGTTCAACAACTGATTTGACTCCTTTGTCTGAGGTTTTTTAAATTTTTTAGAATAAATATTTTTAAAATAATAATAATCATATCGTTATAGTTATATATTTCATTCCTTTTGAATAAACATTTTGGTTTTGATGACTAATTATTTTCTTTTGCCATTTGAATGATATACTGGTAGATATGGGGCAAATGCGTTTAAACTATATGCTATTACTCCAGCCACCTGGGGCAACAGCGTTTTTGGTGAAAAAAGTTAAATCAGTATATTCAATAGAATCCACTGTGAATGGCTGATTTTGCCATCATTTCAAATACGTTAGAGTTACTGAAGTATGTGTGCCAAATCTAAAAACAAATTCAAATATTTGTAGTACATTGAAAAGAAAAAAAAGCGAACGCTTTTACCCCACCTTCCTATAGAGCGCAGAATGGCTCCTCTTAGTCGGGAACTGGCTGGTTTGATATTGCCTCATGAGTCATGACCATTGTGGGTCTCATTTGGATGAAAGTGGCGTTACAATTGATAAAGATCCAATTTCGAGTTTGCAGGAAATGTGTTAGCAGAGGTATGGAGTTCAATGGAAATTGATGGTAATCTGATACTGCAGCATATGTTGGGCCGGGAGAACAAGATCTTACTGATTTTCCAGACATTAAATGGTATTCAGAACCTGTGCGTGAAAGCCAATACTTGCTTCAAATTGTGAAATGTAGAAACATAGAATGCTGTCATCCAAGAAGTGGCCTATTTAGATTACTAAACAACAGGTTTCTTCCACCGGCAGTAAAAGTAAAACAAACAGTTGATGACTTGGTCTTGCATGATGGAGGGCAATTTCTCAAGCTTCCAGTCAATTCAGCTCTATGCTTAAATTCTTCACTCAAAGATTTCCTGCAAATGCCCTACGATTATTTTTGTCCGACGGTAAAATTGAAGTTATCAAATCGAACATGTAAAACGTGTGGTCTTTATGATGCTTTCGTCAAGTCACTAAATCATCACATCGAGAAGATCCATAAAAAAGTAAACACGCACACTGATATAAAAGTTAGGTCTATAAGAGGCTGCTCGTCGTGCTAATGAACTGATGTGCATTATTCAAAATTTAGAACACCAAGATGTTGAATGGCTCGATGATAACGACGTATAGACATTCCAAAATCGGATGAAAGTGAGCAGAAGACACACAACATTGAGCAGCAAACATCCAATGTCATCGAAAACTCAGAATCATGGATCATGGACTGAAAGTTGTTAATTGGAATTAATATGTATACCAAAAATTTAAAAGAAGTTTGTTTTGTTCGTAATATTACTTAAGATTATAATATTTGTACCTCACTCTATGTTCAATACCGTGTCAATAAAGTTTGTTCATATGAATATTATGTGCGTTAAAATCCTCTATTCTAAACCTATTTTCTCATTTCTAGAATTATATCTGCTGCTCATGAATCAATAAAAAAAATAAATTAAAAGAAAAATGCATATATCAATGATTATGTAAGCATGGGGGGGGGGGTAAGAGCTTTGATTACTTTTGCTGACAAGGGGGAAGGGGGTAAATAATTGTAGTAAATCTGCTCACGTGATACTTGAACGGCCCCCTTTCTGCTTCTTGAAAAAATGTCCATTACTTTGTAACGCACATTGAGGTTTTCCAAAATAGGGAGGAAAAAATAATATTGCATTCACCCTTCTACTTTTTGAAAAATGTTTAATACTTTGTAGCGCACATTGAGTTTTCCAAGAAGGAAAGAAGAAACGCTATTTAGCATGTCCCCAGATCAGATTTAGACTGGTCTGGGACTGCTTTCAAAGACTCTTAATCCTGGAAAATCGTAAGAGAGTAACACTTCAGTGGGTCCCGGGGCACAAGGGTATTGTAGGTAATGAAACGGCAGACACCCTAGCAAAGGCAAGGTTTGAAACTGCATTTACTGGTCCTGAACCAGTATTTTGAATATCAAAAACAGCTGGTCTCTTCACATGAACGGTACAACCAAGAGCACAAAAGGGTGAAGGCTGAGGTGCCGAGGACTCGAAGCCTCCGACTGGAGGTGCCAAACTAATCAATCAATCAATCAACCAACTGCTGCCTTAAACTGTCTGGTAGAAATTATTTCCAAATATACTATAAACTAAAAAAGGATTCATTCATTCATTGCCTCTTTAAAATGCTCTATTCTTAGTTTCTAGGTTTATATTTAATAATAATATTACGTATTTTATATCAATAATTATTTCTTGAACTTTTTGTGTAAAGTTTAATATTTCAAAGAAAAACAAATTTACTACTTTATGACAATTCCGAAAGCACTATAAATAATTATCTCGAAGTGAATTAATATGTATACATAAACATTCCATACGATAATGCCTCCACGACACGTCCTCGACCTGATAACAATAACACCTTTGTTTGTATTTACATTATTCCCTCTACGCGCTTCAAGCATTCAAAAATAAATTTGAAAAACTTACTTTTCACTCAAAGATTCCGGTGGTAAAGTAATGGTCAGCACCGGCGTTGAAACTTGCTTCACGCTTTTCAAAGGAAAATCCGAAATTTTCGTAAAAAAGCAAGGACAACACGTGGCGATAACTTTTCCTAAAGGGGGACTTTCGCGAAGCCCCCACGGGTTCGACAACACGTTGTTGTTGCACATTTTCAGTGTAACATAATGTTTGAGAAGCAGTAGTGTGTGAATGATTGGAAAATTTCAAGAGTGCGGGGCATTGATTAGTAAATGACCGGCGCACTGACCCTTTACAACGCTCCGTGTAAGGCGTCGGGGTGGTGGGAGTTTATGGCGTCGTGTAGCGGACTCTACAAGTAAATGATTCTTGATGTTACAGGGTAATACACAATTAATCTTAAACCGTGAATATTCAAAATTATTATATACAAATTGAGACAGATTTCAAGAGACAACAAAAATGTTTTTCTCTCAAGGAAAAGCAATTTCCCTGAGAGAAGCTATGAGATTATTTTCCAAATTTGAAGGACTGGAATTTACAAAATGTTCTTGCAAAGCCAAGCAAGACTTTGTGCATCCTGTGATCTCCAGCTGATTTTAATAGCTCTCTGTATCTATTGCAGATAATAGATATTCTCCCATTTTCCTTGTATGTTTGCAATAAATGTTTTCTCTAAAATTTTCCCAATAAAGGAGGTCAGTGTGACCAACAAAAAGTGGTTTTCATGACAAGAATGGCAGGTAATGTCAACCATTCAAAACATCAGATTTTTGCAGGTTTTTTATCATTGCCAACATCTATAATGCTTTATCAAAACAATGAATACACCCCCGAAGCGTAAATCTTAAAATGACGTTTTAGCTGAATTCTCACCGCTAATAATTCTAGGAACCTTTGGCAAGTCAGTCACCATTCCACTCCTGTCATTATGTTACTAGTTATGTCAGCTGTCAGTGAAAAAAGCAATCGGAAGAATAAAGAAATACAACTAACTAGAACTATTACAAAAGTGTGATGGAAAATATGCATAAACGATTTTAGTAGCTCAAAAGTGCCATTTCTGGACCTAAAATACTATATTTTTTCATTTTATAGTTACTTGGTCGTACTGCAAGTGGTAGAAAATCATAATTTAAAAGGTATATTACAACGCGTCAAGTTTTGACAAGAATTTAGACGTTTAAATTGTTGATTTCTACTCGTTGTAGTTGCACGAGAATACCATCTAAAGACACAACACAGTATAACTACAAGTGATAAAAAATTGCCTTTTTGCAAATAAAAACAAGACTGTCAAAAAAATATTCTGTCATTATAAACGTCAAAAAATTGTTGCGTATGTTGAGTACCCACGAGGAAAAATGTCCATTAAAATTCATCCGTTGCCATGGTGAGCTCTCAAAAAACAGGCTTTGATTGGTTAAAAATTATAGGTGTGGAATTTTCACAAAAATAAGATTTTACTTGGAAACTTATACTTAATAAGCAAAAACAAGCACGGGTTTTGTTTATCAAACTGAGTAAATAATAAAAATAGCATTTAACTTGGTTGGAATATAATACTTTGTTAAATATAAAACGATAAACAACAAATGCAAAAAAGTGGTAATAAAGATTGAAGTAATCAATATTTTCATATAAATAAAACAAATGACAATCGTCGTTCAGTTGTATTGAAAGGGCTGTGTGAAACGGACTGCAATCTGACCAATCGCTAGTCAGCAGAAATGCCAACTTAATTTCAAATCGCTCCTCTTGGTTTAAAAACAAGGTATAGTGACAGAATAACAGAAATGAAACGGTGACTTACCAAGAGTTCCTAGAAGTATTGGCAACCGATGCGTTGAGTAATGGATGATTCCAGTATTCCATTCAGTATTGCCACTACACAATTTTCGGGTCTAAAACCACTGACATTTTCTAGACCTTTTTGAGTACGATTCAAAGTCGAGACAGAAATAATTTTTGATTTCAAACATTTCTAGATGTTCCCGAATATCTGAAACAGGATATTAATGGTGTTATTGAAAAAATAAAATAACCTTGGGGACTTGAATTTTTACGTTTGCTGCATGGACGAAACCTGTCAAAGCAATGTCACATGTCTTGTTTTTGACATTTGGAATAATAAACCATTTAAAAAAATCAATAAATCAAAATCACGATGTATTATAAAACTCACATAAAGAAAAAACAACTCTGGAGTTAACTTCAAATGTCAAAAACAAGTTATGTGACATTGATTTGACAGATTTGGTCCATGCAGCAAACGTAAAAATTCAAGTCCCCTAGGTTATTTTATTTTTTTCAATAACACCATTATTAGCCTGATTCAGATATTCCGGAACATCTAGAAACGTTTGAAATCAAAAATTATTTCTGTCTCGACTTTCAATCATACCCAAGAAGGTCTAGAAAATGTCAGTAGTTTTAGACACGAAAATTGTGTAGTGGCAATACTGGAATCATCCACTAGGCAAAAACGTCATTTTAAATTTTAAGAAAAACACTTCGGGGTTGTTTTCATTGTTTTAATAAAGCAATGTAGATATTAGCAGTGATATAAATACCTGCAAAAGTCTTATATTTTGAATGGTAGACATTAACTGCCATTCTTGTCATAAAAACCACTTTTTGTTAGCCACACTGACCTTAAAGTAAACTCCTTTATTTGGTGGGTGAAGCCGTCTATAGCGAAGGTTATGGGATTAGATTAGATTTGATGAGGTGGCTAATCGGCCTATTCCACTGCGACCTTTTCAGATCTATTGTTTGTCCTCTGAATCTAGATCACATTTTCCAGCTTGACTCTTTTTAAGTAGCCAATCAGCCTCGAAACTGAATCTTTCATGTAATTTCTTGCCGGTGGCTTCTCATCACCTAATACAAGAGACCGCACATTCGCCAGACAGTCGCACTGGCATAGGATGTGCTCTGCAGTTTCCTCTTCTAGGTGACAGAATCTGCACATGGCTTCGTCTGTCAACCACATTAGCTTTGCGTGCCTGTTAAGCTTACAGTGTCCTGTTGACATACCTACTACGGCTTTGACAGTTTTCCTATCTTTGCTTATCAGGTCTGCCGTAAAAGTTGGCGAATGTCTTCTAATGAACAGTTTCGCCTGACTCTGTCCTGGTGAGATCACCCACTATTCTAGAGATCTCTGTGCCACCCACTTACTTGTGGCCATATTTATCGTCGACTTTGCGACGGCACAGAAGGGTTCAGGTCCAATGAATGGCATTGATGAGCCTTGTCTGGCCGTTTCATCCGCCAATTCGATGTCCTTATGACCCTCGTGCCCTTGTACCCAGGCTACCATGACCTTGCAATGTTCGCCAAGTGCGTTTAAGGCACCTATGCAATCCCATACTAGCTCAGAATTGACCTCTATGGAATCAAGTGCAGAGCAGCTTGACTTTCGGTGAAGATGGCAACTGAACGGTATGACCGTTCATGTCCTTTAATTTCTTCAATGCAGTGGTGAATCGAGGTCATTTCCGCTTGGAAAGTTGTGACGTCCTTAGATAGGATTATTGGAATAGCTAACCTTTGTTTTAGCCCTACAATTCCGGCTCCTACACCTATTAATGTCTTGGAGCCGTCCATATACCAGCCTCAGCCTGTAACGGGTACACCTTTCTTCCAGTCTTCCCTTCCTGGTATAGTTATTTGGAACTTATATTGTGTTGTTGACTCTGCAGTTATCGGTGCGTTACAGATCTGGCTTCGCCTTGTATAAAAATGTGAAGTGGAGGCAGATTCAGCAAGACCCTTGTCGCACTTGTGAGAGTGGTTTTGAACCGATGCGTTGAATATTCAGCAAACATGTCATTTTAAATTTTAAAATTCAAGCTTCGGGGGTGTATTCATTGTTTCAATAAAGCAATGGAGATATTTGTAGTGATAAAAAATCTGCAAGTCTTATGTTTTGAATAGTAGACATTAACTGTCATTCTTGTGTGTTTTATTAGCCACACTGACTTTAAAGTAAACTCCTCTATTTGGTCGGTTATACCGTCTATAGCGGAGGTTATAGGATAGTTTTTCAATAAGTGATTCTCATCATTTTTTAACGCAAATTTAAAGATTTAAAATTCCATAAGTTTTCGATAGATGGTGGTGTATCTATAGCACCACACTCACAGGCGGTGTGTGTACCACCACACTCACACACTCTTTGTTATTTAGGTTGTGTTAGTATTATACCTTGTTTTTAAACTAGGAGGAGCATTTTAGGAAACCTCAAACACACCACTAAAAGTAACTAGATTGGGTCGTGTTCAGACTTTTTGAACTAATAGACAATTACGTGAAATATGTTTTGTACTGCTGGTAGTTGTCGTAGGCAATGAGGGATCAAGGCATGTCTAAATATCGAATAATCATTGGCCACAGGCCATGGCGAAAGTAATTAACAAATGACACATTATTGGGAAAAAATGTATGGTTATATTAGGTAGTTTATATAAAATTTGTTAATAATTTGAGGATAAATAAATACGTAGAATATGCAATTGTATGTTTCAATTATTCTTTATTTACGTTGGACGCTTAGGTATAGCACAAACTAAAAGTAAGCAGAGGTTTTGATATCGAAAAATGCGATAATATTGTACTGTAATGTATGTAAAACTTGATGTAAAAATATTTAGAAAAATAAGATTTTACTTGGAAACTTATATAATTAACAAGAAATAACAAGCATGGATTTTGTTTATCAAACTGAATAAATGATAAAAATAGCACATAACTTGGTTGGAATATAATACTTTGTTAAAAATAAAACAATCAACAACAAACGCAAAAAAAGTGGTACAGTTAGATTGAAGTAATGAATATTTTCATATAAATAAACACAAAACTGACAAATGTCGTTGTCAGTTGCATCAAAAGAGCTGTATGGAACGGGCTGCAATCTGACCAATCACTAGGCAGCAGAAATGCCAACTTAAATTCAAATCGCTCCTCTTAGTTTAAAAACAAGGTATATAGTGAATTTTATACCCATTTAGAATAAGACCATCCTTATTTATTATTAATAAATCGGTTGAAACAAAAAATTACCAACAAAAATGAATGTCGTAACTAATTTATTACATGTCACGTTTTTGAAGTTACGCCAAATTTTGATTTCATGTGAATGTCAGATGGTTCAAGAAGCCGCATACGTTAAGTTACTAAAACGGCTGGTACCTCTAAATAGGTATTAATTTTACTATAGATAGATGGGTCCATGTTTCAATTTCTATCGTTTCCTTGGTGCTACAATTTATTCCACGTCATACGTGTTTTACAAATACCTATACTACATAAACTGTTTGTTTAGGAGTATTTTGGACATGGTTCTCCAAACAAGTCGTAGACTGTTATTTTTAGCATCCTCACTGCTAGTTGGTCGATTTTGTTATAACAGGAGACTTTGTAGGAGAGGTTTTTTTAAGTCAAATAATAATTTCATGCACTATACAGATAGGTACCTATAAATGTTTGCTTGCTGTTTAAATTTTTTTCATAAAAAAAAATCAGAAACCTGCTTCTGCTTAAACGCAAAACGTTGGGACATTTTGAACAGTGTAATGTCACTTGCGCGAACGAGAAATAAAAATAACTGTGAATATTTTCGATATTTACTCAAATGCAAACTTAAATTTCTTGACATAGTTTAGTAGTTTATTCGAAAACAATATTATCAACATATTTAAAACTAGACAAAGCTACACCGATTTTAAATCGGTTAACAATATTTGGTTTGTGCTCTTCAGCACATTAAGGGTAATAAAAAATAGCTAGGCGTAAAATACAAATGTGAATGTAGGTTATTTTGTGTTCTACTTTACGGTAGACAATATCCATTATTAATTTTGAGTAGATGTCTTAAAATAGGTGATTGAACTGTTTCGAATATTCTATACAATTAGGTAATCGATTGTTCAACATAGATACTCACTATTGTGGAGGAAGGAATTCGAAAATTTGATAAAGTTTCAATGTTTTGATTACTTATAACTAAACAAGAAGTGTAACAGAAAATATATAGGGCGTTTTGTGTTAAATTTCAACTACACTGAACACTGTTTACATTACCACTACACCTACACAACTTGGTTATCGAAACGCGCGTAAGATAGTGCAAAGTGTTAGTGTACATGTAGTGGTAGTGTAAACAGTGTTAAGTGTCGAGTATCGCCAACGGTTCCAAAATTCCATACAACATAAAATGTAACTACTTCCATAAATTTTACTAATAAAACCAAATAGTTTCTATTATACTTATCAATAAGTGACAATGTATTGACAGTTGAAATATAATAAATATCGTTGGTGTTATTGTTTTACAATAAATTTCATTTGTTTCCATGTCAGGATATTTATCGTCGTTTTTCCTCGATTAGGTGTAAAAGCTAATATCTTGCATCCTCAAATATATGGACAAAATAATTTATTTAATGCAGAATTTATAATGTTTGTGTTACTTGGATGCCTTAATCTCAAGGTGAGTCACGCGACGATCTTGCAATATCGGCACAGCGTCGATGTATCAGACAATTGCCAAGAAATGTTATAATCTTATTTTTTATTAGGCTCCCTTGGAGTTTTACAATGCCAGATTTCAATATTTGGATTCTCAAATTTCTTTTGAGGAATTGTGCAATGCTTTGGAAGTTTGCAAAAAGGCAAAGGCAAAGGCAAAGGCAAAGGCAAAGGCAAAGGCAAAGGCAAAGGCAAAGGCAAAGGCAAAGGCAAAGGCAAAGGCAAAGGCAAAGGCAAAGGCAAAGGCAAAGGCAAAGGCAAAGGCAAAGGCAAAGGCAAAGGCAAAGGCAAAGGCAAAGGCAAAGGCAAAGGCAAAGGCAAAGGCAAAGGCAAAGGCAAAGGCAAAGGCAAAGGCAAAGGCAAAGGCAAAGGCAAAGGCAAAGGCAAAGGCAAAGGCAAAGGCAAAGGCAAAGGCAAAGGCAAAGGCAAAGGCAAAGGCAAAGGCAAAGGCAAAGGCAAAGGCAAAGGCAAAGGCAAAGGCAAAGGCAAAGGCAAAGGCAAAGGCAAAGGCAAAGGCAAAGGCAAAGGCAAAGGCAAAGGCAAAGGCAAAGGCAAAGGCAAAGGCAAAGGCAAAGGCAAAGGCAAAGGCAAAGGCAAAGGCAAAGGCAAAGGCAAAGGCAAAGGCAAAGGCAAAGGCAAAGGCAAAGGCAAAGGCAAAGGCAAAGGCAAAGGCAAAGGCAAAGGCAAAGGCAAAGGCAAAGGCAAAGGCAAAGGCAAAGGCAAAGGCAAAGGCAAAGGCAAAGGCAAAGGCAAAGGCAAAGGCAAAGGCAAAGGCAAAGGCAAAGGCAAAGGCAAAGGCAAAGGCAAAGGCAAAGGCAAAGGCAAAGGCAAAGGCAAAGGCAAAGGCAAAGGCAAAGGCAAAGGCAAAGGCAAAGGCAAAGGCAAAGGCAAAGGCAAAGGCAAAGGCAAAGGCAAAGGCAAAGGCAAAGGCAAAGGCAAAGGCAAAGGCAAAGGCAAAGGCAAAGGCAAAGGCAAAGGCAAAGGCAAAGGCAAAGGCAAAGGCAAAGGCAAAGGCAAAGGCAAAGGCAAAGGCAAAGGCAAAGGCAAAGGCAAAGGCAAAGGCAAAGGCAAAGGCAAAGGCAAAGGCAAAGGCAAAGGCAAAGGCAAAGGCAAAGGCAAAGGCAAAGGCAAAGGCAAAGGCAAAGGCAAAGGCAAAGGCAAAGGCAAAGGCAAAGGCAAAGGCAAAGGCAAAGGCAAAGGCAAAGGCAAAGGCAAAGGCAAAGGCAAAGGCAAAGGCAAAGGCAAAGGCAAAGGCAAAGGCAAAGGCAAAGGCAAAGGCAAAGGCAAAGGCAAAGGCAAAGGCAAAGGCAAAGGCAAAGGCAAAGGCAAAGGCAAAGGCAAAGGCAAAGGCAAAGGCAAAGGCAAAGGCAAAGGCAAAGGCAAAGGCAAAGGCAAAGGCAAAGGCAAAGGCAAAGGCAAAGGCAAAGGCAAAGGCAAAGGCAAAGGCAAAGGCAAAGGCAAAGGCAAAGGCAAAGGCAAAGGCAAATATCAAATTGTATATGAGAATTTAAAGAATCTCCCACAAAATTGGTTACTATATATTTATCTGCAATTTGTATAACAAAAATTTTTAATTCTGAGAAGTTCCTTTCAGCCTGGTACGACATACTATTAATAATGCATCATAAAAAATGTTCTCTTGATGACCCTAATAATTATCGAGGTATTGCCTTGGTAAATTGTATGGCAAAAGTATTTACACTAATTCTGCTAAATCGTTTATCAAGTTGCTGTGAAGAGTACTCGGTCCTACCAGACTGACAATAAGTACGGTTTTAGGAAAAATAAAAGATGTTTGGATAATATATTTATTTTGAATTCAATTCTACAGATTCATTTCAGATTACCAAAACGTAAGATTTTTGCCATTTTTGTAGATTTTAGGCGCGCGTGCTTTTGACAATATAATTAGTGTAATAAAAAATCTTCATGACGATGCTAAAATTTCTGTTAAAGTTAATAATTCGTTTAGAGTTTCGACATTTCGGAAGGAGTACTTAAGGGAGAGTCACTAAGTCCCTTATTATTCAGTTTATTTATGGCTGAAATTGAAGAATATTTTAAGAATGCATGAAGGGGTGGCAAACTGCGAAATCCGAAATAAAGTTATGAAAGTAAAATTCCACGTAATCGAAGAAGAAATAACGCCAATTTTGGGAAAAGTTACCTGTCAATTGGAAAATTTGGTTAAAAGAGTTTCGATTAAACAAATAAGCCTCAAAGATGATGTCCTTCAAGGTCTAGGCTGCGTTAAGAATTTAGAGTATAAAATCGACTTGAAATCAAACCCTAGCTTCGAAATATTACCATTCAAGTTAATCCTCAAATTAGGGAATTCTGGAATTTCGGAGAACAACTCTCTATTCTAGATGGTTTATTATTCAAGGGTCACAAAGTCCTAATCCCTTAGTCGCATAAACCAAAAATACTTGAAGACATCCACAGTGGACATCACGGAATCGAAAAATCTTTGTCCCGAGCAAGATCATCAGTATTTTGGAGCAGTGTGTCCAAGGATATTACCGATTTTGTGCAAAAATGCAAAACTTGCGCTTCAAAACACATGTCGAAACCGAAACAACCTCTAATTCTTAAAGAGATTCCTACGTTACCATGGGAAATCACCGGCTCAGATATCTTCACGATTGCTAATAGAGAATATCTACTAATTTGCGATAGTTACTCAGGATTTTATGATATTGAAGAACTAAAGCACTCTACAAGCAAGGAAGTTATAAACGTTCTCAAAATATGGTGCGCAATTTACGGAATCCCCAAAATTCTCGAAACCGATAATGGACCTCAGTACAGCTCGCGAGAATTCAGTGAAAAATGGAACTTTAATCAGCAGACATCCAGTCCGCATTACCCACAATCAAATGGTCTTTCTGAAAAATACGTATCCATTGCCAAAAAGCTGATAAAGAAATGTGAGGCAGACGGCTCTGACGTTTTCAAAGCCCTATTGAACCAAAGAAATACACCAAGAAACGAAATGCTAGGCTCACCTTGTCAACGTTCATTCAGTAGAGCAACTAGAAGTCACGTACCTGCAAACAAAGACTCCTTAAAGCCCAAAATTAGAATAATGTAAGTGAAGAATTATCGAAACTTCGACTGAAACAAAAAATTAACTTCTATAAAACTGCAAGGCCTAGTCATCAATACAAGTCAGGACAAAGTGTTGTTATTCAAGAAGGGCACCGCAATTGGTCTCCGGCTCAAATAGTTGGAGAAGCCAATCGTCCTAGATCTTATGTTGTGCAGACTGAAAAAGGACAAAGATTCGACAGAAATTCCAAACACATAACATCCTTACCAATCACACAACAAACATCAACTATGACTGAAGAGACTGAAAACCTCCCGGAGATGACAAGCCCAACCTCGACCACAAGTGAAACGGATGAACCAAAACATCTTGAAACGAATAGACCAAAACCTCTGAATACACATTACGTCACCAAGACGTTCTAAAAGAGAAAGACATCCGAACAAGAGACTCATTGAAGAATGTTAATGTTAATTAGTTTAGTATTGCTAACTCTTAATTCTTATTATCCGTAACTTCTATTCGCAATTGATCATATGTTATGTTGTTTTAATCGATTTATCCACTTTAATTTAGAATGTAATAATGGAGATGTAACCTTCGACACTTATACGAGATCTGTCATTAATAAATAACTGTCATCTTAAACTAGCTTATTACAGGTGTAACATTTTCAACATCTTCTTTGTACTTGGAAATGACGAAACGAACGATTATCAAAGCAAAACAAGCAATAGGTGTTGTAATGAATATTATGTGCGAATCTAAAGTTAATTCCTGGTCTGCGAGAATAAAACTTTATGAATCAATTATATTGTCCTCACTTTCTTATGGATTAGTGGTGTGGGGCATAAGGTATGCAGACTTATTAGAACCTGTACGGACATATTTTTTTGAACGACTTTTGAATCTACCAAGGTCTACACCCAATTACATTGTTAGATTGGAAACCGGCTCGAACAAGCTCAGCTATTTAATTTTCAAGTCTGCATTAATTTGGGTAAATCAGTTGAAAGCTATGTCCAAACAATGTTTTTTGCGGCAGATGAATTTAGGCGAATGTAATATTAAATACAACTTTTTAATACAACTTAAAGAGTATTTTAATCTTGCTGGTGGTGAGTCTGTATGACTATCTTTTTTACAAAATAATTCTACATCATTATTGAACAACATTGTAGACACTTATACACAATCTCTCTTTAATGCTGATGTTCGAAGGATGGCCCAATCTTCATATCCTTTCGTTTATAAACATTTATCCACATATGATGACGGGACTTTCTATCTAAATACTTTAGCTCCAATTTATATTTGCCGTGCAACTGCTCAATTGCGAACGTGAAATGAAGAATAACCTCACGTGGAATTGTGTATCCTGTGTCAACTGTGGATATCTGTACAATCTGCAATCTACAAGTTGCTGAATCTCTTACTCATATATTGCTTGAATGCCCAATATATAGTGGTGTTCGTGAAACGCAGTTTTTTTTAATTTAAATAATTTAAATGATGTGGTGCTACTTCTGGATTCGCAAGATTCAAATAAACAAAAGAAACTTGTTTATAGTATTCTTAGTATGTTTAAATTGCAAGCTTTTATAATTAATGAATAATTTATATATTTTATAATATATTGTATAACCGTACTTCTTGTGAAAAGGCTTACTACTTATACACAATAAATTTATCTATATATCTATTTATCTATCTATCTATATAATTAATTTACGAATAAGCTTTATTACTATCATCCGTCATTAGTGTCAAATAAAAAGGGCGACTAACCACAAGTCGGGGTTTATAATTGTATTCACTCCAAATAGATTTATTATTTTGGGTGACATTGAATTTCCGAAATTTAGGAGTATTAACCTATTCAATAATATATGCGATGTGAACAGTATAATTTCTAATGCGAAAGACTCCACAGTTCTTGAAGAATTGTAGACGCACATTATAAAAAAGACAACACTGTTTACAGTTTCTACAAAATAAGAATTTCAATTAAAGTACCGCATTTTATATTAAATTGCGTGATATAATTTATCAAGTGCATTTGTTAAAACTGTTTTATTATTTTTTATCAAGTGCGGGTACCAAAACAAATCACTCACCTACGGGCTACAACGGGACCGGTAACATTGTTAGACGATGTGTTAGTTCTTAATCTGAATTTTGTTTCCGACGTAATGGGCACTGGAATTCCTGACCTCATTTCTTTGTGCCAGATTCCACTTTTTGTAGAAGAGCCTGAAAATAATTAAAAAAACTAATTTGTTCGATAGCTACTAATACTATAAAGAGAAATGATTTAAAAAATGCATGGAATGTTTTTGTTTTGAAGATCCCAACAAAAATAACTATAATGTAACCTCGGGTATCAAAAATTGCCCTCTAAACAATTATCATTTTGTATGCGCTGCGAAAACTAATGATACATAAAATGATGTAGAATTAACGCAAATAGAGAATAGAACAGGCTGTTATCACCGAAAATGTCCGATTGCTTGGCAACTCAGCAAATGTTTAAGTCTCAGAGGCGTCCAGTAAATATCGTTTCTAGACGAAAGCTCAACTTCCTATGTGAATGAAGAGTTTTTATGTATATCATACGTTTAATAATTTTGTGATAAGATAGTTACAGTGCGACTTTGCGGACTTTGCCTATTAGGTGGATATTTCAAGAATTTAAATAGTAGGTAGTAGGTCTTTTTAATAAGTTTAAGTGAGGTGCGACACTGGAACGAGAATCGGTTGGAAACTAGCGCATAGATTGATGACGTGCCTATACTGTTCTCTATCTGCGTTAACTCTACTACATATTCATAGTAGGTAAAGTACGACCAGAGATCTAAGAAGGTCGTAAAGCAATATAAGCTGACTACCCTCACTATTACCTATTGTTCAAAAAATAGATAAGCAATAAAAGTGTGCGTCCATTAAAAGATTCCCAGATCCGGATTAAAATATCTCATGAAATGGTTTGGCATTTTAATTTGAATATTTATTGGTAATAAACTAATTTAGAGAATATGGTGGAACATTAGTGTATTTGGATGAAACTTGGTTCGATACACACGATAATTCACGCAGGAACCGAAAATTATTTTATACCAAATGCGTTGTCTTTATCGGCAAAGAATATTGAGGACTCTTTAGTCGATTATCATGATGATTCTACAGCCGAATTATTTGAAGACTAGTTCCAAAATAAACTCATACCAAATATTCCACCCAACAGCATTATTGCCATGGATAAAGCTAGCTGCCATAGTCGAAGACTAGATACAGCACCAAGTTCAAATGACACAAAAGCCACAATACAAGAATATGTTGAATAATGATATGTATATACAATGGAAAGTACACAAAAAACAGTTACTATTACACCCTGTATATTTATATTCCGTGTGTTTAAAAGTGCATCAAGGATGGTGGGAAGTTCTGCACCTGCCCTCTGAATATTACTGTAAAGTTCTGCATTTAGTTGGTTATATGTTATCTTCGTGAGTGAGTTGGTTTATATGCATTTACTTATATGCAAAAAAATGCAACTTCACAAGTTTAGGTATATTAAATTTAATTCTACAACTTGAATATTATAAACTTTCTGAACTATAATCGCATTCAACAATTTTCAATTATATTCAAGCGATATTTTCCAATATAATTATACCTATCTATGAAACAAAATTTAATGGCTAGGGCAGTTACAGCTCTGCGTAGAATCGATCACCTGCTGATAACTCAAAAGCTTGGTGATTTATGACCTTCTTAGATTTCTGGACGTACTTTACTCATCATAACCCTTCCACGAGAAGGTCACAATAGGTCACAGTAGCCGTTTCTTCAAATAAGACAATCAACACACGGGTAGAGTCGAATGATCTTCATGCGTATCATGATATTGATCTTTATCCAACTTGATAGTTTCATAAAATTAAGGTTGATTATGTTCCGGGTGGGCAAATAAGAACTTTGCCAAGATCGGTTAAGTAGAAGTAGGCGCTTATTCATAACAAAGTTCCCAAAGTTAATTTTGAAAATGTTTTTGTACTTTTAAGCAATTATCAGACAAATTCTATCTCATTTATAGAGTAGTATATTAAAATTACTTTATTAATTTTTTTTAATTATTGTACCAACCTGTTGAAGTCGTTGATGATCTACTGGATAGGGAATAGGAATAGGGCTCTTGATTTTCCCTCTCCCTAATAAATAATTGTTCGGATGAAAAGCTTTTCCGAACACCCTCTTTATAGCTAAAATTTCTTGGGGTGGGAACAATTTTCTGTAGCGTTGCGGATGCTGGAACGTGATGCGGTGGATGCTTTTGATTCGGTTTCGGGGGCGAGAAGGATCTGCCCCTGTCGTATCGGCGATAGCCTCGACCCTTCTCAGTAACCGCCTCCGGTTGGAGGATGTAAACAGGTCGCAGGATTGAGGAGTTGCCTGAAAGTTTCAAAATAATTCATGAGATGGTATATGATTGCTTACAATAAAAAAATCAGTTATGATTAAAAAAAACACAGTTTTATAGCAAATCGATCCAAAAGCTTGGGGTGCTCGGTTTCAATAATTGCTATACGACTAGATATTTCATCAGTACCTAGTTACATATGTCTTAAACCAGTATAAATATATTTATGTAATAAATCGCAGCACGCTTTTTGTAATACACACAACCGCAAAATCTAGGGATATTGCCTTATATTGTAAAATTTTCGGCAAATTAATTTTTTTATTGATTTATTGTAAATAGTATGATATACAATTACTGTTAATAACCCAGTTTAGTAGTTACTCTGTGTAAAAATTACATTATGGTACTTTTATTTATGCAAGAAAGTAAAATAAGAATATTCTGTAATTAAAAAGAATAAAATTCTTGCGCTCAATTTACAAAAAAAAACACTTGATTTTAGTAATTCGTATGTCCTCCTCGAGCATTCAGAACAGCGCGACATCTGCGTGGCATACCAAAAATTAAGTTGTCTATGTCTGCTTGAGGAATAGCATTCCAGGCGTCCGTGAGAGCTAAAAATAGAGTTTGCGGATTATTCCCAGGTCTCCCCATATGTAGTACTTCTCGCTGGAGCATATCCCATACATGTTATATGGGATTGATATCCGGGGACTGCGTCGGCCATTGCAAAACATCAATACCGTGCTCATCTATGAAGTCCATTGCGAGTCTGGAAGTATGCGGACGAGCATTATCGTGCATAAACAAAAAGCCAGGACCTACAGCTGCTGCATATGGAATGACAATAGGTTGTAGGATGGTATCACGGTACGACATACCTGTCATAAAACCGTCCAGTAAAATGAGATCAGTTCTTCCGCCAACACTAATACCTCCCCAAACCATGATTGTACCGCTTTGGTAAGAATGGTCTTCCTGGGCAAATGCTAAACGGTTTATACGGCTTGTTTCTCTCCAAGCACGTACTCGTCTCGAGTCTGGATAAATTCGAAATCGAGATTCATCACTGAATAGCACGTTAGCCCAATTGGCGTTTATCCATAAAATGTGTTCGTGTGCCCACATTAAGCGAGCTCCTCGATTTCCTCACGTTAGTGGAGGAACTCTCAAAGGGCACCTGACACGTAGGTTGCTCTCATGCAATCTACGACGCACTGTATCAGCCGACACTTCCACTTGGTGAACCTCTTGGAGTCTAATTTGAAGCTCAGGAGCAGTAACATTTCGATTTCTTCTAGCAGTCAACTGCAAAAAACGGTCTTGTCTCGAGGTAGTGATTCGACCACGACCCCTATGTCTTTCCGCTACATCACCTGCTTCGCGATATCGGCGATGTAACCGTGAAGTAACGCTTTGGGTTGTACCAGTTTGTCTAGCAACGTCTACTTGGCATATCTCAGCTTTAAGCAGACCTATAGCCCGCATCATTTCATCACGAGTTAAATGCCTTCTTTCCATGATTGCTAACACCATATACGACTGTCACAAACTGTAAACTCCACTGACACCAACAATTAATAACTAGAAATCCGTGATCAATACTTACAAAGCAACTGCTCATTAGACATCACATACAAAAAAAAACACAAAAAAATATAGTGATAACGAAAAATATCAGAAAAAAGTGGAAAATAATATACAGTACACAGTGGCGTAATTTCATTTCTATTTCGAGGTACAATAATTGATTTTTTTACATTTTCTCCGACTTTAGCTACAATATCCCTAGATTTTGCGGTTGTGTGTATATAAATTAAAAAATAATTTTGCCTCTTTGAGAGCGATCTGCTATAAAAATTTCCCAATTTTATATCCCAACTATTATTTATTTCAAATACATTTTAAATTTGGGGTCCGGTGAACTATACGGAACCACAAATATTTCACATTTCACTGATTTTGCGAAAAACCGATAGTACCTACCCACCTATTTTGAAGATTATCTGTCGAAAAATTTGCGGCAAATTCAGAATTTACAGAGAAAAATCCAAAAAAAGAATTTTTTTTCAACATTTCAACCATCACTTTTTGGCCCGATATTTTATACAAAAAACAGTTTCAATGTGTCGCACTGTATCCGAAACTATTCAAAAAGATATTTTCTCTTAAATTATAACAAAAAATTCGATTATTTTCCTTACAATATCATTAAAGTACAAAACTTTTCCATGTACGTATTCACAAGTTTATAACTGTGTGTATTTAAATAACAAATGTCAGGAAAAGGGATAGAGGTGGGCATATTTTCAATTCCGTTATTTGAAGTATTTTAAATATTTAAAATATTTAAAATATTTAAAATATTTAAAATATTTAAAATATTTAAAATATTTAAAATATTTAAAATATTTAAAATATTTAAAATATTTAAAATATTTAAAATATTTAAAATATTTCAAACATTTTAAATATTTTTAATATTTTTAATTATAGATTGATATAATTCTGGAAGACTAAAGTGAATACGATTTCAAATTTTGTATTTTATCCCGACAATAAAAAACGTAATGTGTGTTAAGGGAAAGGTAGAATAATTTTTTCATCCACCCTTCTCATTCTTAAAAAATATCCATATCCTAAGTTTCTCATGAAGGGAAGAAGTGGACGGAATTATTATTTACACTTCCCCTTCCTAATTGATTTTTCAAATAACGCACAATATGTATGAATATGTATATTGGGGTGACATTCACTGATACCTAATAGATCTATTGTGCCCACTTACTTCTACTTAGTTCCTGATGAAAGTCTCAGAGACTAGTAGCTCTTTTAGTCCTATTTCCCGAAAGAATTTTAGAATATATGCAGGCTTTAGCTTAGGTAAATGTAATCTCCTAGGTGTTGTGCTCTAGGATTCTAGATTGCTGTGCAATTCGCAAGTATGTGGATGGAGGTTTCTTCTTCCATGTTACAGAATCTACATTCTTCTTCCTCCACGATTTTGAGCTTCTTCAAGTGCCCTTTCAGGTCACGATGTCCCGTTAGGATCCCTGTTAAAACTCTTAGTGCAGTTTTACTTTGACTTATGCATTAATTTGATCTCAACAGGTTGTAGTCACCCAGAAGAAGAACTTTTGATTGTCTACTAGATATTTCTAATGGACAGATCTTCTCTTTTTTTCGGCTTTGCCATTTTCTTCCAATATTACATTGGAACTGATACCGCAAAAGGGTTCCAGCCCCCAAAAGGGTGTTTCAGTCACCCTCTTTGCTACTTCATCTGCTGTTTCATTTCCCTCTATTCTGGTGTTTCCTGAAATCCACAGTAAGGTGACTATACTGTTCATTGAGTTTGCCTAGGCATTCTCACGCCATTTTGGAACTGATTACATAACAGCTCAGTGCTTTAATGGCTGCTTGACTATCCGATATTAAGATAATCCTTTGCCTTCTATATCCTTTATCAATATTGAACTGGGCACACTTTCCTATGGCGTTAATTTCCGCTTGAAAGATACTTGGGGTTTTTCCCAAGCTTTCGGAGTGTTTGGTTCCTGGCCCGTACACTCCAATCCCAGTTCCTTCTATTGCTTTTGAGCCGTCTGTCTACCAAGTCTGGTAATGGTAGGTGAGGAGGTGGTTTTTTATAATGATTCCCTCCCTACTTAGTCTGTATCTTGTTCTTTCGTAATGTGTGTTATAAATTATTGGATATTTTTCACAAAGGGGAAGGGAGAATAATTTTCTCATTCACCCTTCCCATTCTTAAAAAATATCTGTACCCTCAGTTTCTCATGAAAGGAAAGGGTGGATGGAATTATTATTTACACTTCCCCTTCCCAATGTATTTTTTAAATAACGCACATTATGTGCATAACATTAATTTTCAGAAGAAGGCTAATTAATTTACACCTTGATAGTTTTGTTTTTTAGCTATAGACAGTACCTATAGAAAAAAAGGATTCAAATTGTTAGTGTTTTTTTATAATATTAACTTTGGAACAGTTCAGTTCTTGATACTTTAGGAAGCTGAACAATCCCATCTCTACTTATAGTTTTACAACCATTTGACATTTGACAAGTAAACATCATTTATTTTGATGTCGCTGTAAAAATATAAAATATATAGATACCTTATAACATATATTTAGATCAATATTAGAGAGAAAATAATGGAGTTTTTTATTGAACAAAAAATAAAATATGATTTTGAACAGTTTCCTGTACAGTGTGACACATTTGAACTGTGTTTTATTGAAAATATCGGACAAAATAGTTGCCATTGAAATGTTGAAAAAAAATCTTTCTCTGGAAATTCTGAATTTACTGTAGGTAAATCGATTTTTTTCAGAATCAGTAAAAAACTCGTGGTTCCGTATAGTTCACCAGACCCGATATTTGTTTATTTATCACAAAATGTATCATCAGTTCGTTGTGTATCATATTTTCGTTCTGCTAATCGTAATTTCCATGTGACATTTGTAAATAAAGTGCTTTTTCCATTATACGTTGAGCAATATTAACAATTTAATTTATCAAGTTTTTTAAAATAAACGAATATGTTCACAAATATATATATTATATCCGTATTTTTATAAAAACGTTTAAACTAATTTACCTTTTGGAATTTTGTCTTTGATTCGTCCATTTCTAGGGAAGACTGATGGATCAACTGCCCAAATCTGTTGATTCCCATTGGCACTTTCATCCTACAAATTTAAACCACAAATTAATCACTTTTTTAAATACAACATATTTTTACAAAAATCCGACGCAAATGGTGACTGTAAAATGTTTGTTTATATAAAATTGACATCCCTATGACAACTTTTAAACTTAAAATATACGCACCACTACATAATTATTCAAGGAAACTGGTCGTAGTGCGAATAATCTGCAAAGCAGCATGTCAAAATGAGAAAATAAAGCCGGTATAAACCTCATGTAAATGTATGCACATTTATCACAACTGAAAGAAAGTGTAACAGGATTTTCACGTAGTGGGTTTTGATGGATCGATACGTCATGTTGCCTAGCGTCCTTTCGATGACATTGCATGATCAACAGTTTGTGACGTCGAAATCCAGTTTTTCCGTTATTTTTTTGTTAATACGCACTAAAAGAAGTACGCATGTGATGGAATGGTAACCGTATACTGAATTTTCTTCAAGGTTAACGTATGGAGGTTTTTGGGGTATCAAAATAATTAATGGTTTCAAAATACAGTGGAGATGTTAGCGAACCATTAAATTAGAATATGCTAAATTTGTTGGTGTAGAAACTATGGGTTTGGAATATGAAAATTACCGAGAGTATTTCCATAAATTCTATTTATATCAAGCGTTAAATACTTTACTATCGTTAATAACTTGTTTATCTTATTAATGGAATAATTATTTACCTCACAAATGCGGAAAGTAATTATTTTCCGTACGCGATTGTAGTTGCTGAACGACGTGTAACCGAGTTAGGTCCAGCAGTTAAATGCGGAAAGGATAATTTGTCTTTGGAAAGACCCATCATAATTTTATACGGACAATCACCTCCTTTTTCGCATAAATTTAGAAACCAAGTTATCTTCCTTCAGAGACTGAGCTCTCCTTCAGTCTCTGAAGAAGAAAACTTGGTTATCGAAACGCGCGTAAGATGTGAAAGTGTTGGTATAGTGTTAACTGTGTTCAGTGTCGAATATTGCTAACGGTTCCAGAATTATCAACTTAAAAAAGTACTTTGATATCAAAATTTTTCTGAAAAAAAAATCTTCTGTAGTTCATTGAAAAGAATATTAAAAAGTTTTCCCTTTTATTTTTTTCCATAATTTGTTTGGACTCATTTCCACTTTCTCCTGCCTTATCGACAGAAAGCATTTTTTCAAATTTGACTACACAGCCAAGCTTTAATAAGGTATACAGGGTGTCCCAGACTAATTTATCCAGGATATATCTCTTAAACGAATAGAGATTTTCGAATGGGACAAAAACTGATCTATTCCATTTCTAATACACTTTAATATGGCTTAGAAAAAATCATCCCCTAAATAATCATCCCTTAGTTACAACCCCTAACTTTAAATTTTTAAATAGTACCCTGTACATTTTTTTATAATTTTGGATGTAGTCTTCCATCGTCTATTCAAGAAATTTTTCAAAAATAAAATGGGTTCGTAGGTAATCAAGAAACAAGCAACAAGACGGAGCTCCTCCACACAATGCGAGAATCGTTAGCGACCACTTACAAAACCGTTTCGATAACCACAGGATAGCAAACAACTCTCCAGAAATTATGTGGGCGGCACGTTCACCTGATTTGTCACCTCTTGACTCCTCCTTTTGGGCAGGGGGTTTACGTTGGCAGGGGGGTATTGTGGTACTATCTATTGCTCAAATTTATTTGAATAATTCTTAATACAGACTTTATTATTTCTGTCCATTGTTTACAAAGTGGAATTATTTGTTGGATGACATTGACAATTGGCCGTGACAGTCGTGTCTTGGATAAAAGCGTTCGTTTGTCATGCCGTGGCTTACATAGAGGGAAGTGTAGCACTTTATGACTTGATCTGTCCAGAACACGCTCGGTGTAGTGAGCAGTGTAGTTCGGATGTATGTTTCGGGTAGGTTTTCTCTATGGTAGTATTCTGTACTGAAGTTGAGGAAGTGTCGGTCACTTTTTTTCCGCTGTGTGCTTTCAACTAGATGGCTTGGTTTCCAAACGTGCATCCCCTGCTGGGTTTTATAGGTTCCCGTTCTGAATTAGTTGTGGAATATACGGTTTAGTATTTTGTTCTACAGGAGTTCGTATTGTTGGAGAATTCGGTCCTTTTCTGGAAGCCGTTTTCACAAACCCTTATAGGAGATATATTGCACTCAAACGATTGAAACTGCCAACGTTGAAGTTTTGGCATTGGAGGCGTGCCACATGTTTTTGATGTTGGTTCATTATTTGTTGGTTGCCATCCAGTAAGAGGAAGATTTTGAGTACTGGACTCTTTTTGGAAAAGGGTTCACCTGTGGGGCCAGGGCCAGTGATAAAAGATATTGTTTATCAATCAAAACCGCAAAATGTAGACGAATTAAAAGAAAATATAAGACAAGCATGTCGCCAAATTACTCCTGTAATCTTTATTACATTTATTTTCATTGTTCCTTCAAGCTTTAAGGCTTTCTTGATTAATTTAACAAAAATAAAAAATAAACTGATATTTTCTTGATTACTTATGAACCCATTTTATTTTTGAAAAATTTGTTGAATAGACGATGGAAGGCCACATCCAAAATTATAAAAAAATGTACAGGGTGCTATTAAAAAATTTAAAATTAGGGGCTGTAACTAAGGGATGAATATTTAGGGGATGATTTTTCTACGCCATATTAAAGTGTATTAGAAATGAAATAGATCATTTTTCGTCCCATTCGAAAAGCTCTATTCGTTTAAGAGATATAGCCTGGATAAATTAGTCTGTATATGGTTGGGATGGAAAAAAAATTGGAAAAACATTAAAACAAAAATGTCATAATATAAAATGCTGAATTGAATTTCCTCCACTTGTTTTTTTACATTCAATTTTAACTTGAAAGTTAAGGAATGGAATAAAAAATTATTGCTTACAAACTAATCCAAATATAGGAGTGAAAATAATGAATGCAATACAAAGGAAAATGTCTTAGCGTGCAAAATATAAATTATACTGAATTCTTCATTATAAAACTGTTTGTGAAAGCTTGTTAATCATAAGAATGTGAAAGTACCCATGTCTTTTCATTATATATTTAAAAATAATTTTCCAATTGACAGATTGTTGAAAAAGAAAGTTCAAACAAAACTTCTAGGAACAGTATAAGAAAAATCGACTTACCCTAACGCTTGATTGAGCCGATTCTACTCGTTTTTCGTCTTCGTCATGTCGAGAGTTGCGTCTCCAATAATTCACTGAATGATTCGAAGAAGACGCCGACGACGATACTGATTGGCTATCATTGGATAAACTACCAGACAACCAATCTAATTCAGTTTGATCTCTTGGTGTCGAATAGCGAACAGTACCATTAAGTTCCACAATCGGAAGTTGGCGACGGGATAATCTGAAAAAGACATAAATCACTATATAGGTACAATACGTTCTGAATCATTATATAGTAGGACCGGGACTATCCGACGTGTCTTCTTTGTCTGGAAGATGATGAAACAGCAGAGCATAAACTATGTGCCTGTTCAAATCAGGCATATTTGGCATTAGCCAAAAAAACTATTCCGCTTTGCTTAGTATCTGCATTTTTTTGGTGGAATATGAATAAGAATATGTGTGACCCACAATGGGTTCTTGCAGGTCGCAGTGGAAGGCTGAAGAGACCCACTCACCTCAAATCGAACCTAACCCACAGAAAAATAATAATAACAATTTTTTTAATGGTAGATATCCTGGAAATATTCAAAGAAATAGTTGAAATTCCAACGAACGCTGTAATTTTAGATGTATACCTACGACAGACAACAAAACAAGTACTTTCTGAGATCGTTGTCTATTGCTATTTATAACTGACATTTTTCCCATGTCTTTAGTGGACATTTCCAGATATTTTAAGATTAATTACCCTCGATGGACGAGATGTCTCAAACGATATCTATCACCTATCACTGACGTATTTCTAACTCACGTTTTTTCTCTGTAATTAAATGGTCCAATGTACACAGATACAACGTGGTGCAGAAGATCGCCATTCCGTCCTGGTTATGTCTCTCGTGGCGTACAGGAAGAGATGTCGCTTGTTGTGTAGTCACAATGCGAAACGATATTGAATTTGTAACGCGTTTTCCTTGAACACATGGCTCCTGCCACACGAACACGTCACTATGGACACCATTGAAGCAAAATTTTCGGTTCAAATCTCGGGCGCCAGATTTTTTACGTGGTTTGTTCCACGGTCCCTTGACTCTTAGCGTCTAGAGTTCCAGATAGCCTCAGATGGAGGTTACGGAAAATTCCAGGGGTCTTGTTGAATTTAATTTAACTAACTAATTACAGCCCGGAAAAGCCAAATCTTGGTTCTCCAATAAATAAGTTGCGGTTAATAACGAATAAAATAGGAATTCAAACCTTTAGTTTATTAATACTCTGTGGTCTATTTAATTTAAATAACGGACAAAAAAGAATGGTATTCACAACATATACTATAACGGAGGTAACAGTCAGAGCCGGTCAGGTTATCAGAATACGGTTCAAATCGACCGGGTAAACAAACAAGTTATAACGGAGCCACTTCCAAGTTCGAGAAACCCTTTGGATTTAACACTCTAAGCTGCTGTGGTTAGTATCTTGACCACACCATTAAGCACTACTCAGAATATTATTCTAATAGTAATGTTAACGAATTGTGAGCCTAATCGACATTTACAACAGTTCTATGTGCGTCGTGTCTAACCAGCTAACCACATTTACCTAACACACTGATATTTGTTAAAAGTGGTCACTTAACTAACCACAACGTCCCTAAAAGCGTATTTCTGTGAAAAAAATGGCGCGAAAAGTTTGTTTACCTTTTTTCTTTACGAGCTTTGACTAGAAGAAAGCAATTTGGCCGCATTAGTATTGTCAGAGGTTTGATAAAATAAACAGTGTATGTGTTTTTACTTCCTGTCCATAGAACTTCATTTTAGATATTGAAATATTTCAGGTTCCGAAAATTTTCAAAGGTAACTCGCTAGGTTTACTGAGATTTTTTCAAAAAATATCAGAACTTTATCTAAACAATTTTACATTCTTTGGAGTATACAAACTCATATCATAACAAGTACAAGAGATAAATGTTTTTGGCAAAGATAATATTGCAATTAGATTGATAAGAAAGTCGCAAAACTGTCAACGAAAGTTAATTTATTTTGTTTGGGAGCATTTTGTTGCTTTTTCTTTTCTATTTTTGGCTTTTACATAAATAAAAACAAACATAGGTACTTTACTTTTAAATTACACCGGCAAACTACTTTAAAAAACAAAAATTTTTATTTAAAATAGACACGAATTACGACACACAGAGTAAGAATAAATGACCCGTCTTTACCTTTCAAATAAGGCGTCAGTATCGGAACTATTTTTGCTGTTTCTCACCAGTTGCTAGCAGCATAAACTATTGTTTATCATTTTTTTCACTACCGGACTAAAGCGGCTTTGTCACACAGGACCGGATAATATTCACTAATTCAAAAGAGCAGACCGTAAGTTTCAGAGCGCAGATCTCGAAGCATACGTTGTTTCCCTATTTATATTGTCATTAACGGTCGTGAAATGTATTTAGATTCAACAAAAAATTTGTCAGATACTGCACGTCCTTCGGAATTAATTAAAACTTATATATACCGAACGGCCTATCAGTTGGAAATTTTGAACATCGGAACGGATATATTTCATAATGTAATGTTTTTGTTATTTATTTAAATAGTTTTTACTTGTGGAATAAAATTATACACGCTACTATGGCTAATTACTATTTATTTATTTAAAGAAATACACACTGTATTAAACTTAATTTATATACACACTTTACTTAATGTCTACTAATTTATTTACACTCGGTATAATAGTTCTAATTTATTTTTACCACTTGAATATTACACTATTTATCTTCACTATTTAATTCACTGTCCGATTACTAAGAACTTCTGTAAAATATCTGTGAGCTAGCTCTTTACTGTCCGTTTCACTAATTGTCCACTAATTGTCCTTCTCAACTCTAGAAAATTCCAGTACCTTCCGCGCTCGTCCTATGCACAAACAAAGCGAATGTTCTCGAAAGGGGCGCAGCCACCAAAATTTACAGTCGATGGACAGGACTGGCTTTGAGTTGGTGACCTCGCAATAATAGAGTGGAATTCGAATTTGCGTACCTCCGGATTAATAATGAAATACATTTAAGCAGAAAAAAATATATAATCTCAATACGGTAACGGAAAGGGGTCGGAAAGTAAGTAACGAGTTATATAAAACATAGCGGTAAAAATAAAATACGTTACGGAAAAATAAAAGTGAACCTCAATTCGGTGCCCAAAAAAAATAACTCGTTACAAATTGAAGGAAATTGAATAATTTCCAAGCTCATATGATTATTATCCTTCATATTACTGTACTGTACTTGGTGTACAATTGCATTGAAAAAAGAGAACATGTATAAGAAAGAGACGTTAATGTCATCCTATTTACGTAACACCTGCTGTATTATTGGAAGTGAAGGTTATCAAATCATAAAGGTTGTGAAAAATGGAAATCATTGGCGTCGAGCGTCTATTGCTCAAGTCTGGAGATTATTTTAATAGATACTTCTGTAATATAAATGTGCTACCGCAAGAACTGACTGTCCTTCCTTTCATTCTCGTTATTATTCGAGCCTTTCCAATCTCACTAAAACAACGAGCCATCATTACTTTACATTATTACACGTCAAAGTCAGACTTTATCAAATCAAACGTTATAAACATGCAATTTTGAGAATATATCTTACGACTATGGGTTGCAGCTTTGACCACATGACATTTGTTAATCTCCTATAATTCCAGTCGGTCTGGAGCAAATGAAGTGATATTAACGTCTTTTTGAAGTTATACTTCTAATGCGACTTCCAACAAGGTTGCGTTAAACGTTAAAGAGAGAAAGAAAGATACACAAAGGTAGAAAGTAGGAGAGAGAAAGAGAGTGAGTCCTTCGGTATTCGATAACAGATGGCAGTGTAAGTACTATTTTTTAAAAGTAATTTATTAAGAGATTGTAATTTTAAAATTTCCTTCACATGACCAAAATCTTCGGCATTTATCAACAAATGATAGTGTAAGTATACTTTTTTCATTAAATAAAGTAACCTTTAAAATGTAATTGAGAAAAACTTCCTTTTTGGAATTTTTGTTCATATGACCAAAACCTTCGGCATTCAATGACAGATGGCAGTGTAAGTATTTTTTTAAAAAGTAATTTATTCAGAAGCTGCAATTTTGAAATTTCCTTCACATGACCAAAATCTTCGGCATTCATCAAAAAAAGATAGTGTAAGTAAACTATTGTTCTTAAATAAGGTAACTTTTAAAATTCACTCAAAAATTCCTTTTTTGGAATTTTCTTTATACGACCAAAACCTTCGCCATTAGATAACAGATGGCAGTGATACTTCTAATGCGACTTCCAATAAGGTTGCGTTAAACGTTAAAGAGAGAAAGAAAGATACACAAAGGTAGAAAGTAGGAGAGAGAAAGAGAGTGAGTCGGTAGATCCCAAGCACATGCGCGTGGTATTCTTGCTATGCAGCGAAGTAAACAGTGTGAGCGTCGTGAAATCAGCTGAAATACGTACTTGTTGTTCTATTTTAATTTATAATATTCATTATTTCATTTACTTGTTTTTTTAGTTTGATTTGATACACATATAATTTACTTCAGTTATCATAATCCCATTGGAAATGTTATAGATTTGGATATTTCTCCACTCGAAAATGATAATTAAAAGATGCGCTCAATTGTGAATTGTAAGCAATGTTAATAAAGTTTGTCTTAAAGAAACAATATGATTTCACTGAAAATCAATTTCTACCCTCTCTTATTTTCATTTCCACATTTCGAAGTATAACTTCTTCCGCGCGGAGGGACGCACTAATTCTTTGTTAATACAACTAGACAAGACAAGTTTGACATTAGTCAAGTTCACCACATTCAACATATCTTCATCACTACTTTGAAAAATCCATTTCCATACTAGTCGGTCACCAAACTCTACTGACTGACTTTTGTCGCCTCTATTCCGCCTATTCTGTGTGCATTTCACAACTGAGCCACAGCAAAGCAATATTTTAGTTCTAATGAGAAAATAATAATAATAATACCGATAATATGCTTAATAATACCGAGCGTATAACGAATTAACCACATTTAATCATAACAAAAGTTTTTTAATTTGAATAGGCTGATTAATATGGGACACATTAAACGCTGGATATTGTTGATATCAGTAAATACAAGTCACGCATGGTAACTTTCAAAGGGAAAAGTTATTTCATTCCAAAATAAACGAAATTTCGTGTCACAAAGTGATTAAAGAAACAGCCTATAGGTCGGTTGCCCTCAATTGGTTTGATTTACGTGCACTCATTTCTAATAATGAATTCTTTAACACTCTTGTTAGTGCTCTTTATTTAATAAATTCGAATATATTTTATATTTCACATAATAGCAAAATATCTAAACAAATAATGGTATTGAGATGTAGATGAATGGATTAATAAATCAAAGATCTCAATTCCCCAAAAATAACCAAATATCATGCATTGGCTATTGATATAGCATCAGTACTCCCTCGCAATGAACTCAAGACGAAGGGGCAGTAATATTAAAGGCTTCAAATAAATAGTTGAACTTGATTTACCTTGTTCGCACTACTCGGAGTAAATATTGATGATCCGGAGCAGTCTTGGTAACTGTCTCAACCACCTTCAGCACTTCTACACTCGAACTAAGCTGAGCCAAACTAGCTAAAGTTTCTAAAGCGGCATGTCTAACTTTTCGTCTTCTATCTCTTAGAGTGGCAGCTGTGAATTCGGTCATTTTGATAATTTCTAAATCATTTCGAGGAAGAAGTCTTGATGAAGCCATAAGTATCTGGAGAGCACCTAGAGAAACAGTCGTAGTAATTAAGTGAGTATATCATTATAGTGAGTAATATTTATCAAAATTGATAAAAGTTTTCAACATATGTATAACAAGATTTCGTCATAATATAATGAACACTGTTTACACTACCACTACACCAACACTAACATTTTACACTATCTAACGCGAGTTTCGATAACGTTATCTTTTTCAGAGATTGAAGGTAAGCTAACAGTATGGTGCTTCGTCATGCATATAAAGATACATTCAAACACAAACGGAACATAGGGAGTTAGTGTATTCTCTGATCTAATTAGTCCACCAACAAAACATTTCTATAAGTTTACTTCAATGAATATCCAGTATTGATCTGGACAGCTGGATTCAGAACCAATGTAAGAAAGCCCGCCCCTTCTCCTTCGAAAATTTGTTAGTTATGTTATGTGCGAGGTGTGTGTAAACTGCGATTTAGTATTGAATAATTATTTGATGGGGGTAGTAAACGTCGCTACATATTGAAACAATTTGCTTACGTTTTATGTTGTTAAAATCGAAATTTAATTGTTAAATTCTCTTTAACAATTAATGTTTCGAGTTAAGATAATATGTTTTGATTTCTTTTGGCCATAACCGCTTTCAAAATAAAAATAAATTCGTAAATAAAACAAAATAGGATTCTTAAAATTCTGTTTACTGACTGTCTGACGCTAATTAAGGACCGTCCACGGTTGAGAATAGGGAAAGGTGAGAATTGTACGATATGTTATAGGTGTCCAAATAAACGATTGTAATAATCGTGTTTTTAATCCGTTGAAGCTGGATGTTGGATGCATTTGAAAGCGTAGAAATAGTTCAATGTAATAAAAGTTTGAATAAAGACAAAGGACCTTTATCTTATAGTTTATTAGGAAAAAAGAAATAGTAGAAAATTTTTCGCGCTATGATGGTTTGTTCCCACGGATGAAACAGTTTGGCGCGATAAAAATTTAGTATATATGGATGACGAAGCACCATAGTATTAGTTTACCTTCAGTCTCTGAAGAAGATAACTTGGTTATAGAAACGCGCATGAGATAGTGTAAAGTGTTAGTTTTGGTGTAGTGGTAGTGTAAGCAGTGTTTAGTGTCAAGTATCGCCAACGTTTCCAGAATTCCCAACTTAATCTTTAAAATAAGTGAGGGTACATTGAACATGAATGAACAGTAGCAAAAAGTAAATGGTTCGTCACAAAACACACTGTTAACTTGAGTTATATTTATTTACAATTATCTTTAGGTGTAGGTACCAGACTACATACGTTATACACGCAATGAAGAACTAATTTACTAGCCTGAGAAGGAGCATGCCGTACCTACTCCACTTAATCCAGAACATTGCTGTGGTAATGCGAAACCGCTACTAAAACGTCCAAAAGTTCTTAGTTGGAACATCAAAATCTGCTGCACGTGGTTGTACATCTCGGTGGATTCAAACCAAACATCAGACGTACTGGAGACACGTGCCAAAATAGAAACACAGCAAACTCTTGGTCAAAAAACCCTCGGAGTCGCTTACTAACGAAATACTAAACCTCAGCAGGGGCCAGATAAGGAAAGTGACGGGATTCCTGTACCTTAAGTCAGCACATGCATACAATTGGCATATATAGGGAGGAACCTATCTGTCGGTTGTGCATGGAAGAGGAGGAAACAGCCTCTCACATTATCTTCGGATGTGAAGCACTATTTCATTGGAGATATAGACTCCTAGGATTAGACTATCCAAGGGAGAATTTCACCAAGAAGGACCTAATGAAAATATTGTTGAGGTTGATAGGGGCTACTGGTCTCTTCACAGGAGCGGTATCCAAGAGCACAATAAGCCTAAAGGCTGAGGTGCCGAGGTCTCTTAACCTCTGACTGGAGGTGCCGAACTATTCAATTAATCAATCAATCAATCCTCGTTGGAAAAACAATTCCAAGGGAAAAGCAACAAAACGTAGAGAATCAGACCATAAAAACTATTTATCTACTACCAGATTTGGAAATTGGTATTTTGACAAGACTTTGTAGACGTAACAAATATATCAGCATATAGGATATTTCAAGAAGATGAAGAAACCTTAGCACATGCAACTGCGAAGGTGTGATGAGGTTAATATTTTCGATTATGGAAAAGGAAAAACTACAATCCTCTTTATGTATGCAGATCCCAAAGTCTGGCATATTGAGTCTATAAATAAGGACAGGTCTATTTGAAGAGTTGTGAGGAAATATAAAGGTACACACAAGAGATCTGCAAAGGTCTTGGTATACTGATACTGACCTTCAGTTGTTGGAAGCGATTTTTGAAGAAACGCAACCATTCGAAAAGGCTTAAGGCGGGTCTCCACTCGTACGCATCACAGCGATGTAGAGCTACGCAGAAATGCTACTGCCTCTAAGTTGATAATTCCAGCACGTGTGTGAGATCACACGAAAAAAAATTACGTTTGCTTCTGTGTTCTTTCAATTGATCTCTTGAATACATAGGAAATTTCCACAACGGACAATGCACCAGAACGTGATAAGTTGAACAACAAGGAACTTCTGCGTTACGTACAAGCAGTCACTTTCACGCCGATCTGCAGCATTGTCGTCCTAAGCATGACTTGAAACAGGAGCGATGCAACACAAGTGGAGCGACTTTCTGCGACATCACCGTTCTGCGTGCGAATGGAAATCTACCTTTAGATACTCTAGAAGTGAATATTATAGGAGGAATCACAATACAGAATAATAGCGACGTGCGAAGACCGCAGATTAGTAGATTAAAAAGTATTTTTCTATGATCCAAAGAGTGATTTGAATTATTTATATTTTCAATTGTCATCCTGAATTAAATCTATTTAAACAAATAATAAATATAGTAAATTAATTCACCTTCTCTAGTTTTATGAGCGAAACACCTAACCATAACTTCCTGCAAGAATCTTTTTGAAGAGCACCTTTCCATTATCATAAGCGCTAAACAGACACCAGATGGAGCTCCAATTTTACATATTCCTAGACTCACTCTTCCGAGACATTGCTCTAAGATTCCCGGTGGAACATTTTTGATCATCAAAACCAAAGCATCCTGTAAGTAAAATTATGTTATAATTTCAGAATTATATAATAAGAAAAAGTAAGTATTTTAATTTAGCGTGACTTATTGCTTCATTACCAGGAGCTACACTAAGTGCCGTCCAGAATAGAACACGATGCTTTTGAAAGTTCATAAAAAAATGTTTGAAAACCTTGACTTACATCAGCTAAGAAATGGAGTTTATCAAGATGCTGACAAGCAAATAGTGCTTCAAAAAGTAGAGCAGCTGGTCCAGCTTCTAGAGTCTCGCAAGTTCCTGGTTGCTTTAACATCTTCACTAAATTATCCAACGCTTCAGATTTATTCCATAAATTATCCTGTGGAAAAGAAAACCGTAAGTATTCTCAGTATATTACTGCTTTTGCGTCAGAACAAACGTTCTCAAGGGATTCTTAGGTCTACTACTACGTTTGCGACCCGAACGGTCGCTTCGTTTTATATGCTTTACACATGTCTACAATATTCCATTGCTGTGATAAACTTTTTCTGCTCCAGTTCTGATGACACCATGAAAAATGATATTTATACTATTGGCAATTATCATATATGGAGGAGAAGATACAGTATTCATCGAGTCAACACATAAAGTTGTACATGTGGACAATTTCAGACATTGTCTTAAAAATCACAAAGAAATGTTTTTGCATACTTTGTTTTTATGTTAAAGAATGTTTCAAATGCTTCAGTATGAAACATTTTACGGGTCTTTTCACTTGTTCTCGTAAGCTCCGCCATTAACAGACTTAAGAGACGTGGCAGTTCCAATATCAAACTTTGCGTTCGCTTATGTGACCATCTCAATAAAAAACTGTGGGCAACGTTTTTGTGGTGACGTTTCAAAAAATTTATGTCGCTGGTAGCAAGCGAAGAATAGTAGACATCACTGCATCTGGATGGCACCGTTTATGTTGCCGCGATCATACCGCAAGCATGGCTGTAGACTAAGTAACGTAATTTACAAACTGTGCAAAAAATAGTCGTTTTAGGTGAAGAACTAAGAACAATTAATGCAATTTAATTTTGTGTGATTCATTGAAATGAATAAAAAGATGCATTGGAGTACAGCACAAAATGAACAAAAAACTGTATAAGCTGCAATACATGAATATTGAATATATCGAGAAAATATAACAGAAACAGAAATATGAAGCAGTCCGTGGGTGCGATACGGTGGAATACGATAAAAACCATATAAGTAACAAATTCATTTTTCCAACCCTTACTACGTGGAATCCTGCCATAATTATTGAATAAAATCAAAATGAATAAATAACAAATTACACAACAGAAATATAACATATAAATAATGAAATATTCACTACCTACTGTGAAATTAATAAAAAACGTGATTACAGGAAAAAGTATGGTTATGACTTAACCTCCGTGAATATATTTATTAGTTTGGTGATTCCCTCAATATAATCATGAAATCAAAATTTATGGGGACAAGATAAGGTGGGCCATTTCGGGCTTCTCCCCTTTCAAGTCACCAGGACCTGACGGTATAAGACCAGCACTACTTCAGTGGGAAATGGATATCCTTATGCCGCAACTGGTTGGAATATTCAGAGCCTCTTTAGCTCTGAGGTATATTTCCTGAAAGTGGAGAGAAGTACCAGTGGTATTTATACCCAAACCAGGAAGGATGGACTACTCCTTACCAAAAGCATTCCGACCTCTAAGCTTCATGTCGTTCTTTTTAAAAACAATGGAGAGGCTATGTGAGAGGTATATAAGAGATGAAGTGCTAGTACACAACCCACTTCATCCAAATCAGCATGCATATACTCCGGGAAGGTCCACTGATTCGGCCCTTCACCAAGTGGTTGTCAGAATCGTAAGATCATTGGACAATAAAGAATCCACCCTGTGCATACTAACCTTCCCAACAATTGCCAACACCTTAACTACAGGAATGTACCCCTGGTAGTGGGAGAATGGATACTCAAAATGCTCTTTAGTAGAGCAATAAGTATCAATGTAGAAGACATCATGTGAGAGGACTGGTCATGCGGGGATGTCCGCAGGGAGGGATCTTATCACCCCTTCTTTGGAGCATAGTCCTGGACTCCCTGATTAATCACCTCAAAAATAATGGATTCTAAACAATCGCATACGCAGATGACATAGTTATCTTGCAGACCGGAAAATTTGTGAACACACTGTGCGATAAAGCGCAGGATGGGCTCAATTAATAGAAACATGGTGTAAGGAACACTCACTGTCGATCAATCCCAAGAAGACTGAGATGGTCCTTTTCACCAGGAAAAGAGGATTATAGGGCTTAAGACTCCCCGAAATCTTCAATACCAAATTAAACTTCTCTGAAGAGGTGAAATACCTTGGTATTACCCTCGACAAGAAGCTAACATGGAACTCTCACCTACAGAGAAGAGCAAAAAGAGCATATGTGGCTTATGAGCAATGTCGGAGGACAGTGGGGCGTACATGGGGTCTTTCATCCCGTGTGGTCACCTGGATCTACTCGAAATCATAAGACCTATGCTAACGTACGGAACCATTGTATGGGGACCGAGGGTTCTACAAGCAACGACCATCCAAAAATTATTTGAAATTTAGCGAATGGCTTGTTTAAACATCACAGGAGCCATGAGAACAGCACCAACCGCGGCAATGGAATTAATTACTGGTCTGACCCCTCTGGACTTGTACGTCAAAGAGATTGCGTTAATGGCCATGCTACGATTGCGTACGGTTGGTGTAAACCCCGAAGTAGGACTGGGTCAATGGAGGGTAAGCCTATGGCGAGAAGCGCTTACTACGATACCGCTGCTACAGGCGGCCAATGATGCAATTGAGCCCAAGTATGTGTTCAATAAACCCTACAAAATACAAATAAAACAGAACACAGAGTCAGATACTTCAAATGCAATACGCATGAGAAAAAATACCAGCGTGGTTGAAACAGAACTGGCTGGTATCTCAATTGCCACAAAAGAACTAACCAGAAAAGGGATTTCTGGCAAAAACATAACAATCTGCACTGACAGCAGACAAGCCCTATTAGCCTTGAACAGACAACGTGTTACATCAGGGCTAGTATTAGATTGCCACCAAGATTTAGCTAACGCCTCGGTAGATAACAATATTATCCTGAGTTGGGTTAAAGGGCACGACAGTAGAAAAGGTAATCACTTTGCCGATTATTTAGCCAGGTGAGCGGTTGGACTAAAAATTTTAGGATCCAGTGACACCTACGGCCTGACGACTTCGACAATTGCGGAACTAGCCAAGCGTTACACCCATGCTCAATCCCTAAAGAGATGGGATGTAATCAAAAAATGCAGTCTTACCAAGATCACCTTGGGCGACCCTGGGAAGCTGGCGCCGCAGAAATATTTGGCGATGACCAGCAAAAACCTACGCTTAACAGTAGGATTTCTGACTGGCCACTGTCAACTAAGCAAACACCTCCATACTATGGGGCTAGTGGACACACCTCTATGCAGAATGTTTGAAAGAGAAGATGAAACTGTCAGGCATGTCTTATGTGAGTGCCCGGAGTTAGCGTCAATGAGAGATACACTCTCTTATTGTTGGGTGAGTCTTGGCCTACACCTGCCGATATAAAGAAGATGTCTTCTAGTGACCTGTCCACCTTCCTGAAAAGGACAGGATGGACGATGACCTAGGAGGACAACTCCTCGGGAGGATGTACAATGGGTCACATATGGCCTAAGTACTGTGGCAATTAAAAAAAAATCCTGAAATCTGTCGATTTTTATTTTTAAACAGGTGCTTCGTCAGGATACCTTTTTATTTATGACATCTATGTTAGTATGATGACGCCAAGGATAAAATTTTAAATGAAAATGTGGGTGTTGTGAAGAAAATGTGGGTGTTGTAAAACATCATTTGAAAGGCCTTCTAAATATTTATTCTGCCCTATATTAATTGATTTTTGAACGTTGTCAATAAAAATTATTAATGAAATTATTTGCATTTGCATTTGTTCTTATGTACACGATCAAGTTCTATACAACTGTCTTTATTATTCCATTATATTTTGTGGAATTATCGAGCAATGTGGTCATTCCGTTCGTTCACCCTAATATCATATCAATCAAATCCCAATAAGCACTAAAAATGTAATGATTTTTACCTTGTTATTACTGACTAGGTCAATAACCTTTTTCTATTTATTAACCACCACCACCCCCACAAGAATAAAAAAAAGGGGAGTTGATTGTTCATAGAAAGACGAGTCAATAGAATAAGTTATACATATTTTCTTGTTATTGAAAAAACAAACTTCTATCTCGGAAGATGTTTTGCCGTTTAGTATGAATTTTAATACACAAAAAAAGTCTATAGATATACTCGTACTTGGAGAAAGTGAGTAGGAACAACTTATTTCTGGAATAGAATCAATTAAAATGAGGATAGAGACAAAATTAACAACATTCTACATATCTATCAATGTAAGTTATGACTAAACTACCTTAGCAGCTTTCTGTTATTCATCAAAAATGTTCTCTATCGAAATCATTAAAGTTTTGTATGATCTTAGACCAATTAGCCTAATAGTCCTTGCGGCGACCGCCGTGAAAAGGTGGTCATGTCATGGAGATATGTCATGTCATGGATATATTTTGTTAATTTTTGGATATTAGATGAATAATAAACCATTGGTCTGGTAGTCTTTGCGTGTCCAAATTTTTTTTAATAAAATTTTTAATTTATTTTTTCGTAAAATCGATCTACATACTTAAGCATAATTTTTCAGTTTACGATGGCTAGATAAATACATAGATTCAAGTCTGGCGTTCTTGTTCTTGACGCAACTGTGTGTCAGACCGCCTCCAATAAACTTATTACATATTACTATACAGGGTATAAGAAAAAATTAAACGTCAAAATTTTTATTTTTTATTCCTCTTTCGAATCGAAATGGTCTGGCACGTTCATAGGTGTTCGAAAAAAATTTATAACATATAATAATAATAATAATAATAATTGTCTTTATTATTTTCAAAATATATAAATGTTTACAATAGAATAAATGTAAAAACAGATTCATTAATTGAAAATAAAAGGCGAAGTTCAGCTTTTATGAGGCATTAAGCACCATAAAAGTTGCTCTACCACTTAACCTCAAAGAGTGTACATGCTTAAATAAAGAAAGAAGAAAAAAAAAATTCAAAAGTTTAAAAGTTGGTATCCCAGACCTAGTTTAGGAATTATAGTTTGAAATATTTTTAATTTTTAAAATAAGGTAATTAACAGAGTGTTCAGGTTTGAGTAGTGAAAAGATATTTAGCAACAGATACTTTAAACTTACTAATTTTATAACTTTTAAGATCTGTAGCAAGTCCGTTATAGACATGGCTAATTTGATATCTGAAAGACGATCTAAAATGTTCTAACCTAAAGAATGGTACTGTCATTAAACCTCTATTTCTAATGTTAAGATTGTGATTATCTGTCCTATATGTTATTTTTCGATGTAAGTAAGACGGCTTTCTTGTAAGTACTATTTTGTGATAGAGACACGCCGAATGTAATATCCTTCTATTATTCATGTTTAACCACCCATTTCTTTGAGTTTACTTGAGACGCTACGGCGTCTTCGAATACCAAATATTAATCTAAGACAACAATTCTGCATTTTCTGAATTTTCTTTTTATATTCAACGGTTAAACATGGTCCATATAGAGCGTCAGCATAATTAAATACCGACAAAATCAAAGTCTCACATAGTGTTTTTTTACGCCAAATGGCAAAAAATGTCTAATGCCAAAAACTGTTTTCAAAGACATGTATGCTTTTTGAAGTATCGCGTTAATGTGTTTCTCAAACCTCAAATCAGTGTCCAGGATCACACCTAAATTTTTTGCTTCCGAGACCGTAGCTAGTTTTTCATTATTTATCTTAACATCAATGTCACTGGAAATCTTTTGACGATTCAGTTTGGAGCCAAATAGGAGAGCTTTTGACTTAGTAGGATTGATCAAAAGGCAATGATTTTTAGCGGCTTCTACAAATGCATTAAGGTCAGCATTTATCGTTTTACAAGCACGTTCAATTTCCTGCGGAAAAAAGCTATAGTAGAGTTGGGTGTCATCTGCGTATAAATGTATACTACAATTAGATATGTGTTGTAATAGTTGAGAGGTATAAATTGAGAAGAATAACGGACCCAATATTGAGCCCTGTGGTACACCCGACGAAAGTGAAAGTAGCTCTGAGTTTTTGTCATTTAGAGAGACACGTTGCTGTCTATTTCTTAAATAATTACTAACTAGTAAGCGAGCATTTTCTGAAAAACCTATATATTGTAATATATTAATTAATAAGTCATGATTTATAGTGTCGAATGCTTTGCTAAAATCGAGCAGTATAAGTAGTGTACACTTACCACCATCAGTAGCCTTAATGATATCATCTACTATATGAAGAAGAGCAGTTGTACAAATATATCCCTTACGAAAACCCGACTGAATTGATGGTAATATTGAAAACGAAACTAAGTGTTCTTTCATTTGAGTCTCCATGGCTCTCTCTATAATTTTTGACAATATGGGTAATATGCTGATTGGGCGAAGATCTTTGAACTCTTTGGGATTGTTTACTTTTGGTAATACCCTGACAACTGCACTCTTCCATATAGAAGGATACACACTTCCAGTAAGACAAAAGTTTACTATATGTGTGATATATGGTACCACATGAGGACAACATAATTTCAACATAGTGATATTTAACCCATCACAGCCAGTGGCATTTGTTTTAATTCCACAAATTATTTGATATACAAAGAAATCATTAACTTCCTTAAAAACAAAATCTGACTGAACTAATCTATTGTTTCTATAATAATGAGAGACATTTTCACCTGGGGTAGCATTAGGAACGGACTCAATAAAAAAATTATTAATATCATCAACATTGCTAAAGTTATCGGATAAACTCGATTTTTTTTCTATTAATAATTTATTTGACCTTAGTGTTTTCCACATTTCTTTTGAGCTATCGGTACCTAGCTGGTATGTGAAATAAGCCTTTTTTTCACGAAAAACGGCTTTATTTACGTAATTACGCAAATCCTGGTAAAATCGAAAGTGCGCCTCAGCTTTTGTTTTTTTAAATTTCATTAGAGCTTTGTCCCTTTCATTAATCATTTGTTTTATAGGATATGTCAACCAAGGGGCTTTAGGTTTAGTGACTCTTATTGTAACCACAGGAGCGTGTCTATCAAATAACTGATATAAACAGTTTACAAAATATGAAACCTTTTCATCAACAGTTTCTTGATCGTAAATTCTAAAAAATGATGTGCTAAACAAGTCTCGTTGAAAAGAATCATCGTTAAAATTTTTAAAGTTTCGATAAGTGTACATTTTAGGAACCTGTTTATATCTATCGATTGGCAATTTACAGAAACCAATGGCGTGGTCTGCAATATCATTGTGTATTATACCCTTCTCAACTAAAGCCTCATCTCGCATATAATATAATCCAACAGAGTTGATGAAGTAGCTGTTACCCTTGTAGGAACATCTATTACCTGTTTTAAGTTTAAAGAATCTAATAAAGAGTAGAATTTTTTAACAGTACTACTGTCTAAATCGAATAAATCTAAATTAAAATCTCCCATATAAACAATTTCATCCACTGTAACAAATATTGATCCTAAACTGCCTTCAAATTCGTCCAAAAAAATACTAGTATTTTGATCATGAGGTTTGTATATGAGGCCTACAGCAATAGTTTTTTTATTTATTATAACTTTAACCCAACACTGTTCCCATATCAAATTATAAACATCAATTATTTCCCATTTAATATTATTCCTAATATACATGCATAAGCCTTTTCCGTTCATATTACGATCCATCCTATATACATCAAAACCATCCATATGTATCTTTTCATTATTAATTGAATTTTTTAACCAGCTTTCACAAATTAAAAGTATATCGATATTATTATCTGTGATAACTCTTTTAACCTTATGTAATGAAGGAACTAATGACCTAGCATTCAAACATGCAATATTTAAGGAGTTCATAACACCTAAAAACAATCCGAACACCAACTATTTTAAAACCAGACAAAAATTATAGTAATAAAACTAATAAATAATAAATGGTTGTTAACAAAAAAAAGTTTAACACCAGGTACATTCAATTGCACGTGGTGCTACAAATAATCTTATAAAATTTAATAAATGATGAACGCAAAATTTGTTAAAAAATTGAATAGAGATAACAGATATAAGTTAACTTCATTGAAAATACCACAAAAAACAAATAAAAAAAAATAATAATAAACAATAATAGAATGTATATTGCAGAATATAATTAACGAAAGACGAAGAACCTAACAATTATACTATAATAGTAACAAAAATAGGAATTTTACAAAAAATCTGCAATAACATACTTTTTATTTATAACTAGTAATGAAAACGCAAGTATCCTAAGAAATTCCACAGTATATTAACAACGATGAAAATTATCTGCAATTGTTTCGGGTTTATTTAATCAGCGTCGGTTACCAGCTGGGATTTGTAACGGTAAATGTTTGCTTTTAGTTGGGCGCCAATTTGTAACGGTAAAGGCGCCAATTTGTAACGGTAAATGCTGTACCTCACAGGGCACCAGCTCGAAGGGCTCCGGCTAGAGACTCCTCTCAAGGGTGATTCGACCCCAAGTTTATGCTGCACAAGGATAACAGAAGGGTTGTAAAAATTGAGGGCGCCACTACCTTTTTAACGATAAAAAGGACTAAGAAAACTAAGGCGGAAAAGGTAGAAACGCCTTGTAAAATTTAAATGAAAGTTAAAAAATAAAAAAGTTACTAAAAATTACCCCGGGCGATATCTCCCTCAACTTTTATAGTTGAGGATTTTAATAAAAAAAAGAATTAAAAACAAAATTTTAATTTATTCTGCCACAGGAAATGAATAACGGAATTTAATAGAGGAATTTGTACTTTTATAGGTACTTAGCTTAGATGAAGTGGTTTCCTGGAGAAGAAGTCAGGTCTTGATCCGAACTGATGAGTTCTGTTCTAGGGCGGTAGTTTGGGGGTTCTATCCTTGGCTATATTCTTGGGGTTATATTCTCCGGTTAAATTCTTCGGTTTATATCCTCGGCCTAGCCTAGGGTTGTATTCTCGGGTTCTATCCTAGCCTAGGGTTATATCCTCGCCTAGGGGCTGTGATAGGTACTTAAGATATGAAAGATAGCGAAAGATGATGTGCCCTCTTAGGCGGTCGTTAACAAAAAGGGCTGTTTAACGTGGCGGTGTGCAAAAAATGGGAGCGTCCGTTGGCAGACGTCAATTGTCTTACGGTCAGGGTAGAAGAGTTTGGGATCACAGAACTATAATTGGATGTGGCTAGTGACGACGAGCGCTAATTAAAAGGATTTATTCTGTAAAATCGAAACAGGTCGATAGACATGTTGCACCCCCTCTCCTCCGGGAAAAAAATGATTCGAAGAATTATTTTTTTTGTGTGAGAAATGGGCTTAATAAGATAAAAGGAGGGGTGAAGTATCATTGCAAAATCTATGTATCTTAGGTAAGGTAAGGCAATTGTCAAAGGTAAAGGTAAGGCAGTTGTCAAAGGTAACGGTAAGGCAGTTGTCAAAGGTAACGGTAAGGCAGTTGTCAAAGGTAACGGTAAGGCAGTTGTCAAAGGTAACGGTAAGGCAGTTGTCAAAGGTAACGGTAAGGCAGTTGTCAAAGGTAACGGTAAGGCAGTTGTCAAAGGTAACGGTAAGGCAGTTGTCAAAGGTAACGGTAAGGCAGTTTTGTCATCTTGTGATTATCGAGTATGTTAAGTCATCGTATAAGACAAAGCACACACTGAGAACGAAAGGTAACGATAGGGTGCGATAATTTCTCAGTGCAGGCGAAACGATAAGATAAGGTACGGTAGGGTGTGTTTTGATAAAACGCTGGGATCTCAGATACGCAGAGCGAAAAATTCCAGGAAATACCAAACCAATGTCTCCGGGGGAGACACAAAAATAAACACGGCAAGTGATGTCAGCCTAAAATTGATTTAGAATGCAATTCCGTCGGAATTCTAATTCATTCATAAATCAGCCTAATTTTCACCGAGCAAAGAGTAAAGATTTGTCATAATGACGTCACCAGGGGTGAAATACTACTTGACTTAGCAAAGATTATTGGCAGGGCGACAACACTTATAGTGTTCCACAAGGAACGGTTCTAAAATATACGATAACGGTAGGTAGTTCACAAGTATCACAATACGGCAACGCAAAAGGTAAGTTAAGGGAGAGAAAGGAATACATAGATACTTACTTTGAATGGTTTATGGTAAAAGAGAATTGAAGATAAATAGGGTGATTCTGAAAGGTAAATCGAGGTCGAAATAATGGTATGTGTGGTTAGGAATAGTTTGTGGCGACATTATAAAAAGAAAGACGATAGATTCTTATTACGTGATCAGATAAAAAGGTATTCTGGTTTATACGCCGAGAGCACAGGAAGAGGGCAGAAACAGCAGCGCTCGATCGACATTCGGTGAGGTTGCCAGTTAGCGTCCACAGTAGCCATTGGTCATCGATCCGAAAGTCATTCCAGCTACATGCATTCAGTCCGTTGATATGCTCTCTTTGTTAAATCGAAAGATATTGTTACTAAAATGACACCCATGACACTGTCAGGGAATACGGTACATCGGTCCAGAACTCTACAAAAGTGTGGCCAATCTGGTAAAATAAGGAAAAAACACTAAAAGCTACGGAAGTACTGCCATTGAAGGCAAAGAAAAGGAAGAGGTTGCTATAGAAGCCAGAGTGAAGATATGGAGCGACAAAGCAGTCATTAAGAAAACGGAAAGTAAAAGAAAAAAACTCCAGTGTATCGTTTTTGTAGGAGAACGATAGCGAAACTCCAAGAGAATGGCGCGGTTGCCTAAAGTAAGGAAGAAAACGAAAACGGAAATAATAATGATAAACTAAAAACACAATTGTACCGTTTTTTAGGAGAACGATAGCGAAACTCCAAGAGAATGACGTGGTTGCCTAAAATAAGGAAGAAAACGAAAACGATAATGAACTAAAAACACAATTGTACCGTTTTTTAGGAGAACGATAGCGAAACTCCAAGAGAATGACGCGGTTTCTGAAGTAAGTGACTCTACGTTAGTTGTAAAAAGCAAAACTTTCATATGCTAGTTCAAGTGACTTTAAATGATTGGCCTGCATCTTGAAAATATTTAAAATGAGAGAAAAATAATAAAAGACGGTATCTAAATCAACAGTACTAATCAAATAGCACTAGCGATAGCAAAGGATCTAAAATTCGAGTGAACATAAATGTCTGGCAACGAGATATAGATATGGAAACTGTATGTACATGAACGACTGTAGGTATAAAAACAACAAATACTTATTGCCGATAGATGTCAATTAAAATAAACAAAACCGTACTATATTTTCAACAAGTCATACGTAGTAATAAAAATGTTGCATAATAACTCCATAAAAACTATCAGTATATAAATGTATAGCTAATCAAGATCAAAAATGTATCATAAATTGTCATTAAAAATTATTGTAACACATCACAATCTCTGTTATCAAAAAACTGAACTGCAAAATATTTATAGTTAACGATAAATTGTTAATTTGGCAACACTGCACTTTATATTAACAATAGACAAGAAAAAGTAAGAGTTTAAAGATAAATTGTTACTTTGGCAACACTGCACTTGATTAACAATAGGCAAGATAAGATATTTCAGTTTGTGTAACTCGACACAATTCAACTGAACAAGATACAAACGGTAAGATATTTCAGTTTGTGTAACCAGACACAATTCAACTGAAAAAGATAATTTTACTATGCAGCTACATAAAATATAACAACTTATCAGAAAACAAACACCTTAAGAATTTACTTAAAACGTGGCAACATTGCAAACAAATCAGATGTAATTCACCTTTCCTAAAAAAAAATCAATAACAAAATTCCATTTTCGGGACAACAAAAGATTGTGCTATACTAAGTTATCTCTTAAAAAAATAAGCCCAGAGAATATTCGTTATCGTAGACCAAAATATATATTGTACATAAGGCAGGTAGTTAAGATAAAATTAAAAAAAACGTCCAGGGTCGGTACAAGATAGTTACTTGAAAAAGTGAAATTTTATTAGTTAATTGTTGAAAGCAAAAATTATAAATTGAACGATAAAGAAAATTTTAAAAAAGAGAATATGCAAAAATAAAAAAACTAAAATCCTTCCAACCCAACTGTTACACTGTGCAACAAAAACAATGGGCGTCAATTTGTAACGGTAAATGTTTGCTTTTAGTTGGGTGCCAATTTGTAACGGTAAAGGCGCCAATTTGTAACGGTAAATGCTGTACCTCACAGGGCACCAGCTCGAAGGGCTCCGGCTAGAGACTCCTCTCAAGGGTGATTCGACCCCAAGTTTATGCTGCACAAGGATAACAGAAGGGTTGTAAAAATTGAGGGCGCCACTACCTTTTTAACGATAAAAAGGACTAAGAAAACTAAGGCGGAAAAGGTAGAAACGCCTTGTAAAATTTAAATGAAAGTTAAAAAATAAAAAAGTTACTAAAAATTACCCCGGGCGATATCTCCCTCAACTTTTATAGTTGAGGATTTTAATAAAAAAAAAGAATTAAAAACAAAATTTTAATTTATTCTGCCACAGGAAATGAATAACGGAATTTAATAGAGGAATTTGTACTTTTATAGGTACTTAGCTTAGATGAAGTGGTTTCCTGGAGAAGAAGTCAGGTCTTGATCCGAACTGATGAGTTCTGTTCTAGGGCGGTAGTTTGGGGGTTCTATCCTTGGCTATATTCTTGGGGTTATATTCTCCGGTTTATATCCTCGGCGTTATATTCTAGCCTAGGGTTATATTCTCGGCGTTAAATTCTTGGGTTATATCCTAGCCTAGGGTTGTATTCTCGGGTTCTATCCTAGCCTAGGGTTATATCCTCGCCTAGGGGCTGTGCTTACCACAGCAAAATTCCTAAGATAGGTACTTAAGATTTGAAAGATAGCGAAAGATGATGTGCCCTCTTAGGCGGTCGTTAACAAAAAGGGCTGTTTAACGTGGCGGTGTGCAAAAAATGGAAGCGTCCGTTGGCAGACGTCAATTGTCTTACGGTCAGGGTAGAAGAGTTTGGGATCACAGAACTATAATTGGATGTGGCTAGTGACGACGAGCGCTAATTAAAAGGATTTATTCTGTAAAATCGAAACAGGTCGATAGACATGTTACAAGCTGCTCAATATTTTTAACGATCATTGTTTCATTTCTATCGGCCCTTTTCAAAAATATGTTTCCACCTTTTGTCCGTACTGTTCGATTGTTGCCGACTTTTTCGCGGACTAATTTTAGAAGATTCATTTGTTCAGACGTTAAATCTTCTCTTATTATAGTATTTGAGGTTTTAAGTAGCTTCTTATTTTTATAAACCATATTTTTATAGAACATACACGTAAAAGTGACTAAAATTGGTCTAATTTTGTGTCTTTGAAACTTTCCAATTCTATAACAAAAATCTATGCACTTTTCATCTATTTTTAGGTTCATTTTAGTATTACAGATATCTAGCACTGTTTCCATACACTTTTCCCTATCATTCTCATCTACTCCATAAAACCTAATATTTTCACGCTTATCCAACCGTTCTTGTATATTTTGCCGCTTTGCAAGATAATCTATAGTAACTCTCTGACTTCTTAGTTCACTCTCCAACTCTTTAGTTTTTGCTTTCAGGTCTTCAATTTTTTTGTCCATCTGCTTCATATTTCGAAAGCTTGTTGCTTGGAAACAGACCGACGCCGCAGGCCTATAAGGTGCAAGCTTGAGTAAGTTGTTAAGAAATTTTTGAGCATTTATCAATGCTCGAGGGTTATTCGAATAGAAATTTTTTTGCTAATTATAGAAAAAAAATTCAGAGAATATTTGCTTCTATAATTTCATTAATGTTCTCGTCAGTATTATGACCAAATCGTGACATTTTGAAATATTAAATATTTGAAACGTCAAAATCGAAATAAATCAAAATATATCCATGGCAACGTTCCTAATAGAGTGAAATTTTTTTGCTCTAGTAGATATCCAATGAAATCAGACCATGGGCTGTTTTCAGTGTAATGTTGTTCTGATTGGTTGTGTTCGATCAAATGTCCTCAAATTAACTGATTCCATTGGATATCTACTAGAGCAAAAATTTTTCAACACAACTGACTTCATTCAATCATTTAACCTGTTTAATTTGTCAAAATGTGACGTGCGTGTTTTTAAGAAACGTCTATCTAGCTAAATAACTAGTTATTGAATTCAGAAAATGAAATGCTTTATCTGTAATCTCACTACTTACAAGGGAAAAGTATTATCGTTTAATACTGATACATTCCAAAGATGTTGTTTATTTATAGAAATAAGAAAAAAGAATCATTTTAAGTATGGCGATTTAATATTAATACCTTTATTATTCATCTAATATCCAAACATTAATAGAATATATTTTTGTACTTATACTGGTTGACCACCCTTTCACGACGGTCGCTGCTTGGACTATAACATAGTTTGTACTTAAAACGATGGAGAAAGCTATTGTCCATTATATTAGAACGGAAATCCTAGAGAAACTATCCACATAAGCATGCTTATCGGACAGACAAATTTACGGAGACTGTACTGGTACAACTGACGGAGGATATCCGAGGTGCCTTAGATACGGTATCCGCCAAAATAAACAGTACCGAAACAGAGAGTGCTGTGGAGTTGTTTATGTAATATGGATTTGTCATATTTGACTCAATCGTCATTAGTTGATATATTAATAGTACGTTGCAGTTAAATTTGATTTAAAAATGGTTCTAACAACGGAAGAAAAAGTGATTTGGTAGAGCATTATTTTCGTTCATACGGAAAATAGAATAATTTCTCGGGGAACAGACTTCGAATATCCTTCTCATTCACCTGATCTGACGCCACCTGACGCATACATTTGGGGCATAATGAAGGACAAAATATTTCACTCGGAAAATCCGCCGGCGAATATTGCCGAACTACGGGAAATAATACAAAATATTTTTCGGCAGTTACATCAACCACTTTTTATAAATATGTTTATTGACTTACAAAATCGATATGAAGCTTGTTTGCGTCGAAATGGTGAACATTTTGAACACTTACATTACAGAAATTAAAAATTAATTTTTATTTTTATTTTCGGTACTGTTTATTTTGGCGGATACTGTACCTAACCAAGAAAACACTTTTGACAATACTCCACATCAAGCTGTCAAAACAAAAGAGTAAATAGTAGAGGTGTAGACAGCACAACATCCAAATGTATATCGGACTTACTTATCACTAGGGTGGAAGAGAGTTAAAACATCGTCTCCATCTTCACAACCAGAGAATGTTAACAAGGAGGAAAGAATCCCCGTTAATGTGGAGTCGAATGGTAGAAGAATTCTTGTGTTGTTTGACTGTCCACGGAATATTCTGCCAAAGATAAAAGCCAGGGAAAAATTTGAGAATACCCTTTGTGACATCGAACGAATAGCATTAACCCCACCAAAAATATCTTGTGAAGTGAAGTGAAGGCTATCTCTGAGAAAAGAAAGCTCAACCTCTAGACCGTTAGATTTGATGAAAGCGATGCTGAATGGAGACAAGAAGTCAAGTATCTAGGTCTGACTCTAGACAATAAACTTCTGTGGCACAAACACGAAAAAGAGATTACATATAGAAAAAAATGGCTTTAATGGTGTGCAGGAAACTGCCGAGGGGAAAATGGGGTTGTAACCCAAGGATCCTGTGCATGATTTTCACAGCTATAATGAGACCAATCATTATGGCGTGGAGTAGTAGGATTAGCCAATTGACTGCTGCAGATAATAAAGCATTGAGTTCTTGCGTTATCAATTCTAAAACGGTATAGAGGCTCCGTTCACATTTACGTATGCGAAGTGCAGTAGCCCCTATTGTAAATTTAGCGTTGTGATAAGCTAGATTTGACAAAACAACTATAAGTATGTCAAAACGAAATATCTTTACGATCTTTACCTGTAGATTTATTTGTTCCTGATCCTTTTTAATATGTGTAGTATAGTTTATAGTCTTAGTTTTAGGTTGTATTTATTAGGATTAGTCATGATTGTTTTGAACTGTCAGTATCTGTCAGATTCTGTTCATTAAAGCCTTCATTAGGTCTTTTAATTTATTACAATATGTGAAGCATAAATATATTTTCCCATATACAGGTTCGGCAAATATTTATTTTTCATACAGTATGGTGCAAATGAAAGGAATAAATTCGTTATTTCGTAAACAGGCGACTTTAAGGAAAACTCCTGAAACCTGTCGATTTTTATTTTCAAACAGGATATTCGTAAGGATACCTTTTTATTTTTGACGTCATCTATGTGAGCGTGATGTCGTCATCGCTAAAATTTTTAAATGGAAATGTGGGTGCTATAATACATTATTTGAAAGGTCTTTTAAATACCTATTCAGCCATATCAATATGTCTGAGTAATTGATATTTTTATTTGTTTAAAAAATTAACAAATCTTCATCATTACAATGAATATTTATTATGTATTATTCATTAAATACAACGAAACCTACTATGCTGTCTTGGTGCGCAGCTACTTGAACAACGTCTTTCCAAATCGGTGGATAGGTCGAAGAGGAACAATAAAATGGCCGCCTAGGTCACCTGATTTGACTCCTCTTGATTTCTTTTTATGGGGATACTTGAAAAGTAAAGTGTACCGAAATAGACTACAAGATATCAATGAACGCAAAGAAATGATACGTATTGAGGTTGCACACATAACTCCGGAAGTTATAGAGAAGAGTTCGCGGCACGACTTTCCCATTGTATTTTAGCTGAAGATAATTTGAGCACTTAATTTAGGTTTCGTTGTATTTAATGAATAATACATAAAAAATATTTATTGCAGGTAATAATAAAAATTTATTTAGTGTTATGTAGAATCTCATATAGGAGCAACAGTGAGCACTATAAATTAAATTATACAAATTCGGCAAATAATTATGTTCCGTATTCTGTGAGTGGAAGAGAGAAAGCTATAGAATAACAGAGATACAATGTCTACAGAAGTGGGTGTTTCTAGGAGGGGAAACATGCTGTTGGGCATATTAATTTTATGTATAGAGATTACTGTTGGTCCTATATGAGATTCTACTATGGAAAATAAATATTTGCCGAACCTGTATATGTACAAGAGAGAACAGCATACTTCCCCTCCACAGAATGGCTATACGGAACATAATTATTTGCCGAATCTGTATAGGTATAGTTTGGCAAACATAACTGAAGCTGTGAAAGGAATGCGGTCGAAAACATTCGATATTGCCATGTTTAACTATGAAAAAGCTAAAGTGCTAAGTATGTAGTGATAATAATTAGAAAATTGACTTTTTATTATTAACAATATGTCAATAATGATTAAACGTTAGTTCTTTAATGTGCTTGTTTCATTGGATTTTGTCTATTAACATTATTTTTGCAATTTCTGAATATTAAAAGATGAACATATATGTTGTGGGTTTCCTTCAAGCCGGCAAAGTCGTGCGAAAATCATAATTACCACGCCCTCCTACTAACTCAATTGGTGAATATTTATCGAAATGCCGTTGCTAAGTAACCACCTGACTTCCTATTGGCAAGTGCGAGCGTGTGTTCTTCCCTGTCACTTCGACAATTGACTGACATTGATTATCCAGTGGCGTTTATTTACCTCCGTATTTTCAGTTTTACTTGGTACCTTATTATTTCGTATCCATATTGAATTCAAGTACGAACATTATTTGTTCTTAACAAATAGGTACCGTGTTTTGAAAAATACCTTACCTTTAAAGCAAAGCATAAATCAGTTTCTATATATAATTATTATAGGTACCGTACGTATCAGCCATGTTTCCTCACCCTTTACCGATGCCGCGCTGCTTTTGATAGACTTGCCAAACTATATGAGGACAAGTTTTTATGCCTATTTCGTGATATTATAGAAATATGTTTGTGTATTATAAAATTCGTAGGCGAGAAATTTGAATGATTACAATAATCTTATTTACAAGTATAATAAGTCATTATAAATATACCATCTAAAAATAAAACCAAAAATGAATCGCATTTATGTAAAAAAGCATTATTTTTAAACATATTACAAGTGTTTTTATAATTATTTTGATTTATATACTTAGTTCTAAGCGAAACAAAAAATTTTATCTACGAAGTTCAATTTTTTTGTTGTTGTCACATGCTGTCCGTCATTTTCTGGATAAACTCACGTAAAATGTAAATATTCAGTAGAACATTATAGGTCACGGGTGGAAACCAGAGGTGTATTTACTTAAATCGACGTTCTTGTAATAATTATGTACGGTGTAGAGTTGACAATCCCGTCACGACTGACATACTTAACTATTATTGTAAGTGCATGTCGCTGAAAATTTTATATTCCCAATTGTACAAAACACCTGCCTTAGAATTACTAGCACGGCAAAGGCATGTTTCTTCACAGTTGCCCCATTTTACTAAAGCGATCGCGAAAATTAACAATTTGACACATAAAAATTCGACTCAAACTAAAATTGCAGAAAAAAATAATTAAAAGCATAGGTAATTGAAGACATATGTTCCCTTTTCATTTCCAGTTGTTGTCGGTTCGCCATAAATCGAAAAATGTGTCAAATCACTTACAGTAAGGTTATACTGTAAAAGTAAAAAGCTTTGGTTTACTTGGAAAGCGTGAAGTGATCTAGTGGCCATAATAATGGAGTGATTAAGTAGATGAATCAGTTACTCCATCTCTTGATTTAAGTGAGACCTTGTCCAAGATGCGACTGCTCTTTGTACTCTTAAAGAATACGCATTCTTCTTGACCAGCCTTGTCACAAATTTTGCTAACAGACTGGTAGAGTATCTCAGCTTACAGCATGTACATGAGAAATGTACTCTCCATGCAACCTCAAAATATTCAGTCAGGAAAGTCGCAGATCAGAGTATTGATACTTTAATAAATCATCTGACGTTAAGAGATGAAAAAGTATATTTTTTAGGCTAAGCTACACTTCTTTTACTATGATGTTCTGGTTTATGTTACATCTCTCTACTTTGAAACTACCTCTTATTGGGACAGGAGGAAAAAAAGGAGTTGTTTATTCTCCCTTCTAATGTACTTCACTATCCTTAATAACAACTAAGACTCACGACAAATAATAATTACCTCAATTTCCCTACTTATTTAGTTTTTTTTCCTCCTTTCTCCCCTACCGCTTAGCAATTTTAGGTACCGGCATTCATTTAGAGTAGCTACATAAATAATCTTTCATCAGTTGGGTTGAAAGTCAAATCTTATGATTAAATTTCTGTTCTCAGTCATTTGCAGGAGTGACCTAGAAGTGCAAATTCCGAAATTTTCATTTTACCAAGAGCTTCAGACAAGAGAGTAAATTGGCACACGAAGCTGCATCTGTTGAACCAAACAGCTTAGACCATATCTCTTTTCAGTGACACTTTAATGAAGCCGCCTAACTGGCTGAATAGACCAGAAGAAGAGTAAGCGGCATGGCATTTGAGCAGAAAGCAGAGTCATGGATAAGGGTGGCCGTAGGACCGACTACAGGGCTTAGTACCTCAGTGTTCACTTTCTCTGTCAGGTTACCTGTATTATCTCCATAGTCCTTTTATATCTGATAAAAAATAACCCTGCATTCCTACTAAGTATTATTGAGTTAAACAAAAAGAAACCAAACTAGTATAAACAAATTTGTATGAGATGTAATGATGATTTATTTAATAATATAATATTCTTTACATTTTTTTAATGTAGGATCATCGAGTAATTGTCTCTTGAACAATAATTGTCTAATTAAGTTGAGATTAATTTCTTGCTCGAGATATTACGAGGGAATCAATATTACCCCCTTTGAAAACCATAGCCACAACCTCTCATTAATTATAGATCGATACAATTTTTTTTCGCCATTTCGTTTTAAACCTGAAAAACGCCCCTGGAATTACCAACATCAGGGGGTATATCACTCTCCCTGCGATACTTATATTCATATTAGGTCGCTTGACCTACTTTTTCCGTGATACAAAGTAACTAAATCAAGACATGCCACTTCCATCGACCAGAGAACGGCCCTTGTGAAATGCCCACGATATAAGTGTTCCACATTTTGAACGGTTCATTAGAATCTATTATTTTTATTATTGTTTTTTTTTTCGTGATTGATATATCTGAAGAAAGATTCATATAAATAGGCCATTTGCTTTTGAGGGTTCGCTATTGCGACTAACAGTTAACGAATAAATCAACTTTAATGTGTTTTTCTTATGAAAACGAAACCTGAAATAGCTGCATTTAATAACATTCTTGCATTGCAAACAAAGAATAAACTTATTCGATTTTGATGATGCCGAGACGTTCACGAAACAATAAATTGTAGATTTTATATTTAATCAGTTGCATTTATGTTGAGGCTAGTTAAAGAGGACACTTTTATACTGTTGAATCTAAATCAAATAGACAATTGAAGAAATGACATCATTAAAGTGATATTGGGAGGTGAAAGAGATGAAGAAAGGTTGGAAATAAAAACGAACCAAGAAATAAATTATCCATTTGAAGCACAGGATAAAACAAACAATCTGGAAGTTTGCTAAAACCTCCAACATATGTAATCAATATTATAAAGTTGTATGGAAATTAATAAAACTACTCAATGAAGTAGGCGATAGCAACAACGTCACCATACTGTGGTTTCCAAGACACACTGTACCAGAAGGAAACTGAAAAGAACATGGATCAGAAAAGAGAGGGATTGAAACTTTTCGAGACCAGAATTTTCTTGCAGAATCAGCACCTGATATCTTCACATAAACATTGTAGCCTGGAGCACAAAAAGCTGAGGTGCCGAGACAGTCCCAAGCCAGTTTTGATCTCTGGGGGCATGATAAGTATTTCAGTGCTGCCTGACTGTCAGTGAGTATAAGTATGTTTCGTTCTCCATGCCCACTTCTAATGTTTATTTGCAGACACCTTCCCATACCTGCACTACAGAATCCCAGAGCTCACCTGGGATATCCTAAAACCCCTTCAAGGAATAGGACTGAAAGAACTACTACTATCTGAGACTTTCCTCAGGGAAACATATTCACACAAGGAAATAATTAAATAAACAGGACTAACAAAATTACTACTACTGATAGGTAATTGAACATATCAAATTTTTGTTAAGAAGTCTGATATTTTACGTGATAATACACTCAAATGTCCAGTTTACTTGAATTTGTCTTATTTTGTAAATATGTGAATGCTTTTATAATGTTTTATGTTCCACAATAGAACGAAATTAAAGACCTTGTTGAAATGGTTTAAGTATAATATTAAAAAAAATGATTGACCCTTCATTTTGGTCTGTATATTGAAATACTTATTGGAAAACATCGAACCACCATTAAGTAATTGAATGTTTTCGACAAAATAATTATTTTTCCTATCAAAACAGTTGTTACTCAGCTTATTGGAAATTCAATAAAATTACACTAACTTGGTTTTCCAATAGCTTCGATTTTATTTAGGGTGTTTTGACAACTTATACTAAAAATAATATTTTTTAGTGTCAAGCCTATAGTCCTACGCTGTTGAACAACATATATTTTCAAACATTTTATTGAAATGGGAGAGTTGGCCAAATGGTTAATTCAATTTCCAATCTAACTATTCATACTTCTCCCTTAATTCCTTCAACAAACATTGAAATACCCTTCAGGGAAAATATATTTATAACACCTGGTAGCAATTCTGGAACGGGAGTAAAAGCTTAAGGAAATCAAACTTCGAGTGAGGTCTTCCATTAGGAAGAAAAAACCAAGTTGTTATTAATCGCCTCGGTATTGGTCATACTTCACTTACTCATTTGTATCTCAAGAAAAACCACCAGGATGTAACTGCAATATTTAACTTTTTTTTAGTCACTACCTAACAGTTAATCCTCTGTAGAGATAGGTCTAAATGAAAATAAATACTCACCTCGGAACTCAAAGAAGAGAGCTGCCATTGCCTGCTAAAGTCCAAATGTTTATCCCCAACCTGTGTAATGATTTCGTCCGGTTCAGTATCTTTCTTCCCTTGATCCAATGTGTTAGGATATAATGTAAAACTATCATAACCACTTATCTCCTGAGAAATATATTCTGCTTCTATTTGATCAACAGTATCTCTGCTTATACTTTTATCAAATGATGCAGATGTACTTCTAAATACTCTGCTGTCATTAAAAAGACCGATTCTCAAATCTTCAGGTGGCTGTTCTTCAAAAATTGGACATATTTTAAAACTATCGTAAAATTTCTCAGATTCTTCGCTAGTATCACAGGAAGTCTCTTGTACTGGCACTGGATATACTTTGAAACTATCGAAATTTATTTCATTATTGTTCTCTAGTTTAGATATGTCAGAAATGTCTACTGTACTGGGACGACGTTTTTTTACCGGACTTCTTGTCAAGTTATGTAAAACTTCAATTTCTTTGTGAGGTGGAAGAGGACTGACATTATTAGAACGATTGATACTACTAGATGGTGAAACTGGTGTAACATTTTTAAAAAAATCCAAGTTATCAGAGGATCTGCTTTTTATATTCACTTTTGGCTTTCCTGAAATTGAAAGTTATATTATACTATCAAAAACCACAATTTTGCATGGGCTTTGAGATTTTCCACCTAGTGATAATTTATTAAACAATATATCAAACCAGAACTTGCCATTGGCATCTCATTAAGTTAACCGAGGCAAACATAAAATATTCCTGGACTGTAAGTGAAGTTCTAGAAATCTGGCAAAATTTACCGGAATTGTTCCTGTATACATCATTCGAGGAATATTACCAAACAAGCGTTAATATGAGGCTAGTCAATCTTCATCTCAATTGCCCTTGGGATTTGAGTGGTCTGGCACCTAAAAACAGTCTGCCCAGCTCTTGTAGGCTTTCCAAGCAATCCCCAACGAGTTTGGTATTTATGAAGCTAATTGCTTTTATTGCCATTTGGCGGTCGGAAGACTTGGCTATGGTTTTCTCTTAAACTTTCGCCTTAATATATAGCTCTCCTGCACAGTGAAACTATTGTTTTGGCATGGCTAGATATATTTCAACTCATACATCTTTCTAGGTTTTTAAGTCATCTTTGTAGCAGGCCAACAATTACCCTCTAGTCAATCCATTGATGACTGATCTGGCTTCGCCTTGTTTGTAGACATGAAGTGGCAGTAGGTTCTGCAAGGCTTCCAAGACAGCGGCTGCTGACCTTTTAGCGCCCATGGCTTCCTGCCAGGCTTGTCTTTGGATGACTTTAAGGTTTTGGATCGTGCCAGCCTGTCGAGTCTTCAGCCACCACACCACTGTTATGGGTATGATAAGTCTGGTATATATAGCCATAGGTTTTAGCCCTCAGGACTGTCATACTTCTCCAAATTATTTTCCGTATGTATTGATTCCACATCAAGTTGTGATCAAAGATGACTTCCAAGTATCTGGCCTCTTGTGGCACCCTCTTGTATCTAAGCAGTAGCAATAATATTTGTTATCAACAAATGGTGGGAATTAAATATTAAATTTGAAATGTTAACATGCACATATTATAGAATAATGATCACAAGTATTATAATAACCCTAAAAATAATTAAAATATGTACACCTAGGGCAACTTACTTGTCCATCATGCAAATTGATGAAAAAATTATTTGTGACTTTCGTGATCACCTTTACATTTTTTTTTAAATGTTGACCTTTAATACAAGATTAGCTCAAGGACTTGGTAATCTAGTTCACGAACTCAAACCAATATAGATGATTAACTATGTACACAAAAACGCAGAATGGAGATACCTAAACATTTACATATCAAAGTAAGTTCACGGCATATCTTGTTCAATTCTGGATTAAGTATTAAATCCGTGAATTCTAAACAGATACCTACGAGGATGGTTGGATAAGTTGGGGCCTATTAGAATTTCCCGCACAGTAGCTCCAATTGCAGCACAGCTTCCGTCAACTGCCATCTATCAATAGACCACTGTCAAGTTTTGAGCAAGCTGCGTCATTTAGTTTTTGTTTGACAACCACTGAAAGCAGACTACCTCTCAAATTTTAACGAAAATGGAGAAAAACTAAATTTGTGTGATTATTAAAAAAACGTATGCAGATTGATAAATACTATGGGGTCTTTCTAACATCAATTTTAATGGTTATGAAGTGGTTTACTGATTTCCGTTGTGGTCGTAATAAACGTTCAGGTCACCCAAAACTGGCATGATATTGGACGATCGGAGAATGAAATTGCGTGAGAAGTGGAGATGTTACGCGATACCTGTTCCGATTCCAATATGTTCCCAATTCCATTGGTACCTACAGACGGGAATGTGTCTCATCAACCTTCGGTCGGTGCGAGGTACGTACAATATTTGACATAAAACAACTGTGATTAAAAGTTACTTTCGTTGCCAGGCGGTAGAATTGTGGAGAAAAATTAGTAGATCTCGACAAAAATCAAGTCAAGAATTTTTAATAGCAATACTTATTTTGTGAATTTCAATTTAACTCCAGGTACATCATCTTGTGGGAATTCCATTTTTATTAAGTACGCTTAACGTTGCTGTCAATTGGAAAATCGAATCATAGGTAGTAAATACTCTAGTAAATTACTTTTAAATCTTCAGAGGAAACAGGCTAATAACCGTGTTTATGTTTATTCGAGTTAATGCCTGCATCAATTTTTCTTCGGTCTATTCAACCGAGTTATTAAAGTTTGATTTTTCTACTCTTGGTCTTATAGACCAGGATGGCAGAAAACGTGTTGAATAAAAACATTAAATAATTGCTTTTAAAATTGAAAATATTGCTTAGCATCTACGGAAATCATTATTAAGATGCTTTCAATTCATTTAAAAGTGCTGTTTTTTTACTCTTAAGTGTGCTGGCTTACCTTTTAATCTTCGTTGTGGAATATTGAACTTTTCCTTCAAATTAGATTCTCTGTTAAACGGTATTTTGGATGTCTTGAAGTTTCTGCTCAAATTTGGAGCTGATTGATGTAATCTATTCTTTGTAACTTTTTGTGTTTTTCTCAGAGGTGTTGATGGCAAAGAGGTTATTCTTATTGGAATAAGACTCTTTTTGGTTGTTATGGCTACAGCATCTGTAACAGTTATACGCAAAGTATTTTTTGGTTCGTCTTGATTACTACTATCGCTCTCAGGTGTACGTAATTTTACATGCTCTCCGCCAAAACGGACCTTTCTAGGTGTTCTTCTTGCTGCTTCCTCATAGTCAATTCCACTATCGTCTTTAAATACTTTAATCACACCGAATTTTGGATTTTTTTCTCTTTCTCCTGAACCACCGATAGGACTATTAGATCTACTTTGTTCGTGGATTTTCATGGTGATCGCCGGTCCGGTCTTGAGCGTTATTTCAGTCTCGAGAATTACTTTATCTTCTATTGGATCGTCACTACACCAGTGATCATTCCCACAGTTCATCATATCTCCGTCACTATAATCTATTGGAAGACCATAAATTTCACATATTTCTTGAAGCTTTCTATACTTTTCTAAGCCAATCAGATGTCTAAACCGATCATCTCCAAGATTATATCTAAAAAATAATAAATTTTCTTTCTAATTTCCGATGTTAATTTTAATAAAAATGTGCTCACTAATGATTAATTTCATCCTCCCGCTCTAAAAGTATCTACGCTAATAACGACCCAAGTAAGAGGAGGAAAACTTCCCTCCTCAAAACCACAACAGTTCTTGCATGTCCCAGAAGTAATATGATTAGGGGGTATGCTTTAACAACTGTAGGTGGCTCAATAGACCTATTTGGTCGCAGTGATACATTTATCAAATAATTCACTAATTTTTAATCCCACAATGCAGTGGAATGATAAGTTTGAGAAGAAATAAATGTGAGGTTATGTGCATCATATAGTACCTTATTCTAGCTAACGACTTAGCAGGAATCTCTTGATTTATATTTGGATTTTCCAAATCCTTCCACAATTGCTCTGATACTAAAATCACAGTTTTATCATCTGTTTCAGAGTTAATTAAAAATGGAGTCGTACTGATCAAATCATCTGGGGAATCAATCAATTCCTTCATAATTTCATAATAATTTCCACTCAATTTCAAATACGTCTTAAGTGAATTCAATGCACTTTTTCTTAATGAAGGTGAAGAATGACCCAATGTTTTTATAATTTCTGGAACCAATTCGTGCATACGAATATCAAGATTGGATGACTGGGTTACTTGTATAAGATCCATAAGTACTCTAAGAGCATGCTGGCGAACTTCCTTTTCAGGATCACGTAGCTTATCACGAATGGATTCGTATAACAGTACTTCGCTGATTCCATCTGAAATAAAATTATAACATTCATCAGTTATAATGATTGACTTCATTTATAAATAATAGTATAAAATTATCACAATGATAAAGAAATAACAACTATAATATTCACTACCGGCGCCGTTAGTTAGTTTTTTTTTTATGTTCAAGCAGTTTCTCTTATCATATTATGGAGTGTTTTATCATATGCCTCGACAGACATATAGCCCGAGAAGTAGTTGTTGCTTCTTAGTGAACGGTCTGTTCTTTGGAAATTTATTTTTCTAATTTTGTAAAGCGTTATAATAGTATTGAACTATTATTTTTTGTCGTCCATAGATCACGCTTTACTAATATGACAATTATTTACAGGTAACTGTAATTAAGTAAATAAATATAGCGTGGGTTTACAAGCAAAAGGCATTAAGTCAACTTTCTGGAAAAATGGAGTATTCACGGCATTCAAATCAGTTAATTATCATCTATTTACAGTTAAATCGCACTAAGTCCTTACCAGACGGCGGAGAGAGCTGCTCACTATACAAAACGCACTAATTTGGTTTTGGTACAAATCGAGTAGATGTGAGATACATTAAATCCCTTAGTTCGTATTAACATTTGTTTGACTCTTAAGTTACGTAGCAAAAAGCACTAAGTCACTTAGTGCGTTTTACTTGTTCATAAGTACAATATTTTATTAACGAATGATTTACGATGTGAATTAGTGTGTATTCGCTTGCCGTCACGTGTATTTCTATTGTGTTTTTCACTTTGTTTTGATGTTTTGCAATTTTGAATCATAAAAAATGTGTAGTCGTAGTGCAAGAATTTTAGCGTTATTGAAAAATAATGAGCAGCAAAGTGATGAACAAACAGGTAAGCCCTAAAAAATAGTTTGAGGTTATGGTATTGTTTTTCAAGAAACTTATTTTAACTTAATAATGAATAAGAATAAAAATGTAATATAATCGTGGTCTGTGTTCTACTGATATACGAATTCAAATTTAATAAATGTTAGCATTGACAAAAAAGAAAAACAACTTTTAAAATAATTATCTTAAATTTACAAATAAAACTAATTACCCCACAGAACTAGGTATGAAAGAAGCTCTTTCTATGTTTCTCTCAAAGCTCTCCTTGAACATCCAACAGGATATAAATTATACTTTTGTCTTGTACAGTGTTTTTTGACGAAGATTTGAGAAAAAATCGAATCGTTAATTACATATAATTATCTTAATATTATTATTATTAATTTCAGAAAATGCTTTATTGGTGCCAATGGTCTCCGGATGTACACAGCATAAAGAAAATTATATTCAAATGCCTGAAGATACGAGTAAGATAATAATGGACCAAGGAAGATCCGAAGAGAGTAGTAATAACTTGAAGAATCTGTCTGTAAGCTATTTTCTTTTTGGATAAATTTCGGCTTTTCACTTTGTCCAATTTTTAATTTCAGAGCAATGAGTTAATAGAGATTCAAACTTGTTCAGCAATCACAGGCTCTCTAAAGATATTAAACTACAGCGATGTGAATTCTTCAACAACCCGCATTTTGGGACAATATGTAGACAATTTTTTTAGTGATTGTGATGATTCAATTGCCGATCAAAACTATGAACCAAATATAAGCGATCTGTCGGATGCCAGCTCAGATTTTAATATTGAACAAAAAAACAGAGCAGCAAACCGAGACCAAAGAAGTTCAACAAGAAAAGGATAGAAAAAATGCAGATGTAAGAAAGCAAAAATAGAAAATTGCGAGATGAATGTTTACCGTACAAAAATTTCAAGGGAATTATCCAAGCTGCTAAGCTACCAAAACCCGTAGATTGTTCAAAATGCACATTAAAATGCACCGAAAAATTCTGTGACGAAGAAAGAAAATCAATTTGTGGAAAATATGGGATTTTGACGACCTATTAGAGGAAAAAAGACTTTATACTTTACAATGTGGTAAGCTCTGTGCCCGCATCAAGACGCCCCCGTAAGGAAAATGCGAAGAAGGGGCAAAATGCCAAAAAGTACTATTTTAGTAAAGATGCAGAGAAACTACAGGTTTGTCAGAACTTCTTCATAAAAATGCATTTCAAATCGGGGAATCTTGTCAGCGTTTAAAGGGAAACATGAATTGGGCCATTTCAAAAATAAAGACAAGAAAGGAAGAAAGTCACCTCCTAATAAAACTAAATCGGAGGTTATTGCAAAAGTAAAGGGACATATTGAGAGCTTTCCATCGGTGGAAAGTCACTATACCCGAAAATCCAGTGAAATAAAGTACTTGGACTGTAATTTAACAATTACAAAAATGTATGATTTATGCAAACAACAATGTCAACAGGATAATCACGATATCAGCAAGCTACTCCAGAAGAAAAACAACGCTTGGAGATGGATTATGAGCATCATTTAAGAAGAAAGAACGAATCCCAACAAGCTAAAGCAGCAGACAAAGAGAGGGCGCAGAAGAGGATAAATCATTCATGTCAGTTTCATTCGATTTACAAAGTGCCCTGCAAATCCCGTCATCTGAAGTATCACTGACGTATTACATGAGAAAGTTAACAATGTACAATTTAACAGTTTATGAGGAAGCACTACCGAATAAAGCTTTTTGTTACTGTTGGACAGAAATTAACGGCAAGAAAGGAAGTTGTGAGATAGCAACATGTTTGTTAAAATACATTCGAACTTTGTCGCCACAGGTGAGATATTTGTCCTTGTTCTCAGACACTTGTGCCGGCCACAATGCTGCTTTGCTACTCTATGCAGTTCAAAATTCTCACCAGGAAATTATCGAGCAAAAGTTTTGGAGAGCGGCCACTCATTCATGGAAGTCGACTCCATGCAGAGTGCTATTGAGCGACAAAAAAAAGTATATTGCCGTTATATTGCGTCAATGATTGGATGAACATTTTCAAATTAGCTCGTTCTAAAAGAGGCAGAAATAAAGAGAAACCACCATACGAAGTAAAAGAAATGAAATTTGACGAATTTTTTGACCTTAAACAACTAGCCACCCACCTAATAAAAAATAAAAGAATTGATGAAAATGGGCAGAAAGTGAACTGGCTTAAGGTCAAAAATCTTAAATATATGAAAGGTAAGCCAAATTATATTCAGTACCGGTACGATTATGGTTGTGAATATGTAGGTATCCAAATCACAATGACACGACGTGGAAGACCTGTCAAAAATCAACCGTTTGAAAATGGCTTAACTAAACTATATCATGAAAAGCTAAAAATTAGTTCTGCGAAAAAACAAGACTTGCTTAAGATGTGTAATAACTTTGACTTTTTCGAAGGTATCTAATCTGATACGAGGCTCATAGATATTTTGCCAGATGTAGACCTTCAAAAAGAATCAGAAGAAGAAAAAATGTAATAGAATGTACGTGGTTTTTGTTAATTTCCTAAATAAAAATCGAAGGAAGGATAAGTTTATTTGAAATTACCCTACATCTCTACAAGTAAAATGCACTAAGTCAATGCTTTTTTTAAATATTTTTCAAATAAAACCATGTTTTTTTGTAATTAAAAACGCAAATGGTGGATAATTGTGTCCAAATATATGATTTCAATGGGCAGTAGTTTGTTGTCGAAATATTATTGTTACAAAAATTAATAATTATAATTAAGAGTTAGTTTGAACAATATAGCTAAACCATGTTTTATAACTAAGTGCCTTTTGCTTGTAAGCCCACGATATTTAGTTTTGATATTGATGATATTACATTACAAATTATTATTAAAATAAAGAATTCTTTATAAATTGAACTCCAATGAGGTCAGATGGCTGGCCGGAGATTAAATATAAATATATATGGTATGTGATTAATATAAAAAAAGTAATACTAGAAGTGACTTTTCGTGAGTTTTCAAGCGACAATCCAAAACCTTAGCAACATGGATTCGAAAACGATTGATTAATTGGCATAAGCGATACGACCCCTACCGGACGTTCAGGTAACCGAGCTATGGACCATGTCATCAGTCATTTTTCGTGTTTTCCATTGTATTTAAGTGCTTTTTATCAGTTGTTACATCCTATTCCAGTTAGTTTTCGTTTTATTTGCTGAAGTTCCATTATATGAAAATGAATCATTTCTGTATTTCATGTAATCTACTATGCTCAACTTCATGTCTAATTATGTTGATATATGAACACAATCCAAATCAAGTCAATCCACAAGAGATATTTTTCAAAGAAAAAATAACACAAATCCAAAAATAAACACATTAACTAGATCAACAGACGCAAACACAGTTAAATGAACAAATATAATGGCTGATAATGGCCCATAGCTAGATTTCAACTGTCACCGTCCGCGGCGCTGCAATCTTAACCCGAATCGCCTATTGAATGGACAAAAAGGTAATTACACTGCGCACCAACAATGACGAATTATAATTTCAGAAGCAATCGTTACATTTTTTGTTTCTTTTTTAAAGTTTTTTTTTAAGAAATGGAACCATTCTAAAGTAAAAAAAGCTAATAGCGAGTATTGCCTACTCAGTCGTCTATTACTGCTTGACAATGATCTCTCGAATTAAGATCAACCGTTCTCATTTAAACCTGATCAATTTGATCAGAACCTTCAACCAATCGCAAAAACAATTGATCTAATGTGTTTGATGGGTTGGGAAGTCGTCTCCTTACGATGTCCCAAACGTGTGATATTGGGTTGAGATCGAAACTCGTAGGCCAAACCATGGCTCGAGCTCTAGCCTCCTGACGATCTTGCTCCAGAATTCTTGGAATGTGTGGCTTGGAAGGCAAAGATGGCACTTTGCCCGTGAACATGCTGTTTGGAATAATGAAGATTGAGGATAAATATTGTTGGGCGTCGACCCAGCACTGAAGTGGAGCGCCTCTGTTGCGAAAATTACGGTGAAGCAGTGTCGAACGCGGTTAGTACTTGGATGAGTGACTTTAGAGTACTAGGGTGCACTTAAGACTACTAGGGTGAGTAGCATATCACAGCTCGCGGACATTATACCAATGAGCAAGAGGTAAAATGTAGATATGCCGTCTTTCGGAGGAGACGTAAAACCGAGGTCCCGAGTCCATGGATGTTGGGTCGATAAAGATCCCTACCACTGGTTGGAACACTAGTGGGTTCGGCAAAATTTCCGGTTAGGGGTAGTCTGCTCTCAGCGTCGGTGATTAGCCTTAGAAATAGACCGACGTTGAATAACAAAGGAAAAAAGATTGTTCACCGATGAATACAGGATTCATCGACTTTCTGATCGCGGAACAGAGTAGACAGTAGGCCTGGGTAACGCTGCACACAGCGTAACATTGTAGAAACTGTACAGTATGTAAAAGACATTACGTAATATGAACCTGATATAGTTTCGACTCGCAAATGTTGTTCACAAATCCTTATAAACATTTAAAACGAAAAAGTTTATTAAGTAATCGTAATGGTGTCAATGGATGATTCGTAGATTATTAAAAATACGAATACAACGCATTTTTCAGCGAAGTAATTGGATAATTAGGATCGAAATTGGAAAATTCGCCATTTTTCAAAAATTCATATCGTTTTTCAAGTTATAGCGTTGAAACTTCGTAGAAAACAAGTCCTTTCTACGCACTTAATGTGCGCGATAAGCTGTTGTAAATGGTATAATTATTTTATTTTATTGCAATTTTTCAATACAATATTTTGCAGTAGGTCTGGATGCGTTATAGATAGTCCAATTTTGAATTTGAGAACGGTTTGGAAAAATACAGATATAGAGTAATAAAACGTATATTTTCGAATTGTGATCAAATGCTGCGAAGTAGGTCAAAAACGATCGGGAATACGGCCGAAAGTAACCGAGCGCCGGAAAGTAACGAAGTAGAAGGGCAGCGGTGATCGAGGAGAGGCATAACCAGACATTTTCGGCGGTGTTCTTGGGCGTTTTTGACCAATTTCGCATCATTTTATTACAAATCGAAAATATAGAGGTTTTGTTGCTCTACATCTATACTTTTCAATACCGTTTTAAAATTAGAAATCGGCTATCGATAACGCCTATGGTACCTGCTCTTAGCGCACATGAAGTGCATACAAAGGACTTGTTCTCTACGAAGTTACAACGATATAACTTAAAAAACGACAAAGATATGAATTTTTGAAAAAATGACGAATTTTCTTCGCTCCTAATTATTCAATCACTTTCCGTTTTCTACTAGGATTTTTGACAAAAACCCACTATTTTGATCCTCTATAGCTTGGCCTATGTAGACAAACCTGTGTCTCAGTGGACAGAGTCTCAAAAATTGGTCTTGATCAGGAGTTGTAACCCTTCTGCCCTTCTTCTTGAGCTACTCCCAATGACATCGTAACATATTAAAATTCTTCTTTTCGAAAAGTAACGGGTCTAATACAGTTATATTCTGACAAATTTTGATTTATCTTTAGATTAGTTTGTGTTCAAAAGTTCGATATTTTTCCAAAGTATCTACTTTATATCTGGATTCAGAAATTGAATAAATAATGGGCGTGTCGCATTAATGATTAAACATGTTATGCTCTATTTTTACCACATGTAATCCGTGGAGGGCAAATTATTAATAAATTACAACCACCAATCTATTAAATCGTGAGTAACAAAACGTATATTTTCGAATTGTGATCAAATGCTGCGAAGTGGGTCAAAAACAATCTGGAATGCGGCCGAAAGTGACCGAGCGCCGGAAATAGTGATGAGCGATATCGTGATTTTTTAATTTCAGTTATTTTAAAACGTGATGTGATCACGACATTTGATATTTTGTTTTGAAAATACGATAGGAAAAATTGTATCAATTTTCATTTCGTAAGATTATCTATTTGCTATTTGCACATTCTCTTTATAATCCTATGATAATGAATAAAACAAAATTCGATCTAGTTGACCAATTTTAGTGGAATGAGAGCGATGGAGGTCAATATTATGTTCGATTTCGAATATTTCGAATATTTCGATTCGTTCATTCAATTCATTGTCGTTTTCGCTGACTGTGATCACGTCACGCTTTAGATTTGCTTATAGGATTTGTTATAGATTTGTTCGTATCAGTAAAAAAGTAACAGTTCGTGAAGTATCTCTCATCACTAGCCGAAAAGTAACGAAGTAGAAGGGTAGCGGGGATCGAAGAGAGGCATACTATATAGATAACCAGACATTTTCGGCGGTGGTCTTGGGCGTTTTTGAAAAATTTCGCATCATTTTATTACAAATCGTAAATATACGTTTTGTTACTCACGATTTAACAGATTGGTGATCGGTTCTGTTGCTCCACATATCTATACTTTTCAATACCTTTTTAAAATTAGAAATCAACCATCTATAACGCCTACTGCAAAATATTGCAAACAAATTGAAATTGAAACAAAAGTAATTGTCCCATGGTACCTGCTCTAAGCGCACAAAAAGTGCATACAAAGGACTCGTTCTCTACGAAGTTTCAACGATATAACTTAAAAAACGACAACGATATGAATTTTTGAAAAAATGACGAATTTTCTTCGCTCCTAATTATCCAATCACTTCGCTGAAAAATGCGTTGTATTCGTATTTTTATCATCTACAATTCGTCTTTTGACACCATTATTATTACTTAATAAGCTTTCGAGTTATCGAAAAACTAAAAAAAGGACGCTTTTTTCGTTTTAAATGTTTATAACAATTTGAGAACAACATTTGTGAGTCGAAAATATATCAGGGTCATACTACGTAATGTCTTTTACATGATGCCACAGTCCGTTTTCTACTAGGATTTTTGTCAAAAACTCACTATTTTGATCCTCTATTGCTTGGCCTATGTAGACAAACCTGTGTCCCAGTGGGCAGAGTCTCAAAAATTGGTCTTGATCAGGAGTTGTAACCCTTCTGCCCTTCTTCTTGAGCTACTCCCAATGACAGCGAAACGTATTAAAATTCTTCTTTTCAAAAAGTAACGGGTCTAATACAGTTATATTCTGACAAATTTTGATTTATCTTCAGCATTAGTTTGTGTTCTTTTGAAAGTTCGACATTTTTCCAAAGTATCTTCTTTATATCTGGATTCAGAAATTGAATAAATAATGGGCGTGTCGCATTGATGATTAAACATATTATGCCCTATTTTTACCTCATGTAATCCGCAAAGGGCAAATTATTAATAAATTTCAACCACCAATCTGTTAAATCGTGAGGATTTGATAAGAATCACCCTTGAATATTTACATTTGGCACAAAAATGTTATCATAACTCTTAAGGTTACCCTTTATAATCTTCTGATTAAAACAAAGGACAAAATCGATTCAATACAAATTCGGGTCGTTACCTTAAACTTTGCATGAGTAGAATTCATAACTTCGTGGTTAATTTGGAAAATGCTAGGAATGAAAATTAATAAATTCTGGAAAATAGCAATAAATGAACTTGAACACCAGTAAAAAAAATCACATCAAGCCTCACAAAGAAAGGACTTTTGACAAGGTTATAACCGAAGTAAGATGTAATAAATTAGTTACAAAATAAAATTGGTAAAACATTTTTTTAAGTTAAACGGTTTTATTGACAAGAGAGATCATCAATCTAGGGTCTTGATCAGACGCAAAAATAAATACGTGGGGCGCGTGAAATTTTCAGGCTACGATACCTCCGATCAATGCCCCAAATCGTTTTAAATTTTACCTATTTTCTCTAAGCGCTAGTTGAAGCATTATCAACTGTTTCTGTTTTTAGGTCTCTCGTTCGCCCTCTACTGGCTCTGTCTGTATACATATACAATCAGTGAATTTATCCAAAGAGTACACAATAAACGACAAATAAATAAGTATTCTTACCTGGAAGACGTTTAGTTCGAACAATAATTTCCCAAAGTTTGGTTAAAGATGGTCTAGTATCTTGTTGAGAGTTGAGTTTTGCAGTTTGATCAACGAAATCTTCGTTTGGTCGAGAAGGTTGAAACTCCAACATTTTTTTTTCGTACAATACAGAATCAAAAACGAAAAAACTATTTGTCGTAAACCTTATTCGACTAGAAGTGAATGAATAAACTGATATAGCTGGAAGGTTAAAGTTAAGTAGAGTAAATAGATGATACATAAATTGCTTCTCTGTGGCTGCTGAACGAGTCAGACTACAGACTCTAGGAGCTGTGTTTGTGCTCCATGTGGATGTAGAATGTAGATAGACTTGTGCCTTCACAGATTATCAACATTCTTGGGAATATTGAGCTTAAAGGAGTAATCTAAGCTGAATTGAGGCGTAATAGATAGTACTGTTCGAACAAAGGGTGGGTGATTCAGTGGATAAAGCTTTGTACTTTGGATCCAGAGATCTGAATTCGATTCCCATTTCGACTTGATCAAACACTAGGTTTAAAAGCTATAGCTATATTATTCTTTCATGTAAAGTTCAGCTCGTTCGAATTATGTTAAGGACAACTGAAACATAAACAATTCTATATACTCAAAAGCTGGGTGGTAAAAGGTGAATTTGCAATAATAGAGCAGACCCATAGAGCAGAGTGAACAACTTGAATGTTATATTGTAAACTTAGAAAGATAGTTTTAGAAAATTCCATATTCCAAAAATAAGTATTTTTTTCCAAATACTCCAAATCAGACCTAAAGTAAGGTCATCCTAATCTGCAAACAATAGAAAGAGGAGTTTGTTGAATTAAAGTAACGCAATAGCGACGTTACTTCAGGAAGATTATGAGAACAATAATTATTAATTGTAAATGCAGAAAATTGGAATTAATTATTCCAATATTAAGTAAATGTAGAAGTAAAAATAATATGGAAATGAGAAAATTGGAATAAATATTATTTATAATAAACTTCATTTTTAAATTTCAGTTTCATGTTCCGAGTACTTAGTCCGATGAATTATCGTTGTTGGAATCTAGAGAAATAATAAGTGGTCTGGACTACAGCATTTCCAGCATATTTATCCGATTCTGACATTATTTCTTACATAAAATCACATATCTTCTATATGTTCCCAAATTATTTTGGGAAATTGAACCACATTCTTTTTTATGTTTTTTATTTCAACGTTTCGGTAGCGTTCCAGATACTGTTATCAAGAATAATTGAGTTTTTTTATAAAAGTCTGGTCCCTATCTGACACGCTGGAATAATGAACATAAAAAATATTGTGGTTTGAATTCCCAAAATAAATAACAAAAAGAATATTAAAATCACATATCTGGAGGTTTTCCATAATTATGTAATTGGACTTTAATGCCTACAACTTATCTAATTTAGTATTAATACATTATTTTTAAGTACATTTTTGTCAATGTTTGTATTGAATAATGGTAATTATAATCAAACGTTTTTAGAAAATGAAATGAAACAGTGTAAAAAAAGTACAATTGCTGGTAAATATTATATGAAGGCTAGCTTTTGCCCGGGACTTCTTCCGCGTAGAAGTCGAAAATGGTTCCAATAGGAGTTTTAATTAGTTTTTTACGTTTCTAATTTTGTTATAACATATAAATTATGATGTTAAAATATTAAGGAAAGTTTTTCATTCAAATATCCAAGAACAAATAAAATTGAAATTTCGTATTCTAATCCGATTTAGATATCCTTTTAAATTTTACATTCCAATTTTAAAGAGTATTGCATTGCACCAAGAAGTGAGTTCAACGTTTTTTGAATAAAATCGTATTGAGTTTTCAAACGTGTCAAAGTAAAATGTAATTTAAATCAAAAGCATTAAGGAGTATTGATATCAACTTCGATGCAAATCACCCCCAAAATAACTTTCTACCCCTTTTTAACCCCGTTAGGCGTTGAGTTTCAATGAAATACAAAACACATCTTCCATCGATTCTGTTAAAGAATGTTTATGCAAAATTTGGAGTAGATTGAACCCAAGAATCACGTTGTCCCACACAAACTTTGCTTCCGTTTTTCACCCCGTTAGGGGTAGAATTTTGGAAAATCCTTTCTTATCGGATGCCTACGTCATACAAAGAACAAACCCTCCAAGTTTCAGGTCTCTACGATCAGCGGTTGCGTTATCATTCAGTACAAATCATTTTATATGTATAGATAATTATAAACACAACTTCAAAGAGAAACAACTAAAAATATTAGCCTTTTTATGTCGTACCTTCAAAAATTATTGAAAGAAGAAAAAATTATACGTGTTCGAATTATATTTTGGCTAAGATACTTTTAATTCCACCACAAGTTATTTTATGAATAAAGTTTGACTTTTGTTAACAAATATCTCTTTTGTAACATTGAGTGTCATTATTTAGAATACATTCTTTCATTTTTACGGGGAAATTCTTTTTCAAAAATATTAATAATAAAATATTTTTTCGTCGACCAATAAAACGTTAACATATGTCCAAATTTCCAAAATTTTGCATTTTTGAAAAAACAAAGCGTTGGGTACAAAGCGAAAAAATCTAGAGTATTTAGCCGAGAGACAGATTTCTTCGTGATGCCCCAGATGAAACTAATCTTTTGCACAGCGGACGAAATGATTTTGCGGACGAAAAGTGTCTGCGGACGAAAAGTACTTGACTTCAACAATAGTTCATTTTTCATTCGGAAATTAGTAATTTTGGTATAACTCGCCCAGTGTAAGTTGGCACTTGGACTTTGGACTTCTGAGATGCGCGGTAGAGCATCCGATCGCTCGAGACTCACTGAAATCGAGGACCCCAGTCTCTGTTTTGACCGCAAACGGTTAATATCGCAGTAATTCTAGTGGCGTTGTAGTATTATAGTAGTTTTTATTTACGGTAATTATTATCAGTAGTTAGTTTATAGAAGGTGTGGTTTTAGCTTATAGTTCAGTTATAATTATTAGAATGGAGTTTAAAAGTGAATTAAAAAATAAACCTTTAAGTGGTCAATGCCGCGAACTAGTGTCCAATCCAAGAAATATTTCATTTGACGACAATTTGCTAAAACCACAATTATATGCAATTATGAAAACTTATACAACAAATACAAACGTTATTGTATCGATGAACTAATAATGTCGCATGGGTTTGATGTTCTACGATTGCATCCATATCGCCCCGAATTAAATCCTATCGAATTGGTCTGGAGTGCAATGAAACACTATGTTGCTGAAAAAAACGTAGGTTTCAATTTTAACAAAGTTGCTGGCTATTGCGACTAGATCAAGTCATAGATGAGTTTATCATCGACATAGAAGATGACTCTAGAGTGGATGGTGACTCTGATTTTGATTTTTCTGAAGACAGTCATGCAAGGCCATCGAAGAAACTTAACTAATTAGCTTAGTAAATAATTTATTGTTTTTATCTTTTAGGGATTTTCAATTTTAATTTATTGTAGGTAAGCGTTAATATCTTATTTCGAAATATTTAAGTAAAGTCCGTCCGGAAATATAAAATCCTAACTTTATAATCTCCTATTAATATAAATAAATATTTTTAAACATCCTATTGTTAAGTGATTATTTATGAACCCACAATTCAGGTAATATACCAATAATTATAACAAAGAATTAAATATTATTATAAATATTTCTCAGCAGCCGGCATGTACCTATGACTATGTTGAAGCAAAGTGCGAGGATCGTACGAGAGTAGTCCGCTCAATATATTATATCTTTATTCTAAGTAGTGTCTGTTACTTCCCAAGCAGCATTATTCTGACTTCCGACATAAAGTTTACTTAAATCAACGTTGGTTTTGGGTATTATTTAGTTGTTTGCATTAACGTTCACCGACAACGTCCACTTCATAACTTAATCTGACGTTGGAACTTCGAAGTCGATCGGGCCAATGACTACTCGACGTCAGCAAATCGAACGTTATTTTTAGTTAGACAGACAACGCTCAACGTTCATTTTTACCTTTTTCGTGTCTTTGGACTAATCTGGAACAAGACGACGTTCTAAGAGCGTTTAGATCCGCATATGACAGTTTTGGTCATAAAAACATGCATAAATCTTTTTGTTCCTATTATTTGACCTACGGGCGGACGTTTAAAAGTAGTTCAAATATTCGCACAATCCATTGACATAAGATAATTTTGAAAATGACAGGTCGTCTTTTCTTCACAGTCCGCAAGGTTGGCCTTGCGGTAGTTTGACTATTTAGTCATTGGGCCGTCGAGCCAACCTTCAACAGACGTTGGATTCACATACCGTCATTTGAACGTTTACCAATCGTGTAACGAAAAGGAAAGTTGGGAGAGGTCGCAATTAGGTGTGGAAGAACGGTGTTCTTGTCCAAATAGGTAGTTATTGGGTATAGATTAGGTCGCTTAACAAAGTCCACCATGTTGGCATGTAACTGATTTGGCCGCCATTGTTTGATTTACGAATTTATTTAAAAAAACATATTCTAAGGCACTTTTGAAAGTTTTGTGACCAGCATTTGTGTTGCTGGAGACTTTGTATACTATTTTTAAATATAAATGCAGCCATTAAGAAAAATAATAAATGGCATAATTTATTTTTTTTCGCTTTTTACTAAAGATTATTGAGGCGCCACAATATTGGCAGTGGTTTATCAGAAAACTGAACTTCGTTGAAGATTTTTGTTTTTCTGGTAATAAAAATGTGTACATTTTACTGTACATAATTTGGATTTCTCAAACTAAGACATCAGATTGTTAGTTAGAAATACTTTATCCATCTTTGGTCGAGTTTCAAAGACTTCCACATTTCTTCCAAAATAAATTACTCAAGTGATACTATTAGTTGTGGTGGGCAAAGTCATAATTTCAATACTTAAAACGAAGTTGGTTTTCTCAACGTTAATCAACGTTCGATTTGGTCGAATACATAAGACATACAAAGTCAGTATCAACGTCGTAACGACTCGAATTTCTATTCCCTATTTAGGTGCAAATTTGGGTCCTGACGTGGTCACTACAACGTTGGTTGCCAACGTTGGGTTGTCTAGCCCAACGTTATATAACAATGTTATATCTCGCAACGTCCAAATGCTGCTTGGGTTTTTGTTCGCGCATATCTCAAGTGCCAACTTACACTGGGCGAGTTATACATAAATAATTATTATGGAAAGACGAAGTTTCAATCAAATACAATAAATATAAGTCAACATGAGGATTTGCAGATAAAATAAAATGGTCCAAAGTATTGACACTTTTTCATAGACTCAGATAACATCCAGAATAAGAAGCAAGGTGTCTTTGAAACTAAAAAAAATTGATAACAAGGTATTGAGGTCCACTAAATAAATAATTTCAAGGGCGGTAAATAAGAAGATAATAGACAATTATTTGAATTTAAATTTATTATAATACTATTTGGCATAGGTAATATTTGAATAGAAATTATTAGGGCATAAAAACAAATCAAAACTGTAAACAATAATTCTTCATGAAAAATAATATTAGTAATATTAAGGTTTGATTTTTCTGTATTGTTTATTGGTGTTTTATACAAAATTTAAAATATAATGTAAAAGGTTCACTTGAAAATTTTATTAAACATTATACAGAGCAATTCAGAGAAAACTAGCCACCCCTCATAATTCTGAAGGCGCCACTTTTATGAAAAAATGAAAAAACACGTCAAAAACCATATAAAGGGCGACGTCTTTTTGCTCATATGTAGACGTTATAGCTTTAACCCCCTCCCCCTATGGTCACCACTCCCAATTTTTTAAATGGAAGAAAATTACCAAAATGTATAATACATTAGTGAAAAGTCAATCAGTTGGGAGACAATTCCACATTTAAATTCGTAACAAATCAGCAAAACAATACTAAATTATTTTATAAGGTGCTCAAATTGACTTCCATTGGTTTCCATACAATGATACAATTCGCTGACGTAAATCATCTATAGATGCTGGCTGAGTGGCATACATTTTGGTTTCCAGATATCCCCATAAAAAAGTCTAGATGGTTACATCGGGTGACCTAGGTGGCCATTCCAACATTGGGCCTCGTCCACCGAGCAGGAAATTATTCGTTCAAAAACCGAAGAGCGTAATGTGGAGGTGCCCCAAGGTATCATCATTTTCTAGTATTCGTGTTATTTCGGGATCAATAGCTTCTCTAAATAATTGTAGATAAGACTCATCATTTAAGTTTCCCTCAATAAAATATGGTCCAATAATATGGTCACTAAAAATGCCACACCAGACGTTAAATTTTTGTGGTGATGACTATGAAACTCCCGCATTACGTGTGAGTCATTTTCTGCCCAATATCTACAATTATGTCTGTTTATTCCACCATTTAAAGCAAATGAACATTCGTCAGAAACGCAGATATTGCACAATAACGCTGGAGTGTCGTGCAGTCGTTCACTCATCAATTCGCAAAACTGTAGACGCCGGTCGAAATCGTCTTCATGTAGCTCTTGGACTAATTTGATTTTGTAAGGATGGAATTTGTGTTTATGTAAAATTCTGAAAACACTGCTGCGAGAAACACCCACTGCACTAGAAATTCGTGATATTGACTGTTGTTCTTCGAACGTAAGTTGTCCTAAAACGGCAACTTCCATTCCATAGCCTCGTTGTTAACTACTCTTTGTGGTTGGTATTTTTTATTGACAACTGATCCTGTTTCAAAATTAACTTATGTGTGTGGCAGTTCTTCTTCCGGCAGTTCTGTGGCTCTTGCAGCTTCATTGTTTTCGTAGTATAATCCTACAATTTCAATTCTATCTTGCAGAGTATACATCATTTTTACGGTAGATAGGTACTTGTAAATGTTGATATTCGAATAAAAACTAAGATACCTACTTGACACTTTATTTAAAAAACGTCAAACACCAGTTTTCCGGTTGCTATATTTTTGTCCCCAAGCAAAACATCGTTTATTTAATTGAGTACAGTAGAGTTAGTATGCCGCTGTAAAGGCATTGTTTATATTGGAATTATCCGTTACTCCCAACTGATTGACTTTTCACTTATGTATTATACATTTTTGTAATCCTCTTGTAGAGCAGAACCCAACAATTCAATAATGTATAGGGTGTTCCATTAAAAAAATTGAGTGAGTCAACCATAGGGGGAAGGGGGTTGAAGTTATAATAAAATTAATACCGAATCTTGAATTGAATAAAATAATAAGTAAACATTATAAGTATATATTTTAAATTTAGTATTATGTACCTATGAAGCAAAGTATAATAGATTGCCAAATTTTCTTTTGTCGTATATTTTAAAATCATACTAAATTCTTTACGCACGCATGGAAGGTACCTACACAAATAAGGAAACTCGACGAAATAGTTGAACTCATTTTGCTTAAAAAATAGCGCGCTCCAGGGAAGCCGACCGTTTTATAAGTCCTATAACTGTAAATTTTTATATGTTATTACAGGAGTACCTAAATCTCATACTATTAATTATTATATCATTTAGGTATATCAGACGCAAAAATCATAACATAAAAAGATGTAAATAACACTCATCTATTTTTATTAAAAATACTAACCTCTCACCAACAAAATATGGCTTTTCAACTTTCACATGTAATAAACGTGCTATTAAATTCAACTAATTCAAAATAAAAGTTTTCAATTGTAAATATCATTAATTAAATTTCAATTTTAATATTCATGTTCGGAATAAAATCAAACAAATATGTTTACCAATTATACCAACTACCAACCCTACTTCTTATAAGAAAAAACAAAAGGTGTTTAATTCATGAAAGGTGAGATTTATGCAGAATAAGATTGTACGACATGAAAGTTTTAGTCACGTTATTACACCGCACAAGCACCAACACATATGAACTCACCTGGTTGCCCGGAGTTTTGCATGTAACTGGCAATTGTTTTATAATAACCCCAAGTTTTCGTGAGAATTCCCTACATAGTCTTTGTGGCGCATGTTACAGGGTTATTCTCACCACCGGAATGCGTATAAATCTACCAGAAATCTTTTTAGGATTGTTGTTTAATTAGTCATAACCACCAGAGATATCTGAAAAAATAGTTATAATAATATGGGTTTTATCTAACATCTTATAAATAAAAACAAGGACTCACTGACAAATCGCCAAAGCCTATAAAGTCTGCCAATATTTTTATTCTTTAAAAATAGGAAATTCTTCATTGTGTAACAGAGTGGCTTCTTTATCTTTTGGCTGATCGATAAGCGATTTTTCAGTTATTTCAAACCGTGAAAACTACTAAGGAAGCTTTAACTATATATTTTCATCCAAAATGAACTAACTAAAAACTTAAGGTAGCATCGAGGGATATGACGCGATGGCCGGAATATGACGCGACTGTCCCATCTCCGTTATGTAGTTATCTATGGTCTTTATGATCTGATCCTCCTTTATTTCCATTGCCGGTAACCACTCAGACAGCAAGGAGTTCAGTGTTAAGTCAACCGTCAACAAGACAGCACGCATTTTCGTCGTCTGAATCAGGTGAGCACACGTAAAAGTCTTTCAGCGCCATTTTTAAAGCTCTGTTTTATGTTTCTTTCTAGATTTTTAATTGGTTTTATGAATTTTATCCATTGTATGCCTTCCAAAATTAATAATATATAGTTAATTTAGTCATGTGGGTCTTTGTTCTGATTTAATTATTTTATAAATAAAATGGTGGCTAGCTAGTGATATGACGCACATTGTGATCCTGCCGAACTTTTTGGCAGGGCCTACAGCAGAATTTCTTCCCTTCAGAAAGCAGAGAAGAGTTTTTCTTCGTCAGGCATTTGGCCCTATAATCCTGATGTTTTTACACAAGAAGATTTTGCGCCTGCTTCTGTAACTGATTTGCCTGCAGCCCCCACGAGTTCAAATGAAATGTCCACACCCTTGCCTTCCAATAACATTGAAATCATCGTGAACGATCCAGAATTGCTGGCACTAATAAATAGTACCGCCGAAGAAATACCATCCTGTGATGAACCATTTCCGCTAATTCCTCAACATTCATCTCCAATACCAAGTACGAGTAGTTACGGTTTGACGGAAGTTAAAACGAAATCTCCGATTATTGGAAATGAGTCTGTAGTGGAGAATTCCGAAAGTGGCTCTCGTTACTATGTCACACCCATTGAAACAGATGAAGGTAACATATGTGTATGGTCGTAAGTAGGTAATTGTTTTGATATTCAATCAATTTTTGTAGAGGCCAGACGTGCAAGAAGAAGGCCGTGCTGCGGTCAGTTCATTAACAGAAGTTTCGGTTCATCAGCAGGCAGAGACACAAAGCGGAAGAGAGTAGGAAAAAAATCTGAAATTATAACAGGAACGCCTATTTCAAGGATTCCTTGGTTGAACAAAAAACAACTAAACAAAGCCTAGAACACCAAAAAGCTGCGGGAGCTGCAAAACGGCAGATTAATGCATCCAAAGGCAACAAGAGGCAAAAAAAACTGAAACTACTCAAAAAGCAGCGGTTTCCAAAAAACACTGTAGAATTTGACCAGTTTTCTTATATAGCAGATTTCAAGTTAAGTGCGCAGTCTTAGGCATCTTTCCCCTATCTATTTTTTTTACTTTTTCAAAAATGCCAAACCACCAAGCGAAGGGGCTGAGAAGGACTTGGTCGGAGGAAAATCTTCTTGCTGCTGCCCAAGCGGCTGCTGATGGATCATACATTAGAGGAGCAGCAAAAGAGAATAGAATACCTGAAAAAACTCTACGCCATCGTTTAAAATCAAATAATCTCGTCAAGGGAAAGCTAGGACAACTACAGAGAAAAAAATCGTTGTACACGTGAAGAGACTGCAAAAGGCTGGATATGCCCCAACAAAAACTGCTCTGCGCAAGATGGCAGAGAGAATGGGCAAACTCCTATTCACACATTTCTGTGAAAAAAATCGTACTGCAGGCAAGGGGTGGCTTCAAGCTTTTCTTAATCGGAACCCTACTCTTACGATAAGGTAAGCCCAAGGCCCGAGCAGACGGAATGAACAAACAGGAGATCGCAGATTATTTTGCCCTTTTGGAAAGTACTCTCGCAGAATACAACTTATTCAATAAACCTGCTAATATTTACAACGTAGACGAATCGGGTCTTCAACTAAACAACCAACCACAACACGTTATAGCTGCGAAAGGAAGCAAATCTGTTCAATCTCGACAATCATCAGAGCTAGGGGAAACCATAATAGTAGTAGCTTGTTGCAATGCCGAAGGAACTTTTCTTCTTCCCTACATTATTTTCAAGAGTGTGAACAAGCAACAAGCGTGGCTAGATAACCTACCTAATGGTGCATGCAGAGCTGGTAATGGGAGGAAAATCAGCGTACATAAACGATCAACTTTTCTTAAATTGGCTGGAAAATCATTTTATTCCCAGAAAAGCAGCAAAATCAGCAGGACCGTGTTTACTCTTTCTTGATGGACATGGATCGCACACCAATTTGCCTGAAATCCTAGAAAAAGCGCTCGAAAACGACGTGCATTTCCTATGCCTCCCTAGCCACACTACCCATGTACTTGCAACCCCTCGACCGTTCTTTCTTTAAACCACTTAAACGTACTACCGAAACGCAGCTATTGAGTGGGGAGTTGCAAATCCTGGGAAAAAATTAGAGCGGAGACATTTTGGTCAACTCTTAGAAAAAGCCTGGTCTCAAGCGTCAACAACATCGAAGGGATCAGCAGGCTTTCGAGCCTGGGGTATTTCCATTTTCTCCATCAACAATCCCAGAGCATACCTATCTTACAGTTGAAAATAACGAATTGACAAGAACATCCAAGAGTCCTGAAAAACCTAGCACGTCAGGTACTTCTAATGCAATAACTCTAGGTACAAATTTTAGATTTATTAATGGAGAGGCTCACGCAGTCCACTGAGACAGTTATTATTTGACCTTAATTTACTGTACCTACTTTTATGAGCTATTCAAAAATACAACTTATATTCTAATAAATCTTTGACATCATCTACCCTTCATTTAATGCTGCTTTCCCTTTCATATGCCTTATAGCCTTACACTATTATCATTGTTTTTTTTTGGAACGAAACTTCTTGTTCAAGAAGGTGTAAAAAATGTTGCCTACCCTAAGGAGGTGAAATCAAATTTCAACACGTGGTAAGCTGACATTTATAAAAGTATGGTAATGGATGAGAGTGAGGCTATCAAACCATGTTGTAAACATGAACTATATTATCTATTATATTTATAACATTGTAGTAACATTTTCTACGTCAGAGATATTGCAGTGTATCTGAAAAAACTGTTTTAATAGATTAGTAGTTTAGTGTATCCCAGTGGTGTTAGAGAAAATGAAAAAACAAAGTGGTATTTTGAGGTTATATAGAAAGCCAGGATGTACTGCAGCAAAAAAAATCGAAATTCTTCAGAAATTGCAACAAACATGCAGTAACTTGAAAGATATTCAGACGGAATTATGTTTCCACATTGAAACCACATCTGCTTTAAAGGATAAGGACATTAAGGTTTTAAAATGGGTACTTCAGGATCCACTTGCTCCCCAAAACCTGACTGACAAAGGAACTCTGGAGAAAACAAAAAACAGCATCTTAATTGAAGTAGGGCCAAGGTTTAATTTTTCTACTTCAAGTTCTACAAATGCTGTGTCGATTTGTCAGAATTTGGGATTGATTGAAGTTAGTCGCTTAGAAGTTTCACGTCGGTATTTATTGGTATTTAATAACAATGCTGAAATCACTTTGGAATTAGAAAATAGCTTAGCATCTTTACTTTATGATCGTATGACAGAATGTAGATATACACCAGAAAACATTCCAAAAATAAGTTTTATTGAGAAACTTATTAAAAAAGAGGATATTAAAGAAATTGATGTACTAAAAAAAGGTGCAGATGCTTTAAAAGCAATTGATCAGGAATTAGGTTTAGCATTCGATGAAGCAGATATTATATATTACACAAATTTATTTAAAAATGTCTTAAAAAGAAATCCAACCAATGTAGAATGTTTTGATTTAGCTCAATCTAATAGTGAGCATAGTCGACACTGGTTTTTCAAAGGAAAGATGGTTATTGATGGAGAAGAACATAAACAATCCCTCATAGATATGATTATTGAGACTCAGAAGCATACAAATCAAAATAATGTTATAAAATTCAGTGATAATAGCAGGTGAGTTTACCACATTAAATACCTAATCACTAGCCTGAGCTAAAAGTTGGATGCTAGCTTAATTATGAGATTGGAAATTTCCATTACTTACGGAATTAGGTAATGTAATCCTCATAAAATATTTGAGCCATTGGCTCATCTTATACTTAATTGGCACAATGTTGCAAAATTGCAGTTTTCTGAACTTATCCTTCTCATGTATCCAACTTAGATCAGTCTATGTACTAAGCAAGCAGTCCCATGTTCTATTTGGTTTTTTCTCCACTTTTTAACTAGTGACGTGGAAAGAATTGAACTCTGTCAAAAAAAATTTCATTTAAATATTGATTACATGTTAAAGAACTTATTTTCTAGAGTCAAATGAATATTGGATTTGTCAAGAATTCTACAATATTATGTGTGATCAGCTAGCTTCTTGTTTCAGTCTACCTTACCAATCCATTAATTTTTAATGAAACAATACTTTTTTTTAATTTTACAGCGCAATTAAAGGCTTTCTTCATAGAAGTTTAAGGCCAGTTACAGCAGGTTCTGTGAGTGAGTTGAAACAGGTACCAACTGAGTCCCATCTTATATTTACAGCTGAAACTCATAATTTTCCAACTGGTGTTGCGCCTTTCAGTGGAGCTACTACTGGAACTGGAGGAAGAATAAGGGATGTGCAATCTGTGGGTCGTGGAGGATATTGTATTGCTGGCACTGCTGGTTATTCAGTTGGTAATCTCCAAATTCCTGGTGAGTATTTGAAATAAAAAAAGTAATACATCTTCTTGCAATTATTTAAACTGGCACTATTTTTAAGAGTATATACCTCATTAATTCATATACAATTTATAGGAGTTGGATATAGGCAAAGGTTAATGTAATCTTTGATATAATAGTATATTATTCAATGAGCAAGTAATTATGGAAAAAAACACAATATAAATTTAATAATATGTATTATTAATTTTTGTCAACATTAATTATAATGAATAGTAATATTACTACAGTTACCAAAAGTTACAGGTGGATTTTCTTTACCTGTCATATTATAAGTAGTACTTCCTGTGGTAGTTGTACTTGTAATATTATTAACAGTTTGTATGGGGGCAGAGGTGTTAACAGTTTGTATGGTACAGTTATTCTTGTTAATTGCCTCCACAATTTTTCTTCCTCGTTCTAACTTGTTATTTATGTTGTCGTCATGTAACCTTCGGCAACTGCAGTTTATTTCCACCCTCCTAGCTTTTTCACAGCTGTGATGTCACCACCCCCCACTCTCACAAATTGTTGCCTATGATCGACGAAATGAATGACCCATGTAAAGTTCAGGATCTTTCAGTTTTAGAAACATATCAATTTGTTTGCCCATAGCAGCCTACTTATTTCTACCATTCTGGTAATTTAAAAATAAAGAGTTTGATGTGGCATGTGGAGGTCGAAGCAAAAGATATTTTCTACAAATTTCGTAAAATTCACCAGACACGGTAAACGATCTAGATGTCTTTGTTTTAGTCACAGGTATATTGACCATAAGAGCTCCGTTGTAATCTTTTATATCTTCAATTTTCATGGAAAGTAACTCGATCGTGCAGCAGGCTCCCATTAAACCCATGATTAATGCAACCTGCACAAAACACTAATGAAATATTTTAAAATTTCGCTTTTGATGACTTACTTTAGTCAGAAGAAATGGATGATTTGGTGCTTCTTTGAGAAATTTATTCATTTCCTTCAGTGTAAAACTCTTGGCTTTTTTTGGTGGATGGCCTTCGGTCTGGCGTTTTAGGAACGCTTGCAGCTTCATATAATTTTCCAGATGGATGTTATGGTGAATACTCAGGGTACTTTAAATCATCGAGTAGAAAAGCCCTTAGTGAGGACGACTTGTACTTCTTGTTTGATTCAGCAAAATATACAAGTAATAAATTTTCAGAAAAAGAAGTGGTTTTTTTTGTGTTGACTGCCAATCCATAAAATTCTTTTATGCAGCATCATACTTCCCCTTTGATTTTGTAGGTAGCAAATTTTTTGTTGTGCTTGCGGCTAACTTCAATATGTTAGGAGGAATACTGCTACGCGTTTCGACTTCATCAAAAGCACTCGTACTAGTCATAGTATTCATCTTGTAAGTGAAACAAACAGAACTCAAGATAGAAATTCATAAAATGTCACAAAATTATTAATGATTGTAAAAACCAATGTCATCGGTACATCAGCCTCGCACCACCTACTTGCGCCAAAATAATGCATACAATGATTTAATTTTGACGTGACGATTGAATAATATTATTTCATCGAATTGTCAATAATATTCAATTAACAAGAGTTAAGAACTGTCATTACATGTCAATATTCTCATAGTAATCCATAGATTATGTGATAGTTGTAGTTAAAAGGTTTTAAAATCATATCCAACTAACATTAAGATTTCCATTTGTTCTTTTTCCGATAAATGTGCCATTATTCTCAATTTACTTTTAAACTTTGTGCTAATTTGAAATTAGTATCAGTTTTGACAATTTGTACATAAATAATCATGTGGTTGACGTTTTTAATGCCTACTATTGTTTTTTGATTAATTTTAAAAACTTACAAGGTACAGTACAATTTAATTTAGAAAAATAAAACTGATATAAGACATTTTGTATTATAGTGATACATTGCTATTATTTTTGGAAAGAGAAAAAAATAAACTTCTTTGTAATACGTCACCTGACTTAGGTTGCCTTTTGAAAAAACTCAAGATGGCGGCCGTACGCTAAACGCTGACGTTAAAAACATTTGACATTTGCTCAAAAATATGCAGAATAAAGTATCATTCATCAGCCTAGAATTTCATCTTTCCCTTTATCCGTTTCGAAGATAATCCCTTGGCGTGAGACTTTTCAGCAACGCTGTATATCAGCAAACAGTTCAAAATCCAATAAATTCAAAAATGTATATAGTAAAAGATAATGCAAGTGAATTTTGAAATGAGTTATGGGCATAAAAATAAGATAATAAATTTTTGTATTAACCTTTGGACTAAATATAGAAAATTTGATAATACTTTTTATAATTTGGAAGTGGGAATAATAATCAGCTTATTAGTCAATACTAAGACTGTTTCTAATATTCTTTAGAGGGCATTTTGAAATCACTTGTTTTTGAAGTATTAAGCCATACTAAAAGATAATTACATAAATAATATTTTCTGACAATAATGTCATCACTCAATTATTAGGTAACAATATTAACATTACTATATAATTGATAATTTAATGCAATCTTATTGATAATTTTTTTGCAATAATTGATATCAGTCAAGTTACAGCACAATTTAAACAATATTTCATTTAATTGAAATTTTACAAATTAAAATTGCTTTCAGTTTTGACCCTGGTTGTGACTTACATTTCTATCAAGCATGGTTTGTTCCAATATTAGGAGATGTATTTGAAAATTAAAAATCACTTGAATCACTCTCCATTTTTCAATAATTCAATGGGGGACTCCGGTCCAAGCTGCCAACCCAAAAATTTTAGAATTTTCTACCACTGGAGAAGGGCGTCGGCCCAGCTTTGTAGTGGAACGCTTCTGATGCGATAATGACAACCAAGCATGGTCGAGCGAGGTTAGTACTTGGATGGGTGACCACTGGGGAAACACCGTCGTAGAGCCCGTACAGCCTGCAGCGAAACACCTTAGATTACTAGGGTCAGTAGCATATCACAGCTCGCAGGCATTATACCAATGAGCACGAGGTATAATGGAGATATGCCGTCTTTCGGATGAGACGTAAAACCAAGGTCCCGAGTCCATGGATGTTGGGCTCGATAAAGATCCCTACCACTGGTTGAAACACTAGTGGATTCGGCAAAATTTCCGGTTAGGGGTAGAGTGCTCCCGGCGTCGGTGATTAGCCTAAGTTGCGCAGAAATAGACCGACGTTAAATAATCGAATAAAAAAAAAATACCACTGGAGAAGGAAAATTTCAGAACAAATTTGCCATGTTTAGGTTCGCGTTGTTTATAAATATATATAAACTGAGCCTCGGCTGTTCAAAACAGGTGATTGAATCCAAATATCGATATTTGTAAAAATCATGACTGATTTGAGGAGCTCCAGCATAAATTCCATCAAATCAGTCATGATCTTTACAAATATCGATATTTGGATTCAATTACCTGTTTTGACCAACAGAGGCTGAGTTTACGTATATTTATAAACAACGCGAACCTAAACATGGCAAATTTGTTTTGAAGTTACCCTTCCCCAGTGGTAGAAAATTCCAAAATTTTTGGATTGGCAACCTAGACCGAAGTCCCTATTGAGTTGATTAAACGTAGCGACTTTCCACTTTAAAAGTCAGTGGCAGAGTTTACTGTCAGTGAGTCAAAGAATACTGTAACAGTTTTATTCTTAAGTCAAAAAAGTATCTGAGAAGTCTGAAGTTGATCTTTATTTAAAATCCTAAGGTAATATTTGATATGATTAATCTTTACCAGAATACAGGATGTTCTAGAAATTATGGAAACAATTTGAATATAATAATATATTTACAAATTTAACATACTTTGAAAGTAATTTCTTCTCAAGGAAGGGCAGTATGAGTATCTTCCCTGATGTGAAGGAGGAAAGTGTGTACTTTGTCAGTATAATTGTTCTTTGTAATATTAATTTGGTTAAAGTAATTGCTTATTAACAGGTTGGCTGCCATCGAGTAATTCAAAAAAACCGTTGACTCCAGCCCACGGGGCCTTTTGCTCGAAACGACTTTAAAAACTGCATGTAACGTGATTTTGGTAAACACTATCAAAAGTTTACCGCATCTATTGTTTTTTGATTGAGAATCAAGGTATGATTCACGCGGCTGGAATATGTCAATAGTTCGTAATAGCCGCGAGATTCACATGCCGTTTCTCACAGATTAGACTGTACCACTGCATAGATGAGACATTGGATCCATTTCAAGGGCGCTTAGGATTCAAACAATAAATCAAAAATAAGCGCCATAAGTTTGGAAAAAAAATTTATAAACTATGCCTTGAAAAGAGCTAAGTATACCTACAATGTTCAAGTTTACTGTGGCAGAGATAAAATTGATGACTTACCAGCCTCGGAAAAAATAGTCACTTGTCGACAAACTGTTGGGTGAAGGTCGCACTATATACAGGAATAACTTCTATACCAGCATTTCATTGGCACACAAACTGCTCGATAAGGACACTCATTTGGTTAGCACACTCCGATCCAATCGAAAACAAAATCCAAAGCATATTATAATTATAGAAAGGAAACTGAAAATTGGACAAACAATAGCATCTTTAAGCAAAACAGGTGTTGTTGTACAAAAATGGAGAGACAAAAGAGACAAATTAACTCTTAGCACGAAACACACAGATGAGATGAAAACAGTGACCTATAAACGAAAAGAAGTGTGCAAGCCCACCGTAATAATCGACTACTATAAAAGCAAGTCTTTCATCGACATTTCTGACCAAATGAAAGCATATGCATCATCATTACGCAGGGGTGTCAAACGGTATAGAAAGCTGGCCATCGAACTTTTAAGTGGTTCAGCTACTGTAAACGCCTACATTTTACATCAGGAAGTTGTATATGAACGAATGTCGATAACTCAATTCAAAGAACAAATTGCTATATAACTTTAAGAAGTAAAAGAAGCTCTTCATAATATTGTAGTTGCTCACGATGACCGACAACATACCTTGCTTGATGAAGGAACTGCGAGAAGAAGATGTGTCTTGTGTTACGATAAATGGCAACAAGAACACGGTAGATCTCATGCACAAAAGAAGACCCCACAAAGCAGATACAAATGCACAAAATGTGACAAGAACTATAGCTTGTACTGATTTTTTCAAGTGCATAAGTAGTTAAATCTTAAGTCTCATTGAATAGTAGTTTCTCTCATCTACTTTTTAATATTTCTGTTTTCTTTTTGTAGTTTTGTTGTTGCATAAATAAAGTTTATTTACTTGTAAGAATAAAGTCGTTTGGTTTGAATGCCAAAAAATGTTACAAAAATTCTAAGTATTGAGAAGCAGCTATTTATTCTCAAATGTATAGGCCAATTACAGAATTCGTTCGTTCCAGCATCCGAGCATCAACCGCATCTTCTCGCGGCCACTGAAGGAGACCTATACATGAGAAACACATGGTGCTTCTCGCGGCTGTAAGACTTCATTTTTTGAGAAACACGTTATGATGCTCATGGTAGCCAACCAGTTAAAATAGCATTAGTCTTACAAAAAATGTAATCAAAAATTTTTTGTAGACTATGATTTACCATGGGAAGATAAACATTTTTCATATCCGTCAAATTTCGCTCCTCCACTGGAGGTCTTAGTTGAAGCCAGTAATGGAGCTTCAGATTATGGTAATAAGTTTGGAGAACCTTTAATTTCTGGTTTTGTAAGATCTTTTGGACTTACTGATGCTTCAGGAGAACGTAAAGAGTGGATCAAACCTATCATGTTCAGCGGAGGTATGTAGGAATATTAATCAAAAATACTATTCAACCTTAATGAAAAACCATAGAACGCTTAAACTAAATGAAGAAGAGACCGAAGTGTTTACATTTCCAGGGTTAGCTAACAACTCGTCTTTATTGTCTTCTTCTTTCCAAATCATTATATTTAAACAAAATTATGACAAAAATAATCTGATCGAATTATTAGAAAAAATATCGACACCTGCAACATCGCTTACAATTTTACACTTAATATTCGTCCTTGTTCATTCTGACTAATTAATTAATGATTCGCGAAGTTGCCTTGCCGGAACGTAACAATCGTTTTGGGGGTTTTGCTAGTTTTCACAATTTGTAGCACAATTGTTCAACTTTTTTTTAATTCCAGAAAATCCGAGCTTTTATTGAAGGAATAATTAGGCTGCGGTTAAAAGTTTATAGTTATTCAACAATAAATTCAAAGTCGGAGTTAATGATTATACTATGACCCTGACTGCTTTTTAAATCAACTAATACCAATGCAAATTAAATCATTTCGGGAGTTGAATAATTATTAGACTTTTAATGGTACTAAATCCATTAAAATTGCTTTTCTTTCGCCTAAAAAAAAGAGTTTTGACTTTTGAAATGATTATTTGTTATTTAGGTACCTGATATTTAAATACAAACATATTCTTACCAATAAATAACGGTTGATTTATATATGATAGGTATTGGTAGTATGGAAGCTGACATGACAGCAAAATTGGAACCCAAAGTTGGTCATCAAATAATAAAAATTGGAGGACCTGTTTATAGAATTGGAGTTGGTGGCGGCTCTGCTAGTTCTGTTGAAGTACAAGGAGATAATAAAGAAGAATTAGATTTTAACGCTGTGCAAAGAGGTAATATGTTAATCAGTTACCTTTTCCAACAATAATAATTAATATCTATATCAAAATTGATTGTACCTTTGCTTGGAGGATACTATATTTCATTAAATCCATTTTCACATTTTTAGGAGATGCAGAAATGGAAAACAAACTCAATAGAGTGGTACGTGCTTGTTTGGAATTGGGCTCAAAAAATCCCATTGTCAGTATTCATGATCAAGGAGCTGGAGGTAACGGCAATGTGTTAAAGGAACTTGTTGAACCAGTCGGAGGAATCATTTATGCCAACAAATTTGAACTTGGTGATCCAACCATCAATGTACTTGAACTATGGGGAGCAGAATATCAAGAAAACAATGCGTTATTATGTAAAAAACAGGATTTGAAACTTCTGAAGAGTATTTGTGAAAGGGAGAGGTGTCCCATAAATATTGTAGGGGAGGTTACTGGTACCGGTAGGGTAATTCTTACTTTAGACGAAACCCAAAAAGTAAATCCGTTCAATTTGGAATTGGAACATGTATTAGGTACCCATATTTTTAAGAGTAAATTAAATATCTTAAAACTACTTTTAGTGCATTTACTTTTTTTTCAGGTAAAATGCCACAGAAAGTCTTCAACCTACAAAGGAAAGCCATCACAAGCAAACCAATTGAATTTCCAAAAGCTTTATCAATTTACCAATCGCTAAATAGAGTGTTAAGATTACCATCGATTGCGAGCAAAAGATATTTAACTAATAAAGTAGATCGTTGTGTAACAGGTTTGATAGCTCAACAACAATGCGTAGGACCTTTGCATACTCCGTTAGCCGATGTTGCTGTTACTGCAATTTCTCATTTTGGATATGTGAGTTCTAAATTGATTTTATAATTTTATTCTGTTTTGATTTTATAATTATTGTTCTATACCCCCCAATAGGGAACTTGACTAAAATTTTAATTAGCAAAAATGTATTATAAACCATAAGAATATATTGCCTGAAAACGACTGGCAAGAAAAAAACTATTTTTTTGGTCCCAAACAACCACTATAATGAATTTAACATGCCGAAAAATTCAAATTATTTGAAGCTTTTGTAAACGCATTGCTATTGGTTGCGACGTAGAAGAGTATGTTTTCGGTCCATGCGACAACTAACGAAGGTGTACCATTAAAACATCCAATATTCACTTGTTTACTCGAGTGCTTCCACGTGTTTCTTTGTATTTTCGGTTAATTCTGATTTGTTAAGGTGGATACAGACATATTACAAAACGTATTACAGTCGCGCAACAATTGTTTGTTACGCATACGGCGTGTCAAGAAATATAGTAGTACAGTACATCGTTTTGGACAAGTGGTACAACATCAATGCGTATCATTTCTTTGCGTTGTTACGCAGTGCCATCCAGACTTGTTACGCGTTGGCGTTACGATTCGAAGTTTTGTTATATGTCTGTACCCACCTTTAAAGCTTCGTACAGACCTGAACATTACGAAGAATAACAAACAGAACAACGAACTGAACGGCGAACGGCCTTTTTGATTTCGCGAATCCGAACAGCAAACGGAGCGTTTGTGCTGTTCCCATAATTGTTTTCAGTAGTTCAAGATGGAAAAAAGTGTAGCATAAGGATGCAATTTTTTTTTACATTCTTCTATATCAATAATATTTAAACTTTGGGAAATTTCTACCCAGGAGTCTTGCTTTTTAATTTTATTATAATGATGCGGATGTTTGGCTTTCCACAACAAATCTTTTTGTTGATAATCGTTAATAAGTTCCATACATTTTCCTTCTGCCCACTCTATTGTAAAAATAACATAAAACACTCTGAATTGATAAAAACTAAAAAATTCACTTCAGTGAGTCTCACTAACAAATTTCGGCTCGCCGTTTTGTATAACCCCGTCCAAACCTGCGAATATATTCGCGCGCATTCCCTTTGATGTCGGAGAAAAAACCGATAATCTGCAAACCATTTGCCGAATGGTCAGGATTTGTGAACATGTTTGCAAACGCGTTCGTAGCCCTGTCCAAACTAGTGTTTTGATTGCCGTTCGGTTCGTGGTTCTGCTTGTTGTTCGGCGTAATGTTCAGGTCTGTGCGAAGCGATACAGAATCTCACAAAGAACTAACAGCAGCAGAAATTTTAAGAACGTAAATGATACGAATATGCCAAGCAATAGGTACTTATTTTTGACAAAAATCTTAGTAGAAAACGGATTGTACCATCATATAAAAGTCATTACGTAGTATAATTTTGATATATTTTGGACACGCAAATGTTTTTCAGTAATTTGTTATAAACATTTAAAACGAACTTTTTTTCAGTTTTTTTTTTCATAACGTAAAGAGTACTGGAGCAATCTGAATGGTTTGTATAGATAAATCGGGCATTTTTGGCCGACTTCGCATCATTTTATTACAAATAGAAAATATAAGTTTTTTTGCTCTACCTACATCTATACTTTTCAAAAACTATTTGAAATTTAATATCGGAAAATTAATAACGAATCCAGACACGTTGTAAATTATCGCAACAAAAAATTGCAGTGACCGTCGCCTGGCGTCTGATCTTCGCACATATAAAGTGCATATTGAAGAACTTCTTTAGTACAAAGTTTCAACTCTTAAAATTGAAAAATGGCGAAGAAATGAATTTTCTGCTTTATCGAATTTCCTCGGTTCCTAATTTTCCGATCAAATCGCTGGACCCCTCATTTTGTTAGTATTTCATTTACCTATGATTTCTCTATACATACCATTGAGTACTAGTACTTTTCACGTTATACGGAAAAAAACTTTAAAAAGTACGTTTTTTTCATTTTAAATGTTTATAACAAATTATATAAAAATTATACTATGTGTTCTGTTCTATATGAGGCATCATCCGTTTTATACTAGCATTTTTTTCAAAAATTAGTCTACTTGCATGCTCTATTGCCTGGCCTAGAAATATATTACGTGTTGCCAACACAGTACAAAAAACTATACCTCGTACAGGACTAAAAAATCCCATATTTGTTCCCTCCAGTTTCGAATAATGATACAGCTTCACAATATATTGTTATGGTTAAGTTCTTTTCGTAATCCCATACTGTTATTTTAATTTAACAGTATTCAGATGATAATTGAAAAGTTAATGTAAACAGCCTCCGTCCGTTAAGATTTTTTAACGGCCGGCGTCCGTTAAGATTTTTTAACGGCCGGCGTCCGTTAAGAAATCACTTCTGCACATGATTCTACCAATATTTCTAAAGAAATTTGATTTTGTTTCTCAATTTCTTCAATTTCATCCATGGTCGCGAACATAAAAACTGACGTTGTTTATAATATTGATATTGTTAAGCTGACACGATGTTGGGATTTTTCTGTAGAATTACGAGGACGTGGTTTGTTCTATCCTCGGAATCAAAATGTAATCTTTCAGCGAGATTACGAAAAGTCTTGAACGACACACGGTCGATACGCAAATAACGGATTCGGTTGTTATAATCCTCGGCTGCGCGTCGGATTACAATATTCAACCTCATCCGTTATTTACTACATATCGGCCTCGTAACGTTAATAACTATACAATTTATTACAACAAATACAATGTTTTACAATAATCAGAACCAAAAAATACTTACTAATTCAAAGATACAAGCAAAAAATAGACCCAACAAAAAAAACGCTCCCACAAAAAATTTTTACCGTCTTTAAAACTTCGATCTTCTACGCTCTCTCCCTCTAATATTTATTCTTCTAAACTATTGATTTTCCCTTGTGAAATATATTCAGATCTGATATTTTACTTTATAAAGTATTCTTTTTATTTGTAATTTTGGACCCAATGAAGTCTTTAACTTTCCTTACTTTTATGGGATTACAATATACACTGTGTTCATTTGAAAAGGACCCACCCTCAATATTTCAGAAATGCGACATATTAGAAAGAAATGCCGAAACACGTCAACTTTTAACTTCAGGGGGACACTTTTTAGAGCTAATGTCATAAACGTCAGATCCACACCGTCCCTACTGGAGATACCCCTTAAATTTTTTCAAATGGCGTTAGGTATCAAGTCATACCTCATTTAAAAGGGTTTTTCAATTATTTTGTTTTGCCTTTGATACCAGCCTTCCATTGTTGTTTAATGTTGTTTAAAATTGGCACTCTTTCAACTTTTCGTATGCTCCCGTATTATGTTATGACAGAAAGACTCTTTAAATAATAAAACATTTACAAATAGTAAGAAGACAACTGTTGACAAAAAATAACTGTTATTTAATCATGTGTTGAAAATAACCACCGTTAACGTTCAGGCAATAATAAAGCCTATTTTCAAATTCCTGTCAATTGTAAGCAACGATTAAATAACAATGGAAGGATGGTATCAAAGGCAAAACAAAATGGTTGAATAGAGATTCACCAGACCTTTTAAATGAGGTATGGCTTGATACCTGACGCCGTTTGAAAAAATTTGAGGGGTATCTCCAGAAGCGAGGGGGTGAATCTGACGTTTATGACATTAGCGCTAAAAGGGTCCCCTTCAAGTTAAAAGTTGACGTGTTTCGCCATTTCTTTCTAATATGTCGCATTTCTAAAATATTAAGGACCCCTTTTCAAATGAACACAGTGTATATGTAAATTATTCCGAATAACACACATTAAATCATTGGTGATTAGATAAAAATGCTCATAATAAGTTTATAATGCAGTTTAAAAGATCCCTCGAAAATGTATCCCAAAGAAACCCCAGAAATTCCTTGAATTGGCATCACTGTTGTGGCCGGCGTTCGATACACGAGTATAGTTTGGCAAACATAACTGAAGCTGTGAAAGGAATGCGGTCGAAAACATCCGATATTGCCACGTTTAACTATGAAAAAGCTAAAGTGCTAAGTATATAGTGATAATAATTAGAAAATGGACTCTTTATTATTAACAATATGTCAATAATGATTGAATGTTAGTTCTTTAATGTGCTTGTTTCATTGGATTTTGTCTATTAACATTATTTTTTCAATTCCTGATTATTAAAAGATGAACACTTTTCCAAATATGTTATGGGTTTCCTTCAAGCTGGCAACGTCGAGCGAAAATCATAATTACCACGCCCCCTGCACTAACTCAATTGGTGAATATTTATCAAACCTCTTGTTGCTAAGTAACCACGTGACTTCCTATTGGCAAGCGCGTGCGTGTGTTCTTCCCTCTCACTTCGACAATTGCCTGACATTGTTTATCCAGTGGCGTTGTCAATGTTTACCTTTGTATTTTCAGTTTTACTTGGTATTTTATTATTTCGTATCCATATTGAATTCAAGTACGATTTTTAACATTATTTGTTTTTAAAAAATACCGTGTTTTGAAAAATACCTTACCTTTAAAGCAAAGCATAAATCAGTTTCTATAATATTATAATTATTATATAATAATAATTATTATTTTTAATACTTTTATAAAATAGGTACCGTACGCCATTGGTACGTTTATGACAGATATCGGCCATGTTTCCTCGCCCTTTACCGATGCCGCGTAGCTTCAGATAGACTTGACTTGCCAAACTATACACAGCTGGGCATCATACTCAATGACGTCAGCAGCTTTGGCGCGCTATAGAGGTCGTTTGAAATGATTTTAAATAACACAGAACTTGAAACTATGTTTCCCAAGTTAATATTGATTTAAAAAAAAGCCTTTGGATTAGGTTTTTAGACGTCACTTATTGATATTATAGAATAAAAAAAAGAAAAGTTCCCTATTGTTAGTATATTAATTTAAATTTTACAATGTCTAAAATGTTATTAGTACTTATTCTATTATTTTATAGTTTTGCAATATTATAGAATAATCTTGTTTCTTAATAAATCGACCTCAGTACTCGACGCGAATTCTCTTCTATGTTTTCTATCGACTGAAGTAATAATTTCAATTTAGAAAAAAGAAAAATTCGACCGTAGCAATATTAGGGGAATATGGTGGTTATTCAATAATATTTATTCAGCTTTAGTCCAGAAATTAGTTCACAAGGAAAGCATTGTGAGATGGTTCGTTATAGTAGTGCAAAATCCATTAGTTTCTTTTTATAAATTTGATATTTTTCGACGAATTTACTGTGGCAAGAATTCTGAGGCAACAACGTGACATCACCTTCACTTTTGATCATCAACTTTGTCGTACTCTCTTCAGTTTCGTCTAAGCTGGAATTCGTCATCCTGAAGCTTGTTGACTGGTTTGCATGTCAAACTCCTAAACCCATGTCTTATCATCAGGTACAATGCGTTTTATTTATGTGAGGTCGGAATTGACTTGTTCTAGCATGTCTTTAGCGATCCTTAAGCCTCGATTACATTGAGTGAATTTACTCGCTGTTAGTTGACGAGTTAACTAGTGATGATGTCACAAAAAACCTTCCACTTGGTCAGTAGCATAGTAGTTATTTCATGTTATTACAAGTTAACTAACAAAATGGGACACTTTTTTATCTTCTTTTTTTTTCTCCTCTCTCTTTATCTGCTCTCTTTTTATCTATTTTTTATCTCCTCTATTTTTATCTCCTTTCTTTTCATTCCCTTTTTTTATAACTACCCTCTGTTTTATCTTCTCTTTTTTATACCTCTTCTTTCTCATCTCCCTCATCCTTTTCCCTCATTCATTTCCCTCATTCATTTCCCTCATGTATCTCCCTCATTCATTGTGTTATATATATATATTTTTTCGCCTACCTTACCGGAAAACCAATCATGAACACCAAAAATAGGGCCGAAAGTATTGTTTAGCAGCCCAAGGGCGGAAAATTCTTAACGCCACGGTTTTTGAAGTTTTTCACCATCTGTCTCTTGAGTACTTTGACTTTTCACGAAATTTTTTTAATTAAACGTCAGTGTATGCCAAAGTTTTTTTGTTATATTTTCCTATTTTTTGGTTTATTTGGTAGGCGAAAAACAGTTGTGTGTCACACATGCAGGAAACGCCTTAGCCGCCCATAACTACTAGCTGCCCTCCCTTCGCTACGCTCGCTCGAGCATCTAATAGTCTTGGGCTGCTAAAGCTCATTTTCTGCCCTTGTGACACAAAATACTATTTCAGGAGGGTATTGCTTCCTCAATCGGTGAACAACCAATCAAAGGTTTATTAAACATCGCAGCGGGAGCTAGAATGACTGTAGTAGAAGCATTAAGCAACTTAGTTTTCGCTGGCATTTCCAATCTACGAGATGTCAAATGTAGCGGTAATTGGATGTGGGCGGCAAAATTACCGGGAGAAGGAGCAGCATTGTTTGACGCTTGTAAAGCTATGTGTGATTTGATGAGTGAATTGGGCATTGCCATCGATGGTGGGAAGGATTCTTTGAGTATGGCAGCTAGGGTCGAAAAGGATACAGTTAAAGCGCCAGGAACACTTGTTGTTTCCACATATGCCCCTTGTCCCGATGTTAGGAAAGTAGTTACTCCAGGTAAATATTTTTTATTTGAGCTTAATATATGAATGAATTTAAATGGTTGTTTGGGGTAATTTAGTTGGTGAATGATTTAGGAAAACTGGGTTTGATTTTTAAGAATTTTAACCTTGATTACTACTATCTAACAAAGCTTTACATATTTCGATTTTTGTGATTATTTTGGAATGACAGTAGTTGATATTTTTAATAACATTTAATGATAACTTAAAATATCCACCATCTTAGAACCCTTCAATTTTATTGATTGTTTATTATTATTTCATTTCTAGATTTTAAAGCTCCTTCTATGGGCAAAACAGGAACTATTCTTTTCGTAGACCTCTCCCGAGGAGATAGTAGAATCGGAGGAAGTGCCCTTGCTCATGTATTTGGTCAACTTGGACAAGAAGTTCCAGATCTTCACAGCGCTGAAGAATTGATAAATGCTTTTAATGCTACACAACAATTAATCAAGGATGGTAAGTTCGATTTGGGAATATTAATTATACTTTAAAGGTGAAGAATAGAAGTTTTCAAGATTTCATAAAAAAATATTCTAAAATTAAATTCAACAATTTGTAGGTTCAATTTTGGCTGGACACGATGTCAGTGACGGAGGTTTAATAGTTTCTCTGTTAGAAATGTGCTTCGCTGGAATTTGCGGTATGGAAGTGCATATTCAACATCGACAAGGAAAACCTCTTAATATTTTGTTTGCCGAAGAAGTAGGTTGGATCTTGGAGGTATTGGATGGAGACGTTTCACACTGTCTTGATGTTTTTAAAGTGAGTATAATTATTACATGTGTTATGATCCAAATTTATTTTATAAATTTGACTTTTTCAACAATAGAGTTCTAAAAAAATTATGTTATCATTTATGCATCGGAATGGTAAAAATACGTTTCCAAAACTATTTATGAATTGAATTTTTGAAAAATAATGACAATTGGCTTTAAAATAGTGATTAGAAATTCATATATTCAAAGCACAATAAAAAACGTCACCTTTCTGGCCTGACGTCAGCTTCCTGCACTATAGCACCGCCAACTTCCACTTTCACGTGGAACACCATTCAGTTTAGATTTGTCCGTTGCTTAAATCGGAAGAAATGGCACGAGGCTTCCAAATGCTGCACAATTGTATGGCCCTCAGCACTCAGTTTTCTTCTGGGAGTGCTTTGTGAACATGTTGATTACAATGTTGAATTTACATAATACGGGATTGATTGATTCCCATATTAGGTTTGTTCCAACTGGCATTTAAGAACCGTACTGAAATCGTTTCGAGTACCGTATAGTGCGCAAACTCGAATTAGGGATGGACACATCAACTTTATCGCCCCTTCCAGAAGGTACAGTTTGTATACCGTCCCAAGCAGTCCCAAGAACGATACTTTAATCAGTTGGAACGTGAAAGAAATACAGCATTTGCGCGAACGATACCAAAAACGGTTCTAACGCCAGTTGGAACGAATCTATTGTATGAGAGTTGCGCTTAGTTTTAATTCGAAAAAGTTTAGACGGTCACCTTTTTGACAATTTTATCAAAATGACACGAAAACCGAACGGTATAGTGACCCATAACGACTTGAAACTGTCAATAGAACACGCATAATATTTACGGGAACACTATAAGTAGAGTTAATGCAGATAGAGAACAGTACAGTCACGTCATCAACCTATCACTAGTTTCCAACCGATTCTCGTTCCAGTGTTGCACAACACCGGTATATTATAGAAATTCGATCTTCGGGTCGCTTGTAATTGCTACCTTCAGGTAGGGCTGTCATTAGGTATGATATTGAATGAAAGACATGATTGCGAGAAAGACGAGCCATATAATACAATATCAATTAATAATACTACGTTAATTACAGAGTCAATTAGAATAATATTCATACTAATCAATTATGTTTATAGTATAATTTTCTAGAACTATAGAACTTATTCACAACACGGGGCTATTAATATAATTCGAACACGAAATATTAGTTATCGGAAAATGAAAAATCTGATGAATTTTCGTCTGGTCCGAACTTTATAACTATGATTACAAGTTCTATGCATTTTCGCCATCTCTCTGCATTAACTTGTTCCAGAGCTTCTTCAAAATGTGCTTGGACATCTGTCATTTTATATGTGGTATTTTTTCTTGTCACCAATCCTTTCACCTGAGCCCATATTAACTGTATAGGGTTTAGCTCGCAGTGGTAAGTAGGAAGTCGAAGTATTATAATATTCCGGTTTTTTGCCATTTCGTCAATAGTATATCTTAGGAAACAATGTTTATGTATATTTACAATTGCCAGCAGTTCTTTTTTTAACATATGTAATTTCTTTATCTAAAAGCCACTGAATGATTTCCGCTTTTTTACAAGCGGTGGTAGGCAATTTCTCATATCTTCTTGAATGATAAGGAGCGTTGTCCAAAACAATTACCGAGTTGGACGGAATTAGAGTTATCATTTGTGAAAAATAGTCCTCAAAAACATCAGCATTCATATCTTCGTGATAGTCTCCGGTGTGAATTTACTAAAATGCTAACAAACCATCTTTCAAAAACCCATCTGTACTTCCAATATGCGTAATTATCAGTCGTTTTCCATTTTCATTGCGAAAATCCCTAATTGATCGCAAATAATTCCGTCTCCAACATACAATTTCACCTTCTTCGATTAGAAGCGAATTTCTGTTTACTTTTTCCCATCTAAAATTCACTCTCGCAGAATTTTCCTCAATTTATCTCTTCCAATTTCAGAAATTATGGCGAAACCCAAATAAGCTATTATTGAGTCAGAACCATTTTTCGTGAAAAGAACTTCACATGATTTTAGGATGTTGCTTAAATATAAAATTCACAATTATTGAGATTTTTAGAATCACAAGCAGGTATGCCCTTAGAATGATAATTTTACAAGGGTTTATTGCTCTCTGCCTTTTTCAAATAGAGTATACCTAATATTTAAATTCTTAAAATATCCACCTAAAAGTCAAAGTCGAACCATAACTATCTTATCACAAAATTATTAAACTTATAATAATACATAAAAGCTCTTCATTCACATAGGAACAACCCGTCACTCATCAACAAACGAAACAAGAATAAGCTTTCGTCTTGAAACGATATTTACTGGACGCCTCTGAGACTTGAACATGTGATCAGTTGCCAAGCAATCGGATATTTTCGGTGATGTTGGCCTGTACTGTTCTCTATTCGCGTTAACTCTACCTAGCTAAGCTGCCCTAGTTGCCACTACAAATTACCAATATTTTAGTCACAACGTACTGTTACGCGAGCTACTGCAATAATTTTCTCACTTAGTGCCCCCAGTGAAATCCTCGTATGAGACGACTATGGCTCCTCCGCCCAAACTTCGAGAAACATCCAGAACACCCGGGTGCATCCGCCAGAATATCGAGAATATCCAATGCACCCGCGAGAAAGCCGAGACACTTCGAGAATTACGGCGTGCGAGTATAAATAGGCCACCAGCTTCGCTGCAGGCAATTAGTCAATCAGCCAGTGTTGATACCGAAGGAAAGTAATCGCTCCTCGATAAAGTGTTTATTAAGTGACTCTCATATAAATTATAATTAGTGTGTTTAGTGTATTACATAAATTATTAAATAAGGACTGAATTACATATAAATCTGTAAATATAAATTAATTGTAAATATAAATTAGAATAAACGTTACATTGGTGTCAGGTGTGGGGTTAAAAAAAATAAATAAATAAATAAATATACAGGAAGATGGCGAAGAAACTTTGTGAATTAAAAGTTTCAGGGCTTCGAAGAGAGTTGGAGGATTACGAACTGGACACAAGTGGGGTCAAGTCAGTGTTAGTGGAACGACTAAAAAAAGCTATGATTAACAATGGATTGGACCCGGAAACGTTTGACGAAGCTTCCGCCTCTCTAATTTCATCCATGGAAAACAAAATGTCGGACATAGAAAATAAAATTTCGACGGATATAAAAAACGAAATTTCAGCCATGGAAAGTAAACTCTCGGCGGACATGGAAAACAAATTGTCGGACGTGGAAAATAAAATTTCATCCATGGAAAATAAAATTTCGACGGATATAAAAAACGAAATTTCAGCCATGGAAAGTAAACTCTCGGCGGACATGGAAAACAAATTGTCGGACGTGGAAAATAAAATTTCATCCATGGAAAGTAAACTTTCGGCGGACATGGAAAACAAAATGTCGGACATGGAAAACAAAATGTCGGACATGGAGAATAAAATTTCGACGGACATGAAAAATGAAATGACATCCATGAAGACTGATATTTCTGCCGTGGAAGAAAAGATTAAAAGTATGGAGCAAGAAATGAAACAAAAAATCAAAGAAATCGAAAGGAAGACTAGTAATAAACCGGATATTACAACTAGGCAAGCCCCGAATAACGACGAACTGGCAGAGAAAGTAGAGTTGAAACCGAAAATGGAAAACGATATTAACAGCCGAGTGAAACTGCCAACATTCGACGGTAAAACGTCATGGCCGAACTATCTTAAGCAATTCGAGGCGGCATCGAAGGCAAACAACTGGAGTGAGAAGGAAAAAGCGTTAAATTTAACTCTTGCCCTCAGAGGAGACGCTATGGATATCCTCCAGACCATTCCAGTGGAAGAGGCCGAAGATTTTGAACAACTCAAAAAGCGATTGAATATGAGATATGGCCTGGAACACCTGGAGCATCTGTACCAGACGCAGCTGAAAAACCGCAAAAACGCAAAAACGCAAAAACGCGACGAAACTCTGCAAGAATTCGAAGCAGACATTGCGAGGTTGGTGCGGTTTGCCTATCCATCGGCACCGGAGAATGTCATGGAATGTTTAGGGGTACAGACATTCATCGACGGAGTTCGTGACCATGAAATGCAGAGAACTCTACGCTTGGCTCGGCATAAGACACTGGTCGACGTACTGTCTGCAGCCTTGGAGTACGAAGCAGCTACACAGGCTTCCGGAGTATACGGCAAGGTGAGGGTTGTAGCAGACGAAGAAGTTGAGAACAAGCTTGACCAGATTGTCAACATGATGAAAAGCATCTCAAATGGAAAACTGAAAGCTGTGAGATGCTGGAATTGTGGAGAAATGGGACATGTACGCAGTTCGTGCAAGCGACCGAGAACTGCTACAAACGAAGACGCCCAGCAGGAAAACTAGGAAGGGTCGACCTTCAGAGGGCAGCTTCGACCCGAAGACCTTCCAAAGACCCTCTCATCCTAATAGCCTCTCTGAAATGTCGCGAAGATAGTGTATACGTGGATGGTGAAGTTAATGGAAGGAAGTATACACTATTGGTGGACACTGGAGCAACGAGGACTATTATTCGCCCCGAGACTGTCAACACCCGGAAAAGACTTTTACCGACGAGACTGCGACTCAGGACTGCCACAGGTGAAAGCGCCAATGTCCATGGAGAACTACCGGTGCAATTGGGAATTGGCGCAGAGAACTTCACCCACACTGTCGTTGTCGCTGATATCGAAGAGGACATAATACTCGGAATGGACGTTATGAACCTACATGGCTTCCAGCTAGATTTCAAGAACCGAGTGATTAGAGAAGGTTCTGAGGAGGTATTCCTTCACCCACACGAGGATAAGACTGTTCAGGTAGCCGTACAGGAGGATACAGTTGTACCCGCAAGGAGTGAATTTTTCACTATGGCAAGGCTACAAGGAACCGTCGAAGAAGGAACACCGGTCATGATGGAACCATGGAATCACGATGAAGAGGTTGGTCGAGGAATCCTGGTTGGAAAAGGGTTAGTCATGGCTGCCGAAGAAATACCTGTACGCATTATAAATGTAAATGACCATCCAATAACTATGAAGAAGGATACCAAAATTGGAACTTGCGTACCAGTGGCGTCGATAATTCATCAAACAATAACCTCCAATGATGCCAACAATAAATTTGAACAAATGATAGCAGTGGCTGGACAATCCCTTAGCCTGCAAGAGAAGAAAAAGATCAGAGAACTCTTGCTACAATACCGATCTCTTTTTGTACCAAAAGGAGGAAAGACAGGAAGAACATCTGCTGTCAAACACAAAATTGACACCGGCGACGCTAAACCGATAAGACAATCGGCTCGACGGCTACCACAGGCCAAAAGAGAGGAAGCGGAGAGAATTGTTCGCGAGATGGAAAAGGACAAGGTAATAGAACCTTCTACCAGCCCTTGGGTCTCTCCGGTAGTTCTGGTAAAGAAGAAGGATGGAACCACGAGGTTTTGCGTGGACTACCGGCAGTTGAACAATGTTACAAAGAAAGATAGCTATCCTCTGCCGAGAATCGACGACACTCTGGATACGCTGGCCGGTAGCAAATTGTTTTCTACCTTGGACCTGAAGTCTGGATATTGGCAGGTAGAAATGGATCCAGCCGATAAAGAAAAGACAGCGTTTACCACCGGATCTGGACTATGGCATTTCACCGTTATGCCATTTGGGCTGTGCAATGCCCCCGCAACGTTCGAAAGACTGATGGAAAACGTATTGCGAGGGTTGTCCTGGAAGACATGCTTAGTGTACCTTGATGACATCATAGTCTTGGGAAGGACATTCGACGAACATCAAAAGAATTTGGAAGGTGTCTTCAAAAGGTTGCAAGCTGCCCAACTGATGCTCAACCCCAAGAAATGTCAACTATTTCAGAACAAAGTCAATTACCTAGGCCATGTAGTCAGCAAGGATGGTGTAGCTGTAGACGAAGAAAAAGCTGCTGCCGTACGAAAGTGGCCAAGACCCACCGACAAGCACCAAGTTAGAAGCTTCCTTGGACTCTGTACATACTACAGGCGATTTATAAAGAAGTTTGCAGATATCGCTAAGCCCTTGACACGACTTACAGAGGAAGCAAGGGAGTTTCGCTGGGACGAAGATTGCCAAACTTCGTTCGAAACCTTGAAGAAGCACTTGACTACTGCACCTATACTCGGCTATCCACTACCAGAGGGAGAATTCATACTAGATACTGATGCTAGCAATGTTGGAATTGGAGGAGTGCTATCACAGGTTCAAGGAGGACAAGAGAAAGTTCTGGGATATTTTAGTAAAGTCCTTTCCAAACCAGAACAAAACTACTGCGTCACAAGAAGAGAGCTCCTAGCAGTAGTGAAGTCCGTGGAGCACTTCTATCAGTATCTGTATGGGAAGAAATTTGTGATCAGAACCGATCATGCAGCACTTAAGTGGCTTATGCAATTCAAGAACCCTGAAGGTCAAATCGCTAGATGGATCGAGCGGCTCCAAGAATATAATTTCACTATTGAGCATAGAGCCGGAATAAGCCACAGAAATGCAGACTCCCTCTCTAGAAGACCATGCCCTGCAGAGTGCTCTCACTGCAGCAAAACAGAAGCTAAGGAAGCTGCGATTCGAAGAACCACGGTGACCACCGACGAATGGACACCAGAAAAGTTGGAAGAGGAACAAGAGAACGATCCCGACTTGAAGAAAATCCGACATTGGAAAAAGGAGAACTGTCGACCTACTTGGCAGGAGATTTCAAGGTACTCGCCAACGATGAAATCGTATTGGGCCCAGTGGGACTCGCTGGTTTTGGAAAACGGTTTGCTACAGCGAGTAATCGAGAACGATGAGGGTTCCGAAAGTAGAAGACAGTTGGTGATTCCAAGAACAAGGATAGCAGCAGTACTGCGGAAATTACACGACAGTCCGTCAGGAGGACATCTAGGTGTGAAGAAGACCCTCCAGAAAGTGCGAGAACGGTTTTATTGGATGCACAGTTCCGAAGATGTGAAGGACTGGTGTAAGAAGTGCACTACCTGTGCTACGACCAATGGACCGCACGGGAGAAGAAAGGCTCCTATGAAGCAGTACAATGTCGGAAGCCCTTTTGAACGCATTGCCCTGGACATTGCCGGACCGTTTCCACCGACAGCAAATGGCAGCAGGTACATTTTGGTGGTGATGGACTACTTCACAAAATGGGTAGAAGCGTATGCCCTTCCAAACCAAGAAGCCGCAACGGTTGCCAACGTGCTTGTGAATGAGTTCATTTGCCGATATGGAGTGCCCCTGGAAATACACAGCGACCAGGGCAGAAACTTCGAAAGCCAGCTGTTCCAGGAAGTTTGTGAAAAGCTCGGCATGAAGAAAACGAGAACTACGGCTTTGCACCCACAGTCGGACGGGATGGTAGAGCGAATGAACAGAACTCTTGGCAAATACCTGTCTAAAGTGGTATCTAACCATCAGCGAGATTGGGACCAATATCTCTCGCTATTCGCGATGGCCTACAGATCCGCCATCAATGAGTCCACCGGCCAAACACCAGCAAGAGTTCTGTTCGGACGCGAAATGAGATTACCCTGCGACCTTGAATTTGGATGCCGACCCGGAGAAGACTTAGCTGGTGAAGATTACGTGACCCAGCTGAGAAAAAGAATGGACGACGTACACGAGCTGGTTCGATCGAATCTCCAGATCGCTAGCGATAGGACGAAGAAAAGGTACGATACGCAAGCTACGGAAGGAGGTTTTCAAGAAGGAGACAAAGTCTGGCTGCATAACCCAAGAAGACAAAAGGGTTTTTCTCCAAAGTTGCAGAGAGCTTGGGACGGTCCGTACCTCGTAAAGAAAAGAATCAACGATGTCATCTATCGTATCAGCAAGATCCCAAATGGAAAGCCAAAGGTGGTACACCGTAACCGATTAGCGCCATTCGAGGGTGACCACGATGAGGAAGTAAACCAGCTTCAGGAAGTAGCCGATCCTGCTTTTGTAGAGTTCATGGGTGCTTATGGTGGTACCGGAAAAGCAAGATTCGGCGTCACCACTGAGAGACGACAAGACCTGCTTACCGTTCCGGAGGAATACTGACTGGCAATAAACATCCCTGCCAGCGTAACCGATGCGCGCGGACTGGCATCTCTGTTTATAAAGAAGAGCGGCGCACGACTCTTGGTAAACCAGTTACCAGTACCAGGTAAAGCTTTGAAGCTGCAAAATGGCTCCCGCTACAATTTCCACCTAGTGACGAGGAACACCTTCGACGAAAGACCAACGTACGAGGATGTCTGGGAAGCATTACGAAGCCTGAGGGAGCATGTGCTTGAATTGAACGTGTACAGGCTAGCCATGCCCAAGATTGAATGTAGGCATTTAGATTGGCGAATAATCCGTAACATGGTAGAAGTAATCTTCCGAGACACCGAAGTGCAGGTACTGGTGTTCGGCCATGCTCGGGAAACGCAGCCAACAGAGAAGACGGTCGCATGCTACTTCCATACAACTGGAAAATGCAACAAGGGGACCAGTTGCCGATACAGTCATCTCGTTCCAGTTTCCTAGCTAGTTCCAGGAGGAACTGTCTCTTAAGGAGGGGGCAATGTTACGCGAGCTACTGCAATAATATTCTCACTTAGTGCCCCCAGTGAAATCCCCGTATGAGACGACTATGGCTCCTCCGCCCAAACTTCGAGAAACATCCAGAACACCCGGGTGCATCCGCCAGAATATCGAGAATATCCAATGCACCCGCGAGAACGCCGAGACACTTCGAGAATTACGGCGTGCGAGTATAAATAGGCCACCAGCTTCGCTGCAGGCAATTAGTCAATCAGCCAGTGTTGATACCGAAGGAAAGTAATCGCTCCTCGATAAAGTGTTTATTAAGTGACTCTCATATAAATTATAATTAGTGTGTTTAGTGTATTACATAAATTATTAAATAAGGACTGAATTACATATAAATCTGTAAATATAAATTAATTGTAAATATAAATTAGAATAAACGTTACAGTACAGTATGAAATACTTCATAGATGAGAGCGATATTGAAAACATTATAATATTTAGTCTACTTCTATTGTCGATTGTGGCGTCCTGCGCGAACGGTTGTTATTTGGTTCTCAATAGTTACCTATCGTGCTGTTTTCTCTACGCTATAATTTACAAATAATGTTTAAAGTAAGATGGTGTTCTATTTAAAAAATTATTTATTTCAGAGCAACAACGTACCAGTCTTTAATATAGGCCAATCAGTTGGACATGGTATTAAATCTGAATTTGGAATTATCTGCAATAATGCTTGTCTGGAAAGTACAATTCTTCCTTTAATGAAGATATGGGAGGAAACCAGTTATAGGCACGTATACAATAACTAAATTACAATAATTTGTATCTTATTTAAAGTGGATTGATTCTAATATGTTTCAACAATATTTTTTATTATTCCTTTGTCTTCATTGATCCTACTAATTTTACCAGTTTTCTGCTTAGTACAATTTTCAGAACATCTATCGACCTTGCAAGTTGTTCTGTCTAATATTTGTGAGTAACATCGTGAGAATCGTTTAGGTAGGAGAGAGATTGATCATTTTTTATAATATGTGGTATGTGTCGTGAATATGGCAGTGTGGTTGATGTTTTGCGTCAAGAAGCAAGTAGAGATAATTGAAGATGATTTGACAGTGTCTCAATTGCAATTTATAGTGTACCATACATTGTTTTTAAACTAAGGGCCGGTTCTACAATTTCAGTATAAACCTGGTATTCGCTATACGTAGGATAACGGGTCACTATTGCGTTTTGCAATAGAGGTATCTCTTTATTCCAAGTATAAACCAGAGTATAAGTTATCTATTCCAGTTTGTGGGTATAACCGATGAATAAATTAATATTCTGAATTCAGTGAATTATCTTCTACTTGCTAATTTATCTAAACAAACCAAGAAATTTGAGATATGGTTAGTTAAAATGTCAGAATTTCCCAGTTTTCAAAGCATTCAACGTAAAAACGTTGGTTCATTGAAACTACCAGCGAGATATTCTCGGAATAACTGTTCCTGTCATTAAAATCCTTTGTAGAACCGATAAACAGTTATTCTCGGTATAAATCTGGATATAAAATATCGGAGGAATAACTATACTGAATTTTATACCGGAATTGTAGAATCGGCCCTTAGAGGTGTGATTGGGGTTTCCTAAAATGCTCCTCTTAGGGCCGACTTAGTGTTTTGGTTCGAAAATATCGATAAAAAGGCTAGTAACATTTTCACATCAATGAAATTTTGTGTTGGCAAAAAAGTGACCAGATCTGTATATTACATAATGACACCTATTTTATCTATATATTTTTGTTAAATAGGCTAGAATTATGCCAAACTATTAAGTCTTGTGCCGACTCTGAATTTAATGGCCTTACCAACCGTACTAATCCTAAATACGTACTTACTTTTGATCCCGATGATGATAAAATCGTTAAAGATGAACTTGTTCCTGTTGCTGTGATAAGAGAAGAAGGTACAAACGGGGATAGAGAAATGGCGGCCGCATTAATAAGAGCCGGGTTCAAAGTGTGGGATATTACAATGCAAGATTTATTGACCGGCGTTGCTACGTTAGATCGATTTAGAGGAGTTATTTTCCCTGGTGGATTCAGTTACGCTGGTAAGTACATATACATTTTCTTCTCGTTTTTAGGCAGGTGTTATTCGAAGAAGAAATGCCACTCCTAAGACTGGGTATCTCGCCAGACATCAATCTTTCTTTTCAACAGTTCCAAAAAAAGAGAAGCTTCTCAACTGCTTTAACCATTGTTTTTGCGACGAAATGCGCCATAGTGATGCTCTCGAGACGATACTCGAACAACACGAGACGAGAATTTTGTTGGACTCGTTCATCACGAGACGAGAATTTTATTGCTTTCGTTCATAAAAACCACATATAAACAAGGTTGACGCCGCAGCAGCCTTTGGTTCCCATTTTAACTGCCATCAATTTTGCTTTTAATTTCTTCCATGTTTGGTTATTAGGATAATATTAATTCTAATTTTTAAGTGTCAAGAACCGTGACAATTCAATTTAAAATGAGTAGGCCCCAATTTGTAATTTTCTCTTACATTATAGCAGGTAACATGATGAGATTTCGATACATTTGCAAGAATCTCGTATGAGACGCGTAACGAAACCGGAAGCTGCCAGACGAGACACAAAACTTCCTATTTTATCTGCGAGATCTCTAGTGCGCAGTGAGGGAGGGGAGGCGCAATGGCTGAGTGCGAGACCAGAACGCAAGCTGGCGCGAGAAACAATAATTTTTCAATTACATTAAACAACAAAAAATAAGCATTAATTTGCTGTATACAACATTAATTTTTGCAGTCGAATTTATTTGTTAATTTTTTTTTGGATGCGACTACATCCAACTGGTGTATCTTGGACTGATTGATTTTTTCGTAAAATAATTATAAAATTTATCACCTTACTTTTAGATGTGCTGGGATCGGCGAAAGGTTGGGCAGCCAGTATTCTGTTCAACGAAAAGATCAGGGAACAATTTAATAAATTCTACGCTAGAAGAGACACTTTCAGTTTGGGAGTATGCAATGGCTGTCAACTAATGGCATTAATTGGTTGGGTAGGTACTCCAGTTACAGAAGGATCCAAGCCGGATATAATGCTGGAACATAATTTGTCTGAACGGTTTGAGTGTAGATGGAGTACAGTGCAAATTGAAAAATCAAATTCTATAATGTTGAGGAATATGGAAGGATCATCGTTTGGAGTTTGGGTAAGTACCATTAATCTTGAATTTACTGTTTGGACCCTTACTTTGTGGAATCTACTCATAGGGCTAATAATACCTAAGCTTTAATATTTGTGAAATCATATCTTCTTCTTTTTTCTATTCATATATATTAAGTCAATCACAAGATAGGTCACTTACTATTTGGTCTAGCCAAAATATTAAACATCAAGTAGGTATCACATAAAATGTAACTTCTGTCATTCTGACGATGATATATCAATATCGAAATAATTATCAATATCCTTTCATAATTTTCATAATTTTTTCATTATATAGTGGAATTAATTAGAAACAGTTACTTTAATTTATAACCATTAATCTTGTTTATATTAACGTCTTTGTTATGGACCATTCACAAAAAACAATGAAGGAGAAGTGGATACATTTTCTTATAAAATCCTCTATCCTTAGAGAGCTCCATGCGATTGTTGATAATAGTGCTGCAGCTTTCCTTCTGCGAATTTATTTATGTTTTCTTTCGGTTTTTTCTACATCAATATTTAAAAGTATTTTATAGATATAACCTTGTGGAACAGAACAATCTTATAGTGATTGTTTAGAATAAGGCGGGAGGTAGTGACGTAGCGGGGAGGGGGCAGCAGGAGCCATACCCGGGGGCATACGACAAGCGACACGATTTTTTCAATTGGAAATAAAAAAATCAACTCCAAATCGCGCCTGCAAAGTTATTTGCCAAGCGAAACCGCAAGGGTGCGAAAGAGAAGGCCAGGTGAAGTGCTAGTGACTAGTGGATGGAACTGGACCAAATAAAGGGGGGAGGGGTAATGAAATAAAAAAAATAATGCACTAAAATATTTTATGTGAAAGCTATGATCGGAACTGTCTTCTTCGGCGAGCTACTTTTTTTCACCATGTTCCATAGTCTGGGGTCTTCTTCCTGTAAAGATAAAGTAATCTTTGATGAATTTGTCAATATTAAACTTGAAACTAAAGATGGATATACAGGGTGTCCACTAACTCTCCTGCCAAACAAACAAACTACAGATACCAGATGTGATTTTATGTCCATCTAACCCAATTTACCTTTATCCAAAAGTTCCCCCTAAGGGAGCTATCGCCCTTTGTTGATGACGATGTTGAATCAGTTTTTTGAGCATATCTCAAAAACTTCTGGATAAAAGTCAATTAGGTGAGATGGACATGAAATCACATCTAGTATCTGTTGTGGGATGGGTTGGAAGCATGCAGTCTGGAAGGAACGTTGGTGTGATACACAGACGGATCTAAAACTGATATAGGAACAGGAGCTGGAGTCCTGGGTGCTAGACCCAGGTGCAATTTCCACGCATCGTTGGGGAAGCTTCTTCTACGCGACACGTGTTTGCAAATGAACATCGAAAGGGGGTATAGAGGCCAAAAGATCCTTATACTCTCTGATAGTCTGGCAGCACTGAAATCTTTACTGAAGACTGCCTTCAAAATGCTTAATCCCGGCAAACCATAATAGAGTAACACTTGAGTGGGTCCGGGGTACAAGGGTATTGTAGGCAATGAATCAGCAGACACCGTAGCAAAGCTGAATTCACTGGTCCGGAACCAGTATTTGGAATATCAAAAACTGCTGCACGTGGTTGTACATCTCGGTGGATTCAAACTAAACATCAGACGTACTGGAGCCACGTGCCAAAGCAGGAACACAGCAATCTCCTTGTCAAAAAACCTTCGGAGTCGCTTACTAACGAAATAATAAACCGCAGCAGTGCCATATAAGGATAGTAACGGGATTACTCACCGGCCAGTGTGTCCTAAGGAAGCGCATGCATACAATTGGCAAATATAGGGAAGAACCTATCTGTCGGTTGTGCTTGGAAGAGAAGGAAACAGCCTCACACATTATCTTCGAATGTGAAGGACTCTGTCTCAGAGATATAGACTCCTAGGACTGTAGCACCCAAGTAAGGATTTTTCCAAGAAAGACCTAGTGAAAAGACTGTTAGCCTGATAAGGGCTACTGGTATCTTCACATAAACGGTTCAACCAAGAGCACAAAAAGCCTAAAGGCTGAGGTGCCGAGGTCTCGAAGCCTCTGACTGGTGGTGTCGATCTAATCAATCAATCTGTATCTGTAGTTTGCGTTTCGCAGGAGAGTTTAAGGACACCCTGTATAAACTGTTGCTCGTAGATCGTGATTCCCGCTGCTTGAAAATGGATTATCGATATCACATACATAATTGTTTTCGTGTGATTGGTCGTTTCTCTTCTCCCAATTGACCTAATTTTATTTTGTGTTGTTCGTAATTCGCAGCTTCACCAATGAAAACTAGAGTTAGTGCCGCGTGATTTGATATCTGCCAATAATGTGAAACTCTTAGAACATTAATTGACATGATTTTATCTTATTTTTATAGGTAGCGCACGGAGAAGGTAGATTTACATTCAAATCCGATCGTATTTACGATCATTTACAAAATGAAAACCTAATTCCTCTACGTTACGTCGATGATAACGGCAAACCAACAGAAATATATCCTATGAATCCGAATGGTAGCAGAGAAGGAATAGCCGCCGTATGTTCTGAAGATGGAAGACACCTTGCAATGATGCCTCATCCTGAAAGATGCGTTCAACCATTCCAATGGCCTTATATACCTATGAGTTGGGTTCACTTAAAAAATAGTCCGTGGGAGAGGATGTTTAGAAACGCTTATGAATGGTGCAAGAGTAATAAATTTCACAATGTTTATTATTAAATAAAATTATGCTATTTTGATATAAATTGTGCCTTAACTAAGAGATGTAGACAAATGCTTTATTTATATTTATTAACATCTTTTAAATAATGAAAAAGATGTAAATGATACTTTCAGATAAGAATAGTCCTACAATTTAATTGGTTTAATCATCAAATGACAATACTGTATTTTTATAATTTTTTTTGTAATCTTGTTAAATAAATTTTCTTTATTGTTATAAATTTGTTTTTTTGCATCCTGTTACTTTCCTGTTTTTCCACAAATACCCCAGACGTTTCTTACACGTTTTAACTACAAATATATTCGAACTTGAAGGGCTAAAGACGATATATGGGGCATCGACCCAGTACTGTAGTGGAACGCCTCTGATTCGATAATTACGGTGAATCGAGCGCGGTTAGTACTTGGATGGGGAGCACTGGGGAAACACCGTCGTGTTCAGCCTGCAGCGAAACACCTTAAATTACTAGGGCGAGTAGCATATCACAGCTCGCAGGCATTATACCAATGAGCACGAGGTATAATGTAGATATACCGTGTTTCGGGTGAGACGTAAAACCGAGATCCCGAGTCCATGGATGTTGGGCTTGATAAAGATCCCTACCACTGGTTGGAACTCTAGTGGATTCGGCAAAATTTCCGTTTAGGGGTAGAGTGCTCCCGGCGTCGGTGATTAGCCTTAGTTGCAGAAATGGACCGACGTTAAATAACCGACTAAAAAAAGACAACATATTCCCCATATACATGGTGTCAAAAATTTATATATCTACGACTATTTAATAATAGACGCATTATGCTTGTGATAGTAACTACATAATGTAATTAATATTACACACCTGTGGAATATCAATTTCATATTCCACTCCCGTGGAATACAATTTTTTTACGTATTCCATAACATGACCGCGTTGCAAAATAGAATCGATCTTGCTTGGATTGTTGTTACTGGGGCAACTAAAATAAATTGATTTTGACAAATTGTATATTAGACGTAGGTATGCAGTAATTTTGCAGTTTTCAGTTGATATTAAATTGTGTTTAACGCGTGTTTCTCATGCATTCCGACAGTGAAAACGAAATTCCATGCACCCCTCCAGAAATTCGTGCAGCCGCACAAGTAGCATCACTTGAATTACTTCCAGAGAAATCAAGGAAAAATAACAAAATTGTATACAACAGCTTTGTAGACTGGCGACTAAAAAATGGCACCAACTCATTTTCCTAAGACACTTTGTTAGATAATTTTCAAGGAATTGACAAAGAAATATAAATCGTCCACATTGTGGAGCCATTACTCCATGCTCAAAAGCACACTTAATCTTAAACATAATGTGAATATAGGATCTTACCCAAAAGTTCGTGCTTTATTAAAAAGACATCAGAGGGCAACCAACCGAAGAAATCACAGGCATTTACTGGAGCGATATGACATACACACATTTATAACTGGAAGCGCCAGATATTAAATACTTAGCCGAAAAGGTAAAAAAATAAGTTAATATACGTCTGAATTTAACTGAATGTTTAATTTTATGTGAGTGATGGAAGCTTGCCGATCAAACGAGTTATATAAAATGAAAAGAGAGGATCTACAATTTTTTGATGGTTGCATAAATGTATTTGTTCCAGTTACGAAGACGAAAGCTCCCAGATATTTTGCTATTACCGGAGATTTTTATAATATCGTCAAAAAATATGCAGAACTCAGACCATCGGACGTATCAAGTTCCTGCTTCCTAAATTTTCAAAATGAAAAATGCACAAATAAAATTACTGGTATAAATAAATTTGGAAGAATGGGTAAAGAAATAGCAGAATTTTTGAAACTACCAAATCCAGAAAGTTACACAGGCCATTGCCTTCGACGATCTTCTGCCACTTTGTATGCCGATGGAGGGGCAAATATTGCAGCCCTAAAACGTCACGGGGGCTGGAAAACAGCCTCTGTAGCTGAAGGCTATATTCCTGACTCTAAGAAAAATAAAATGGAAGCCGCCAATAAAATTTTGCACCAAATCAATCCAAATTTTAGCAGTATTTCGAATGCCGATTCATGTCCATCCACGTCTGCTATATAGCAATTTTGCTATTAATTCTTCGATTACCAATGAAAGCACCGATATTAATATTGAAACTGCAAGTAAACCTGCAACCATGAATTTTTGCAAATGTCAAGTTACAATTAATTTTATAAATAAATAGTTAATAGTAAAAATTATTACTTATTTCCTTATGTAGGTAGTTACGTTAATGTTAATTTATTCATTGTGAAAATTTCTAATTTTAAATAATTTTTTTGCAAATTGCAATTTTTTTGACAAATCTGCAAAATATTACCTATATATTTCTTAATAAAATGAATAGTCGTAGATAAAGCAAATTATTTGACTCGCGTATAATGGCTATATTATACGCTCGGTCAATAATATAAAGTTCATATAATAGCCTTCTTGGTGTGGGTCATTGATTGTTATAATGTCCTTATTCTAACACATTACGTTGGAAGAAATGGAAAAAAGGCAGGACTGTGATTAATCCTAATCAAAATATCACAATAATGAACCGTTTAAACGTATTACAAACGTTAACACTAATCTTTGAATTACAAAAATTTGATTGGTTGATGTTTAGATTACGCGCAAACGCCACCTATCAATCGGGCGAAATTACATCGTTCAAAATACGATGCAGACGTTCCTTTCGTAGCGGGTATGTGTCTTACGTATTTTTCTACACCCACATGTATATTATCCATTTTCTGCACAATTTACAGAATGTAAATGCAGGCCATTCCGGTTAAATGAACGGATATGATTTCATATACATCCTAGAACGTATATGAAATCCACCAATCAGCATTTGCGTTTAGTACCCGCCAACTAATCTTTTTTTAATTTCATAGAAACGTCAAAATAACTTGTCAAAATATTTCTATAGTTTTTAAGAAAAATATTAGTAAAAATGAGTGATTCCAGTGATGAATCAATAAATAATTTTCCACCAGATATTCGCTTAGCCGCAAAGGAGACGTATAACGTATAGAAACAGAATAAATTGAATATTTAAGGGTACTCCTGACAAACGTCAGTTTTTATGTAATACATTTGACGTTATAGATAGATGATTAGTATATATTTCGGTAGTCCAGTGGTAAGTATCCCAGCCTCTCACGCGGTGGATCAGAGTTCGATTCTCCGTTGGTAAATTTTTTTAAAGTTTTTTTTTTATTTTTAAATAATAATAAAATAATAATAATAGTAAAATTATAAAAAAATTTTAATTTGAAGTTATATTATAGTTTAATAAAATGTTTATTTTCTAGGTTTTTTCTTAAGTGGGTCGTAGAAAAAATATACTGTTCGACTCGTGTGGATTGTCCATATCGCTCTCGGACGATTGAGCACTCCGCCTACGGCGTCGTGCTCAAACTTCGTCCTCGTGCGATATGGCCATCATATCCAAACTAGTTGCACAAACTACTATTTTCTAATGCCCCACTGACAGGTCTCGACAGGTCTGTACTTTGTTGATTACGGTAAATTATTATTTATGAAAAGTGAATATTGATAATATTGTTAGCATTTTATTTATTCAAATGCAGGATTATATTTACTAGTATTAAATTATTTTAATATGTAAATTGAATATACAATTTGTTTTATTTTGCAGTGTTTTGATATCCCAAGTATTATTAATTTCATAGCCTTTTCGAATTAGACTGAATACGATCCTGATGATTTTATTTATCAAATTAAAGGTAAGCTATATGTCAAAATAACAAATAAAATATCGACTTGCCCAAAACCCGGACATACGTCACAAACGATGACGCACACCAAGAAGGCTATTATATGAACTATAGGTAGGTACTTTTAAATCACATGTAAATATTGTCGATTTTCTGGCCTCGCACACACAACTCCGTCCCTCTCGGAATACACTCCTCGAGAGCAATTTATTCCGAAAATAATCTTCCTCCCTCCCCATCTCATTCGCGTCGTGCTCGTTACTGGGCTAATTCTGAGCGGTCTTCCTTTTCGCTGAGTAATCACGGCGGTTTCATCTTCAGCTGTCTTTTGTTATGTGTGTTTTGCGCTGCATCTATAAGTTACAACTCCTCAGCCGATCAAAGACCTTTATAGAGTGGTTTCAACTTATCTTTCTATGTATGTGACGAGCTTTCGCCTAGGTGGGTCCTCTTCTTCGCCTGGTGGCTTCAAACCATTAGCAAAGCTAACAGTCTGGTCTCCGATCTGAGAATCTACTGCTTTCGTCGGAGTGGTTGACGACGTCGTAGTTTTCTTGGTTGCCGCTTGACTCTCTTATCGTTCTATATAATATGAACTTATGTGTGATAGGACTTTCTATCCCAAAATGTACAACCTGTTGCAGCTAATAAAAAGCACTGAGTTTATCGCTTCTCTAAGCATGCAAAATAGCCTAACGCTCACGAATACCCAAAAATGTTCACGGACACTTTATGTGCAATCAATCATTAAACAGACGATGAATTGGCCATGCACTTTGCTTGAAGCCAATATCTCAATAGAGATCTCATTAATTCCCAGCTGGTCTCTGATATCCAATTTGCCCACAGTTCAAACCGCAGAATATAATTTTTACAGGATGATTCACCGCCATAGCTACGCGCCCGTTTTTAGACAAAACATCACCGGATGGATGGATAGGATGAAGGGGAACGGTGGAATGGCCCGCTAAATCAACCGATTTCAACCCATTGGGCTCTTTTTTATGAAGTTATTTAAAGTCTACACTAACAGACTTGACAATATCCGTGACCTAAAAGCCCAAATCAGGAAGGAAATGCAGAACGTATCACCTGCTATGCAACATAATGTTAAAGATGAATGTATTACTGGGTAAAGTAATAGTTTAGTGGTCAATGGGGAACAATTTGAACATTTACTGTAATGTTCTCTGTATGAAATTATTCTTCAAAAAATAGTAAATTGAAATCAAAAATCGAGGTTTTTCCATATTACTGTTTATTTAGCTGGTAATGAATTTATGCCTTACTTTATGGACGCACTGTATACTAGCAGTAGTGGAGCTACGTTAGAATCGATATAAATATGGCGAGTGTGTTACACGTTCACAGACATGCATCTTGCGACTCAGCTCAATCTAAAGCTAAAAGTACTTCGGTGTGCTCTACTAGAGACCCAAAGTGCATAACTATGTGCAGTAAATGGTGATTTTTAGGATCGTGGTGCGGTTGCAGTTCTGCAGAACCCGGACAAATTAGGTACAGATATAGTTTTTTTTGATCAAAGGAAATTTTTGCAAGGCTCATAGATCTCAGCTTAAGAGAAAAGTGGGAGACTCCTTATAGATCACCTTGTGGAGCTTTTCATGCATGAAAAAAAGTCATGATTATTGAATTTACTGGTTTGGACCCTTACTTTGTGGAATCTACTCATATTACTTTTTTAAATGAAACTAAGTGTTTTTAATTAATTCCACTATTTATTGAAAAAATTATGAAAACTCTAAGATATTAATAATTATTTCGATATTGATATATCATCATCACTTAGTTTCATTTAAAAAAATCATGATTATGTTGATATTTCTATGATTAACCAAAACTGGAGTAAATTATAATTATACAGAAATATAACGTATATTGTTCGACCAGTTTCACAAATTACATTTGCATCGTCGGAAGTAAAAGTTTACTCCTGACGATGCAAATGTAATTTGTAAAACTGTAATATTTTTATAGTGGAATTTTTTATTCATTGATTTTATTTGCTAATTAATAAGCTTTAATTTTCAATAACAATAAATCCGTCTCCACAATATACAATACATATACCATACAATATATAATATTTTTCATTTTTGTCGTTATTTACTTGTTTGGTCAGATTCCTACACACGTTTACATACTAAATACTACTTTTCGCTTTCTAACTTTTTTTTCTTCCATACATCCATTCATATTTCTTCAGACATACCTACCACTCTCGGCCTTTAACAGTGCTGCTAGTAGAGCATGGACCTAAGATTGGACGTCGTCGTGTGTCGGTCCCCGTGCCGAACAGGTGAAATTCACCTGTCCGTTCGGTCACTTTTTTAATCACCTGGTGCTACGAGAAAATAGATTACTGGTTCGTCGATGGGTCGAGAAGTAATGTTTTAAATTTAGTTATAACGAAATTAGGGGAGAAAATCCCATTCACTTTTAATGTTATTTCTTAGAGTTGCGAATTTCTATGGAACCGTTACTTCCCTTCAGAATATTTTACATTTTAAGTTATTAATAAATAAAATATCGATGGAAATCAATAAATTAACTTGAGTTTTTTATTGCTGACTAAAAATGTAATTTGAGGCACCTAACCTATAACCTCAATAATGAAATAAACTGAAAAAAACTTTCAATCATTCTAATCGGAAGTTTAACGACAATAAGCGACAATGTCTTAAAAAGAAACAAGCATATTTGATAGTGATAGGAGGAGGGGAAAGTAGCCAATATTGGACCGCTTCCTAATTTGGACCATTAATTTATTATGTGTATGGCTACATTCGTAATCAATTCGCTGGCCAAGTGGCACTTTGGCACGCAAGTCGTCACGAAATTTGCCATTCTCAATAACTTCAAAATCGACTTAAACGCAAGCGCGTTCGTACCTAAATAATTGTCAGGATTCAACATATGGTCGAAGCATGATTTTCATAAAACCCGAATCTCTTTCGTGTCATTAAAACTGGACGCACTTCCCATCTTTTGGGCCTTGGAGGGTTCCTTTATCTTTGACCAAGACCAAGACCAAACTGCATTAAAAATTGCCTTTTTTCTTAGGTAAAAGTAATGTCCTCCTCCTCCATTTTTTTAAATCAATCAGTCGTACGGAAAAATCAAGAAAAACAAACCAAAAACACACAATTCGATGAAAATGCCAAAGTGCCACTTGGTCAGCGAATTGATTACGAATGTAGCCTATGAGTTAGCGATAGTGGCGCTAGTCTGGTGTAGAACTATTAAACTACGCATTATATACCTAATACATATGTTTAGCACATCTAGTCAAGTTTAGGTTTCCAATGAGAGAGCACGTCATACATTTTCGTTGGACGTAGTAATGACGTAGTAATATTTCGTTATTATTAGCTAATGGATTAGCTTCTTATAATCAAGGTCAGAGTTGTTTCAACATTTTCATGATGCTATTAGATGTTTAGGCAATATTTATGTTTAGGTTTGACCCAAATATCGTAGAAGTTGTTTATAAAAAAAAAATCTTTATAAAACTGTGTGTAGCCTATATTGGACCGATTCAATTGCCTAAGTTGGACTGGCCCAAATTGAGAAACTTTTATTTCTTTTTTTTCAGAAAAATGCCAGCTAGAGGCAACTATGATGGCCAGTGGGCAAATGAAGATTTGGCCTTAGCCATCAATGCGGTTCGTCGATTAGATGTAGGAGTCAGTGAAGCAGCTCGAAGATACAACGTATATACCAAAAACAACATTGAAAAGGTAGGTACCTAAAAGAAGAGGGAGAATAAGTATCTTTCATTAAGAAGCGTTTTGGTTTGGCGACCTATATTCACGAAAGAAATGGAAAAGAAGTTAGTAAGCCATATTCTGCAGTTTGAGGAAAGGTCTTTTGGATTAACGATTACAGATGTACGAAACTTGCATTTGATGTTGCCAAACAACATAACATTGAACACTATTTCAACGCTGAAAAAGCGATAGCTGGGAAAAATAGTTTTACAAATTTTTGCGAAGAAATCCAAGACTATCTCTTCGTCAGCCAGAAGCCACATCACTTGCCAGAATCAGAGAATTTAGTAAATAAAGGGTTGAGGCTTTTCACGCTTCACGCTTCTAGAAGGGCTCGTGGACAAAAATAATTTGATTGGAACAAGGATTTACATCGTCGATGAAAGTGGCTTCACAACTGTGCAAAAGAAGCCTCAAAAAATTATTGGTCTCAAAGGAAAACATCAAATAGGTGCGGTAAGTAGTGGTGAGAAAGGAGTGTTGTGTGCTGCGTTAACGCTTCAGGATCCTATATCCCTCCTATGTTTATCTTTAAAAGAAAGAGATTTGCACCAGAATTAGAAAAAGGAGCTCCAGTAGGAAGTAGAGTCACAATGTCCGACTCGACTCAGGCATTGTTTGTTACGTGGCTCCATCGCTTCAAAAACAGTATAGTTTGTTCAAAAGAAGAATCGGTGTTATTACTCTTAGATGGACATTCTACTCATAGTTGAAATTTAGAAGCACTTTTGTTTGCACGAGATAATGGAATCATAATGCTACAATTGCCGAGTCACACAACTCATCGCATGGAGCCATTAGATGTAGCCTTTTTTCGACCTCTCGGAATTTACTATGTCCAAGCACAAGAAACTTATTCACGAGAAAATGTAGGAAAAGCAATTACTCCCCATGATGTCGTCGCTTTACTAGCAGAAGCCTATGGTAGAGCAGCGGCGATCGGCACAGCTGAAAATGCTTTCAAATCTTCTAGTATTTGGCCCATTAATCGACATGTATTTAAAGACCACCATTTTGCTGCTTCAGTAGCTTTGGAAGAAATTCAAACTGCCAATAATAATGCCAATATAATATATCTCTCATTAGATAAAAGTTTTTCCGAATCCTTACATCAAGCTTTTCCTTTACCTCGGGCAAGAGCTGTCCCTTCAAAGAAAAGAAAATATCAAGATTCGAAGATTATTACCAGCAGTCCGTATAAAGAAAATGTAGAACAACAAAAGCTAAGAGGTGATGAAAACGCAAAAGCTAAATTCAACCGTAATAAAATAAAGGAGGCAAAAACAGTAAAAAGAAAAGTAGTTGCAGAACCTCTTGAGGCTATTGATAACGCTGATGTTATCGAGACAGTGGAGGAAACAATATCGGCAACCTACCCCTATATCAAAAGAAGAGAATATCTAGTATAATGGACACCTTAGAAAAGTCAAACTACCCTAATAACACGGAGACATCCCAAAAATATTCCAGAAACATCCTTCTGGGACAATAGAAACATACTAACAACATCCCCATTTCCCTCGAAACATCTCTAGGATGTATCTGGCAACAGCCATGTCATCATTTTCAACGTTCTACAAACATCCCAGTAGGATGTTTCTAAGATGACATAGGATGTACTAGGTTCATTCGGGGTACTTTGTTTAGAACATCTCAGAAACGTTTCTAAAAATATACTGGAAGTGAAATCACTAGGTGCAAATAAAACATTTCAATATTTCTTAAAACAAGAGCAATTTATTACAAGTTTCTAACAATATATTCCATAAATCACATGTTACATTTTCTAGTAGGTATAGGAAGTGTATTATAAATCATTGGTAAACAAGTATTAGCAACTATGGCATGGTTGCTATGACTTGTCTACCAATGCTTTATTTCCCTATACCTAGTAGAAAATGTTAAATAGGGTAATATGATAACAGTTCATTTACTTATGTTTTAGTTCCATCCTCAATCGTCTTTCTTTTGCTCTTCTCAGTCAATCACCAATTTTCAATTCGATTTTCGTTTTTCAGCCGTTTATAGCGCTGACTATATTTATTTAATAATATTCTTTTTTTCTGACTATCCATTTTACTATCCAATATAAATACTCACTTTATAAATAAGCCACAACACTCACAAGGTTACCGCTTATTTTTACCACAAAAACTCAACAACAGCGTGCTGTGAACTCAACACTTCTACTTCTAACCTTACTTTTTGCAAATTAGGTCTTCTTCTTTTTTTTTCTAATCTTCTTTTACCTCTTTGCAATGTTGAAGCAGGGGGATATCACAAATACGCCAGTCATAATATTTTAATAGGTATGTATGGTTTAATAAACATTGTTAAAGTTTAAAGACAATTAACAATTATTGGCAAATATGTACGAGTTGTATATTTTGTAATGAAAATCATATATGTACCAAGAGAAACATTCTAGGGACATCCCAAGGATGTAACATTATATCAATCGTATTTATGTACCAATAGAAACATTCTAGGAACATCCCAAGGATGTTACATTATAACAATCGTATTTATGTACCAATAGAAACATTCTAGGAACATCCCACCTAGGTCGGAAACATTGGGACACTAGTAGTACTTTAATGGTATGTCCCAGGTAAATACTGTGTTATTAGGGTAGTAGTGGAGCAAGAAAAATTTAGATTCTGTAAACTGAAAGAAAAAACCTCCATTCACATACTTACGGATTGCTTAGTAATACAGAATCTTGAGGTACAACACCTAGGAGACTATATAGAAGAGAGAAACTTACCTAAACTATATCTGCGGATGTCGTAAAATTCCTTCTGGTCAAAAGGAACAAGGCTTCTTTTAGTTATTTTTCACTCCTTCTTCAAAAAATTCCTGTGTATAACGTGCATTCAAATGAATATTCAATAGTACGTCAAAACATGTTCTGCACATCGAGCACTCCCAACATCTTCTCGAAAAAATATGTAATCGAAAAGAAAAAAATATTAAAACCAACTCAGATGAAAAATATAAGCAAAAAAAATGTCTCTATATTTTGTATTTCTTTTTTTAGTGATTCATTGTATATTTTTGGATCTGAGCTGTTAAAAACCTTGTACCCATCATTGCTAACATCGTCCATCTCTATTCAATATTACCACCTTTGCCAGATGAAAATGAATCTACAGTTGTAGAATCAAGAATTCGCTACCTTTTCATAAATTATGGGTTATTTGCCCGTGATAATGATGTAAACTTTTGCCTGAGTTGATTAAATGACATTTCTTTGATATATTTCTGCAGAAGAGGCATTTAATCTTGAGGTTGAAAGATCCAATATTATAGCAACCCGGAAATAGTAATATTTTTATGCTGGCAGGTTATTATATAAGAGACCGCAAGGTTAGAAATTAAATCAAAGGCTTTGGTGAACATTATTCTTAGAATATAACTTAATTGCGGCGGTTAAAAACGAATACAGTCTTTGATTTGAATTTGACTTGATTTGTATAATATTTGAAGAAGTTAATCAAAATTACATTGAAACGGAAATCTGCATGTGATTACCAAAAATTGGGAAATATAAATAGTATGGAGTCCAAATTAATGAAAATTGTGAAAACACCTTTGGTAAAATCTTGTTCAAAATAATGATAGTCAGAAATACAAATTTAAAATAAGCCCGATATTACACATTGAATGATCTAATAATGAAACTTAAAATTCTGAACACCCTGTAAAGAGATGCTTAGTACTCAATCGTGGAATACATTCAACGAATGTCCAACTATTTAGATGTAAGAAAAAATTTGCTATAATTTGTTATATCAATCAGTTATTAATTTTTTTCGAAAGATTCACATTTGTAAAAAAGTCAGCATAACTCGGAACCCTCTGTATTTAGGTATAGGGAACCATTATGAAAAAGTATTTTATTTTTTAGGGCAATCAGAAAATGCAATAAAATATAGGGTGTCCCATAAGAAAAAATAAAACTTTGATACGCCACACTTTATTGGAACATCCTGTAGATTTCAAAATAATTTTAAAATGTAGCCTATATGATTGCACAAACTACTAAAGTGACAAACATTTTAAAACTTTTACCGTTTCGCTATAAACCTCTATCCCGTTGGTCGTGATTCGCCCTGTATATTGGGGGTGACATTTACTAAGACTTCAGTTATACAAAGAAGATTCTGTTAGCCTTAGCTAATTCCTAAAGCATTGTAACTGTTACTGCGACAACCATAATATTTAGACATAATTATAGCTTTATTTTGATATATTTCACTATATCTATGTTGCATGATAAAACTCATATCAAATATGCTAGCAAATTTTCCACGTGCTGGACAAGACTATTTATCATAAATGGGCATGTAGCAAATTTCAATTCGCGTGGCTAAAAAAATACAAAAATCTAATACTAGTAATTTTTAGAGTACGAAACATGGAGCTATTATCTTCAAAACATCTAATTTCGAATTTAACCCTAATAAGTAATCTCGACTTTTATACCGACTTCGTGAACAGGTACCTATCTAATTTAAAAAGTCTCTTTCTTGCAGGTTTTTTTGGTAAAACTTAATTTAACGTAATAATTTCGAATATGAAATCTTCTATTAGATGGGTTTCGAAAGAATAAAGGTACTTTTTTAATTTCAGTTTGCGATGGAGAACTGCTTATTAGCTTCCTGTTAATAACAAGGGTTATAAAAATCATCTTTTTAAAGCAATAGGTTTAAGTTACAGCAGATAATTACAAAAACCCATTTATCCTGTACGAGCCAAAAATGTGTCTAATAAAAACTAAATGATTGTAATGTTGAATTAAGTGCTAAAAACTGATATGGTACCTAATACGTATGCATGGGTAACATGCTTACGCACAATTCAATAGACAGCCCATCGTTAACATTTTAAACTTTACCATTCGATATTCATTGTTCGTGGTTTCCGCTGCTCGAAAATAAAACATTAGGTTTGTTCCAACTGGTGATAGAACCGTTCTAAGTATCGTTCGCGCAAATGCTATATTTATTTCGCGTTCCAGCTGATTAGTGATTAGGTATCGTTCTTGGGATAGTACAAAAACTGTACCAACTGGAAGGGGGTGGTAATAGAGGATTCCTTGCTTGTCCCTAAAATTGGCGGAACTGACATGCGCATATCGTCGAGAAATGTATTCAAGAACCATCACTAATTCGGGTTTGCGCACTATACAATATACAGTACTCATGTTGTCATGTTATTCGTCGTTAGTCGGCTCGAGAACAAGCGTGAAAAACGAATCGCCAGCAGCTTGGTCCACCTTTAAGCTTTCTTCTTAATGTACATAGTTTTTACTTCCTTCAATTAAGTGTAAGGTTCTTCCAAGGTAAGGTCGTCGAGGGTATAACTAAAGCCACATGTTAACCAAAGTTTATTAAATAAAATATTTCTTGTGATACTGTGACCGGTGAGTAATCCCGTAACTGTCCTCATCTGGACCCTGTTGAGGTTTAATTTTTCGGTTTTTGGTTTTTGGTTTTTGACCAGGAATCTGCTGTGTTTCTGCTTCGGCACATGGCTTCAGTACGTGTGATGTTTTGTTTAACTTTACCGAGAAGTACAACCAAGTGCTGAAGTTTTTGATATCCCAAATGCTGGTTAAGGACCAGTGAATACAGTTTCAAACCCTAGCTTTGCTAGGGTGTCTGCCATTTCATTGCCTATAACACCCGTGCGCACCGGAACCCACTTAAGTGTCACCCTAGTGTGGTTTGCCAGGGTTAAGAGTTTTTGAAGGCGGTCCAAATCTTATCTGGGGGCATGCTAAAGTGCTGCCTAACTATCTGAGAGTATAAGGATCTTTTAGTTCATTTGATGTGTCGATAGCGTATATTTCCGCCTGAAATACGGATGCAAACTTCCCCAAAAATGCGTGAAAAAATGGATATTAGTAAAATTTATGCATCTTCCCACTAAAATTCTTCAATTGGTAACATTATTTACAATTTTTTTTCATTATTGTTAACATACTATGAAGTTCATAATTTTTGAGAATTTCAACTACATTGTTAGCTGGGTCACCCCTTTCGATAAATTTTTTTTAATACTAACTGTTTTGTAGGGTAAATAATTGGTCTGGTCTAACATGTAACCTGAATTTACAATTAACATGTACCACTAACAATACACTGCAATGATTATTTAAAAATGTTAAAGTTCATATCAAAACATGAACTGCAAGAAGCAAAATGAATGTTTGTATAGAGATAGTTTTCCATTCAAACAATGCTACAGAATTGGTACCATAACTGCTGTTTTTCCTAACATTGGTAGCAGTACCTTTGCATTTCTGCAATTTATTTGCGCATTCTTTTTAATTACGCTAGGCTTAATAAGAGTAGGAGTTTATGTCCGAAATGCAAGTAACATGATAACGACTTTTTCAAACATAACTAATACGTTATTTCTATTAGCCTTCGATATAATTTCCATGTACCAGTTGATATGGCGTAGACACGATTGGAAACAGTTCTATGAACTAATAAAAAGTTTGGACACGGATGAGATTAACATTTCTAGAAAAACGATTTTTGCAAAAGTTTTACTTTGGATTATCCTATTCATAGGGTTATCTCTCCCATTTATTTTACGTATAGTCACAAGTAATTGGCCAATTCGAGTGGGCTTAACGTTTCATTGGTTAACACTTTTCAACGTAATGGTTACAACAGCTTTGGTCTTAGAATCTTCGGTGATGTTAACAAATAGACAATTGAGATTTTGTGAAGACCTTGAGAATTTATGTACAAATTACTGTGGAAGAAGTAACATATTTATTACTTGTTTGACAAATTTGAAACGTCCTTACAAAGGCTTTTATTATTTGGTTACACAACTAAATTCGATAATTGACAACCGTTTGGCTTTGATTATTTCTCTAGTGATGATAGAATTTTTGCATGGTGTTAACAGTATTCTTAATACTATCATGGACCCGTCGCTCACAACCGACGCAATTGTTCATGGCATTCTTATTTTTGGATCTCTAGCTGTAAGTATAAATAATTGTTGACATGAATATATTTGTTTACTTACTTACAGCCTCACTTATCTTAAAAAATTATAGATGTATACCTACGTGTATTGACAACGCATACTACTGGTCAGCAATGTCAAGACAGGTGTCTCGTGATTCTGCAGTTGTACTTCAGTTTACCACTGAAGACGATGGACATTAAACGTATAGGAAACTTGTATACGGGTTTTAAGACATCTGCGACAGAGAAAACGTGATAAGCAAATTTGAATTTCTCCTTTACCAGACATCAGATATCAGCAAGGAGCCTCGTTTAAGGTTTCTCAACATCTGAGAGAAGAAGTTACATTCTTTATTTTTGTATGAGTGATTCCTCTTATAATGACTTTCTGCAACTTGTGCAGAAACAGTTGCATAGACGGGGCAGTACTAACGTGAAGTCCGAGCCTTCGCTTGCTCGATTTCCGTGAGTTCTAGCGGGTTCAGCCGGCCTAATTTAGCTTAGCCACGCCTTTTGATGCGAACTGGTCATAACTTTACTTCTCCAACGTTTCGCGCAGCTGAAATCGCCAGGGCTCATGCTACATTTGGCTGTCTGTACCTACATGCTGGCATTTTTTTCCGGGCGTAGATTAACTCTTGCACGCGTAAAGTGTAAAAGAACCTGCGCCACATTGTGAATTGCTACTGGTCCTGCTGACGGGCGGAAACTCCAACAAATAAAGTTTGACATTAATCATTTTGATATTTTTGTAAAAACTTGCCAATTTTAATCAAATACTTGTTTGTAGATATTTATCATTATTCTGACTATTGCTGGAGATCGGATTGAAGTAAGTGGATTAACTATCAGAAAGTTATTTTATACATTACCTTCAGATGTGACTCAAATTCTCTTGAGAGATCCAGTGGTCTACAATGAAATACAATTATTTTTGAGATATTTGGATGAATTTAGACCAGTATTGTTAGCGGCCGGATACGTTATAATCAATAGAAAATTAGTTCCAATTCTAATATCTACAATTACTTCTCATATTATAGTTTTAATACAAATAAAATTATATTATTAGTAAATATTTTTTATTTGTGTTGTTTGTACCTATGAGGACATAAATAATGCATTATTTTAATTTCACCTAGTCACACTGTCTCAGAATTTTCTCTGATTGTCTTAGTGCTACTTTTTTGTTTCTTCGGATTTACTATTTCTCCCAATTAGGTGCCGGGTGTCTGATTAAGAGAGGTAACTCGCTGTATCTCAGAACTTATTTATCGTACAGCTCAGGAAAAAAATCTGTATTACAAACGAGAAACTGCTTGCAATAATTTTCAAGTTTCCTACTCCACCGCTAGAGGGAGTAGTTCACAATAGTATCATAAAAACATCATTTTTCTATGATACCACAAAATTTAAATATCATTAGATCATTTTACGTAAGTTTGCTCAAGTATTTTTTCCTCTATCTTGTAAAATAACTGGTAAGCTTGAGTTGGAAAGCTGACTTAATAAAACTGTTATAACTTTTTTTTCCGCTTTATGGATTTCGACTAACTTAGCATCATTTGGAAGGGAATTCAGTGCCTAAAAGATTATATCATCGTTTCATTCCATTGGTTTTAACGGTCGCTTGGTGGCGGTGATTGATTGAACAATAGTTTTGTTTTCAACTTTTTTTGGGAATCTTCAAATGCGAAGCTATATTTTTTAATCATTTACTTGAAAGAGGATGGAATTTCAAAAAAATGGTTGAAACCGCAACTCAATATCTATTTTCTAAGCGAAGATAAGAGAAAAAATAAGTATACATAAAAATATGATTTTGAGAAACTCAGAATCATGGTAACAATAACCAACAATTAATTAAGTAAAAAAAAGCAGAAATAATCTAGATACATTGACCTAGTATATGAAGATACTTCTCGAAATCCTTTCCATCTTTTTCGATGAGATATTTAATCTCTGCGTGGTAGAAAATACAGTAGCTTCTATTTCAGCCCTGGGAATATGTCAATTGCGTTTTGTATTCGTTGAATAAGATCTGCTTCATTTGCAGGTCTTGTCTGAAATATTAGATCTTCGCTTAGAAAATAGATATTAAGATGCGGTTTTTACCATTTTTTTAAATTTCCATCCTCTTTCAAGTAAATGATTAAAAAATAGAGCATCGCATTTGAAGATTCCCAAAAAAAGTTGAAAAGAAAATTGTTCAATCACCGCCACCTAGCGACCGTTAAAGCCACTGGAATGAAACGATGATATAATATTTTATTAGACATTGAATTCCCTTTCAAATGATACTAAGTTTGTCAAAACCCATAAAGCGGAACAAAAGTTATAACCGTTTTATTGAGTCAGCTTTCCAACTCACCCCTACCAGTTATTTTACGAAATAGAGGAAAAAGTACTGAAGCAAAATTATGTAAAATGATCTTTTGATTACGAATATTTAAATTTCGTGGTACTATAACGGTACATTTATTATAAAAAAATGATAATTTTGTGCTATTATTGTAAACTACGCCCTCTAGCGGTGGAGTGGGAAACTTTAAAATAGTTTCCAGCAGTTTATTGCAAGCGAGTCTGTAATACAGATGTTCTTCTAGGCTGTACGATAAATAGTTTCTGAGATACAGCCGGTTATCTCTCTTAATCAGATACCCGGTACAGTCTCCCTTCTCTACTAGTTTGAGATGTTTGAATTGCTCCTGTTCTGACACCTGTCAAAACCTTTACTCTGGCTTATGCATTATTTTAATTCCACCTGGTCATACTTTCTCAGGATTTTCTCTGATTGTCTTTGTCCTACTAGATTTTAAAAAGATCGGTTTTTTTTGTTTCTTCGGATTTACTATTTCTTCCAATTAGGTAGATCAGTGTTGATGTTGCAAAAGTGTTTTGGACTTTAAAAGGCCCCTTCTTTCCTGGCTCATCTGCTTCATTCATTCATATATTTGGGTTGTGCTCATCAGCCCAGGCACTTGAACTGAATCTCATCTGCTATTTCGCTTTCTTTTATTTCAGTGTATCCTGTTTTTGCCTTCAGAAATCGATAACACAAGAACTTAGTGCTTCAATTACTGCTTGACTGTGCCAATGTCAGTTTTGTTCAAAACGCCTAAAAGTGATTACAAGCTCATGAGCAAAGTTTTCTTGAGCTGTTCGTGATCTCCAAAAAGTAAATACGTCTATGTTAAAATAACAAATATCAAACAAATTTATATCATCATCCTGTATTAAAATAAAAAGTCACATAATTATGTGGAGTTTTCACAGTACAATTGAAAAAATATCCAAAAAAGCGTTAATTTCATGCATGCAACATTATATTATGTTTAAAATCTCTACATAGATTTGTCATTGTATGAAGTGATATTCAAATAGTCACGCAACAATTGTTACATAAAATTATAACTAGCAAGATAATTGGGAACAATTCTGGAAAATGACTAAAGAAAATATCCAAGATATTTTCCTTTTGAAGATATATTATAAAATAGGTGCTGTTTTGGGCCTTAATTCTTTAAACTTTAACGGTAAAAACATATATTTGCAAATGTTTGTACTAGCATGTACTTCGTTTTCTAGTATTGAATTATATTTCTTGATATTTACCATACATAAGGATAATTTATTAATATTTCTGCAATCTTTGGATACCTTACCTCGTTTCTTTTTGACCACCACAACTTTTGTTCAGTTGATCCTACACAGAAATAATTGGAAAAGATTTTTCATCCTGCTGTTTGATATGAATACTAAACTTGGTAAAATGTACGTTTCAAAATCAGTAGTATTTATAAGAGGTTTACTTACTCTGACATTAGTTGTGGTGATGATGACTATATTAATTGGTAACAGACATACTATGTTCTTTAATAATTCAGAATTGGGACCATTTATGTTGATTAATGCTCAAAATATAATTACAACAGTTTTTATTTTTGAAACTTCTCTGGTACTTATAAATAAGCAGAAAATGTGTTGTAGAAGAATTGAGGATACATGCCAAAAGAAACTGTATGATAAGTATAAACTTGTGGAAGATTTTAGAATGATGAAAAATGTCCATAAGAAGTTGTATAAAATAATTGAAGAGTTGAACACATTATTTGGTTTGAATGTACTCTCAATAGTAACTATGGCATGCTTCAGATTGGTTTTTGTCATCAATTTTAATTTGAAAACCATTTTCGGACGAGAGGAATTGAATTTGAGCGAAATTATTTATAATTATGCTTATTTGTCTTTACTTTTAGTAAGTATCGTAAATTATTTTATATAAATTTCTTTTCAATATTATCAAATGGCAAACACATTATATTTAACTCAGACTATATAAAGGTTGTACTCTTAAAAACATTATAAATTATTTATTCTTATTAGGTATTAAATTCCGGTCACTTTCTCATTTATTCAATTTCAATTAATATTACAAACAATTACCAGTAGACAATAAAAATAATCGCTTTGTATGTAACAGTAGATACAACCTACTGCTATGTTCAGTGCCAGATTTAGACTAGTGCTCAGGGAGCCTTACTCCCAAGGGCAATAAATGCGATCAATTAGTATAAGTCGCTGGAAATACTTCGAAAATTAGGAGGAAAGAGTGAGACTTGCTGTGAACTTAACTTCTAATCAGACTTTGAAACAATGCCATTCAATGGTAAACAGCTGGTTCGAAAGTAATAGAAGTAACTGGGATATGACCAGGAAAACACGTATCTTTCAAGAAGAAATTCACGTCAGAGGAAGGTGTGCTCAGTTCAGTAATGAAAAAAAATAGAATGCAGAGGATCATCAACATTTCGGATAGTCAAACATAAATTATTAAAGCACTGAGCTCTTGTGTCATCAGTTCTAAAATTGTTTGGGAATGCCTAGAAAATCTCAATGAACTGGACAAGAATAGCATCATCAGCTAGCTGTGGGTTCCAGGAAATACTCGAACAGAAGAAAATGGAATATAAGATGAACTAGCAAATGGAGGGACTGAGACACCCTTTTTGGGGCCGGAACCCTGTTGCGGTATCAGCATCTATGTAATATTGGAAGAAATTGGCAGCGCCGAAAAAAATGTATGATCTGACCATTGGAAAGATATAGTAGGACTTAGACAATCGAAGTTACTAATGGGGAACTCCAACCAGGTGACAACAAATTAATACCTAAACCAGAGTAAGAGTACACTGCGAGTTTTAACAGATGGCCTAAGGAGAAGGAGAAATCTCCTTCCAAATTCTAGCAATACAGAATCCTAGGGCAAACAACCTTTCCAACTCTTATATGAAATGGGAGTAAGGGAACTACAATTAGAAGAAGGGGGGTACAATAGATAGTAGAAGGCACTATGAGAGTTTCACCCCAGTAAAGGAGTGGGGGTACCTAGGTAGGTAGACGCAAAGTTTTAAAAATGCGCATGCGCCGGGTTATATGGTAATATTTGAAAACATTTTATTTTTGGGAGGATTCGAACCTGCCTCGCCGACGTTGACTTCGAGCTGTTTTCAAGCTGCTTACACACTAGGCTACCAAATAACTTAGTTATCGTATACTAAAATGAGGTAGTGTTGATTGAATTTGTGGGAACTCCTTATCTACCCGGGCCGCGGTGTGTGTGTGTTTTGATAATTGATTTCGGCGTGTGGTCAGATAAGGAGATAATTGATTTTTGCGCGTGCCGGAGTGGTCTCCGTCTCCAGTTTGAGATATATTTGTATATGTACGAGGTATGTCACATATTAAGATGTCAAAAGGACCTTAACGAATGTTGACATGTGACCCATCAAACGATTCAGCTCGACTTCATTTTTCATGCTCTCTTCTGTTCTGTTGGACATGGTGATAGCTGTGTGGGTTGAATACGTCTCAATGGATACGCTACGTGTGGTAATTGTCTGAAGACTTCATCCAAAGCTAGTGTTTGATCTACCTCTTCAGGTATCCAGTTAATACGAACACTGCTCGCTCGCGTATGCTTTACTTCTTCTTCTTCCTTTTTCTTATCAGACAAACAAAGATTTTCTAATTGATCCATAACCCTACTTTTGTCTTCATAAAAAGCAATGTCTTGATTTAATTTACCAATATTCTCAATAAACTCTTCAATTCGACGTCTGTACTCTTCTGAGGACATATTACAATAGAGGCTATATAGGAACCGGACACTATTTTTATTGTGACATGTAACGTTTGACGTGACACGTCACGTATAACGTGTCACGTGACACGTAACGTTTAACGTGACATTCGACGTTTAACGTGACACGTGACGTTTAACGTGACATGCGACGTTTAACGTGACGTACTTTGCGTAACGCTGAATCGTTTGGTGGGTCACATGTCAACATTCGTTAAGGTCCTTTTGACATCTTAATATGTGACATACCTCGTACATATACAAAAATATCTCAAACTGGAGACGGAGACCACTCCGGCACGCGCAAAAATCAATTATCTCCTTATCTGACCACACGCCGAAATCAATTATCAAAACACTCACACACCGCGGCCCGGGTAGATGAGGAGTTCCCACAAATTCAATCAACACTACCTCATTTTAGTATACGATAACTTAGTTATTTGGTAGCCTAGTGTGTAAGCAACATGAAAACAGCTTGAAGTCAACGTTGGCAAGGCAGGTTCGAATCCTCCCAAAAATAAATTTTTTTCAAATATTACCATATAACCCAGCGCATGCGCATTTTTAAAACTTTGCGTCTACCTACCTAGGTACCCCCACTCCTTTACTGGGGTGAAACTCTCATAGTGCCTTCTACTATAGATCTTCTAGGTATCAGTGAATGTCACTCCATTATAGACTCCGTTTCACGTAAGAAGAACCCACTTGAAGTTGCAGTCGAATGCGCGAACTTGTTGTCAAAGCCAGCGCCATATTGTAAAATTGACATTCGACTTCAAATCAGTAGCGTAACGTTTCCACATTTTGTAGGTTAACACAAAATTAGAATAATGTGGATAATTTTTCCTTTAACATCAACAAGTTTTTTAGGAGGCATGGTTTTAGATCAAATGAAACACACAACACTCACAGATAAACTAGCTTAAAATATTCAAAAATCAAAAATATTCGACGCTTCAAATACAACCTCAAATGTCAATAATAAAATGGCTATCGGCATGAAAATCGTTTGTAACGCCAATGGCATGAAACGGTCATTACGAGGCGACATAGATAAACAAGCACCACGAGCAGGATTCGAACCTTATGCGTACAATTCTTCATATCACGAACTCAGACCTTTAAACCATGCTACTAAGGAGACATTTAGAATAATTAATCAAGCTGTTGTATACAGAGCGTTTAAATGTCAATGTCAAAACTAAGAAACCTGACATTTTGAATAATTGCAAGAGATTTGATTATTACTGAATTTAAATTGGAATTACTAGAAAATTTAATACAGAAAGCGAATCGGACGCTGAAATGAATGATACCCCGCCAAAAATTATAGAAGCAGAATAAATAGTATCCTTAAATTTATTGCCTGAGGCTCGCGACATAAACGCGCCTTCGTGAATAGCCCATCAATATATGCTTGTTGAATAATATACTATTCGTGCTCTGGACTACGAAAAAATAAAAACGTCAAATCTCAAATCAGTGATGTCAACAAGTTTTTATATAGATATTGTTGATTATATAACTCATGTTCTAATGAACCAATACAATCCTTGAATTTCCCTTAGTTACGACGTATTGATAAGTGAATATACCCCTTGACGACGAGATATAATCGTTTTTGGTGTTTCGCCTCCTGCCATATTGTGATCATTTCTATAGTAACGGGCAAGCTCAATGAAATGTCAGTTAATTCTACTACAAATTCCGAAAACAACAATACATCAAATATGTATTATAATAATTGTACCTTCAATATTAATATTAATCAATAAAAAAAAATAGAATATTATTCGTTATATAATCGTAACGAATACCAACTCGAGCATAGACAATATTTTTCGATTATTTACCTCTTCACTCGACGTATTTCGCGAAACACCACTCGAGCTGAGCTCTCGTGATGTTTTGCCAAATAAGTCTCGTGACTCGCTGAATAATCGAATATTGTCTATGCTCTTGTGATATTATAACTGATAATGAATGAGTAAAACTGCACCAAGAGTCCCAACAGGACACTGCCGAATGAATGGGCACCGTTCTCGATTGAAAAATGTATAATACTTTAATCCAGAGTTAAATCCCGGACCTAATTAATTTGAATAGAGTCACCCGGTTTTTAAGGCGCATGATATTCATAGCCATATTTTCTAGTGCTCTAAACACAATTTTTCAATAAATATTTTACACTTCGATATTTCCATTTAGATTGTCACGTTAACCCGTGTCAACCCGTTAAAAAAAGTTATTCACAAAGTTAACTGCTATACAATGATCAACACTACTTTAATTTTAACAATATACTACGATTTTTGCGCTATATTGGGAGTTGTTCCTAGTAGTTCCATAAATACAAAATTTTATTTTCAGTTACCTCTGATAATATTGTTAGTTGGTTCGGGATTTCACGTAGCAACTTTAAAGGTTAAATACTATAGGCATATGGAACTTTGTATTTGGTTGATAGATACAGCACTTTTAGAAATCTTTTGTGCAGTAAATATTTATCAATTAATTTACTACACGCATATATGGAAAAGATTTTTTGTGTTACTCCTAGATTTAGACAAGACAATTGGAAAAGCTCGTGAATCAAAATTGACCATATTTTTCAGATGTTTCTGTATCGCTGGGCTAATTTTATTAGTAATCGGCCTCCTCATTTGTACCATGAGAGCATACAATTTAGATTATGTAGCTGTTGTATTCAATGCTATAACTACTACTCAGATGATTGCCGTGACTGCGTTTATTTTCGATATTTCTAAACGTCTAGCAAAAGTTCAAGAAGCGTTTCGTGATCAACTGGAAATTTTTTGGAAAACTCAACCTTATCATAGAGCAGAACGTAATGATATTTTGAGGAAACTCGAATGTATTTCTAGGAATGTTTATTTTATGAATGATTGCATGGACATTGTAGTCGGTAAAGTAATTTTGACGATCCTTCTAGTCGCTTGCTATAAAATGGTTGTTGTAGTACAGTTTACTTTGAAAATTGGGTTTTCACATATGTCTCTAAATATACTAGTAATTTTTAATTATTTGTATATAATTGTTTTTTTCGTAAGTATATATTGTATTAATACATTTATTCTTTGCTTATTCACAATCTTAGTGGCCAGGCATTTTTTTAGCCAGGCTAACTTGCAAATGCAAATACTGTATTAAAGTGAGATTCTTGGCGAATTACATCACCAGTTTAACTATTGTTTCATTTATATCACTTTCCATTTTTATCGTGGGAAGTAATTTATCAAAACTTATAGTCTTGGAAATCCGAAATATGTTGGAAATCTTAAAACAACCTTTAGTTGTAACCAGTAGATTTGATTATCAATCATTATCAACAAAATCGTACGTATCACCTGTTAGGACTAAACCTACACATTTTCAAAAACATATTTTAGTGAAAAGATATTACTTTTCAATTTTTCAGGACTTTATATTGACGCTATATTATATAAAGTATATCGAACCACACACTTTATCAGAACTTACGGCTTAAGCTAAGAATTTCAACAGAATTTACAGTTTAAACTAGAATTTCAACAGAATTTACAGTTTAATCTAAACTTTCAACAGAATTTACAATTCAAACTAAATTTTCAACTGAATTTACAGCCTAATCTAGAATTTCAACAGAATTTTCAGTTTGAACTAGAATTTCGACAGAATTTACAGTTTAAGCTAGACATTCGACAGAATTTATAGTTCATTTTAACAGAATTTACAGTTTAAACTAGAAATTAAACATAATTTACAGTTTAAAGTAGAATTTCAATAGAATTTACAATTTAAACTAGAATTTCATCAGAATTTACAGTTTAAGTACAAGGGAGAGGGAGCTTGAGAGATTGAAACTTCCAAGTAACAACGTGCAGTTTAGTCCAGGAGGTCAAGTATCTGAGCATTATACTGGATCCAAAACTAACCTGGAATTCACACCAGTTCGACAAAATAAAAGAAGGGAAAATGCCTCCAATGGCTGCCAAATGGGCGATGGGTAACATGGGAACTAAATCCACGGAACGGCCTTAACCGAGGTGAGACTCATGGTTACCTTAGTCTGGTGTCCAAAAGCAAACCAAAGGAAAGCTGAGCTGGAACTATCAAAACTCCAGAGTGTAAACGGTTATTAGAAGAATCCATTGGAAACCATACTCAATTTTCCGTCTCTTGCACTGCAAGTCAAGCTTGAATGGCTGCATATAGGCTGGAATACAATGGAAACCAGCACTCATTCCAGAATAGCATATGTAGGTAATCACAAACTCGCTTCTCGAAAAGGGTAGTGACAACATGCTGGCCAAAATCAATTACAATCAACCAAAGAACATCCAGCTAAACTATAATCAGACGGATGGAGCGCTGGTGTGGTACACCGACCGATCCGAACCTGACAGAGGAACAGTGGTGGCTTGGAGCAGGTTAGGTTAACTCAACCTCAAAAAAACACAAGCTTTTTAATATTTTGTGAAATTTTTTTCGTGAAAGTAAGTAAAAATCATTGATATTCTATTAGATGGTAAACGACTTCCCCAAAATTTAGAGAAACAACTAACCATTTCGAGACTTCGAATGATAATTATTCTCCACAGAGATTAAGATTTGCAACACAAGGAGCAAGATTTATTACAAATCTGATTAGAAATCAAATATCTCATATCCTAAAATGTGTAAAATGTTATCCTGAAGCCTTTATTTAAAGAGGTTTTTTATCAAGGCTGTAACAGTAGAACAAAAAGTGCTCCCGACATTAGGATTTTATGCAACAGGTAGTTTTCTTCAGGATGAGGGAAGGGACCTTTCCGTCACTTTCTATATTTTTTCTTGTTAATTTTTAAATAATTCATTTTAATACAAACTACTGTTTCTTTTTTTCACGAAATTTAACATTTATTTAAGAAAATATTTAAGACAAAAAAAAACATCAATTCAAAATAAAATTCACCAGAAATAGACGGATCTGCACTGTTCTAGCTGGCAAGTTTGAATCAGGTACAAAATAAAATGTTTTCAAGTGAATACATAACATGGCGCGCAGTGCAGCAATCTCAACTTTCTGCCCTTGTAGTGTAATATACTATTTCGCACGCAATGTATCAACTATTCCATTTTATATTATTTTATTAAAATTTTGTTGAATACTGCGTTAATTACTTTTAATGATTACATCAATAACCATAAGTTAACTAATGAACTTGGTTTGTATTCGCGTCCTTCGGACGACTGCTGTCGCATGCGGAAAAGTATCATTATCCGCACTAGTTAGGAAAATAACTATATCGTGTGCTACCCGACTACTGGCTTTTCATTCCATTATTTTTCCGTTGACTACTAGCTATTTTCACTTTATCTCTCTAATTTGAAAAGAGAAAAAAACGTGTTTATGAACTTACCACAAATTTATTGTGTAACGTTCGCCTTAACATATTTAATCAATAAATACGTTTATGCATGACACACACTGCGATTTAGTCAGTCACGGAAGTTTTTCAAAATACGACCATTGAAATGAATTAAAGTTCATAGAATAGAAACTAGTGAGAATGATCGTCTCTACATTTGTGTTGAAGATGTACTACTATGTTTGTGCTACGCTAGGAGTGTTTTCTTGTAGTTTTTTAAATTCAAAATTCCATTTTCAGTTTTCTTCGATGATATGTTTGGTTGTTTTGGATTTTATGTAGCGGTTTCGAATATCTCAGAAAAGGACAGATTTCTCACAGGACAGTTAATGGACATGGCACTTTTGGGATCCCTCATTGTAGTAAATATTTACGAATTGATTTTTCGTACTAAACAATGGGATAAATTCTTTATATTACTTTTAAATTTTGATAAGACAATAAGAAAGGCTCATGAATCAAGTTACCAATCGTTCTACTAGGGATTTCTATCACAATTCTTATCAATACCTGACGTTAGTATGCCGTTCTATAATTGATCTTCAGATGATCGCCATAACCGCTTTTATTTCCCAAATTTCTATATGTATAACTGAGGGACTAGACATTTTTTCTAAGCATTTGGGATGTTTCTATAAAAATATTCATTTTGTGAATACAAACCTAAACAACTTGTTTGGTCATTCAATTTCAACAATCATTTTGATCCGCTGCTGTAAAATGATTAGGATAATACAGTTTACTCTAGATATTATTTTGAGGTATCAACCTGTAGATTTGAATTATTATTATTTTTATGTGGGTCTTTTTTCCGTAAGTATTCTTTATATACTCTCCACCTTATTCAGTGGAATTTTTTATTCAAAATTATAAAAATATATACAGGGTGCTACTGTAAAATTTGAGGCTAGCGGTTGTCATATTGAAGTGTCTTCGCGAATGGTAGAGAATAGCTTTTGTCCCATTCAAATATCTCTATTTGTATTTGGGATAAAGCCTGACGTAATAAGTTTGGGACACCATGTATGTGTATATCTGGAAAACGGGAAACAACTGGAAATTGTGGTATGTTCTAGTTTTTCCTTGCTTTATACACTGATTGTGTTCATAATTTGGAGCTTTTATGTTTTCTAGAAGAACCTTAGAATTTTAATGATCGGTGATCAAGGAACTTTGACTTCCGATAGTACTTAATCCACAAATTCAAATTGAATGTAATTTGGGAATAAACCTAGTTATTTTACACCCTTTTGGCGACAGACAATTCGGGCGTCTAGCTTCCTCTATAACGAAGTTACAGGGGGTTCGAAAATGTACTGAAACGCTTCGGGAAAAAGATAGCGTTTTTGCTGTTTTTTTCTCGACTTACTATGAAAATATTGCACCTACCCAAAAGTTTACCAATGTAAGTTTTATGGTTTACAAAATAATGTAGGAAGTAGGAAAACTTTTGATGAGCACTGTAACATTCAGACCAACCTTAAGCATTGAAAAATGAATGTTTGTCCTCTTTGAAATATATTTTATTTTAAATCAATATTCAGCTTAAACAATCACTAGATTATGTACACAAAGTATTGTTATTAATTATCACACATGATTGCACCTTCAACAGTAGTTTAATTTACAGCTACACAAGTTCCTAAAAATTAAAACTTCGATTAAATATATAAATAAAAATAAATGTAGTGTTTACTTACCAGTAGTCGATAGTGATAAGACCATTTAGATATTTCGTTCAATCCAATGTTGATATGTGAATGAGGTTACCTTTTGAAGGACAGTTCTTCACACACTGAGTAAACAATGTTTTAGGATAGTTTCAGACATAAGATATATGAACTTTATAGTTGATTTTAATCTTTGTTTGTCAATAATTTAATTGCAAACGCCTTATTGGATTTTGTTTTGATTTTTGGATGTCATCCACAATGACAAGTGTCATTTAGGTTGACGTTGACAATTCACCAAACAGGTTGAGTACTATGTAAATCTGAAATTCACTAAGCCGGCTCGGTTGAGTTCGGAGTTCGTTAGTTGGATTGGAGATATTCTATTGGTCAGCCGAGAATACGAAGGTATTGTAGGGATTATCTCAACTTGATTGGCCGTTGAGGTTTACAAAAAACTTGCAGTTCGACTATTTTCGCGTTAATTCAACCATTGTTGTACAAATCGACAAGATGAGGGGACTTGTGGTTTTTTGGCTGGCATTGCTTAGCACCTGTTACCAGTCAGTGAGGACTGATAAAAGTGGTTTTCCTGTAACAAGGAGATTCGCCGACCTCTTAAATTGTAGCAGCGGTTTTTTGACATTGGGGCAGCCATTTTGGAGGCAACCACATGTTCTGGGATGTGCTGAAATTGTTGAATTTCCAAGATCCCGACACCCTGATTATCTGCCTGAGACCGTCGCGGGAGGAAATTCCGGAGGAAACGAAACTTTAATATTGATTTCATTAAGTATGGGCAGAAGGTGTAAAGCCATTTTCACATGTGGGTGAGTTCGTTCAAATTTTCTAAATCGCCACCGAAGAAGCACATCAGCGTACTGAAATACAATTTTTTTAGTAATACTACCTCTTTTTTTGTTGCAATGCAGTGATGCATATTATTTTCTAATTATCTCAATGATAAAAATTGTGTAACTTCAAATTTTGATACTCTAATCGCTAAGTCTCTCAACGAAGCGAAAGTCTGTACGTTAATTCTTTGATAAACTGTTATTTTTTTGTAAAGTTAAGTATAGAAGGTAAATGCGGTATATAGTTTTAATCATAATAAACTGTTCACCAACTGTGAACTTAAATACAGCTGTATTTAGGGATTCTTTTCTTATGTACATTCAGTGCACCTACCAAATATAATTTTTAATTGTTTATCAGCGATAGCTGAGTACACTGCATTTTGTTGATTAAAAAACCATATAGTGAGGTTTTGTTTTTTATTTTATTCTAGAGTATTATTCTCTTATACAAGCTAAGTTGAGACGAGTTCAAAGTAAGTTATCGTAAAAAAAATGAAAATAATTTCTTGTTTTTGAAAGTATACCAAAAAACAAGTGGCGCCCTAGCCCTGTTATTCTTGTGAATAATAAGACCCTACGACCACTGCTCGCCAGACGAAAAGCTACCGGAGCCTTGTAACTTCAAAAGGGGCTACAAGCACTGTATAATTGAAACATAGAAATCAACTCCATTTTTAAGTGTTTATCAACTACGAGTTTTCTTTGATGATATATTGTTTGGTTGGTTTGGGATTTTATGTAGCGGCTTCAAAGATTTTTTTTAATTCAGTTAGATGGCTTTGGCAAAACCAATTAGCCAGATCAATTTTTAATTATTTATATCTTAAAATCTATTGTTTCACAGTTTTTTCAGCGACCTACATTACGTTTTGTTAATAGGTTAGTAATTGTGTGTCTGTGGTTGCTCTGTTTATCATCTGCAAACTGAATCATCCGGAGAAGTTTAAGGTGTTTTCCAAGTCAATTGTGTAAATAATAGAAAGTAAGGGGCTCAGGATAGCCCCTTTGCGGTAGTCCAATATTGGTATAACGGGGTGTAGTAATCTCTTGATTTATTTTAAGAAAAGTTTTTCTGTCTGAGTAAATAGAAATTAACAGTTTGCTGATTTTAGTTGGTATACCGATATTCACTAATTTATAAAACAGAACAAAGATTTTAAACAAGGAAATACAAACACTTGCTGGATATTACTCTTCTAGAAATCCTCAGTGTAGTGAATATTTACGAATTAATTTTTCGTACTAAAAAATGGGCTGAATTCTTTGTATTACTTTTAAATTTAAAGACAATTGGAAAGGCTCATGAATCAAGACTAACAATATTTAAAAACTGTTATGGTACTGTTTCGTTGTGCTGCGCCGAATTCCGCAAAAACCTACCTATGCCTTTAATCCTAGGTCGAGTTCCGCAAAAGGTTGCGGGGGGATTAGAATATGGCTATAACAGCTAAAGGCCAGTTTTTACGGAAGCTTAATACTAACGCGGCCATTTTTTCAACATTTTTTCTCGATGAAGAGCTTCTAGTCCCACTTGCTAATGATACGATAATCTCTTTTTCGGGTAGTTCCAGGTAGTTTTGTGGAATTCGACCCTAGCCGTTTCGCTATTTTTACTAACGTATTTTTTCACATTTCTTGTCAATAGTGGCTTTGGTGCAATATATCGTACCTATTATAACAACTAACCTTCAGATGATTGCCATAACCGCTTTTATTTCCCAAATTTATATACGCATAACTAAAGGACTAGAAACAACCTTATCAAAGAACCAAACGTAATATGGATTTGAAAAAAACTTGCATATTTTTATGAAAATATTTATTCTGTGGATACAAACCTGAACACCTTATGTATCCATTTCAACAATTTTTATCATCTGCTGCTAAAATTGATGAGATGATAGAGTCTAATATAAATTTTGATTCGAGACATCAATCTATAAGAATAGAACTGTTGTTTTAATGAGTGAAAAATATAAGCAGATGTTTATTATTAATGGTCGCGTTCATCCCAACGTAGCGATACCGGAGCGATCATCAATTTCCTGCTGAACGCATGTTTAAGTGAATTCTTACATAATATATTTAACACCCAGTATAATAGTTTGTATAAGCAATCCAAGGCTTAAGTATTACTTGATTAGAAAACATCACCTTGAATTATTACAACAAACTAAGTAGACGTGCCGATATAAATGATAAATAGATATTTGATATTGTACTCGGAGCATTCTTAAAACACAATGTATGTATGTATGTTAATTGGGGTGACATTCACTGAGACCTAAAAGATCTATTGTGCCCCCTTACTTCTACTTAGTTCCTGAGGAAAGTCTCAGAGACTAGTAGCTCCTTTAGTCCTATTTCCCGGAGGAATTTTAGGATATCTGCAGGCTTTAACTTAGGTAAATGTCCCTCTTCTATCCAGTAATCTCCAAGGTGTTGTGCCCTAGGATTCTGAATTGTTGTGCAATTCGCAAGTATGTGAATGGAGGTTTCTTCTTCCATGCCACATAATCTACATTCTTCTTCCTCCACTATTTTGAGCTGTTTCAGGTGCCCATTCAGGCGACCAAGTCCCGTTAAAACTCTTTGTGCAGTTTTACCTTGACTTATGTATTCATATGATCTCAACAGGTTGTAGTCACCCAGAAGAATATTTGATTGTCTACTAGATCTTTCCAATAGTCAGATCTTCTTTTTTTTTCGGGTTTGCCTATTTTTTCCAATATTACATTGGAGCTGATACCGCAAAAGGGTTCCGGCCCTCATAAGGGTGTTCCAGTCCCCTTCTTTGCTAGTTCATCTGCTATTTCATATCCTTCTATCCCAGTGTGTCCTGGAATCCACAGTGAGGTGACTATATTGTTCTCGCCTAGTTCATTTAGTTTGCCTAGGCATTCCCACACCATTTTGGAACTGATAACATAAGAGCTCAGTGCTTTAATGGCTGCTTGACTATCCGACATTATGATAATCCTTTGCCTTCAATATCCTTTATCAATATTGAACTGGGCACACTTTCTTATGGCGTGAATTTCCGCTTAAAAGATACTGGGGGGTTTTCCCAAGTTTTCAGAGTGTTTGGTTCCTGGCCCGTATACTCCTATTCCTATCCCAGTTCCTTCTATTGCTTTTGAGCCGTCTGTGTACAATTGGATGGCATTCTTTCCAAGTCTGATAATGGTATTTGGACCCCATTCCTTCTTGTTGCTTAATTCCGTAACGAATTTCTTTGAAAAGTCATACTTTTTCATCATACCATCTTGTGGCATTTCCCAGGTTTTCTGATTTATAAGAAGTAAGGGGGTGGTTTTTTTTAATGATTTCCTCTCTACTTAGTCTGTATCTTGTTTTTTCTGCAACACTTTCCAAGACCATATGTAGTGGTGTGAGGTTGAGAATCACTTCCATGGCTGCCGTTGGGCATGTTCTCATTGCTCCAGTAATGCACATACAGGCTAGTCTTTGAATTTTGGAGAGGTTTCCTCTCGTTGTCAATAGGCTAGTTCTACTACTCCACGCAATGGCTCGATAACTGATAATTGGTCTCACTATGGCAGCGTACATCCAGCTCAGGATTTTTGGGTTATAACCCCAATTTCTCCCTGCCAGATTCCTGCACATCATTAGAGCCATTTTTGCTTTGTATATAATCTCCTTTTCGTGTTTGTTCCACAGGAGTTTACTGACAAACCTAGATACTTGACTTCTTGTCTCCATTCAACCTCGCTCCCATCAAGTTTTATGGTTTTGAGGTTGAGCTTTTTCTTTTCTTAGTGAAGACTATTAAGATGATTTTGGTGGTGTTGATGTCCCACTTGCCTACACCAGCTATTTGTATAGTTCAGACCCTTTTGTACAATGTCACAAAGGGCATTTTCGAATTTTCCCCTGGCTATTATGACAATATCATCGGCATATCCTTGGCAGGATATTCCGAGGTCAGTCAAACCATACAGGAGTTCGTCAACCATCAGGCTCCACATTAATGGGAATGCTACTCCTCCCTGTGGACAGCCTCTGGTTGTTCAGATGGAGACAATGTCTTTGCTTGTCCTCGTCTCTGCTACTCTAGTGGTGAGCAGTTCCGACATCCATCTGGATGTTGAGCTGTCTGAACCTGAGAGGTATTGTCAAAAGCTCCTTCTATAAAAAAGGCGCATACTACGGCTTCTTGGTTGTATAGAGCACCTCGGATATCCTCTGTCAGTGGTACCAGTGCAGTCTCCGTAGATCTGCCTGCCCGGTAAGCATGCTGATGCGGGTGGAGAGGTAATCTCTCTAGGAACTCCGCTCTAATATAATTGTCAATAGATTTTTAGGCTAATTGGTCTGAAGGATTTGGGGTTTGTTATGTCCATTTTTCCAGCTTTTGGAATGAAGGTAACTATTGCCCTCCTCCATGCTTCTGGTATATAACTAGTTCTAAGCTGCTTCGACTGATCCTAACCAAATGTGGTAGAATTATCTTGTCCTTGCTGGAGCAATGCTGGGAAAATTCCATCGGCTCCCGGTGCCTTAAAACACAATTTTGAGAGTCAACCTCTGCCCTAATTGTGGCCAGTCGTTATGTTTTGGGATACTACTTAATTTTGATGTATGAAGATAATTCCAGTAAAACAATAAAGTAAATTATATTGAAAATGGTTTTATATTGGGAGCAGTTTATCCTGTAACCAGAACTTATTACAAGTGTTCATTTTTTCGATCAGAATTGAAATACGCTAGCTTTACTATCAACCCATTTAATAACCTGTGAATATTTCGAAAACTATGCCTGCTTTGAAAAAACTTCCTACAAACCACGTTTCACAAGTACAATTCATTTTAGAACGTTGTTTTTGATTTTTCCCTTCGGTTATTAGAAGAATCCAATAAGTGAAAGCAGTAATTATCCAATGATTAACTTGTTTTAGATGTTGGTCGTCATGTTGGTAATAGCTGGAGATAAAATTGAAAATTCTGGAATAAGAACAGTAAAGTTATTTTATATGCTACAAACTCACATGCAAGACCCTCTGGTGGAAAATGAAATTAAAGATTTTACAGTTTTATTGGAAAAACTACGCCCAGTTCTATCAGTTGCAGGATATATCAATCTGAATAGAAGACTGTTTCCTATCTTATTGTCTAACGTTACTACATATGTTATAATTTTAATTCAGTTAAACACTACAGGTTAATCATAAATATGCATATATCAAAATGGGTGTATGATCAGTTGTATTACAAGCACACTATTTTGTTTTTTGTTAAATAAACACGAGTGACAAATATTTTTTTCTAATTTTTACATATAAAGTGACACTTTATAAAACTCGTTGACGTTATGAAACGTCTTACTTTTCGTAACCAGTTACGAAACGTGAAATATTTCCTAACTGGTGATGAATAGTTATTTACATTACAAGCTGCGAAAGCTTACTTTTAGGTGCGAGGTGTATTCAAATAGCCGAGGCGAAGCGAAGCGTAGCCGAGGTTATTTGAATACTTCCGAGCACCTGAAAGGGCTTTTGCAGCGTGTAATGTATTAAACTTTTCATTCTTCCCCCGATTTTATTATTAAAACACACAATTTAAAGTTGCAAAAAATTCTCTGTAGACTGTAATAAAATGGGTAGAAGGCGTGAGTTAACGTTACTTTGGTAACATTCGTGTCAACAAAAACTAATATTTTGACAGTTGTCAAATAATTATTCTTCCATAATGTCTACATCTTTTAAGTTTAATATTTGGCTAGAATCTAGTTAAAAATGAATTCCATTGAAGAAGCAGCAATTATTGCGTGCAGAAGTTTGTTACCGAAAAACCTAAAGACCGTTACAATCAAGCCTATGAAAATTTCATCAAATGGTGTACAACGAAAGATATGTCCACAATAACTGAAGATGTATTATTGGTATTCAAATCGACAAGCAAGTCAAAATTTCCAGTGACGTTGCTTTCAAACAAGATTTCAATCAACATTTGCCGTTAAATCTTTCAGGAACATACAACAATTGTAATTTTACATTTAATTTCCAATCTAAATAAATATTTGACATTTTATTTGTTCGTTGTCCAGGGCACGAAAGTTTTTCATACTTAGCAACCGATTTTATTTGTTCGTTGTCCAGGGCACGAAAGTTTTTCATACTTAGCAACCGATAACCTAGCATGTTTTACTTTCGCTTTCGCTTGCGTATTTAAAATAAAAAAAGTCAATTTTCGTAGGGGGGAGAATGAAATAGTTATTTACATTACAAGCTGCGAAAGCTTACTTTTAGGTGCGAGGTGTATTTAAATGGCCGAGGCGAAGCGTAGCCGAGACTATTTGAATACCTCCGAGCACCTAAAAGGGATTTTGCAGCGTGTAATGTATTAAACTTTTCATTCTTTCCCCGATTTTATTATTAAAACACACAATTCAAAGATGCAAAACATTCTCTGTAGACTGCAATAAAATGGGTAGAAGGCGTGGGTTAACGTTACTTTGGTAACATTCGTGTCAACAAAAACTTATATATTGACAGTTGTCAAATAATTATTCTTCCATAAAGTCTACATCTCTCAAGTTTAATATTTGGCTAGAATCTAGTTAAAAATGAATTCCATTGAAGAAGCAGCAATTATTGCGTGCAGAAGTTTGTTACCGGAAAAATCTAAAGACCGTTACAATCAAGCCTATGAAAATTTCATCAAATGGTGTACAACGATAGATGTGTCCTCAATAACTGAAGATTAATTTCCAATCTAAATAAATATTTGACAAGTAATTTGACATTTTATTTGTTCGTTGTCCAGGGCACGAAAGTTTTTCATACTTAGCAACCGATTTTATTTGTTCGTTGTCCAGGGCACGAAAGTTTTTCATACTTAGCAACCGATAACCTAGCATGTTTTACTTTCGCTTTCGCTTGCGTATTTAAAATAAAAAAAGTCAATTTTCGTAGGGGGGAGAATGAAATAGTTATTTACATTACAAGCTGCGAAAGCTTACTTTTAGGTGCGAGGTGTATTTAAATGGCCGAGGCGAAGCGAAGCGTAGCCGAGACTATTTGAATACCTCCGAGCACCTAAAAGGGATTTTGCAGCGTGTAATGTATTAAACTTTTCATTCTTTCCCCGATTTTATTATTAAAACACACAATTCAAAGATGCAAAACATTCTCTGTAGACTGCAATAAAATGGGTAGAAGGCGTGGGTTAACGTTACTTTGGTAACATTCGTGTCAACAAAAACTTATATATTGACAGTTGTCAAATAATTATTCTTCCATAAAGTCTACATCTCTCAAGTTTAATATTTGGCTAGAATCTAGTTAAAAATGAATTCCATTGAAGAAGCAGCAATTATTGCGTGCAGAAGTTTGTTACCGAAAAACCTAAAGACCGTTACAATCAAGCCTATGAAAATTTCATCAAATGGTGTACAACGAAAGATGTGTCCACAATAACTGAAGATGTATTATTGGTATTTAAATCGACAAGCAAGTCAAAATTTCCAGTGACGCTGCTTTCAAACAAGATTTCAATCAACATTTGCCGTTAAATCTTTCAGGAACATACAACAATTGTAATTTTACATTTAATTTCCAATCTAAATAAATATTTGACATTTTATTTGTTCGTTGTCCAGGGCACGAAAGTTTTTCATACTTAGCAACCGATTTTATTTGTTCGTTGTCCAGGGCACGAAAGTTTTTCATACTTAGCAACCGATAACCTAGCATGTTTTACTTTCGCTTTCGCTTGCGTATTTAAAATAAAAAAGTCAATTTTCGTAGGGGGGAGAATGAAAATATATTTTCGTGGGGGGGAGAATGAAAAAGTAAATTTCGCCACTAATTGCGAAAAGTACAGAATAATTGTAAGACTAAATTACTTTATTGTCGTTAAATATGGTGTACTATTGCGGGTTCTGAAGGGGTAAAATAATAAAGGGTGGTACTTTACCCAAACTAAGTATATATTAAATTATTTAACAAAGTAAAAGTACGGTATTGCTTCGCATCTATTTTATATATGACCGCCCTGTCATCTGTCACCATTTACTCTCCGAGGGAGGTGGTCTCGCTGGTGAGAAATACCAGCCAACAATGGCTGGTGGTGGCCTGGTTCTAGGCGATGGCGTTAAAATCTCCCCCTTTGCTACACGAACCGTCCGGGAGTAGGAGCAAAATGAAGTCTATAGGCAACAGGAGCACTTCGGTCGGGTTCTCCGTCGCCGTAAAGTTTGGTTGGAAAGTGTAGGATCCTCGTCCTGAGAAGAGATGGTTGGGCTCTTGGAGTCGTTGGACGGATCTGTATCTGCTTCTAATTCACAGTCGTCAGAGAGAGGGTTTAGTTCAGAGGTGGATGTGCAAGATGAGGATTTAGTAGAACGGCCTCGTCTTCGTAGAGGTAGTACTGGGACAGGGTCGTCAGTGGTATCCGCCTCTTGAAATGGTGTCAAAGCGGAAACGTGGTATTTCCCCAGTGGCACCTCGGGTTTCTGTGGAGATGACACTTGTGGTCGGGGTCACAACCTTTGTAATTATGTATGGTCCGTCTCTTCTCGGGGCGAACTTTGAAGTGAAGGAATTACCAGATTTACTTAAGGCATGCACGTCTACGAGCACGTTATCAATAACCTGAAAACTTATGTCGCGTCGCATTTTATCAGCCGATGCTTTATGCCGGTCTTGCTGCGATTCACTACTTTCGCGGGCCGCGTGCGATGTTTCACTAAGAGTTCTTAGATAGAGGGTAATCTCTGGCACGAAATTGCCATTCTCAACGATTGCGCGGAAATCACGTTGTACATCATTCGGGGTGCGCAACTCGCGACCGAATCTGAGGAAGGCGGCACTATAACCGGTAGATAGTGATCGGGCAGAGTTCATAGCAAACCTAACTGCGGGAATACGATCTTTCCATGACGTATGATCGGTGCCAGTCAAAATGGCCAGTTGGGGTTTCAAATCTCTATTCTGCTCAACGGGATTAGCAGCGGGCCAATATACAGGGATGAGGGATTGTTTAAAACCAAGGCAATGAGCCACTTGTTGCATTACAGCACTTACAAATTGAGTGCCATTATCGCTGATGACGCGTCGGAGCACGCCGAAACGGAGGATATCCTCGTCAATTAAGCAACGAGCACAGTTTGAGGATGTAGCTTGTATTAAAGGGTATACCTCCACCCACCGGCTGGCGGTGTCTTTGACAATGAAGAGCCACTTGTAACCATCGGGTGTTTCCGGGAGGGGTCCAAATAAATCGATGGAGACGGTTTCAAAGCGTTGAGCTTGAACTGGGGTTTGGAGGAGTCCGGCTGGTTTTAAGTTAGTCGCCTTGTAACGCTGGCATTCAATGCATTTTGCGACGTAGTCTGCCACTGTTTTTCGCATACCAGTCCAGTAATAGCGATTAGCTATTCTATAGTAGGTCTTATCTACACCATAGTGTCCAGATAAGGCAGAGTTATGATACTCCGATAGGATATTAGCTACTTGCGTTTTAGGTACTACTACTTGTTGGGCTTCTTCGCAATCTGAATCGGGATGATACTTGAACAGAATTCCTCTGATCATAAGGTATCCACGCTCGGACCAACGTTTGTAGTCCACATTGTCCTGATCGGGATTTTCAAACGAATCTATGATTTTCTTGGGATCAGGGTCATCTAACTGTTGCTGTCTTGTTTCGTTGAAGGGAATTCCCGGTAGATCGACTTGTACATAGTGAACTCCTAGGTTACTGACAGGAGGTCTCGACAACATATCGGCGACGACATTTAATTTGCCAGTGGTATATTCAATTCTAAGATCATATGCCTGGAGTGATAGGGCCCATCGGGCCAAACGACCTGAGAGTGACTTTAGTGAAAGTAAATACTTCAAAGGTTGATGGTCTATGATAGGTGATCCTTCAATGTAGCCACGGAACTTGTCCAGTGCCCATTCGACCGCTAAAGCCTCAAGTTCGGTCGTACAGTAATTTTGTTCTGCCGGAGTAAGCAAACGGCTCGCGTACTCGATGTGTCTTTCCCCGGGGTACTCCCCCTGCAGTAAACAAGCTCCGAGCGCATAGGAACTAGCGTCAGTGCGAAGTATAAAGGGCAAGCTAGGATCAACTTGTCTGAGAATAGGGCTTGAGCTTAAAAGGAGTTTGAGTTGTTCGAACGCATGAACTTGGGCTGGTCCCCATATCCATCTTGCGTTCTTTTTGAGGAGGTTGGAAAGAGGTTTGCTGATTTCAGCGAACTTTTCAATAAAGCGTCTGAACCATGAACAGGTTTGAAGAAAAGATGTCAATTGCTTAACATTCCGGAGGTGGTATATCCAAAATAGAAGACACCTTGTCCGGGTCGGGCTTAATACCTTGTGGCGTGACGATATGACCAAGATATCTTACAGAGTCACAGCAGAAAGCACACTTGGAGCGATTCAAATGAAGCTTGAAAGCTTTGAGGCAACAAAAAACTTTTTCAATGTCTTGTAAGTGAGTTTGAAAAGAAGAAGAGATAATTATTAGATCATCCAAGTAGGATAGGAGATAGACGTCTTGCAGGCCTGCACGAAATCTGTCAATCAAGCGCTGAAACGTCGAGGGACTGTTTCTTATTCCGAACGGCATGCGAGAAGATCATCCATTTAGGGTAGAGGGTATGTATCAGGTCGAGTGACAGCGTTAAGCTTTTGGTAATCGACCGTTAACCTAATACCACCATCTTTCTTGGGGACAAGAACCACTGGAGCTGCGTAGGGTGACTCACATTCCTCTATGGTACCATCCGCGAGGAGTCTATCTATTTCTTCTTTCATCTGTCGTTTCTTAACCTCGGGCACGCGATATGGAGCCACTGAGATGGGGCTATCATCCGTTAAAACAATTGTATGTTGAGCAAAAGGAGTTGGCTCTTTATTAGCGCAAAATACAACACGGTTTTGTTCAAGGAGTTCGTTAAGATCAGATTTTTCAGTAGTAGAGAGAAGGACACCTTCGTCTTCTCGTAACTCAATTCGAGCCAAATGAATGGAATGGAATGGCCTCTTACAACGCTGGATCTGGAGAAAAAGAATAACGTACATCCGGGCAGTCTCCATAATACCAACAATCGTGCGGGATGTCTAGCATTATATTGGCTGCCTTGAGGAAATCTGAACCTAGTAAAGTTCGGCTTTGGGCATGTTCAGGGACGGAAATTAGAGTAAGAGCATGTTCGCGGTTTCCTAGGACAATTTTTACCTGAAAAAATAGAGCATTGACAGTGCTGGACTTTCCATCTGCCAATGTCATTACCATAGACCTTGTGGTGTAGGGAGTTTCCTCTTTCAACAAAATATTTCGTAGCATCGCTGCAGCAATGCTAGATTGGGCACCAGAGTCAAGAAAGGAAAGCCCGTGATGACCTTGAATTGTGACCTGGGTGAGTGGACGCATAGGTGGATTTATATTAGATTGATATTCCTCATGGTATAGGGAAGTGCATAAAAATTCATTAGAATTACCAGCATGGGCACTAGATGTACTCACCTGGGAAATTTCAACATGTTTGGAACAGTTAGGACAATTAGATTTAATATAACCTGGGGCTTTGCAGCCATTGCAGAAAAGTACAGAATTTCCAGTTGAGTTGGCAACGTTGCAATCCCTTTGAGAGGTATTATTAGTGCTATTACTTCTAATTGATGCATATTTACGACATTCACCTTTAGTATGACCATAATTTTTACAAAACACACATTGAACTCTACTTTTACGATTATTGTTAAGACTA